>CM076581.1:1352022626-1352733322 GCA_034641835.2 Pinus albicaulis
GTAAGGTCCTAAATTTTTGGATTTAGTTAAGACTCCTACTGCTACTCTAATTTAATTCCTGAAATTCACCGTTAGAATCTAACAGGTATAATTATCTGAGAGTCTGGATTTTCAATAAGCATTGAAAATTATTAACACTAAAATTTTGATCTTAACATTCAGAATAAGGATTTAAGCAGTAAAAATAAGGAATTTAACAATCAGAATAGGAATTTAAGCAGATAACTAATATTTTACCTTCATAACAAAATTCATGAAGTATATTTTTAGATACTAACCTGATTTTCCTTGTTGTGTTCGGTGATGATTTTCTTTGCTGTAAACTCCTCTTGCTTCATCGCCTCTGTTCCTATTTTCGTTCCAAAAGACCAAAACCACCCAGCCAACTGAATACTACTGTAGTATTCAGTTCCAAAATCCTCAAGCTTGAGAGATTTTGGCCTCCGTGCCCAAAATTTCAGAACAATGGAGACTCTGTAATTCCTGATCTAGTTCGTCTTTCCGACTCTCAACTCAACTCCTCAACCCTTCAGCCATTTTCTCCTTCATTTCTCCTCTCCATCTTCTACTCTTCGTACGGTTAAATATTCCATCTTAGGCGGTTACCACCTCCTCACCGCCTTCTTATTCATTTATTAGGTACATACGTGTAATCTTTATTTTGAATGAGGGTACGTATGAGTTTATCTATAGATTCATAATTCTTTTTATTTTTATTTTTATTTATTTTAATTATATCAAATTATATATATATATATATATATATATATATTTTAAAATTAATTTCTTTTAATTATACTTAAATTAAAATATAATTTTACATATATTTACATTGATAATTATTAAATAAGACTATTTTCTTCACTAATATTCTTAAGGTACCAGGTCCATTTATCCTTTACTCAGGCATCCTTCATAAATAATTATACTAGTGTAAGACATACGACACATGCCTATGTAGCTATCATACGCATATATCGTATGCTTACTAATATTTTCGTTTATGATTAGAAATGGGTCATTACATTACTCCCTCCTTTTAAAAACTTCGTCCCGAAGTTAGGGTTTATATGATATATTTAATTGTTTCCATGGTTGGTGTGATTATATGAGGATTGTACTTTTAAGATAAATTTTCTATTTGGCATTTTTTTTTTTTTTAAATTGATTCCCAAGCTACTCTAAAATCGTCCTATCCTTCCTAATCTCTTCCGCTCCCATCCTATCCATCCTCTACTGGGTATGCAATGGTGTCTTATATAATGACCTAACCATTCATAGATAATGTCGACTCTATCGACTTGATATCCCAGTAGGCATCCGGCAGTCATCATCACACGTCTAGGGGAGCATGACTCGCACAACCCTCCCATGACCCTAGATTTTGGAAGATAAACGGTGGGAAATACCTCCACCCTTTCTATTAGAACCAAGAGTAACATCTTATCATGAAATCTCATGGAGTCTCAATTGTTCTGAAATTTTGTCATCACGTGGTCATTTTGGAATGATCTTATCTGCAATTTATGTTGGCAATATGATGCAAAGTGTTGTCCTTGATGGCAACCCACTTGATGAAGATGATGGCAACCTACTTGATGAAGTTGTCCTTGATGCTTGATGAGTTTATTAATGATGTAAATCTGATGTTCTACAAGCAGCTCAGAAGGACCAGAGAAAGCAATCTTCAGTATGTGCCAGAACAATGATGAAAAGTGTATGTTACAAGGCATACGCGGGTTTGTTAAGGAGAAGGCGCGTATGCACGCGGAAAAGTATATGCCAAGCCGCGTATGATCAATTGCGCTCTAAATGTGTAAAACCAGGGGTTACTACCATGGTATTGACCCATTGTATTGAGCGCTGGATTGTCCATTTGATCCCATCCAGGAATACCGTCGGAAGTGATGTGGTTTTGGCTCATGGTATTATCATAGGCTAAATCTATATAAGGAGAAGAAAATCATTGTGCAAAAGGGAGTAAGATGTCTGGGTTTTAATGAATACTTCTCTTTGAAGTATATCTGTATGGAATGGGTAATAGTTGAATGATAGATCTGATTTCATAATGCACCAGTGAAGAAAATGATGAAGAGGGATCTCTAGATCTGAAATGTATTTGTATCTTCTAGATCTGTTGATGAAATGTTTAGATCTGAGATGAGGCGAACATGTTTCTAAAGTGAAAGGTAAAATCTGAGCTATGCATCTGCTCTGAAGAATTGTGCTGACCTAAAATGTCTAAAGATCTATACGCAAGTTTGTAACAGAGTAAGCGCGTATATACGCGGGTTGGATTAAGAGAAAGCGCGTATGGGTTGTGAAATTAGTTCTGTAATATGTGTAGATGTATACGTGGGTTTATATACATGAAAGTGCGTATATACGCCGGATCAGTGAAAGGAAAACCCGTATGAAAACTAGGGTTTGCTGAAGTATGTGGTATGAAATGTCTGATCTGTTCTGCTGTATTACTGCTATCTGTCTATGATGTATTCATACAGATCTGGGTTTTCTGAATATTGATTATGTTGCTGACTATGTTGAGAAAAGATCAAGTTGTTGATTGATTGGTTGATGATTCATTGAATGAATTGATAAGGGTATAAGTTTCAGTTTGATGTATGATTGAGCTTAAATATGTGGAGTGGGTCCAGTCTGAAAATATGATGAAAAGTGGCCTGCAAGTTGTGATCTATTGAAGCTATTGGATCTAGTATGAAAATTGATGAAACGTGGTCCATGGTGGTGCTGAGAGTTGTAGCCTTCAGTCAGGGGGTTGTAGCTCCCTTTCAGGTGAGGCTGGTAAACGAGAGCAGGGGGTTGTAGCTCCCTTCCAGGAGAGGCTAGTAAACGAGAGCAGGGGGTCGTAGCTCCCTTCCAGGAAAGGCTGGTAAACGAGAGCAGGGGGTTGTAGCTCCCTTCCAGGAAAGGCTGGTAAACGAGAGAAGGTTGTAGCCTTCTGCAGGTGGGTGCCTGCATACTGGTATGAGTCTGCGCTAGTACATTGTTGTAAGATGTATTCTTTATATAATAAATATTGAAGACTAAGATGACGGCAGCAGTGGTTTTCTCCCGACTTGGGTTTCCACCTTAAATCCTGGTGTTCTTGTGTGATGTTTATATGTGATGGTTTATTCTGTTATTACTGCACATGCTTGCTGTTATCTAATCATCAGAAGAATGAATGTTGCATAGATCTAAGTAAAGAATTAATGGCATAATAAGATCTCTATATATACGCGAGTTTTATGAAGGATATCCGCGTGTATACGCTAGTTGGCTTCAGCAAAGTAGCGTATGGGTTTTTAGAGAATGAAAAAGTAAAAGTTTGAGTAAGTCCTAAATACTGATTCACCCCCTCGGTCCGCCCCCCTCCTCTCAGTATTTTTCCCAACAATTTAAACACTTGTCCATACATCATAACATAAGCATTGATATATTCCAAAACAATTTGCATTCATATAACAATTTTGTGTAATTCATACATGTTGCTATCTATGACCTAACATATTTAGCCGTTTCATATCAAAATGTAGTTATTTTGTTATTTCTATTTCTTTAATCATGCAGAAATGAAATAATTTATAGCTATCATTATTTATAACATAATCTATGATCTAATTTCATATTTCTGCAATGTTAATTAAATGACATATTTTATATTGGTATCCATGTACCAGTAAAGTTAAACAATAACATACATTATGTATCAACAGAGTCAAATAAACATCATATCTTTATGGTATCCATGTACTAAAAAAATAAAATTCATTTCTCAAATGTCCAAAATAGGGTAGTTATATACACAAAATTTTCAGTTCTTCAAAATTTAGTACAGGTTGGGGTATTTTTGACATATGGCCTCTGTATCTTCCCAGGTAGCCGATCCGGGACTATATTTGTCCCACTGGACTTTAACTTGATCTACTAGATGGCTCCTGAGCTGTCAAACCCTACGTTCCAGTATACGTAATGGTTCGACCATGATGGTTCCCTCGTCCGATACCTGCAGTTCCTTCCATTGAAGATTATGAGATTTGTCAGCAATATAGTGTTGTAAAACAGATACATGAAATACATTATGTATTTTATGCAAGTGGGGTGGCAGTGCAAGACGATAGGCAACAGGTCCAACTTTTTCTAGGACTTTGAACGGTCCAATAAATCGGGGAGATAATTTTGTCCCTTTTCCAAACCATATGGTGTTTTTATTTGGCTTGATGCGGATAAAAACCTGATCTCCTACTTTATAGCTTCTATCTGTCTTGTGAGCATCAGCATAAATTTTTTGTCTATCCTGTGCCTCTTTCAATCATTGCCTAATTTGCTTTACTTGTTCTTCCATCTCTTGGATTAATTCGGGCCCCACTATCACCCGGTCTTCTAATCTGTCCTAGCTTAATGGTGTTCTGCAGGGTCTTCCGTATAATGCTTCGAATGGAGGCATCCCAATTGAACTGTGATAACTATTATTGTATGCAAATTCAACTAAAGGTAAGTATTTTTCCCAGTGCGATTGTTGCTCCATAACATACATTCTTAGCATATCTTCCAGTACTTGGTTTACCCTTTCTGTTTGCCCGTCAGTTTCAAGATGATAAACTGTACTTAAATTTAATTGAGTTCCTAGGGCTGATTGCATACAAGTCCAAAATCTTGATGTAAATCATGAGTCTCTATCTGATATGATTTTCTTAGGTATTCCATGAAATCTAATAATTTCACTTATGAATACCCGAGCTACATCAGCAATTTCGTAAATATCTCTTACAGGAATAAAATGGGCGCTTTTCATTAATCTATCCACCATAACCAAAATGGCATTATGCTTTTGTGGTGTAAAAGGTAGCCCAACAATAAAATCCATAGAAATTATTTCCCATTTTGTCATAGGAATGTTGTGAGGTTGTAAGAGGCCTGCTGGGTGACAATGATCAGCCTTTACTTGCTGACATTCAAGACACTTAGTGATAAATTTGACAATGTCATTTTTCATTCCTGTCCAAAAGAGGAGTTTCTTTGTATCGACATACATTTTCTTTACTCACGGATATGCACAATAAACTGCTCTATGGGCTTCCTTCAGAATGGTGTTTCGAAGATCTCCACTATCTGGTATGTACATCCTTCCACGTAATCATAAAATTCCGTCATCTTCCAGATCATATTCCTCAAACTTAGGTTCCTTTAAATGGTTACTATCTAGCCCAGATCTTACTTTTAAGTACCAACTGTCTCTTACAATATGTTCTAGTACTCGTTTTCTTAAGTCTACCTAGATAGGTATGAAGGAAAATATTCGTGGTCTTCTACTTTAAGCATCTGCTACTATATTCTCTTTCCCTTTTATATATGAAATTCCAAAGTCATATTCACTTAAGAATTCACTCCATCGTCTTTGTCTAGCATTCAAGTCTCTCTGAGTGAACAAATATTGTAGACTTTGGTGGTCACTTTTGAGTACAAAGTTTCTCCCTACCAGGTAATGTCTCCAAATCTTTAAAGCTAGTAACATGGCGGCTAACTCTAAATCATGCGTAGTATAATGTTCTTCATGTGGCTTTAATTTTCTTGAAGCATATGCTATTACGCCTCTATCCTGCATTAATACTGCACCCAATCCTTGTTTAGATGCATCGGTACACACAGTGAAATATTTTTCCATATCAAGTACTCGCAAAATTGGTGCACTAGTCAATAATCTTTTAAGTTCGAAAAATGCTTTATGACATTTCTCAGTCCATTCATACCTAACACCTTTGCGCTGGAGGGTTGTGATAGGCTTCGCAATCTTGGAGAATCCTTCTATAAACCTTCGATAATAACCTGCTAAGCCCATAAAACTGCGCACTTCTTGTGCATTCTTAGGTATCGGCCATTCCATGATTGCTTTCAATTTTTTAGGATCTACTGCGAATCCTTCACCAGATATAATATGTTCCAAGTAATGAATCTATTTTTGAAAGAAAGAACACTTGGATAACTTCCCATATAACTGGTGTTCCCTAAGGCAAGATAATACTATCCGAAGATGTTCTTCATGTTCTTTCTCATTCTTAGAGTATATGAGAATATCATCTAAAAAGACTTGTACAAATTGATTGAGGTATTTGCGGAAAACATTGTTCATAAAATTCATGAATACTGCTGGTGCATTGGTCAATCCAAAGGGTACCACAATGAATTCATAATGCCCGAAACGAGTTCAGAATGCAGTTTTAGAAACATCGCTTTCTTTAATCCTTAGTTGATGATAACCTGATCGTAGATCGATCTTTGAAAAGACCGCAACTCCTTTCATTTGATCAAAAAGGTCATCAATTCGAAGCATTGGATACCTATTTTTTACTGTAGCTCGATTTAAATCTCAATAATCTATACACAATCGCAAAGATCCATCTTTATTCTTAACGAAGATTACAGGTGCACCCCAAAGTGAAATACTGGGTCGGATATGCCCTATTTCCAATAATTCCTTCAATTAGATTTGTAATTCTTGAAGCTCTGGGGCTGTCATTTTGTATGGTGTTTTAGAAATTGGTTATGTACCAGGTTTTAATTCTATTGTGAGATCCAGCTCTCTTTTAGGAGGTAATCCTGGTAATTCCTTTGGAAAAACATCCAAAAGTTCGGATAATACTGGATATTATTCTAAGGATGGTTCTTTCTCCTTGCTTATGTCTTGAACTGCATATACCTGACAACCTTTTCTTAAACAACGTTTCATTTGCATTGCTGATATGAAGCGTAGGGACACTTTTCTCTTAATACCTTGGATTTGGATTGTCTTTCCTTCATCATTTATACAAAGTATTGTTTTCCCATAACAATCTACCCATGCTTTATGAGATTCTGACCAATCCATCCCTACAACGAGGTCATAAGTTCCTAGGGCTGTGACATATACTTTTAGTTTTGTCAAACAGACTCTTAGGTCAATTTTACATTCCTCAACACTTAAATCTACATATTGAAGTTCTCCTAAAGCCATTTCTACCTGTCTAAAATCGTTTTGCTTGCAAGTTGCCAACCCGCATTTATTTAATGCAGATGAAGAAATAAAACTATCAGTAGCACTAGTACCAAATAAAATTTTGAGTTTTATTCCATTGATAGTACCTGAAGATTCCACAACAGTGGACTGATGTGCTGCCTCGTTATTGTTGACTACAGCATGGATTCTATGATTGCCTTGAGTACTTGATGATGGTTCTTTTCCGACTCTGTCTTATTTTTTACGAGACTTTATGACAATCACGCTGAAAATGCGGTCCTCCACATCCCCAACAATTAATTTGAGATGGTCCCCTTGAGTCATATTGTAAATTTCTAGACAAGGAGCTTCGTCCTCTTGTACCACTTCCTTTTCCATTTCTTCCTCTATTAGCAGTCCCTCGAGATTGCCATGGACTAGTATTTGATGATTCAGCAGCTACAGTATTAATAGTCATGGGAGTTCTTGCTCCTAATCCTCTCGAAGTAAACCTGTTGCCATAAGGAGGTGGTCTCGAGCTACTTCCTTTGAAGAAGTTTCGAGGAGACTTTCCTATAAATCCTGGCGGTGCAGGTTTTGTTGGTCTGATATCTCTTTTAATCCCTAAATGTTCCTCTGCATACCGTGCATATTCAACTGCTTTAGCTACTGATGACGGTTTCCACATTCTGACCATAGCCCTGATTCGAGGATTTAATCCATAAACAAAACGTTCGGCTTGACGTTCATCAGTATCCAAATAAGAAACATATTTTACTAGCTCCATAAACCTTATCTCATATTCTTCCACTATTTTATTACCTTGGACTAACATATGGAAGGTTCCAGCTTGTTGTTCTTGAAAGAAAGGTGGTAAATATTTTGCACGAAAGCTTTCCTCAAACAACTCCCATGGAACGTTATCTGATGTGAGATGTAGTTGTTTTTCTAAATTTCCCCACCAAACCAGAGCACTTTCTCTGAGTTGAAATATAGCGATCTTTGTTTTAGAGGTAGAAGAATATTCTCTTAATGCAAACCATCTTATCATTCCCTCTAACCATGCTTTAGCACGTTCTCCTGCTCGTCCTCCTGCGAACTCCGGGAGTTTAATCTTTTGTAGTTCTCTAGAAATGTCTTCCTTTGGTGGTTTATATTCACAATCTTTAGACTTTTCAGAATGTTTTTCCTCAAGATGAGGTTTCTCTTCCTTAGTGTTGGTTGGTTGCGATCTTTTTAATGTTTCCAAAATGGCCTCTAATGAGCGCATTATAGTAGTTAATTCAAGTGCTAGAACAATTGGTGCTGTAACAACTGGTGTTGATGTGGACCTTGGTGGTGGCGGTGGTGATGGTGAGGGCGATGGTGATGAGGTTGGTAGTGGTGTTGGTGATGGCGATGCAACCCTACGACGTTGTCGCCGTTGATATGTCCTTACCATCGTGACTCTCCCCGATTACATAATAAGAATTCATAGAAATCAGAATATGATTTTAGATTTAATTTGCGTAAATTTAAACTCACAAACGGGTATAGTTTTTTTTTTTTTTTTAGAAATTTAATTTAATTTAATTCTCTTTTTGAACCAACAAACCATTAAAACCGATTTGGATATTTATGATGACATCGATAGTAGCTGTGTATTTTATTTTATTTAATTTTTTTTTTTTTTTTAATATCAAATTATATATATATATATATATATATATATATATATATATATATATATGTATTTTAAAATTAATTTCTTTTAATTATACTTAAATTAAAATATAATTTTACATATATTTACATTGATAATTATTAAATAAGACTATTTTCTTCACTAATATTTTTAAGGTACCAGGTCCATTTATCCTTTACTCAGGCATCCTTCATAAATAATTATACTAGTGTAAGACATACGACACATGCCTATGTAGCTATCATACGCATATATCGTATGCTTACTAATATTTTTGTTTATGATTAGAAACAGGTCATTACAATATTCAACACCACTAAGAGCTCTTGTGGACATCGGCCCACAGATATCTGAGTGTATTAGATCCAACACACCCTTGGCCCTATTGTTGCTTCTCTGATATGCTGCCTTGGCATATTTCCCCAATACGCACCCCTTGCAGACATCATCCCACTTGGTGCTCAATTCTGGAACACCTGTGACAATCTTCTGGAGAGTTCTCAATGCCCCATAATGCAAATGCCCCCTTCTTCTGTGCCATAGCTCATTCAGATCCGTTTCATCTGCTCTGCCAACCAGTGCTATTGGGGAATCAAGCTGCAATTTGTACAACTTGTTGCTTCTTACCCCGATTTGTGCCTTCTTCTTCCAACTGGGGTGCTTGACATAGACTTTATTGCCAATAAAGTAGACGTCATATCCTCGGTTTTGAAGCTATGACACTGAGAGTAGATTCATCCCCAAACCCGGTACATGCAGTACATTAGTGGCCCAGATTCTATTCCCTGCCTCGGTTTGAAAAACTATGGTACCTTTCCCAATGGGAGTGCACTTTGCTTTATTACCCATGCTTATTTTGAAATTCATCTGCTCTTCTTGGTAGTTGGAAAAACAGTCCCGTACTCCCGTCATGTGGGCAGAGGCTCCACTGTCAATATACCAGACATCTGAGGACATAGTACTTGATACACAAGCAAAATATTCCTCCAATTTGGATGCCAATATAGACACATCGTGATCCATCCGTTCTATCGTGCTTGCCCCCCCCTCCTGGAGGACTGCGTGAACCCTTCTGCATTGTTGCCCTGGGGAACTGCGTAGATCTTTGTTCACTGATAGATGCTCTCTCTCTATTATTCATCTCTGGCTCTGATACCATGTGAAAATTCTCAACCAATTGCAGTGATAGATTTATTTCTCCTACTTATTATTTCAATAAGTTATTATTCAGAAAACTTTCGGCAAATATCGAAATAAATACTACTGCAAAATTCACAATTATATATGCAGAGAAATAAACAGTAGAGAACATAAGCACAAGAATCAATCACATGTACACAGTTATTTTTGGACAAATGTCCCCAGAAAAACCCAATGTGGGAAAACCGGTGCAGCAAATGAGGGTTTTATTATTTCTTCAGAAAATGATATCTTTACAGGGAAATATTCGGCAAATAAATTCTGAACCACCTAAGACTGAATGCCTACTCAGACAAATTTCTGACACCCAGATCAGCCCCTGCAAGCCCCTGCATCAGTCTGCGTGATTCTCTACACAGTCCGAGAGCTGGACTGTGTGAATCTGCATGGGGTCTCTGCGTTGTAGCCTCAAGCTACTTTCAGTGACCCACTGTTGCTCTCCGAACTTGATCTCGATCAACCCTCACCTCCTACTTCTGCAACTTCTCGCCCTGCAACTCTCTCGCTGAAATTGAATTCTACCTCAGAATGGATCTCCTTCGGGTACTGAGTGTGTGCCCGGCTTGTCTTCCAAGTGACCCTCAAGTCTTTTTTTATAATCTTCTTGTTGGAGAACCAACGACCTAGATTAAAATATTAATCAATTGCTAAGATTAAATATTGACTTGATCCATGTTTTCTAGAAGATTCACACTCTGAATTATTAATGCCCTTTAATTATTTCATTTTCCTAAGTTTGAACTTAGGGTCTCCATTAAAATGATTAATTATTTTAATAATTCTTGAACCAAGTGGAATTTCCACAAACTGTTTCTGGGTTCTTTGGAATGTTGTTGTCCAAGCCTCCCTGCAAAATTTGAGACTTGAAACACTTCCAAATGCTACAAAAATCAACACAAAGAGCATGAAAAGTTGGGTGATGCATCAAACTTTGTTGCATGGAAAGTTAGGTTGGATATCATAGCTGACAACAATGATGTGTTGGAATACATTCAGGGAAGGATGCCCTGAGCCTCCAGAAAATGCTTCTGCTTCTCTCAAGAACAGGGACAAGAAAGGTGAGTCCAGCTGATGGTTTACAAGATCATTTACTTGCATATGTTGGGAATTTAAGACAGACTAAAGACATGTATGACAAGATAGCCGGCATGTACGAAATCAACAGTCTGAATGAGATCATCACCTTGAAAGATCAACTCAAGGAAATGAAGATGAACAAATGAGAATCTGTTCAATCATACATAATGAGGATCTTTCGTCTCAGAGATCAACTGCAGAGGGTTGGAGAAAATGTGTCGTGACTCTTAGAGGTCTCCCTCACGTTTGTGGAACCTTCATTACTACAATCAGCAACAACAATGTCCTCCTATCATTTGATGAAATGTTTGGGAAGCTTACTCAAGAAGAATCAAGGATGATAGCAAGAGGAAGAATTTAGATGCATGAAGAGGGAGAGCCTGTTGCATGCATCGCTCATGACAAAAGGAAGAAGGCAAAAGGAGGTCCTTCAAGGAAGCCTCCTTCTCAAAATTCAAAAGGAAGGAATGCCAATTCGCTATCCCATATTGAGTGCTATAACTGCCACAAGAAAGGTCATTATGAACGTGATTGTCTTGAGAAGAGAAAGAGGCCACGATACAAGACCAGAAGAAACAACAATAATAAAAGAAGAAAAGACAATGAAAGGAACAACTGCGACAGAAAGGAGAAGAAGAGATTCTTCAAGCGATCGTGAAGAAGAACATCCTCCTCAAAAGAAGTCAAGGACTCCCAGGTATGAAAGTAATGTTGTGGAGAAATCTGGATATATTCTCATTTCTTCACTTACTAGTTCTACTCCACCAGATTCGTGGGATAGTTGGTTGGTTGATAGTGGGGCCACTCATCACTTCTCTGGATACAAGGAAGTCCTCTCTATTTTGGTAGAGAGGGAGACTAAGCTGAAAATCATTCTTGGAGATAACTACACTCATCCCATAAAAGGATTTGGATCCGTTAAATTTCAGTTGAATTCTGGGGAATCAGTATCGTTGCATGATGTTATGTATGTGCCAATATTAATGAAGAATTTGATATCTATATCTGCATTGGAAGATAAAGGGATGAGGGTTGCCTTCATCAATGGAAAAGTTTTGACTTGGTCTGCTAATGCGCCTATGAAAGATGCATTCTCATTAGGTATGAGATTTGAAGGACTCTATAAAGTCACCGGAAGGCCACTTCTAGCATTAGTTCATAACACCAATCATTTGAGCGAATTGTGGCACTGCAGACTAGTTCATTTACACTATGATGCTCTTCCGAAATTGAAGAAACTAGTCTCAAGTATTTCCAATGTTCAAGATCATCATGATGGATTTTGACTAGGTTGTGCGAGTGGAAAGAAAACAAGGGGACCATTCCCCTTTAGTAAGAACAAGACAACTGACATCCTCCATCTCATTCATTCAGATATATGTGGTTTGATGCTTGTGCATTCTATTGGTGGTCATCTCAACTACATCACCTTCATTGACGTCTTCTCAAGAAAGACATGGATATACTGCCTTAAGCACAAATATGAAGCCTTTGAAAATTTTCCAGGAATTCAAAGCCTTTATCGAAAATCAATTAGGGAAAATAATCAAAGTATTTAGGTCCGAAAATGGAGGGGAATACATGTCAAATGAATTCATAGCATTTTGCAAGAAAGAAGGGATCAAGAAGGAAACTATTGTGCCCTATACACCTGAATAGAATGGCTTAGTTGAAAGGAAGAACTGGTCTATATTAGAACTTGCCCATGTCATGCTTCATAATCAAAAGGTACCAAAGTTTTTGTGGGCTGAAGCCACACATGCTGTTGTATATGTTCAAAACCACGTGCCTCATCAAACATTAGAAATCAAGACCTCGAAGAAATTTTCATGGGTATCAACCCTGATATTAGCCATCTTCATGTATTTGGATGCCCCGTATACTTTCATGTGCCGAAGGACAAAAGAAACAAGCTGGAAGCTACAGGAGGAAAATGCACGTTTGTGGGTTATTTTGAAAACTCTAAGGCAGACAAAATATATATTCCTGGTCAAAGGAAGGTCGAAATTAGCAAGGACGTAACTTTCGATGAAAATGTAGCTCTTGGTAAAGCAAGAGACCTTCCTCCGTCTCCTCCTCCCAAGCAATGTTATCGGAACCGAACTGGTCATCGAACCGGAAAACCTTGTGGACCGGGAACCGGTCGAAACCGGGGAAAAAAAAACTGGTTTACCAAAAACACATAAAATATTTATATTTTAAAGAAAAAACAGATATATTCATGTGCATCCATATGAATCCAAACCATTTATACACAAATATGCAAAGCATCATTGAAAAAAAAATGTTACAAACATCAAGAAGCACGCTCTAAAAGGCCTTTATAGTCCAAAATAACATCATAGATCATAGTATTATACTGCAAGCTACAGCTACAAAAAATCAATCATCAAATCATCAATCATCAATCATCATCAAAATCATCATCCGGATCATCCTCATTATCCTCATTTGAAGAATGAGTAGCATCCAAATTTGCAATGGGATTATGGCTTGATTCCCATGGCACTTGATTTACCCTCTAAAATTTTGGAGAAAATCAGCTCCAAAATCCTTTGAAATCAACTATGTAGCAGCCCCAACAAAATAAAAATAAAAACCTTCCACCAGTTGCAAAAAGCACTGAAGAAAACCCAAAGATCTTTGGGAAAAAAAAACCTTTGAAGTAGCTCTAAAATCTGCCAACCCAACAACTCTCCAAGACTCCAATCAGCTCTTCAGATCTGCAAAAAATCTTCCTTAGAACAACCTTGCAAAAAAATCTATGAATTTTCCTCACCGAACTTAGCTCGAGAATTGCAAGAGACTCAAATGAATAGTGTGAGTGAAATAGAGGGGGTGGGGGTGTTTAAGTAGCTTTAGAGGGGGCCTAGGGTAGTGTTAATAACTAGAAAAAAATAAATTAAAAATTAAAAATAAAATTTAATGCCCAGGCTTGTGAACCGAAGGAACCGGTTTCAGAACCGAACCGGTACGGAACCAACCAGTTTGGTGCTGAAACCGGCTGGTTCGGTACCGAACCGATCATTTCAGTACCGGTCCGAACCGGACCGGACCGGTTCTGCCTCCAAATTGGTCGGACCGGCCAGTTTTCCGGGACAGGTTCGGTTCTGATAACACTTCTCCCAAGGAAGAAAATGATGACTCTGATATTCTAAATGGTCCTTCTATGCCCGAGTCCAATGATATTGATGATCCCATGGAGCCTATGGATCCTTTAGATCCACCTCCCAGTGATCCTCCTAGCAGGAAGACACCACTTTGGCTTCACGACACTCTATAGGGTAATGAAAGAAATGTTCCCATTTGCAGATCATTCAGAGAAAGGAAGCAACCGTGTAGGTATCAGGGATATGTAGTTTCCATGAGCACTATCATTCGAGTTGAACCATCCTCATTTGAAGAAGCAGTCAAAGAACAAGTTTGGAAGGATGTTATGGCCGAACAATATGAATCTATTGTGAAAAGCAATGTATGGGATGTTGTGTCGAGACTGTATGGGAAGTCTATTGTGACTTCAAAGTGGTTATTCAAGATCAAACATGGAATTGATGGCAGCATTGAGAAATACAAAGCAAGGTTCGTAGCTCAAGGCTTCTCTCAGAAAGAGGGAGAAGATTATGATGATATATTTGCTCTTGTGGCTCGATACACAACCATTCGTTCGATAGTTTCCCTTGCTGCTAGTCAAGGATGGAATCTTCATCAGATGGACGTAAAGACCGCTTTGCTTCATGGCATGTTACAAGAAGAAGTATATGTTGAACAACCACAGGGATTTGAAGTGGAAGATCGCAAAACACATGTTTGCAGGTTGAAAAAGGCATTGTATGGTTTAAAACAAGCTCCTTGAGCTTGGTATGCACGCATTGATAGTTATTTAATGAAGTTGGGCTTCACAAGAGGCAATGTTGATCCCAACCTCTATTTTATGGTTGTCCAAGGCATGCCATTGATTTTGGTTCTATATGTTGATGATCTATTCTTGACAGGAAGTAAACCTTTGATGATCGAATGTAAGAGGGAGCTAGCCTTATTTGAGATGAAAAACCATGGACTTATGCACTATTTTTTAGGCCTTGAGGTGTGGAAAAGGCTTGGCGAGATCTTTCTCTCATAGGAAAAGTATGTTGTGAAGCTGCTAGAAAGGTTTGGTATGATTGAGTGCAAATCGATGGCTACTCTGATGGAGATGAACTTCAAGAAGCTAAGGGAAAAGCAGTTGGACCTGATCTAGTAAATCCATCCAAATATAGACAACTAATTGGGGCTCTGATGTTCCTTGTGAACACCCATCCCGACATATGCTATGCAGTAAACACATTGAGTCAATTCATGACTGAGCCCCTCCATGCACATTGGATTGCTGCCAAACATGTATTGAGATATTTACATGGGTCGATGACACTTGGTCTGAGATATTCTACCAGAGATGTTCAACTTCATGGATACACTTATGCTGACTGGGCAAGAAATGTTACTGATAGAAAGAGTACATCCAGATGCTACTTTAGTCTTGGATCAACCATAATATGTTGGATGAGCAGGAAACAAAAGTTTGTAGCATTAAGCACTACCGAAGTAGAATACATTGCCACTAGCACGGCTAGTTGTGAAGCAGTTTGGTTGAGGAAGCTCTTTGGAGAGCTATTTGAATAGGTCTTAGACGCTACAATGATATATTGCGACAACAAGAGCAAGATCCATTTGGCAGAGGATCCCGTGTTTCATAACAAGTCCAAGCACATCGAGATTCGATAACACTTTATTCGAGACATGGTGCAGAGAGGAGTTGTTAGACTCCATCACATATCGACATCATATGAGCAGATAACAGATATTCTCACCAAGGCATTACGGAAAGGAAAGTTCTTGGTCTTCAGAGAGCAGCTTGGACTGATAGATGTAGCCCCTCTGGATAAAGGGAAACATTAATCAAGGATACTGAGCAAACTCTTCCTACCCTACTTGAGCTCTCAAGGTGAGGAATTGAGATAGAGGGCTCCTGGGTTTGATGGATCTCTAGACAATAGGCTATTCCCCTATCTGTTACCCATAGGGTTGAAGATTTTGCTCCCCTATCTTCATAGGGTCGGAGAATGTTGCTTCCTTGATTGGTCTTTGCAGAGTATACCCCAGTTGACATCATACCCTCAAGAAAGACTTGTTGGGAATATCGCTCCTCGTTTGGCCAACGAGTTGAGAGTGTACTTGGGGTGTACAACCCAAGTCGATTATGATGCAGGTGTTCTACCACATGACTATTGAGAGTCATTGATGGGAAGATCAGTAGGCAATAGGATTGGGTTGAGATTTGCTCCCCTCTTGAGATTTCAGGGTCGAAGATTTGACCCCCTATGTGATGTGTTATCCTATTGCTTGGTATGGGTGGAAGTTATTGCTCCTTGATTCTTCTTCTTCTAGATCCGAGAAAGTTTCAACAGATAGAGTTGAGCAGTGACAGTCTTAGCATGATGACACCATGATGTGAAGATCTACAAACATAGATGTTAACAAGTGGAATTCTTCGTAGTTGAGAGGGACTATTAATTTTTGCAACTAGGGTCAAATTCCACCTTGGACAGCTCAGATGGTCAAGATCATAATTGCATTAGATTCATCTTTTTGAGAGGACGAAAATCAACCTATAGATCACCCCATTCGGTTAAGTGGAAGTTAATTTTCGAATTATTTTATTCGTTAAAGTGTAATGGAATGGGTCGGCCTAAGCACATGTGGAATTAGTCAAGTCGGCCTCAACCCCAAGTGGACCTTCACAAGAGCCTATAAATAGAAGTGACCTCAAGCTCATTCTCACACATTTGCTCAAGCCATCTTCTATTTGCATTCTTTGTCTTGGTTCGTTTATTTTGTCTTGGCTCGCACAGGTTTGACAGAAGGAATTCACGCAGAGTCTGAAATCACAAGCGAGAGGCTCGCTCTGATCTAAGGTTTTTTGGATCACAGCCGCAAGCACAGGGTGTCCTGCCTACGGCCAGGGTGTCATAGCTGCAGGCACAAAAAGTCAAGGTTGTGGCTAGGGATTCAGAGGTTGATCAGGCTGCGCACAGCCATAGCCGCAGACACAAAGTGTCCTGCTTGTGGCCAAGGTGCCATAGCCACTGGCATAGAGTCTCAAGGGTGCGGCTAAGGGGTTTTTAAGAAAATCTGGGCTAGATCAACCTCAGTCACTCACACCGTCTTTCCTGGTAATGTCCGCACCATCACAGATGATCGCAGTCAGTTTTCTGGTAGCGTCCTAGATTCATATCTATGGTTTGACAGTTGATTTTAGTTGGCTTCGGTGATCTATTGGATCCATGTTTATTATTGTTGTAGAGCTGTTCCGTATATTTTTGTTGCATTTGTATTGGGCTCATTGTACTCTCTGCTGAAAACTTTTTATGACAATCTATTGAAGAAGAAAATTTGAAAGGGTTTCTCCCTTGCAGGGGTTTTCCCTGGTCTTGGACCAATTTGTTGTCTCTTATGGTTGTGTTGGTGTCTTCTTTATCACCGCATATATTGTTTTATCTTCAGTTACAGTTTATGATTGATTACACTGCTAATAATTGGATACTTTATTTATGAAGAAGTAATTTGGGCTAAAGTAATTGATACAACATAGAACAACTAGAAATTTAACAGCTTGGTCAAACAATACGATCAACTCTGTGGTCAGGCCTACAGTCAACCCTGTGATATGTCTGTGGTCAAAGTCAACAAAATGCCTCAGTTGCTGTGCCAATAGAGGCGGCCTGCCAAAAATGAAATTCAAGCACAAAAACCACAGTCAAAGGAGGTCAAACCACCCCTAGTCAACGCTAGCCAAACCTGCAACAGTCTCTGCAATAACACATTTCTGCTTGTCCAAATTTGATGATCATTAGGTCAATTTTGGTCCTCCCAAAAAGAGGAATTGAATGCAATCATCATCTCCATCAAATGAGTTGTCCAAAGTGGAACTTGGCCCTAATTGCCAATTTTAACAGAGGTTGAGTCAATTTCTAGATGGTGGAGCAACTACATTTGGAAAGGGCATATCCCAACCAAGTTAAAATGGTTCACCTGGCTGGCTCTCCACAATAAAATTCTAACCTGGGACAACCTCCAAAAAAAGGGATTCATTGGACCAAACAATTGTTACTTGTGCAGGCAACATGAAGAAACAGTTGACCATCTTTTCTCAAAGTGCATTATAGCTCAAGAAATTTGGTCCTCTGTATTACAAGCTCTAGATTTCCAAATAAATCTAAGGTGGTCCACTTTTGAGGAATGTGTGTATCACTGGAACAAAAATTCAAACAGCTCTCTGCTCTTCCAATCTTCGTAGCTTGGGGTATGTGGCTGCTCAAAAACAAGGCCATCTTCAGAAATGACAAAGTTAGTACCCTTATACAATCATCCAAGATTGTTGCCCTCTTCAGAGTATATCTTCCTGTGTTGTCCAAAAAAGTCCCTAGAAGACAAATTCCTCCTGACATATCGTTTGAGGCCCCCATTGGATTCTTCAATGGGACAGCGAAGGGAAATATATGTGGAGGTGGGGCACTAATTAAATTGCCAGACAACAGGTCAATTTGCTTCAGAATTGGCATTGGATCAGGAACAAATACCAAACCAGAACTGATAGCTGCTTGGACACTCTTGATTGTAGCAAAGATAAAAATCATAAAAAGCATGTTGATCCTTGGAGACTCAAGATGTGTAATTGAATGGATGGCAGGGGCTGCTCAATTAAAAGTTCTAAATCTTGATGCTTGGAAGCATAGAATCGGTGAACTAAAATGCCACTTCCAAGACATCGAGTTTCAACATATCTTCAGAGAATATAACAGGACTGCTGACACCGTATCCAAAAGAGCTCTATTGATGGATGCTGGGTACATTATATTAGAGGAACTTCGAGGCTTCCAGGTCCAATCAACCTATTCAATCCAGCTGGAACAATTAAACTAACCCCTTCAACTCGGCAGAAAAATGGTTAACGCAGCCCTCAGCTTTTCAGAACAAGGAGAGTACAAAACAACATTCTGAATTTACAGAATGCATGTTACAGATTCAGAACTCTTGGTTTTTCAAAATTCCATATTTCAATTCCTTGGTTACTCACAGTGAAAATATTCAGGACAGAAACATATTTGCTGCAAGTCAATAAGTTGACAGAGCTTAATGTATCTCTCTGACAAGTGCTGATCTTGCAAAAAGAATCACAGATTATTTAAATGCACAAAGCACGGAGAAGAATCAGCTGTAAACTGTATTTTTTTAATTCATTTGAATAACAAAAAAGTAATCTATTTCAGGGAAAAAAAGGTAAATGTTCAAATAGGATTATCCAAATCTTGCAATTCAAATATTATTCAAGCATCCGATAGACATAAGTAATAAGATTAAAGGTATGATCACATAAACGGATTTTCATGCAACATCAAATTTGTTCATTCTTTCCAATGTTAAGTGGAGATTTATTCTTTTATGAAACTATTATAATATGGTGCAATATCTTTCAACCAGTGGTTCATGAGGTAAAAATGATTGTCATGAGAATAGCATTTAAATGTCATGATTCATCAAACATGTAAATCAATATCATAGAACCTCTTATTAAGTGACCTGATTTAAACTATTGAACCCTAGTTTGGTTACCAAACACAGAAATAACATTTACTGTAGTATCGGTGACGTTTGAAGCCACATAATAAAGGAAATTGAATAGATCAAAATTAATTAACTGCACAGATTTTTTATGCACAGTCAAAGGGAAATACTATGTGAGTTTGAACACTACAAAATTTTCTGTTTTCTAAGGGTTTCATGTTGTGTGGGGAAAATCTGCGAGTGAGATAATGCAAACAATCCATCAAAATTGGCTGCCGATGAGCCGAATTTGCAGTGGGAAGTCATGAATGAACTCAGGCCGCGGATTCTACAGGGTGGTTTGCGTAGAGTGATGATCCTGCTCTCTCTGTGCGCCACAGATAGACTTGAGGGAGCAGAAGATGACCCAATCTCGCCGAGAAATGTTTCGGGGTCAATTTTGAGTGCTGCAGACTTTCCCTAATCGCGGTTTGATGCCAAAATTGATTTGGATGGGCTTAGCCGAATGTCAAATGAATCAGCTGCTGGCCAAAATGGTCCGTTGTTGATGCCTCTGTAGACTGTGGTCGATTTGGATGAAGGCGGAGTGAGGAGTTATGGTTTGACCAAGGGGTCTTCGGAGCTGCTGCGGCGGGTTGAAGCGAGAGGCTGGGATCGCGGGCTTGAGGTGCCCGCGTGGTGTGCAAAGCCACAGGACAAGGCACAGAGTTAGGGGAAGAGGGAGTGGAGGGTCGATGGTTTATTAAATTTTTTTAATGATTTATTTTATTTTTTATTATATATATTTTTATTTAATAATTTTAGTAAAATTTATTCTACTTGGATAGACGGTAATCTTGTGTATTTTAAAATATTTCTTGATATTGAGTTATTAATTCAATTCCCCATCTTAATCGGAGTGATGTATTTGAATATGATGATGAAGATGTAGTCTTATCCAACTTTTATTTTTATTTTTTTTAAATTCATTAATAAAAAAATTTAAATCTAATTTGATTTTTTTAATATCACATTTAAATAAAACTAGATTAAATCCATTTTAGTTTAAGATTTACTAAGTGGAGAGATCAAATCTATTTCAATCTAAAAGAAGTTTGTATATCAAGAAATTTGATTATTCTCAACCCATATTTCATATGGGTTCTCAATAACGTGGGTCAATTTTATTTTGTTATTATTTTATTTTTATTTTGTTATTATTATTATTATTTTGCTTTAACAGAGTTAAAATGTTTACATTACATTATTATTTTTATTTTTAGTAATTTGACATAATTAAAATCTCTGTCATAGTATGTTGGAGAGATTTCTATCGCAATTAATTTTTTTTAACTAAAATAAAGCTAAAATAATTTTAATTATAGAATTGTTAATATGAAAATACTTTAAAAAAAATCAAGCTTAAATTTAAAATAATTTTAATCGTATTTAAAAAAAAAAATGAAATCCTAAAAACATACCAAATTTAAGAGATATCTATCAAAATCATTTCCCGAGATCACTATTTTTTCCCCTTGCACCCCAGTTAAAACCATGGTGTTGTGAATTCCTTCCACTCAGGAGTATAAAAGAAAAATTAGACACCTAAAAAAACAGAATGAAACCACTACCTTTCAATGGGATTAAATCTATAACACTAATTCAACTTGATCAAGAATAAACACTTGTATATCAGAAAAAATAACAAGAAGGATTTTAGTAATGGTTCCTATTAAGTATTTGTATAGTGCAAAACAAATAAAATTTTACTCGTAAAATGCTTACACTAATCACACTATTTGAAAAAATAAATCGTATCTTGATAAAAAAAGGAAAAAAAGACCTGGGAAAAGTTGTTTAATCAATAGCAAAAAAAATACTCCTCTCCATAAATCTCGTGTTGAGTGAGGTAGAGTGTCTTCTTTTTATAAAGGAGACCTCTAATCCATTAATTACAATTTCATGGGCTGTGGAAAAATGGAAGAATACAAGTGGTAACTAAAGTTTGTCTACTTTTTATGTAGTTAAAAATAAAATAATAGTAAAATATTTTGTCATTTTTAGAAGATCAATTTAAATAATAAAATGGTCAAAGCACTTTTGAAACCTTTAGAATTGTAATAAATAGTGCTAGTTGTGTTCATTTGACCAACTAGTTTTTTTTACATAAAATTTTATTTCCCCCTTTTTTCTTTGTACATGGGTGAGTAAAATTTCTCATGTGTGTGCTAGCAAAACTTTATAAATTAGAAATAATGTTTCAAATAATGTCTATGTATACTAGTGAAGATGATAGAGCACCATGTAGTTACTCACATTGGTTGATAAGATGGGCAATGCCTAGTTCCACGCCTTCAACAACACATCCAACATATATAAGATAAATTAATTACAAGTAACTTTGTTAATGTTACCAATTTATTCAAGGTACTAACTAAGGGGAAAACCTTACCTCCATTACACGTCTTTGGGTTAATGCACAAAGTATTTCCCGAATCTTCTAAATTCAAGTAGGGGGATGACATTATTATTTTTCATGAAAGAGACATAAGGATAACATATGAATTAACTTCCAAAGTCATAAATAGTATTGAGGGATTAATATTATTTTGGTCCAAGTAGCCAATTAAAGTGTGGATAGGAGTCTTCTTTATTTGTAAAACCTTGATAAGGAGCTTTTACTACTTTAACCTACCACACACTTCTCCTCCTTTATTTTTTATTTTTATTTGGCTTTTATCAAAGTCTCGTTTCTTTGGATAAGAGTTTTACTCTTATGACTTTTGAACATGTGCCATGATGAAGTAGTTTATTTTCTTGTGTTTATTTTTCTCTTCACCTATTTGGCTTTTTGTTTAGCCAAGGAGGGCTTCGCAAGTGATGTGGCCATGTCGAATTCAAGCGAGAGGCTGGGGTCGCGGGCTTGAGGTTCCCGCGTGGAGTGCAAAACCATAGGACAAAGCACAGAGTTAGGGGGAGATGGAGAGGAGGGCTCGATGCCCCTCTTGTTTAAACTTTTTTATGTTTTATTTTATTTTTTATTATATATGTTGTATTTATTAAAAATTTAAAATAAAACTAAAATCTAAGAAAAAAAACTATTTCAAATTTTTTAATAAAAAAATTTAAATCTAATTTGATTTTTTTAATTATAGATTAATGTCTTATCTAAAACCATTAAAACCATCTTAGATCCATTTTAGCTCCAGATCTACCAAGTGTCGAGAGGGATCAAATATCTTTTAATCTAAAAGAGGTTTGTATATCAAAAAATTTGATCTCCCTCATCATTTGGTAGATCTAGAGCTAAGATGGATTAGGCTTGTTTAATTTCCTCCTTTAAATAAACTATATTTCACATGAATACCATGGGTCAATATCATGGGTTCTCAATACCATGTACCATTTTTATTTTTATAGGGTTATTTTTATTTTGTTATTATTATTATTGTTTTACTTTAACCGAGTTAAACTGTTTACATTACATTACATTAATATTTTTATTTTTTATTTTTATGTAATTTGACTTAATCAAAATGTTTTGAGAGCACAATTAAAAAAAAATCTAACTAAAATAAAACTAAAACAAATAGAAAAAATAATTCTAATTATAAAATTGTCAATATGAAAATACTTTTAAAAAAATCAAGTTTAAATCTAAAATAACTTTAATCATATATATATTTTTTAACATTGAAATCGTTTAACAAATAAAAATGAGAAATATGCATACCAAATTAAGGAGATATTAATCGAAATCATTTACCAAGATCATTATTTATCCCCTTGCACTCTACTTAAAATGATGGTGTTGTGTTAATTCCTTCCACTCGAAGTATAAAAGAAAAATCATACACCTGAAAAACACAACGAAACCACTACCTTTCAATGAGATTAAATCTATAACAGTAATTCAAGAATAAGCACCTATATTTCAGAAAAAATAAAAAGAATAATTTTAGTAATGTTTCCTCTTAAGTATTTGTATAATGCAAAACAAATATAATTTCATTCACAAAATGCAAATAAATTGTCCCGCGTAGTATCTTGATGATAAAAGGAAAAAAAAAGGGAAAAGTTGTTTAATCATTGGAAAAAAAAAGAAAAATCATCTCCAAAAGTCTAATGTTGAGTGAGGTAGAGTGTCTTACTTTTATAGAGTAAGGAGGTTTCTAATTCATTAGTTTCAATTCCATTAATTGGTAACTAAAGTTTGTCTATTTTTTATGTGGTAAAAAATAAAATAATAGGAAAATGTGTTGTCATTTCATAGAAGATCAATTTAAATAATAAAATTATCAAAGTATTTTTGAAACCTTTAAGATTCTAATAAATAGTGTTAGTTGTGTTCACTTGACCAACTAGTTTTTTTTACCTAAAAAAATCCCCTTTTTTTTCTTTGCACATAGGTTAGTAAAATTTCTCATGTATGTACTAACAAAACTTTATAAATTAGAAATAATGCTCCAAATAATCTCAGTGTAGACTATTGAATATTATGGAGCAACATGTAGTTACTCACATTGGTTGATGAGACAGACAATGCCTAGTTCCATACCTTCAACAACACGTCCAATTTCAATTAGCGGTTGGACATAAACATAAATAAGATAAATTAATCACAAGTAACTTTGTCAATGTTACCAATTTATTCATGGAACTGACCAAGAGGAAAACCTTACCTTCATTACACTTATTTGGGCTAATACACAAAGTATTTCCCAAGTCCTTTAAGTTCAAGTAGGTGTATGACATCATTATTTTTCATGAAGGGGACATAAGGATAACGTATGAATTAACTTCCAAAGTCATAAATAATACTGAGGGATTGATATTATTGTGGTCCAAGTAGCCAATTAAACTATGCCTAGGAGTTTTCTTTATTTGCAAAGCCTCAATAGGGAGTTTTTGCTACTTTAGCCTGCACACACTTATCCTCCTTTATTTTTTATTTTTATTTGGCCTTTATCAAAATCTCATTTATTTGGATAAGAGTTTTACTCTTAGGACTTTTGAATCGGTGCCATGATGTAGTTTATTTTTCTCTTCACCTCTTTAGCCTTTTATTTGGCTTGGTTTGACTTTTTGAGGTTTGCATTTTTTTTTTTTATATTTCTTGATGACCCTCTTTGGATGATCTTTGGTGAGTTAACCATAGGTTACAAAGATTTTGTTTCTTATCGATAGGATGGAAAATGAAAAATGTTTAATGGAAAGTGTTATGTATGGTAAGGATATGTTCATGCTACCCAACTTGATTCTCGAGTAGTACCTAATAGTTTAGCTTAATGACACACTTACCCAAGAGTAATTATGTCTTAGTGGTTAGAAGTAGTAACATGGTAACATCCTTACTAAGTTAAAAGTGATACGGAATCCATTAATTTTGATATCTATACAACAAGATGAAACCTTATCGTCATTTTTAGAAGAGGAGGTTAAGCAATGAAACCACGCCAACCACTAATCTAAGCATCATGAAATATCATCTAGCACATATGAGATCAGGGGTATGGGGGAAGGATACACCACTATGAATGACTGATGAACACAAGAATGTAAATAATGAGTGGAGAATAGCATGTCCAAGTTGATAATTAGTAAATATCATCCAAGTAGCAACAAGTCACACAAGTCATCCAAGTGTTTCCTAAAGAGAAACATGGAGTTCAATATAAAGCATGATGGTGTGTGTAAGGGATGTGAATTTGGAAAGAAGACCAAGGCAACTTTTCCTAGTCACGAGGTTTGTTACCAACCACTAATGGGTGACCCCAATAGGAGAATTCTTCTCCTAGATTTGTCTTCAGTCGATAGCTAACAACCCCTTGCAGCCATCATATAGCTCGATGTGCCACAATTCTCTGCCACCTTAGCCAACCATTGTCATCCCTCACCCATTTATTATGATTGTATGTTTGAAGGTGGGTATTACAACCTTGAAGGTATGGATTTTGATTATGTATTTGGGTGTTTATGCTTGCTTTTATTTGACACATTTGGACATGGATTAGTGGGGGGATTCGGCGGAAAGAATAGGCTTGGATTGTACTCTTGTTCCCTTTTCCGAACTTGGTGGTTAATATTGTAACCTAGTATTGTGGGATCTCCTCTATTGGATACTATCTTTAGGAGTGGAAAAACATGGGAAACTCCAATTTTGGTTGTATGGCCCCACTTTGTTGAAAATGGCAACAAGAAAATCCTGATTTAATTTTCCCTTTAATTAAATTAGGAGAAAATTGTAATTCCACATCACAAGACAACTTGAATGAGTTACCTAAGTTAGTTTCACTTAGTTGGTTAAGTTAATTCGAGTTGAGGGCGTAACTTGAGTCATGTAGAGTGTCTCCTACTTTTTAGGAGCCCTGGTTGAGTTTATTTTGAGATGTAATTAATGTTAATTAAACTAGTTCCAATTGTTGGAGGAACTAGTTGGAGGTCAAGTAGTGGGGCGTGTACTTCACGATCAACCAGTTACTTAATAAATCAACCATAGATAACTTATGCATGTGTGATCTAAGAGTTACCCAATTGATATTGGACTTCAAGGGCAATGTACTATCAGTTGTATAATTACCCGAGTTGTGTGAAAATTCCTAATCTGGAATCCTATTGTAGTAACTGGAAATTATTCTCCTAATTGTTAATTTAAGTTAATAATTTATTTGTTGTTTGCTACGACAAATACTAAATAAAACACACTGCAATCCACACAAATAAAACTATGGAAGAATAAAACGCTGGAAGAAATTCTAGCATGCACACATAATATTAACATAATTATTTTGGACGAAAATCCCGGAAAACCAATGCAGCAGCTGAGGGTTTATTATTATGCAGCAGTGAGAAAATCTGAGTACAATTAGATGCCGAAATATTGGCTATCCTACATATAAAAATACTGGAAAAAATCTAGTGGGGAATTTTCCTCACCCCACAGGCAAACTCCCGACATGACTTGCCTTCAGAAATCTGTCCCTATGACCCTCTGTGTCTGCATGTGCACTTCTCTGCGCAGTCTTCTATACGTCTAGCCTCATACTGGTCTCTTATGAAGTCGTTCTACCTTCTATTGACTGGAAATTTGTTTCTCTAGCACTCTGGGACACTTTCCTGGCCTCTAGAACTGAAGATGTCTCTCCCTCTCAGAAAATCGATCTTACCTATAGAGGCCACTGCATTGCCCCAACGTCACCCTATTTGTGGCTCTTTTTCCTCTCTACAAATGCACTCGTTGGATCTGGAATGCCTCATCAAGCATCATTGTCTCTGCCCTTCTCTCACTACTTCGATATCTGACTCTCTCCCCTGCAACTGACTGTTGCTACTCAGGAAATCGATTTTCCAAGAAATTGAATTGCTAAAGTGTTTTCTCCATCACTACATCTACCTCCTCTTATAATCCTATGTTGGAGCACCAACGGCCAAGATTAAAACATAATCGATGGATAGGATCATCTCTAGATCGATTCGTGTGAATTTATAGACTATTCTCACCTTGACCTAATTAATACTCATTAATTAACCTATTTTCATAAGTTTAGACTTAGGAAACATTAAAAAAATGGTTAATAATCTATTTAATTCACTACTATGCAGAATTTTCAGAAACTATTTATGGGTTATGGGGATCTTATGTTCTATCCTCTCCACAAAGTTTCGTGGCTAGAACACATCCAATGCTACAAAAACTAACACTCCCTCTTAGCGAGGAATGTGTTCTAGTGCTACTGCACACCTTGTAGCAACACCCTGTCTCTACATCATCTCCTGCCACGTTGTTGATGTCTGGACATTGATGCCAACCAAATACTGCACAACTCTGATATGAGCTGCATCTATGCTACTGTTGACCCCGCTGAATTGCTGCCAACATTACATCTACACAAAAACTCTGTTGATGTTGCTATTGCAACACTTGCAATTGAAACACATCCAAAATACTGAATCAATTGTGATTAATATACTACATCTATCACTTGAGTCCTGACTACTGCTAGCCTCTGCACTGTCCACTGAATATTCTATGTTACTGTTGAATTTTCATTGTGCCACTTGCATTGTTGTCAACATTTCACTGTGTTCCCCAACATCTTACTGCTACTAGTCTCAGTAACTATCACTCTGGTATCTGACTTCATCTACTGCCACTAATCCATCCTGCTACTGAGTAAATTTAGGCCCCTCGTATCCAATTATTAATACAAGAGGTGGACTCCTCAAGGATCCTTGCCCATTTGTAGCTCTCTAGGGCTACAACACCAAGTCACCCCACCTCACTATGTAGGTATATCGGTGAACATAGCGAAGTATTCCTCCAACTTGGAGGAAATCCTATCGATCTCTGCAGAATCTTCCTGTTGGTCCTGCTTCTCCTCCTTGCCCTTCTTCCTGACGGGACACTGGGTACTGTAGTGGCCAATCTCACCACACCTGAAGCACTTGACCTTCGACAAGTCCTTCTTCTTTTTTCTCTGCTCCCCCAATCCCTGATTGGGACCCTTTGATGCAAGGGCCACATTCTCCTCCTCCTTCACTATCTTCTTCCCATTGTTGCTGCTACCACTGAGGGAGCTCTCCAGAAGAGCTTGTTTCAACTCCTCTTGTTTCAAATCATCCCACACCCTATCCCATCCTGGTAGCGTGTCTCTGGCTAATATACTTTGGAAAAATACCTGCCAATCCTCTGAGATGTTGTTGATAACTAACCACACTAGTTCTAAAGGTTGATATGTTGCTCCAACAGCTGACAACTGGTCTCAAACCTACTGAATCCTGGTGAGGTAGGGGTCTATGCCTTCCCCTTTCTACATTCGAATAAGCCCCAAATTCTCCTCGAGATATATCTTCCGCTGCTCATAAGTACCCTGATACAACATGGCAAAAGCATCCCTCATCTGCTTGGCAGTATCTTTGCCAACTATATGCGAGAATACATTATTCATGACCTCATCTAGGATCAACTGCTTCACTCATTCCATCTCCTTTTTGTACTCTTTCAATTGATTTTCATCCTGGGGAGCTGCCACTACATTATAAATGTAGGACTTCAGGCCAAATTCATCTAGAAGGAAGGACATCCTAGCCTTCCAGATGACTTAGGTGGATGGTCTGTCCAACCTATCCTGATCCCAAATCCCTGCAGTGCCCATCTTTGATTAAGTCGAAAAATCCCTCTTTCCTTTTGCTCAGCTATTTATTAGCTACTCGCAATCCCTCCTACAATGTGTGGCTCTGCTAGCTGCTACTGCCAATCTGCAACTGGAAATTCGAACTTTCGATACTAGAAGTTCCCTGAGAGAAATTTTCCGTTTGTGTGTGCTCTTCTCTCTTCCACCAGACGCAGGTTCTGCTCTAGCAAACTACTGCAAAAACCCTCTGTGTCCAGCTATATATCTTCCCAACGAAAACTCTGAGCTACTCCCTTTGCTTCTAGAATCACTCGATCTGGAAAGATTGGATGTTTTTACCCCTCACTTGGAAAAATCAAACCTCCACAAGTAACTCAGCCTCCTGGCAGAATGATTGTGCTACCCTTGGGAATTTTGATTTGTTGCCCACATTGAACAATGAAATTCCTTTGTTTCGCCTCTGATATATCCGACTGATTAACTATCCTCTGATACCATGTGAAAATTCCTAAACCGGAATCCTATTGCAGCAATTGTAAATTATTATCCTAATTGTTAGTTTAATTTAACAATTTATTTGTTGTTTGCTACGAAAAATATTGAATAAATCACATTGCAATCTACACAAATAAAACTACAAAATAATAAAACGTTGGAAGAAATTCTAGCACACACACATAAAATTAACACAATTATTTTGGACGAAAGTCCCCAGAAAAAATCTCATCTTGGGAAAACCGGTGCAGTATCTGAGGGTTTTATTACTATGCAGCAGTGAGAAAATTTGAGTACAACTGGATGCCTAAATATTGGCAATCCCATAGAGAAAAATACTGGCAAAAATCTAGTGAGGAATTTTCCTCACCCCACAAGAAAACTCCTCGCATGACTTACCTTAAAAAATTCATCCCTTTGACCCTCTGCGTCAGCATCTACACTGTTCTGCGCATTTTGTTGTACATATAGTCTCAAACTGGTCTATGATGAAATCGTTCTACCTTCTGCTAACTCGAAAGATGTTTCTCCTATGAAAATTCCACAAATTGGAATCCTACTACAACAACTCATTAAGTTTCTTCTATTTGTTAAATAAAATGAAAAAATTATTTATTGTGTTCTACGGTAAATATCGAAGCTAATACACTGGAGCCTTCACAAATAAAAAATATTGCGGAAGAAAATAGCACTGGAAAGATAGATGCACACACACACAAATAACACTATTATTTTTGGACTAAGTCCCTGGAAAAACCCAACGCATGAAAAACGGTGCAGCAAGTGAGGGTTTGTTTATTATGCACTAGTAAATCTGAGTACAAATCTATGGTTGCTTAAATATAGCAAACCATAGAGAGAAAAATATGAAAATAGAGTCTAGTGAGAAAAATATCACTCCGACTGGTGATCTGGCACCGACCTTGGCTCAAGATAAGCTTCTATGTGTAGTAACTATGTCAACCTACACATTATTTTGTCCCCACAACTAAGAACAACTTTCCCTCTTGCTAACTGGTCAACTGTTGTCTGGAAAATGGACCCTCCTAGCCTCACGACTCTCTGTTCGGCTTTTGGCTCTGAATCAACCCTGCCTCCCAGCAAAAATGTAGATCTCCTCTGAAGCTCTGCATTGCATCCACGTGGCTTATGCGCTACCTCTCTGTTGTGCACTCACCGGATCTGGAAAATCTTCCTCCAACCTACTATCCCTTTCCCTCTCTCACTGCAACGAGATCACTAGCTCTCTCTTCGGTAACTCAACATTGCTACTCAGGAAATCGATTTGTCAGTGAATTCGATCTACGCAAGTGTATTGTCCAAGGCCCATCGAGTTTCTTCTTATAATATCTCATTGAGACATCAATGACCACGATTAAAACTTAATCGATGGATAATATTAATTAGAACTTGATCCATGTATTTTTTTAGAAGATTCACATCATGACTTAATTAATACCTTTTAATTAATCATATTTCCTAAGAGACTTAAGAAATATTAAAAACTGATTAATTATTTTAAGTCATCTCTAGATGGAATTTCCAAAAACGATTTATGGTTTTTGGAGAATGCATGTATTCTAATGTCTCTGCCAAATCTTAAAGCTAGAACACATCCGATGCTACAAAAAGTAACACTCACTCTTAGCAAGGAAAGTGTTCTAGTACTGCAACTGCAACACATTGTATTTGTACCATATCCTATTGCGTTGTTGATGTCTAGCTATTGCATCCCACCAACTACTGAGCAACTTTGATATGTGTTGCATCCGTGTTGTTGTTGAACCTGTTGAATTGCTGCCAACTACTGCATCTGCACTGCAATTTTGTTGTTGATGCTAGTGCAACATCTGCAATTGTTTCTCATATGTTGCTGCTGCAACCGAGAAATATCCATTAAAATGAACCAACTGTGGTCAGCGTGATGCATCTGTCACCTGAGTCCTAACTACTGCTAGTCTCTGCGCTGTCTTTAAAGCCTCTATGCTACTGCTGACTCTGCACTTTGCCAATTGCACTATTGCGAACTACGCTCTATGTTGCTCAGTCTTTGACTTCTACTAGCTATTGCATCTATCACTCTGGTACCTGAATTCACCAACTCCAATTGGTCCATCCTGCTACTGTTGTTATGGGTTCCCGTAGTAAGGTATTGATCCAAGAGGTGGAATCCTCAAGGATCCTTCCCATATGTATCTCTCTGGGGCTACAAAACTAAATCACCCCACCTCACTCATGGAGGTATGTCGGTGATCATGGAAAACTCTTCCTCCAGCCTGGAGGACAACCTATCAATCTTTGTGGATGCAAACTGCTAATCCTGCTTCTCCTCTTTGTCCTTCTTTCTAAGAGGACATTGAGTGTTGTAGTGACCAAGTTTACCACATCTGAAGCACTTGACCTTGGAGATATTCTTCATCCTTTTGTGTTTCTCCTGTTTCCCCTACGATGCGAGGGTTGCATTCTCCTTTTCCTTAACTTCCTTCGTCTGAATGTTGTTACTACCACTGATGGTTCTCTTCACCAAGTCTCGCCTCATATACTCTTGTTGCACATGTGCCCACATTCTATCCCAATATAGCAAGTTTTCTCTACCCAGAATACTCTGGACGAACACTTGCCACTCCTTGGAAACGTTATTCAAAGAAAAATGTACCAATTCTTTAGGTCGGGGCGTTGACCTGACTGCAGACAATTAATCTCGGAGATCCTAAAGTCTTGTAAGGAAGGGATCTACACACTCCCCTTTCTGCTTCCTGGTACACCTTAGATTCTCCTACAAATACATCTTCCACTTCTCGGAAGATCCCTGGTACGATATGGAAAGAGCATCCCACATTTTCTTAGCAGTGTCCTTGTTAGCTATGTGTGATACCACGTGATCTTGAACTCCATCGAGAATCAGCCTCTTTCCCTTCGCCATCTCCTTTTTGTAGGTATTTAACTGATCTAGGTCCGTGGGTACAGCTACCACGTTACTGATATATGCCTTGAGATCGTATTCATCTTGAAGGCATGAAATATTGGCCTTCCAGATCACATACTTGGATGAACCGTCCAACTGATCATGATCTCTCAGTCCTATTGATGCCATCTCCTCAGAAATGTCGAAATCTTCCTCTTCTCCTCTACAGAACTGCTACTAGGATCTATTCACTCCCTGCTGGAACATGAAAATATGCTCACAACTACTACTGCTTTGCAGTGAGAAATCAAATTTCTAGGCTAGAAATTCCCTGAGGAAAGAATTCCCTCATTGTGTGCTCTTCTTTCCTTCTGACGCTATTCTGCTCTAGATAACTGCTACAGAATAATTGTGTCCCAGCTGAAGATTTGCTCTGCAAGAGAAAATGTTGTTGCTCCCTCTGCTTTTGACAATCTTTGATCTGGAAATTTTATTCTCTATCGAATCACTCAAAGAAATATTTTTCCCTCAAAGATTTGTCCTCCTAGCCAATGGACTACGCAACGTCATGGGGTTTCGAGCAGCAACTCATGCAGTGCTTCGAAGCTCCCTATTTCCATCTGCAGCTGAGCTCTTCCTAATTCTCCTGTGCTCTAATACCATGTGAAAAATTCACAAATTGGAATCCTATTGCAGTAACTAATTAATTTTCTTCTATTTTTTAAACAAAATGAACAAATTATTTACTGTGTTCTACGGTAAATATCGAAGTTAATACACTGCAACCTTCACAAATAAAAATATTGTGGAAGAAAATAGCATTGGAAAGATATATGCACACACACACACAAGTAACGCTGTTATTTTTTTACTAAGTCCCTGAAAAAACCTAATGTGGGAAAACTGGTGCATCAACTGAGGGTTTGTTTATTATGTAGTAGTAAATCTGAGTACAAATCTATGGTTTATTAAATCTAGAAAACCATACAGAGAAAAATCTGACAATAGAGTCTAGTGAGAAAAATATCACTCCCACTAGTGGCTTGGCACTGACCTTGGCTCAAGATGAGTTGCTCTGCACTGCCTTTGCACAGTCACTGCATTAGCCTACATAGTACTGCGTCCCCATAGCTAGGAAAAACTTTCCCTCTCACTAATTGATCAGTTGTTGTCTGGAAACTGGACCCTCCTGGCCTCCTGAATCTACCTCCCAGAAAAAATGTGGATCTCCTCTGAAGCTCTGCCCTGCCTCTGTGTGGCGTCTGTGCTGCCTGTTTATGGCACTCACTGCATCTCTGTTGTGCACTCTCCATATCTGGAAAATCTTCCTCCGACCTTACTATACCTGCCCCTTTCTCACTGCAACGAGCTCAATATCTCTCTTTCCGGCAACTTAGCGCTACTACTCAAGAAATCGATATGCCAGTGAATTCGAATACTGCAAGTGTTTTTTCCAAGGCCCATCGAGTTTCTTCTTATAATCTCTCATTGAGACATCAATGACCATAATTAGAACTTAATCGGTTGCTAAGATTAACTAGAACTCGATCCATGTCTTTTTCTAGAAGATTCACATCATGACTTAATTAATGCCTTTTAATTAATCATATTACCTAAGTCTAGTCTTAGGAAATATTAAAAACTGATTAATTATTTTAATTAAGTCGTCTGTAGATGGCATTTCCAGAAATGTTTTCTAGGTTTTGGAGAATGCATGTATTCTAATCTCTCTTCCAAATATTTAGGCTAAAACACATCCAATGCTACAAAAAATAAAATCTCCAACACTCTAGGCTTCCTTCCCCGCCTCTGGAACCGAAGAGGTCTCTCCCTCTTAGCAAATCGATCTTGCCTCTATAGGCTATTGTGTTGCCCCAATGTCAACCTCTCTATGGCTATTTTGCCTCTCTACAAATGCACTTGCTGGATCTGGAATTCCTCCTCAAGACTCATTGTCTCTACCCCTCTCTCACTACTTCGATCTGTGACTCTCTCTCTTGCAAATCACTGTTGCTACTTAGGAAATCGATCTACCAAGAAATCAAATTGCTGAAGTGTTTTATCCATCACCACATCAACCTCCTCTTATAATCCTCTTTTGGAGAACCAAAGACCAAGATTAAAACATAATTGATGGCTAGGATTATCTAGGGATCAATCTGTATGAGTTTTTAGACTATTCTCGCCTTGACTTAATTAATATTGATTAATTAACTTGTTTTCCTAAGTTCAGACTTAGGAACATTACAAAAATGGTTATTAATCTAATTAAGTCACTTCTACTCGAAATTTCCAAAAACGATTTATGGGTTCTGGAGATCTCATGTATTCTGGCCTCTCCACAAATTTTTGTGGCTAGAACATATCCAATGCTACAAAAACTAACAGGTTGTACAGATGGTGCATGCAGTCAGAGGAAGAGCCTAAAGGAATTGCGCAATACAATGGAGGAAAATTCTTCTTAAATAGGGGCCTAATTCCTCATTGAACAATGCAAGGATGTAGGAGCTTGGAATGCTAGTAAATTGAATAAGTGTTGGCTAGAGTCAGTCTAGGAAGAAATGAGATAGATAGAGATAGTGCAGAGGTTTCTCGGGCTTGAGCAAAGCATTATAATATTCTCATATTTTTCTGACTAATGCAATATACAGATAAGAGGGGTTTTTAGCTGTGGCTTTACCTAGGAATCATTATGTAATGTGTTGATTGAATTATTTCTCTTGTATGCTTCGTGATTTCTCGATCGTTTAATTGTTTCAGTAGTTGGTAGAGTAGATTCAAGTCTATTGTTTTAGTAAATTAGAATTAGAAATTTGAATCTACAAGGAATTTCTACATGGTATTAGAGATAAAATCACAATAGAAGAGAAGAATTCAAAGTTTGTGCAGGAGGTTCAAATTTCAAGGTTAATGTTGCAGGCTTTCTCCAGAACTGAGAAGATAACTTCCATCGAACTCAGGCTTGAGTATGCTATGGAAGGAACCACAAATTTTGTGGCATGGAATATACGTATGAAGGTAATATTAGATGATAATATGCTACTAGATTACATCAATACATCTGTAGTTAAACCCCCAACAGTTGATGCCCAAGATATATCTCAGTGGAAGAAGGATTTAGCTAAAGCGAAGAGGATCATATTGGAGGGAGTTTGAGATCAAATTGTCTCGAATATGCACAGGAAAGAAACTCCATTCACATTTTGGAAAACATTAACTTGTTTGAGAATAATAGTGATCACAAGAAGCTGGCACTATAGGATAAGCTTCGTAGCATCAAAATGCATAATAATGAGACAATTCTGTAGTACTTGAGCAAGTTTACATAGTGTTGTGATGAACTTGGCGAGGTCAGAGTTACTTTCCAGAAGAAGATTTGATAGCTCTAGCTCTGTTGGGTCTTCCAAAGAGCTGACATATTTATCAATATTTTGTTAATGGTAGAGATAAAATACCAATTTGGGAGGGGTTATGATCTGATCTAGTGCATGAATAAATAAGGCGAGACAACCGAGATGTGACCTCATCCAAATAAGTGGAAGGGGACCTTGCATTAGTCAGAAAAGGAAATAAATCCAAGGGAAAGAAGTCCCAAGGTGCAGAGGGTAAGAAGAAAGACTTGTCCAACATCAAGTGTTTTCACTGTCATGAATCTGGGCACTATACCACAAAATGTCCACATAAGAAGGAAAGCAAGGAGCCTAAGTGGCAGCAACAGGTGAAGCTCTAGCTTCATAATTCAAGCTTGATTTCGCTCTCATTGCATGCATAGAAATCACAATAATGAGAAGCATGTGGTATCTCGACAACAATGCCTCGTTACATATGACGGGGAATAAATATCTCTTCAGTGACTTGGAGGAGAAATACCTCAAGCAGAACATTGGGTTTGGATATGATGGGAGGTATAGTGTGACCGATATCGGTACATCTAATTTTTAGAGGGACTTTGGCTCCCCTCTTAGACTCAAGGATGTGATGTTTGTTCCAGGACTAAAGAATAATCTTGTTTCCATCGTGGTATTGGAAGACCATGGCTATGATGTGATATTTAGCAAAGGGAAGGTTTTCCTTAGACACATTGCCACAGGACAATTGAAGAAAATCGGTGTGTGAGTCAAGAACTTGTATGTTCTTGAGGTATAATATTTACACAAAGCCTTGAGGAGCAAGGAAAATTTTAGAGACTTGGTGTTTTAGAGGGAGCATGAATTACCTCTCAACATGCAACCTCAAAAGCAGCCTCAACAAGTTGTGGGTCAACAAAAATTGGAGAATTAGAGAGGAGGTCGGGTGGAGACATCCACTCAAGAAAATACCTCCAGTAGGGGGGGCATTTTGAGCCAAGGGGGCAGAGGGGCACATGTAGCCATACCTCCAAGTGAGAGGTGGGGTGATGTGAAGCAATAGTTCGAAGAGTGCAAAAATTTGGGCAGGATCCATTGAGGTGTTTTTTGTCTCATGGATCATTACCTTGCTATGGGGGCCCACATTATTTAGTAGCAGGGGGATCAATGTCAGTCAGATATTGAGGAGTGTAGAGTAGTGTTGGTAGAAGAGCAGGAGGCTCAATAGTAGAGTTAGTAGCAACACAATTTTCTCAGTAGACAATTGTAGAAACAATTGATTCAATTTATTTTATTTATTATCCTCAGTTATAGATGTTGCAGTAATAGCAACAACAATGATAGGTGTTGCATGCAGTACATTCCAAAGGTGTTGGATCAGGGTAGATGTGAATCCCTTTCTTGTTGAGAGGGAGTGTTGAAAATGACAACAAGAAAATATCAATTTAATATTTATGTGGTGGATTTAATATTCACTAAGGCTATAGTGTGCATTGGGTTTCTAAAGTATTTTTCAACCATTTGTTAAAGAAAATATCCATAAAAAATTTATTTAAAAGTTTTTATTTCAAAACCCTTATATATTTGTATATTTTTAAATAGATTTGGAATTTATGTTTTTAAATTATTTTAGCTAATTGGGGTTTTTAGATTTTGTATATATTTGGGTTTTTGGGTATTTTATCTCCAATTTTGCAGGTTAAATCAAGAGAAGAAGCTGAAGTAGAGTTAGATCTAGGCCCTTGAGGGTAAGATCTAGTCTCTAAAAATTTTGCAGGGCTAGCCATAGGAAAATTTGCAACAAAATTCAGATCTGAAGCAAATAATTTTTTCTGAAGCTGGGTTTTTGAGTTTGAGCCCTCCCAGGCCTAGATCTAGCCTCTCCAAGGCCATCATCCCCCTCCTCAACCTATGCATCAGCCTAATAAGGCCCTTGCGCCATCCTTTTCGGCCTATTGGAGGCAGGTCGTAGCCTTTAATGGTCTCAACCCTCCCTTCAATCCCCCATGTTAGGGTTTTAATACCTTAATTGGCTTGGTCGTAGGCCTAGGGAGCCTCGAACCCCCTTAGTTTCCCTAAATTTCTACCTTTGGGCTAGTCGTGGCCCTTTAGGGCCGTAAATTTCCTCCTAACCCTAGTCGTCTAACCCTCCAGGTCGTTCTCCCTCCAACGTTGGCCTTCCTCTGCATGCTCTTCCTTCCTTTGGCTTCCTAGCCTCTTTTTCCCTCAACGCTAACCCTATTAGGCCTAACGTTGGCCCTCCTTGACCCTAATTTTCCCTAAATCCATCTCTGATTTTTCTGGAATGAATACTTGGTGGTTTTGTACGTTTTTGGTCTAAAAAAATATTTTTTAGGTGGCAACTTGATCTCAAAGTTTCAACAAATTTTGACCAAGGAATCTTTAAGGTCTTGAGCCTAAGGTTTGATCTCCAAACCCTAGATTTTCACTGTTTTACCACTGCTGTAATTTTTATTTATAACAGTGGTACATAAGCCCTAAAATCACACTAAGTTGGTCAAAATACTCCAAAATTACAAAATTCAAATTTTCTATAAATTTGGCCACTTGGGCATCAAAGATCTAGCTTAGATCTAAAAATTTGCTTGATAGAATTTACTGCATAACTGAGTATATTAGATCTAAAATTTTATGAGTATCACATCTAAAAGGGCTCAAAAAGTTAAATTTTCAATTTTGGCAAAATTTTCCAAGTTTTGGGTATGTTTTGGCAACTTGTTGTAGCATAGATACCTCATTGTTCTCATCTTTTCTACTCTTGTAATAAATTTATCAAATTTGGAATTTTTTTGAATATTGCATCTTAAGGTGGGCTAAAAAAAATTATTTCACTTTGGCAAGTTGTTGGGCATCTCACTAATAATATATAGTCACTATTGGCTTGTTTTCTCTTAGATATAAGGGTTCTTCCTTACTGCTATCATAACGGTCACTTTTTGCTCATAAAGGGGTGACTTGGAACATAATTTTCATAAGTGTTTTCATATTTTTACATTCTGTTGTCACTTGTTCATAACATTGACATTGTAGAAGTGACTAACATTGCGTTGTCCTTCTAAGCTTATGTGCTATACAATTTATATTTCACATCTAATAAGCTCACTCGCTAAAGCACTTCAATCATAACTTATTGTGGTATTAAGAGTCTTTGGGCATATTGACATTTTATTGAACATCTCTTGATGATTGGTATTAAATAATAAGATCACAAATAATATTGTTGGGAATCATTGACATCTTGTAACTATTGGCCAATTGATTGACGAATAAGTTGCTCTAAGTTCTTATCATAAATTGGTTAAGCATCTTGTGGATTGATCTATTGTTGAACACTTTCACGTGTATCCTTTAAGCACTCATATTGTGTTAATATTGCCTTCTAATCATTGATTAAGTACTCTTGTTATAAGGTAATTCACATTAAGTACTTAAGAACTTAAACAATCTTAACTCAAGATAATTCCACTCATCATCATTGCACAAACATTATAGGATTTAGTTTGCATTAATAACTTACCTCCAAGCATAAGCTTGGTTGATAGACTTCTAGGACAACCCTTTTCAGCTTGAGGGATATAACTGTTGATTTTTGGTAGCATAAAAAGTGCTCTGAGCCCCAAATTTTGTGGAGAGGCTTAGACACTGGTATTCCAAAGAACCCAAAAACCATTTGTGAGAATTCCACTTTGATAATGTTTGATTGTAAAAATTAATTATTTTAATGATGACCCTAATTCTAAACTTAGGGAAATTAAATAATTAAAAGGTACTAATAAAATAGAGTGAGAATGATGTAGAAAGTGAAGATCGGGTCATATTATAATCTTAGCCATTGATTAGGGATCTGATCTTAGTCATTAATATCTCAACGAGAATAATATAAAGGAAGGTTTGAGGGTCATTTGGAAAGAGACACCGAGTGAATCTTGAGATCAAATTCTTCGGACGGAGTAGTGCTCAGACGAAGATCATATATAAGTGATTCAGTGCAGTGAGGGGCAGAGGCAGTTATTGGTCAGAGGATCTTCTCCGGACCAAGAGTACATAGCAGAGAGGCAGAATAACAAGCAGAGGAAGCAACACGACCACCAGGAGGTGTGACGCAGGGGTGAAGCAAGTGTTGAGATTTTGTGTAGTTGGCATAACATCGGGTGTGCTCTAGACCTGAAATTTTGTGGAGGGGCTAAGACACACTTGAACTCCAAAACCCAGAAAGTGTTTGAATAATTTTTAGTTGGTGTTCAATTTATTCAAATAAATAATTATTTTAATGTATTTCCTAAGTCTAAACTTAGGAAAATTAAATAATTAAAGTGAATTAATTAACACATGTGATGAAAAGTTCTAAGTGACATAGATTAAGAAGTCATTTAATCTCAATCGTTGATGAATGTTTTAATCTCGGTCGTTGATGAGATCAATGAAAAATTATAAGAGAAAGGCTTGAGGCTCAGTTGGAGACACAAACAGAGAGGCAGAGCTGAGAGATAGATCTAGAATTCTAGGGCAGGGTTTGCTAAGAATTTCCACAAGAATTTTTTGCAGCGAGGGGTAGTATTGGCTAAGGGGATGATTTGATCCCAGAGCCAATAGACAACAAGAGGCAGAGGAGCAACTTTCAAGAACATCGCAAAGGAGAAAGGGCAGCAACAACAACTACATAGCGCAGAGGCTTCAACCGCTATGCAGGCCCAGGAAGGTGTAGCGTTGCAAATTCAGAGGGTTTCAGAATTACACAAAGGCCTCCAGAGGCAGCGTAAGGACTGTGTCAACCACTTTGGGGTTACGTAGTCCCTCTCTGAGCAGTGCAGAGGCACGCAGAGCCTAGCAGGGATGACGCTGGGGCTTCAGGGGCAATGCTGGGGTTTCTAGGGCTAGATCCGGGCTGAGCCTTGTAAATCCCATTTGAGGGTGTGGATCAGTCAGAATATTGGTCTAGAACAATGGGTTAGATCTAGATCTAATTTTATTCTCTGACGGGTTTTCTAGATCTGGAACCCAGGTTTGTTGTACTCATATTCTACTTAATAGAATAAACCCTCATATCTGCTACAACAATTTTCCCTCTTTGGGTTTTTCCGGGGACTTATGTCCAAAAATCAGTGTGTCACTTTGTTTGAATGAGTGTATATTCAGTAAATGATCTGCATGTGTAGGTTATTAGTGGTGTTTACTTTATTATTTTCTGAATCTAATTTATGAATATAACTTGTATAATTTAATAAAGTAGGAGAAGTAAACCATGACACTACAATAGAATTTTCACATGGTATTAAAGTGATAGAAAATCAAGCTGAATCTTGAGCAAATCAGTTGAAGAATATTTTTTTGCAGGGAAGCAGCAGAGATCCGGAAAGGGCAGCTTGGCAGCAGGAGAACATAGATCCAGTAAGGGACAACACTGTAGCTACAGAAGGCCATTAGGCTTGCGCAGAGCCTTCCCAGGCCAGCGTAAGGACCGTGTCACCCAGTTTAGGGTTATGCAGTCCACTTCTTAGCAGTGTTGAGGTTACACTAGGCCAGTCAGTGAGACGCATTCTAGTCATTCTTCCTATTGCAGAAAAGTCCTGCCAAGATCCAGAAGCAGTGCTTCAGATCTTCAGTAGTGCTAGTATGGTGGAGATTCTGTATATGAAGAATTGTGCCTAGCTAAGTCAACAAATAACGGGGGGAAGTTAGACACTTAGCAGATATGAGCCAAACAGATCTAAGATTCGATCAGGAGGGTGATCGGAGAGTACTTTTCGATTGTGTTTGGGTGAAATATTTCCAAGAAGGAATTCAAGTGTCAGAGGGATTAGCTATTATCGAGGGTTTCTGAATCTCTAAGAAACCCAGATCCAACATTTTATGTTGAGTATTGCAACAAAAAGAGGGAAAGGAGTATTTGTTCTGACAGATATGAGTAGATGGCGCCATATAGACTGAGAGATCGGGATAGGTTGGACGACATCTCCAACTTTGTTACCTGGAGTGCCCTAATCCTAACAATACTGGATGAATATGGCCTCAAGGACCATGCAAAGAAAGTCCTAGCTGTGCCAACTGATGCAGATCCTCTAAAGAAGTATGATGAAAATAAAGTGCGAACTAAGCGGTTGATAATGGACGGAGTCAAAGACCACGTTGTGCCTCATATTACCGTAAATAATACGGAAAATGAGATGTGAGCAACATTGGACGCAATGTATTCAGGTGGCTTTGTCCAAAGAAGGATGCTTCTGGAGAATCATATGTGGTTGTTCCAGATGCAGAAGGGTGAGGAGACAGATCGCTTCCTCTCAGACTTCAAACTATCTGGGATCAACGAATTTCCATGGGTGCAACTCTGGATGAGGGGCTCGTACTAAGGACTTCCCTTAATGCAATCACGGAATAATGGGAAATGTTTGTCCAAATAATTTTGGGCAGGGAAGCATTACCATCATGGGCCAACATGTGGCCAATCCTTCGTCACGAGGAGATCAGGAGATTCACAAAGAGGCAAAGCAATGGAAGCAGATCATCCAGAGTGAAGAGAGTAGAGGAGGATGATGCAACCCTTGTGTTAGCCTGTGACCGCACATAACATGGAAATGTGTTCCCTATAAGGAAATCACAGGGCAGAGGTAGAGAAGCAATTAGAGAAAAACAACAGCAGGTGGCAGAGTTTTGAACATGATAGGGCAGAGTCTTGAATGCGTTCGGGTCGAGTCGTGCACGCGTGCAGGTCAAGTCGTGAAGGTGGGGAAAACAGTGAATGGGGCAAGTATTCCACGAACAAATAAGAAAGGACCGGGCGCAACCAAAGAGACAAGGTCGGAAACCGATAGCAAGCGAGCAGTGAGGACCGTTGGATCTAAGCAACGATCAACGACGAAGATTCAAATCGCAATCGAAGATCGCAATTTCTTCAAGATGGGCACAAGGGTAAATGTTAAAATGAGCGAAATGCGATTTTCGATGAAGCGGAACCCATCCAACCTTGATAAATCACCCAAATCCGCGTGAAAACCCTTTTATTCCACATTTCCCTTACCTTTCACCTTTTCGCACTTTGCAGCATCCAGCGCGTCGCATGTTGCATATCGCACAGTTTACAACTTACCGTTTAGGTGCCCACAATGTATTTCTTTTAATTTGCGATGCGATGTTTGGCCCCACCACAACAGCTCCTCCACCCCGCTTCTCAGCTGCTTGCAATACATATTGTATAACATGGAACCTCATACACTTACCTCATAACCATTCGTCGCCTTATAACTCAGCCAAGGCAGTGGGCTCCATCCTCCTTGCCACATGATCCTCCATTCAGCGCAAACCGCACTTCGCAGTTTTAAGAGTTTACTGTATTCCCCATGTTATCTCTCCAAAATTTCCCTAGGGTTGTTTTGTTGTGTTAAAAGAAATATCAGAAGTAACTATCAACCGCTTTTGGAGATTAGGATCTAGCCTTCCTAATGCTCAGAGAGGGCTCTCTCTTAATGATTTAACTTTGTTGTTTTAATTGATTTTAGGCTAGTTATGTATGCTTGATTTGGTTTGATTTTGATTTTTTTGTGGAATTACTAATTTAGATGGATAGGTGCCTGTGTATTTTCCATTAGTCTATGGAGTCAATATACTACGAAAACGAAACAGAATCAAGTTCTAAAAGAAGTGTTACAGGGCAAGGTAGCTGAGCAAAATCAAATCTTTTAAAGGCTAAATGGTGAAGTGGTTTTCAATCGGGATCAAGGAGTAGTTAAGGATTCCTTAAACCGGATAATGAATGAAGGTGAAAGAGGTCAATCAGGATTAGAGAGCAATTAAGGGTTCTCTAAATTAGATATCAGAAGAAAACATATAAATGTTTAACAATTCAAAATAGAGTGTATTTAAACAAATTCTGAAATAAAATCGTGTTATAACATTAAGATTTAGAAAACATGCAAGTTTATGGAATACATAAGAAAAGAACATGAACAATTGAAAATACTTCACTGAAGTGGCTCAACACATGAATCCTGTAAAGCAATGCCTTTATTACTTGTCCCGACTGTCAACTTGGAAATGGTACAATAAACCCTCAGGTAGTAGTTCAATTCAACTATAGAAATATTCAGGAATCCACCCTCACTACTTTTAATTGATGAAGTATTTATACAAAAATTAATACAAAATATCATGTTAACTAATCAGGATTTATTCAAGGGAAATAAAATATCTTCATGCAAGAAGATAGAGACACCTATTCACTAATTGCAAGTTGTCCCTGTTTATTTGATTTATTGTTTGCTTTTTTTATATTTGTTGTCTTTCACGATGGCTGGCTTTCTTGCTGGCTTGTATTTCATGATGTCTTTCATCTAACTTTTCCTTTAATTATGTGAATTTTCTTTTACTTGACTGCTCTGTTTACCTTTTAACATGACTACTCTTTTACATGTTTTTACTTTTACCTGTCATAGTAAATCACACCATTTTTCGTAGGCTTCTTCATCTGGAAATTTTATTTTTACCATCCTCATGTAAATCTCATCTGCCTCAGTGTACTTGGAAAATGTAGGCTTGTTCACAAAAAGGTGATATATCTCATGCTGTAGGTAAAAGTAGTTTTCCAAAGTTTGAAGGAGCAATTTGCCTGTAGGAACTCCTTTCATTGCTGAATTGTTGGAAGTCTCTTTAGCTACTTCTGTGATCTTTTTATCATAGTCTTCATGCCTCATCATTTTATCATTAATTACTAATGGATTAGGTAGACCTTTCTCCTCAAAACATCAAGTTTGTTCATGAATCTGTTCACTGTCAGTTCCATTGTTTGGCATTTGTCTTCAATATGTATCATCATATTTCTCTTGGAAATCACCTTCTTAATCTCTAAGATATTCTCTGTTCTATCTGTTATACCGAGGTCTTCTAATTCCTGCTTGTTTTTAGAATTGAGGAAATTTATTATCTCAATGGCTTCCTCTGGTTTCTTTCCAAGTTCCTCCTTGACCTTTTGGATCGCATCACTAGCCTCCTTTATTAAATCCTTCTGTTCAATTATTACCTATATCGAAGGCCAAGTATCATTAACCGAGTTAATGATATTGGCCCACAAATGTTGTTTTGCTTGGGCTAGTGGCTCTTTCAGTGATAATTCATTTTTCTAACTGATGAATTCTATCAGTCAATCTGATTGTTTTCTGTGATTCTGCTTTATACATTAGTTGAGCCAATTTATTTTCATCGTCTAGATTTTTCACTTGTTCTTTAAGCCTATTGATCTCATTAGTTTGTATTGACATATCCTGCATGGCTTTAATCAATTTACTCGCCTCATCTTTGGGATGGGTTTATGCTTTTGCTAGTGTAGTAGCTGGTGTGGTTGCTGGAACTTCTGTTGTCACTGGAGCTGTTGTAGTAGCTGGGACTACTGTAGGTAATGGAACTGATGTTGAAGCTATATGAATGGATGTAACAAAAACTACTTCCATGCTGGCCTGCTTTTCCTGCACTATTTTTCCATTTCATTTTCCATCTCTTTCAGTTGAGCTGTCAACTGAATGATGAGATTCATCATTTCATCCTTCTGATTTTCATTCTCCAAAACTTCTTTAGTTTGTGGATGCTCTGTTGTAGGTAGATTCAAATGTTTCTTCAATGCAGCTATGTCTGCATTCTTCTTCTTGATAAGCTCTTCTACTGCTTTGATATTCTTTGGATCATATCCAACCTCCATGATCAATTCTTCAAGTGATTTTATTTTGTTATCCTTTGCCTGTGAATAAGCTTTCTCTAGCTTTAACTGTGTTCTGATATTTTCTACATAATTATGTAGTTTTTGGACTCTTAAAGCCTTGTTCATCATAGTGGAATAGATCATTTTTCCAGCTTTTTTATGAAACTCAATATGATCTATAGTATGCACATCTTTAGCAAGAACTTCAAAGGTTGTTTTCTTGTAATCTGATGATGATTTTGGAGCCTGCACTGTTGGCTGTAAAAATGTCATTTGCATCTTTCTAGTCTTGTAGTCAAATGCCGATAGCAATCTGTTCTGGTCACTAGGTGTTTGTTTCCAATATTTAGCATAAGTCACAAATTTCAATGCTTCATTATTGATTTTTATTTCCTTATATTTCTCCATTATGTATTTCTCTTAATCCACTGGTTTGCTTGATGATGAAACCTCTGCACTATGTTGTTTTTGAATGATTTGTGCACTAGAGGTTGATGGTGGCTGTATTTCTTCTGAAATGGTGGGAGGTGCATTATCTTTGATAACTATATATGTATCAATAATGTCCATTGTATCAACTATCTCAACTGACTCTATCACTGGATTCAGTTTTGCCTTTTTCCTGTACATTAGCTTGAATTTAGTATCAGAAGTAGTCTCTGCAGAATAAGAGCCTTCCTCTCTTGGCCTCTTTGAATTTTTGTCCTGTGGGGCTGGAGTAAGCAGGATGGAACTAGTACCAACTTGCTTATCCACCTCTTGTAAAGTATTTTCCAACCACTCTCACTGGTTAGAATACTTTTCAACTTCAGGTTTTGACTCATGAACAAAAGGTGTCAATTTGAATTTGACTCTTAACTTACTTATGACTCCCAAAGGATCATACTGCCATTTGAAACTGCTACTGAATTTGAAATCTTGCAAACACTTATCTTCTTGCTGACCAACATTCCTATTATTGCAAATAAAAAGCCCTAACTGGTTCTTGATCTTAAATTGAGTTTTCTTCTTTGTTGAAAGGAAATTAACTTCATCTAAATTTAGGATTTGTCTGATGTATTCCAATGCAAATAACCTCATTGGGAGGTATTTGGGAAGCTTGTATGGAGTGAGTTGGCTTCCATACACCCTAATTTCTGTATGATTCTGGTATAAATATCAGTCTCCTGTTCTACTTTGATCTGGCAATTGCAACACTTTCTTTATCTCTTCACTAACTCTAGGTTGAATGCTACTGCTTAGCATATTAAAAATTGGATAAATAAATGAATCAATGAAGTATTTATAGCTGAATTATGTGGAATCATTTCTGATCAAGGATGTCCAGAAGACAATAGATTGGGGGTTACCCTTTGTGTCCAGTTTTTGGAGGCTAACTACAAACCTTTCTGATTGGAAATATAAGAACAAATGGAACAAAACAAGGAATATTTAAATACTCCTTCCTTTGGTAATTTGACCAGTTGGTCATGGATTGCGTCTAATAGATATTGGGAAAAATTAAAGGTTGAAGTAGGAGGCTGAACTGGGAAAAATATGGACAGAAAACCTAGGACAAATGCATCTACATATTCATCAGTAAAATACCCTAAAATACATGACAACATTGTGACAATATGTCTGGTTCTCTCTGAAAATATGGAAGTTGAGTATGGAGGATTAATTTTTGGGGTTTCAATTGATGGAGGAAGGGAGGTCTGGAATATTTTTGGGAAGTCTAGCTTCAGGTAGAGTTCAGTGAGGATTTCAATAGACAATGCGACTTCATCAGGCTTTGGTTGGATCTGTAACATCTGATTTATATATTGTGCGGTGATTGTGAATAAAATCCCTTGGTTTGGGGTTACTAGAGTTCTTTCATTGGGAAAATAATTGATCTGGAAAAGTCTGATGATTTCTGGAAACTGAAAGGTCTGTGGAAAGATGTACCTGGGTAGGTTTGAGTCCCAGAGGTGGATATCATTAACCTGGTCTATGAATTTGTCATGGCTCTAGCAGTGGAGCTCCAGAAGGTTAAAATCAGTGATAGTATCACTAATTTTGAAGTCTTTGTCGGTCAGGGGGCATGTTCAATATCTATCACAGGGGGTTGCAAAGGGTTCACAGATATTATACTTTGGGAGGCCATTGAATTATTTAATTTATCAATTTGTAACTTTTATGTGCTTAAATTGATGGCTTCGGGTATTTATGATTACCTGTGAAATGATGAATTTGGTCTGTAGAGGTCCAGGAGGCAGCAGGGGCTTTCTTGGTCTGCAAAGGTTTCAATTCTAAGTTGGCAATGATTCTTTTGGTTCTTTTTCCGCAATTAAACAGAAAATAGACAACTAACGGTAAATGGTGGGTTTATTACTTTTAACCTTTGTTTGATTGCAATGGTGTTGGAGTTTAATTTTCAAACATTAGTGGTGGTTTCATCGCGTAGTGAAAAGGTGGTATGGTGGTTTATCACATCGTGGAAAGTGGTTAGGCTGTTTTAGGATGGAGGATGCGATAGAATATGAGACTGCCATGTGGCAAATGGCCGGGGGTGTGAAACGACCCATTTCGCACCCCCCCTCTCAACTTTAAACTTTGGATTGTCAGGGGTGCAAAAGCCCTTATTGGTCATTGGATCTAATCGGATGGATCAGGCGAACGAAGGAGTTGTGGTGTTTTGATAGGTGGGACCCGAGATTGTATATGCGGGGTGATATAATATATATGCGAAGGTTTTAATAATAGATGGGATCAGGGAGTAATATATTAAAGTGGAGGGGATTTATATAAGCGATAGGTTAGGAAATATAATGTGGGGTTAAACTAAAGTGGGACCCGAGGATATATTAAAGCTGGAAATTAATATAATATGGGGTAAATGAGTATAAATGGGTCGGGATATAAGATGGCAAGATGTTAGAAATAGATTAAGAATGGGTTAAAATAATATCGGGAAGGGGTTTTTGTAGTGGGGCCGATATATTTTAAACATTTAAAACTTTGGATAAAATGGGTTTTTCATGTTTTAAATGGAAAAGGGAAGTTAGTAAAGGGAAAGTTAATTTTTTAAAGGGAAATGGATTTTTAACTAGGGAAAGGGATTTTTTACAAGGGAAAATGACTTCCAAGAGTGGAAATAGGATTTTAGCAAGGGGAAGGGAATTTAGGAGGATATTAGTGTTAAAAGATGAACCAATTGGTGCTTTCCATTACTTGTGAAAGTAATATACCTACCCTTTATTTACCCTAACCTTTTTTACTTCATTTATTGGGTGCATTTGAGCTTGTTGACCCTTTTATTTTCTTTCGATAAGCAAACTAATATACTTCTAACCTTATAACTTCCAATGTCTCAGATTAAACTGATGAGCTCATTTTTATTTTCTACCTAACTACTAATCTGCCAAGATCAAATGGTTTGGCCAGATCTTTATTCTCTAACTACCATTACATGAAATTTAAAAGCATGAATGAATCAAGATTAAACAGTTTGATCATTATGAATTGTGGCATTTTTGGACAAGTTGCACACAATTTGATTTGCATAAAGTAAACTAAGAGTGGTGGCATTTTAATGTGCAACACTTTCAGGATCTATTTTTGTTTCTTTTTGTGGGGTTCATACTTTATATTCTTTTTTGATTTTCTTTTCTTTTGGTTCTTTTATTTTTCTTTTAGGACATACCCTCTTTTCATTTTTTAATATGGAAAACATTTGCAGAAAGCAAATGTATGTATAATATTACAGGACTTAACATAGTCAATTCAAAATTATGATGGCTATTATTATAGGACCCTAATAGTGGCTCCACTTGGGGATAACATATCCTAGTGATATGTCAAGAACTTTATGATTAGTGGCCTTGGAACTTTGACTTTTCTTGCCTTGGAACTGCTCCTTGTGATCTCCTTTATTCAAACATATGATGTTATATCTTCCAAAGCTTAGGGCCTTCTCTTCGGGCTTCAAATTTAGAAAACAATCATCTAATCCAATCTAAAAAATTTCTATGGTATTTACAATGAACAAAGTAAAATGAATTAATGGTTAATCTGGAGAAAATTAGTGCTTCAACATTCTACCATTGACTGGTCCACCTGGTAGATCTGTTCCATCTAACTCTTTCAAAAAAAATGCATTGTTACCTCTGTAACCATAAATGAAGTATGGGCCTTTCCATAGAAAATCAAATTTCCCATGTTTCCCTTTGTCTTCTCTCCTGGAATCCCATTTGAGTACTTTATCACCTATGAAAAAATCATCTTCTTTGATTTTCTTATAAAAAATCTTTTTGATTTTGTCTTGGATTACTTGATATTTGATATAAACTTCTTCCCTGGTTTGCTGCAAATGAATTGTCTGATTTATCCTCCTTTGGATATCATTTGATTCTGCTTGCGGTTCTTGAATCATTTTCATCACTGGCACTCCTAAAGAGGATGGAAAAACAACATCCATCCCATATACTAATTGATATGGAGAGGTACCAATATGTTTCTTTGTAGTTAGTCTGTCTGCCCATAAGGAATTAACCAACTTTTTATTCCAGGTTTTCTTGTTATCTTCTAACAAATTTTTGATGATATTAACTAGGCTTTTGTTTGAGGATTCTGCTATTCCATTACCTTGGGGGTAATATGCAGTGGAATGGCCAGGGGTGATATGGTATTTGTTACAAAAGTCAATCATTTTCTTGGATTTGAAGGAAACTGAATTATCATTAATGAGATTTTGTGGGCATCCAAATCTAGAAAGGATGTTGTTTTCAAGGAATGGGATGATGAAAAAGTCTATGGATTATCTAGAATGAATGGCTGCTATCTACTTGGTAAAGTAATCAGTGGCTGTCAAAATCCATTTATGCTGGGCAGAGGAGGGTGGGTGAATTTCACCAATGAAGTCTAAACCCCATTGTTGAAATGGAATTTCAGTTGAGATAAGTTTGATGGGTAATGGTAGGAGTTTCTTCTTTCCTTCAAATATCTGGCATTTGTGACAGGAGGTCACATAATTTTTCACATCTGCAAAAAGAGTGAGCCAGTAAAAACCTGCCCTCAAAATTTTATCAGCAGTTGTTTTCTAGTAAAGGTGTCCTCCACAATCTCCTGCATGAAATTCCTGCATGACTTTGTCAGCTTCATATTTTAATAAAAAATTTAATAGAATGCCACAATGATCCTTCCAAAATAAAACATTATCTAGAATACAATATTTCATTTCTTTCATTTTCAAGAATCTGATTTTAGTTCTAGATAAACCACGAGGAGCTTGTAAATTGATTAAACATATATAATGGCTACATACCAAGGTGAATCTATAAAAGCTTCACTGATTTGTGGAGTCACCATCTCTTCCTGATCATCTAATTGAGCAATGAAATTTATGTATAAGGTCTGACAGTTCGATTCAGTCATGAGTTTGTCTAAACCTTGGCCTTTGATCAATTTTGTAGGCTTTATTTTAATGTCATATTCTAGTATAGTGGAAATCCATTTGCCTCTCTTTCCATCAGGCCCATTCTGAGTTAGAATGTCCTTTACTACAAAGTTGGGAACATATGCAATTATGTGAGTATAGAATGTATACTCTGAAATATTTTATGGCTTTCACTAAAGAAAGTGCTTGTTTTTCCATGATATTATACTTTACTGTTGCATCTCTCAAGGATTTACTGAAAAAGGAAATGGGTAATTCATAACCCTCATCATTATTTTGCAACAATACTGCTGCAATGGTGTGTTTTGAAGCAAATGAAAAAATTATAATATTTTTTTTGAAATTAAGACTTATGAGGATAGGTGTTTTAGTAAGTGCTTCTTTAACTGCTTCAAAAGACTATTTAGCCTCTACTTTCCACTTAAGTATTGAATCTTTTTTCAACATGTTATTCTGATTTTTAAGTAATTCTGATAAATTAGAGATGAATCTTTTAAGAAAGTTTATTTTGCCTAGAAATTCTTGTAACTCTTTAATGTTCCTAGGATGACTGATATTCAAAATTGCTTCTATTCTAGCTAGATCAATTCTAATTCCCTCTTTTGAAATAATGTGTCCTAGGAGTTTCCCTTCTTCTAATTCAAAAAGATTATTTTTAGGATTCAAGGATATACCAAAATTTTTGCACTTAATGAATACTCTTCTCAAATAATCTAGATGTTCATTATTTGTTTTGGAAAATACTGTGATATCATCTAGATAAATGACTAGAAAGTCGTGAATTTCCTTGGCAAATTTTATGTCCATAGCTCTTTGGAATGTAAATCCAACATTCACCAGTCCAAAGGGAATTTTCAAATACATGAAAGTTCCCCATGGAGTGTCAAATGCGGTCTTTGCTTGATCTTCTAGTTGGACTAGGATTTGGTTGTATCAAGAGAATCCATCAAGTAATGAAATTCTAGGTGATCCAAATACCCTCTGTAGAATGTGATCCATTTTAGGGAGAGGATAGTTATCTTTTAGTGACACTTTGTTTAAGTTTCTGAAATCAACACAGAGTCTTATTTCTCTTGTTTTTCTTTCTAGTGGGGACTAAATTTGAAACCCAATCAGAATATCTAATAGGTGTTATGATTTGAGCCTCATACATCCTTTTAACTTCCTTTTCTATCAATGGCATAAGAACATGGTTAATTCTCCTAAGTTTTTGTTTAAAGGGTTTCCGATTTTCTTTGATTGGTATTTTATATTGGATAATGCTGGTGTCATAAGACTTGAGGTCTTCATAACTCCAAGCAAAGAAATCTTGAAATTATTTAAACAAACTAATATACTTCACTTTTTCTTCTGGAGGTAATGCTTTGGATAACTTGATAAGCATGGGTTTTTCTTCTGTTCCTACGTTACATCCTTCTATATCTGATCTTAAGGGCTCCATTTTTGGTTTTCTAGCTACATCATTGGAATCAAAAATACCTTCTAATGTGGCTAATCCCTTAGGAAAAATATTATTTTTAAGTTTTAATACTTCTGATTCATCATTGGTTAATTCTTCTATTTCTACTATTTCTAATTTATCTATTTCTACTTTAGTAAATCTAGTTGGTTCTATTTTATTTACATTATTTACATCTAACTCAATATTCACGATATAATCTACTGTACAATCAGTATCTATATTACATTTATGAAATTCTCCTTCACAATTCATAAAATCATAAATTTGAGTCCTGTGAAAAGATCTGCCAATACTTCAAATTATCAGGTATGGTTGGCCTATGTCTTACCTCTGCAGTGTACTGATGATTAGGTTGAAAAGGTAACCTGCATGTGCTAGCAAGGGTGGCCAAACTATGTGCCTACATATTCTGCTTTCTTGGGATAACAGCAAAGTCAATTTCAAGAAAACTATTTATCAAGTCTACAATGGTTTCTCTATATTGGCTAAGTCTAGGATTATTCACAAGATACTCTCCCTTGATTTGCTTTATGATAAGTTCCGAGTCTCCCATGACAGAAACCCTTTTGGCTCCAAGTTTTCTTACAATTTGTAGTCCTAACACTAATGCTTCATATTCTGCCATGTTATTAGTGCACTTGAAATTTAACCTGAATGCATGTCTTTCAGAATGATCATTCTCTAAGTTATAGATCCATACTCAAACTCCTGCCCCTAATTTGTTTACAGAGCCATTGAAATCTAAATGCCACATAGACTCATGAGTTATGTTGTCACTGCCAATTTCTTTGTGTTCCTGTTCTACATATGTGATTTTGTTTTTACCAGTGTCTGAATTACATAAAAATGAGTCCTTGTCAGAATGCATAGAATAGATAGGATAATTCTCTGGTTTTTATGCACTACTAACGATGTATTTCATCAAAGTTTCTTTGTAAAGTTTTCTTTGCTGACCAAATATAGAAATGGTAGCATATGACATATTTAATTGCAGAGATCCTTGTAATTTTGCTCCCCATGAGCGAGATAGTAACATACCATATATTGGAGGGATATCAACAACTACAATTTCCATCACAATACTCTTTGTTGGGCACTGAACTAGAGTTACACAGAGGTATTTTATCAAGCCAAGGAATTTAACTTGACTAGAATCAAAGGAGAAAAGGTCTTTCTATGGTCTAGTGATATCTAAATTCAATTTTTCCATGACAACTTTAGGCATCAAGTTATGAGATGCTCCTGAATCTAACATAACATTGTGTAAGATTTTATCATGTACATTTAAGCTAATGTAGAATGGAGGAACCCCACCTTCTTGATGTTCGTCATTTAACTCAGGACCAAATAATAACTCTGGTTGATCATCATTGAGGTTAACAACATCTTCACCTTCTCCTATGTTAAGTGTTTCAGTGATTTTGGCTTTTTATGAATCATTTTTCACCAGCTTTGTTAAAGGAACTGGTATTTTCAATTTGGCTATCTCAATTTGGATATTAAATGGGAGTTGAGGTTTGCCTAATTGAATGATTTCTTCTTTATCAATTGTAGTTTGTATGTTTTTATCCTTTTTATCAATAATTGGTAACTTAGTCTGTGTATCTACTATTTTCTTTTCAATTTTCTTGTATGGAACAGTTTGAGTATCAATTGAAGTTTTAGTAGTAGTTGATGTTTGAGTAGAAGATGATGTTATGTCTACAATTTTTGGAGTGGCTAAATTTTGAGTTTCTCTAAGGAGAATTTGTAAAGTTTTGGTTGCAGGTGTTGGGTGCTAAAAGGTGTCTTTAAAAACTCCTAATTTCCTCACATTAATTATCAACCAGGGTAAGTCCTTTTATTTCAAGTGTGTACACAGTATGTGCAAGCTTATTCATACAAGGAGTAATGCTAAAGCCAATCGTTGAATACAGATGTAATCATAAATCAAAAGCTTAAAGAAAAGGATTCAACTATGCATTATAATCCAAAAATATGATTCATTCTTTAATTCAAATGATTCAATCAATCGGGAGCGCAGAAATAGTAACCGAGCTCTTTTAGTTGGATCTAAACAATTGAATAGAAAGTAAATGGAAATTACAGACTCTGCTTTAAATAATGAAAACTAATTCATTTAAAAAACAACTTTAATAAACTAGAAATGCGCACACAGAGGAATAAATACAGAGATCTAAATTATCAAAGGCAATTCACTGTAAGCAGAAAAGCATACTATACTTGCAGTAAAGGGAAAGGTATAGCACAAAGAACAACAGCAAGAGATCGGGCCCCTAGCTGCCAGCGAACACTGCTTAGTTACTCTAGAATAATTGAATGGACATCAACGCAACTATGTATTAATCATCATAATCATTACAATACAAATCTGTCTTTCAGAACTATGTTCTGTTCATTACAAATGATGCATAAATGAAAGATACATAATACATTATGTAATACAGTTGGATTTACATTCTCTGCTCTTCTATATCATCATATCCACCCCTTGCGTCTTCATATTTTTCTCATTCTTTTATAGCTAAAAGAGAGGTAAATGCGATCCCTCAAGATCAGGGGATCTTGAGGGATTCACAACAAATTACTATCTTCAGACAGTTGGTCGTTCTCACAGATTCACTTTCTGATTTGACCGTCACTATCGTGCCTTCTTTCCTTTTGATTAGATCCTGCTGTTCCGTTTTGGGAACAACTATGATTTTATCTGTTATTTTCATCATAAAAATAATGGAAATTAGTTTGAATGGTTAAACCATATCAATACTATTTCACTCATTATTTATCAAATTAAATTCATGATATTATTATATTATGACACAAAAATGGATGAAGAAGAGGAAAAAGGATGATAATTAAGAGTAAATACATACCCATTTCCAGGCTCAACAACAGGAGCTTCTACTGTTTTCTTAGTTTGGGTTTGGACAATTTTCTTAGTAGGAGCTTCTATATTATTTTGTTTATAAGGTTATATTTTTTATGAAGTTCGTTGATAGCAGATTCATAACCTTGTTTATAGTCAAATGAATCTCCATAATCTAACTGTAATTGTTGTAACATGTATAATTCATGTTCTTCTTGGGTAAGAAAAATAGTATTTTCATCATTTGTCCCCATTAAGTTTATCTGGGTTTCTTGGTATTCATATTTTGTTGAGAACTTTCATCATAGTTTTCTTGAAAAGGTGGTCTAATCAGTTGATCTGGTGCAACTTCTCTAGATTTACCAGTATTAGGATTTTTCCTAAAGTTGGGGTTTCTGATTTGAGGACCTGGTTGATTTTCCCACTAAGGCTTTCTTTCCATGTTTTCTAATCTATCTATTATTCTTTCCATAATTTTAGCTAAACTATCTATCTTAATATATGATGTGGATGGTTCTTCCTTAATGGTTACTCCTCTTTCATTTCTCATCCTAGCTCTTTTAGGTAATAAGTTAGTTTCTACACTAATTGCATTACTATGTATTTGTTCTAAGGTTTCAGGGTTCCTTTGTCTTAATTGGTAGGACATATCAGGGTCAAAACCATCTGGAAATTTGATCAGGGCTAGATCTGGTGGAGGTTTGATATTTGCAGGAAATGCATTATAAATACTATTAAACCTAGTATAATAATCCTGAACAGATTCATTAGGATCTCTTCTAATGTTTTCATATTCAAACAATATTTGTAAAGGATTTTTCTTTATTTCCCATCTATTGATAAAAAATATATGGAAAGCATCTAAATCAACAATATGACCAGCAGGTAAAGCTTTAAACCATTTATTAACATCTCTTGCTAGTGTTTGTGCAAATAATCTCATTTGAACATCCTCTTCATCAATTTCATGTAATTCAAAGTAATCACTCATTTTATCTACATGTTGTTGAGCAGTATATTGACCTGTACCATCAAACTGAAAGATTTTACTTTGGTAATCCTGTGGCATGGCATGTAAAGGGGCCTGTAGGGCCAAAGGGGTGTATGTGGTTGCCATGGCTAAGATTCTAGCTTGACTGTGAGGTAAATTTTCAGTGCTTGGAGATGGACATGAGATTGAAGAAGGACCTGAACTTGAAGATGGACCTGAACATAAAGATGGACCTGAACCTAAAGATGGAATTGAACTTGAAGATGGAAATGAACCTAAAGATGGCCTTGAGCTTGAAGTGATTGCAGATGAACTTGGAATGCTAGAATATGGGAATAAAATTCTAGGTTGAAGAGTAAGTTCGGGGATGAATGGTTTTGTGGAATGAACTATGGTGGATATTATAGATGAGCTGGTACTAAATAAAGTTGTATTTACATTTTCAGAAGGAATGGCATAATGGTTAGGGGTAGCATCAGTTAAAGCAACTAATTAAACTAATTATTGAAAGTAAGCTTCGTCTACATCCTTAATCAAAGTTGAAGTCAAAATATCAAGTTTATCAAAAGTCTCTAGAACTTGTTGATCTAAGTCTAGTTGTATATTTTCCTTCTTTTCTTCAATAAGTTGAATAAAATTACTATCTATTACACTGTCATAGATTGAATTTTTCGATTTGGTTCTAAATAGAGAATGCTCAAATGATAAGTCAAATTGAATATCCTGTAAGCTTGATATTTCTTTAGGAAGTGAATTTTCTTTCATTAATTGACTACTACTTCCTATACTTTCTATTTTTTATATTTTCTTAAAATTTTGTCTGGATCATCAACAATTATAGTAGTCTATGGATCAAGATGAGCCCTGGTATAGTATGTTCTTTCAGAAGCCAAAATTTTAACTTTTAATGATAAATTTTAACAACCCTAAATAAAACTTAAGGTGAAAAGATGAGGAAAAGTGTTTCCTTTAAGATTTTTTTAACTGAGGACTGATTCCCCAATATGGTCGCCAGTATGTTATCTCTCCAAAATTTCCCTATGGTTGTTGTGTTGTGTTAAAATAAATATCAGAGGTAATTATCAACCGCTTTTGGACATTAGGATCTAGCCTTCCTAATGCTCAGAGAGGGCTCTCTCTTAATGATTTAACTGTGTTGTATTCATTGATTTTAGGCTAGTTATGAAAGCTTGATTTGGTTTGATTTTGATTTGCTGGTGGAATTACTGATTTAGATGGATAGGTGCCTGTCTATTTTCCATTGGGCTATGGAGTCAATATATCAAGAAAACATAACAGATCCAAGTTCTAAAGGAAGTGTTATAGGGCAATGTAGTTGAGCAAAATAAGATCTTTAAAGGCTGAATGATGAAGTGGTTTTCAATCGGGATCAAGGAATAGTTAAGGATTCCTTAAACTGGATAATGAATGAAGGCGAAAGAGGTCAATCGGGATTGGAGAGCAATTAAGGTTTCTCTAAACCAGATATCAGAAGAAAACATGAAAATGAATAACAGTTCAAAATAGAGTGTATTTAAACAAGTTCTGCAATAAAATTCATGTTACAACATTAAGATTTAGAAAACATGCAAGTTTATGGAATACTTAAGAAAATAAACATGAAAAATTGAAAATACTTCATTGAAGTGGCTCAACACATGAATCGTGTAAAACAATGCCTTTATTACTTGTCCCGTCTATCAACTTGGAAATGGTACAATAAACCCTCAGGTAGTAGATCAATTCAACTATAGAAATATTCAGGAATCCACCCTCACTACTTCAAATTGATGAAGTATTTATATAAAACTTAATACAAAATATCCTATCAATTGATTAGGATTTAATTGAGGAAAATAAATATGTTCATGCAAGAAGATAGAGACACATATTTAACTAATTGCAAGTTGTCCTTGTTTATTTGATTTATTTTTTACTTCTTTGATATTTTCTGTCTTTCATGCTGCCTTGTCTTTCATGCCGCTTGTCATCTGAATTTTCTTTTAACACTGTCCTTTATCTGTATTCATATTTAACTTATCTTTATTTCTTTGTTTATTCTTTAACCTGACTTCTCTTTTACATGTTTTCATATTTAACCTGTCATAGTAAATCACACCATTTTTCCCAGGCTTCTTCATTTGGACGTTTGATTTTTACCATCCTCTTGTAAATCTTATCAGCCTCAGTATACTTAGAAAATGTAGCCTTGTTTACAAAAATATGATTTACCTCGTGATGGAGGTAAAAGAAGTTCTCTAAAATCTGAAGGAGTACTTTGCCTGTGGGAACTCCTTTTATTGATGAAATGCTGGAAGTTTCTTTATCTACTTACCTAGTCTTTTTATCATATTCTTCATGCCTCATTAGTTTATCATTGATTACTAATGGATTAGGTAGACCTTTTTGCCTCAAAAAATCAAATTTTCTCATGAATTTATTCACTGCCAGTTCCATTTTTTGGCATTTGTCTTCAAGATGTATCATCAGATTTCTCTTGTAGATAACCTTCTTCACCTCTAAAATATTCTTTGTGTTGTCTATTATAAAAATTTCTTATAATTCATGCTTGTTTTTGGAATTAAGAAACTTTATAATCTCAGTGGCTTCTTCTGCTTTCTTTCCAAGTTCTTCTTTGACTTTCTGAATAGCTTCACTAGCCTCCTTTATGAATTCTTTCTGCTCAAATATAACTTGGATAGAAGGCCAAATATCATTAACAGAGTGAATGATATTGACCAACAATTGTTGCTTTTCTTGGGCTAGTGGCTCTTTCAATGTAAATTCCTTTTCTAACTTGTGAATTATTTCATTCAACCTCTTGGATTTCTGTGATTCTGCTTTATACATTATCTGAGCCAATTTATTTTCATCTTATAGACTTTTTACTTGTTCTTTAATTCTATTAATCTCGATAGTTTGGATTGACATATCCTGCATGGCTTTAATCAATTTACTTGCCTCATCATTGGGATGGGCTGATGTTGTTGCTGGTGTATTTGCTGGGACTTATGTTGTCACTGGAACTACTGTAGTAGTTGGTACTATTGTATGTAATGGAATTGATGTTTAAGCTATAGGAATGGCTGTAACAGGATCTACTTCCATGTTGGCCTAGTTTTCCTGCACTAATTTTTCCATTTCAGTTTCCATCTCTTTTAGTTGAGCTGTCAACTGAATGATGAGACTCATCATTTCATCCTTCTGATTTTCATTCTCTAGAACTCTTTAGTATGTGGACGCTCTGTTGTAGGTAAATTCAGCTATTTATTCAATGCAACTATGTTTGCATTCTTCTTCTTGATAAGCTCTTCTGCTGCTTTGATATTATTTGGATCATATCCAACCACCATGACCAATTATTCAAGTGATTTTGTCCTATTATCCTTTGCTTGTGAAGAAGATTTCTCTAGTTATAATTGTGCTCTTATATTCTCTAGAGAATTCTGAAGTTTTTGGACACTTAAAGCCTTGTTTGTCATAGTGGAATAGATCATTTCTCTAGCTTGTTTATGAAACTCAATCTGATCTATTGAATATACATCTTTAGAAAGAACTTCCAAGGTTGTTTTCTTGTAATATGCTGATGATTTTGGAACCTGCACTATTGGCTATAAAAATTTCATTTTCATCTTTCTAGTCTTATAGTCAAAAGTTGAAAGAAATCTGTTTTGGTCACTGGGAGTTTGCTTCTAGTACTGAGCATAAGTTACAACTTTGAATGCTTCATTCTTGATTTTTATTTCTTTATACTTCTCCATTATATATCTCTCTTTATCCACAGGTTTTCTTGATGATGAAACCTCTGCACTATGTTTTTTCTGAATGATTTGTACACTGGAGGTGTATGGTGGCTGTGTTTCTTCTGAAATGGTGGGAGGTACATTATCTCTGACAACTATATATGTATCAATGATGTCCAATGTATCAACTATATAAACTGTCTCTATCACTTGATTCAATTTTGTCTTTTTCCTGTACATTAACTTGAATTTGGCATTAGAAGTAGTCTTTGCAGAATAAGAGCCTTCCTCTCTTGCCTTCTTTGAATTCATGTCTTGTGGGGATGGAGTATGCAGGCTGGAAATAGTATCAACCTGATTATCCACCTCTTGTAAATTATTTTCCAACCACTATGACTGGTTGGAATACTTTTCAACTTTAGGATTTGACTCATGAACAAAAGGGGTCAATTTGAATTTGAATCTCAACTTACTTATGACTTCCAAAGGATCATACTGCCATTTGAAACTGCTACTAAATTTAAAATCTTGTAAACACTTATCTTCTTGCTGACCTGCATTCCTATTATTGCAAATAAAAGGTCATAACTGGTTCTTTATTTTAAATTGAGTTTTATTCTTTGCTGAAAGAAAATTAAGTTTATCTGAATTTAGGATTTGTCTGATGCATTCCAATGCAAATAAACTCATTGGGAGGTATTTGGGAAGCTTGTATAGAGTGAGTTGGCTTCTATACACCCTAATTTCTGGATTATTCTGGTATAAAATCTAATCTCCAGTCATGCATTGTATCTAATATATATTAGGAAAAACTTAATGTTGAAGCTGGAGGCTGTCCTGGGAAAAATATGGACAGAAAACCTAGGACAGATGCATCTACATATTCATTAGTAAAATACCCTAAAATACATAACAACATTGTGACAATCTATCTGGTTCTCCCTGAAAATATGGAAGCTGAGTATAGAGGATTATTTTTTGGGGTTTATACTAATGGAGGAAGGAAGGTCTGGAATATCTGGAAGCTCTTTGGGAAATCTAGCTTCAGGTAGAGTTCAGTGAGGATTTAAATAGATAATGTGACTTCATCAGGCTTTGGTTGGATCTGTAACATATGATTTATTGATTGTGCAGTGATTGTGAATAAAATGTCTTGCCTTGGGGTTACTAGATCTCTTTCATTAGGAAAGTAACTGATCTGGCAGAGTCTGATGATTTCTGGAAACTGAAAGGTCTGTGGGAAGATGTACCTGGGTAGTTTTGAGTCCCAGAGGTGGATATCATCAGCCTGGTCTATGAATTTATCATGGCTCCAACAGTGGATCTCTAGAAGGTTGAAATCAATGACTGTATCACTGATTTTGAAGTCTTTATCAGCAAGAGGTGTGTGGTCAACGTCTACCATAGGTGGTTGTAGAGGGTTAACTGATAAAATTCTCTGGGAGGCCATAGATTCGTTTATTTTATAAATTTATTACTTTTATGTGCTTAAGTAATGGCTTCTGGTGCTTAGGACTACCTGGAAAAGGTTGAATTTGGTCTTTGGAAGAGGTTCTGGCCACAACATGCTTTAAGTCTGGTCTGCAAAGCTTTAAACTGGGTCAGCAAAGGTTCTAGTAGCAACAAGCTTCAAAATGGGTTGGAAAAGGCTTCTTTTTTGCAATTTTCAACAGAAAATAAACAAATAATGGTAAAGGGCAGGTTTATTACTTTCAGCCTTTGTTTAATTTGCAATGGAGTGGGGTTTAATTTTCAAACTATGCCTGGTTTCATTGTGTAGTGAAATGGTGGTATGGTGGGTTACCACATCCAAAAAGGAGGTATGGGGGTTTCGAGACTGGGGGTGCGATGAAACGTGGGAGTGCCACATAGCAAAGAGTCGGGGGTGCAAAACCACACATTTTGCACCCCCCCCCCGCCCCCCAGCTTTAAACTTTGGACTGTTAGGGGTGCAGAATAGTCTATTGGTCATAGGATTTCATTGGATGATCATCGGACAGATGAAAGAATTGGGGGTTTTGATATGTTGGATCAGGGATGAGTTATGCGATGGGGTTTTAAAATAAGTGGGTCGAGTTAAATATAGTGGAGGGGTTTATATGAAGTGGAGAGTATAATGAAATGTATAAAGCGGGAGAAGTTAAAAACTATAGGCTATAATATAATAAGGGGGTTGGGGAAATATATATATATATATATATATATACACGGGATGTTTTTAAAATACATTAGGAATAAGTGTTAAAAGGATATTGGAGAGGGTTTTTTCAGTGGGGCCCGATATACTTTAAACATTTAAAACTATGTAAAAAGTGGGCTTTTCATGTTTTTTTATGAAAAAGTGGAGTTATTAAAGGGGAAGTTGATTTTCAAAGGGAAATAACTTTTTATATAGGGGAAGTGGATTTAGGAGGATATTAGTAATATGAGATGAACCAATTGATGATTTCCATTAATTGTGAAAGTAGTCTACCTACCCTTTATTTACCCTAACATTTTTTACTTCATTTATTGGGTGCATTTGAGGTTGCCGACCCTTTCATTTTCTTTTGATAAGAAAACTAAGTTACTTCTAACCTTATAACTTCCAATGGCTTAGATTAAACTGTTGAGTTCATTTTTATTCTCTACCTAACTACTTATTTGCCAATATTAAATGGTTTGGCCAGATCTTTATTCACTAAATATCATTACATGAAATTTAAAAGCATGAATGAATAAAGATTAAACTATATGATCATCATGAATTGTTGCATTTTTGACAAGATGCACACAATATTTATTTGCATAAAGTAAACTAAGAGTAGTGGCATTTGAATGTGCAACACTTTCAGGATCTATTTTTGTTTCTTTTTGTGGGGTTCATACTTTATATTCTTTTTTGATCTTCTTTTCTTTTGGTCCTTTGATTTTTCTTTTAGGACTTACCCTCTTTTCAATTTTTAATATGGGAAATCATTTGCAGAAAGAAAAGGTATGTAATATATTACAAGAATAAACATCGCCAATTCAAAAATTATGATACCTATTATTATAGGACCCTAATAGGAGGGGAAAAAATATAAAAAAAAACTTAAAAAATGAAAAATAATTGGTATATTTCCATACAACATTTCCAAATGCATTTTTCTCTCACTTCCGCACAATTCGATTATTGGAAACCAACACCAAGTCAGAAAGAAACCAAATAGAGAGAGCGGAGCACATTTTACATGTAAATGTAAATATATGGCATAAAAAATCCACGTGTTCCTTGGGATTTGGAGCCATTTTATCTGTCTTTGGTTTTTGAACTAAAGTGAAATCCATTTTATCTGTAGTAGAACAATGGATTGACGGATCCATCCCTATGGCTTCACGAAGCTCTGGTGCAATAGGGTTTCAAGGGTTTGGCTCGGCTTCTGGCAGAGAGTTTGAATCAAATTACTGAATGAACAAACACCTGCATCATTCATTTCTACAATGGAAGAGTATGTTATAGATGCCCCAAGAGCTTCATCAGTTCGTAGAGAGTCGGTATGAAAATCTACCTTAGGAGACTATACAATTTATTGAAGACATCGAAGTTGCATTTTGTTTATTATTTCCAAAGCTCTAGTGAACTTTTCTAATAATTATTCCTTTTAAGAGAAATATTTATTAATATTTCATAATTTCTAAAATATAATATTGAGTCTGCTCCAAAGATTTTATCTCTGGAGTACAAAAAAAAATCAGAACCCCAGGATGATGCACCACTGTTTTCTTCCTTAGTCTCATTCGACCTCTAGTTTTCTTCTTGACCACTACTATCAAGGATCGTGCTACACATATTAATTTCGTGGCATTATTAAGACCTACAACAGAATGAATATTCTTGTTATCTAAACCCCCAGTACATAGAAAACACAGTTGCAGTGAAGCCAACATCTTTTGTTTCTACTACCCCACAGAGAAAATGGTAAGCAAAGACCTCTTTGCATTTACACTTCCTTCAGAGAGTATAACAAGAAGTATACATACATTAAAAATATAAAACCAATAAATCTAATATAGAGATTGTTCTTTGCAGAAACCAAGGTAAAAACCTAGATTAACAATTGCAGTATCCTTGTGGCTTTCCTCATGGCCAAGTGGTGTCAAAGCTTCCTTATTTGGAACTACCATGCCTATAAGACCACCCTTCATCGCAGTCTTCCAAGTATGCACTCAACCACCATATGTAATTCTAGCTCACATACTAGCCCCAATATATACTTGCCTCAACTTATCACTATGTGGAATGCAAGGACCATGTCCATACAATGGGGTAGCTAGCACATTATATATTGCAGCCGCAAGATTTGGTAGAGCATGAGTCCACTCCACTCATGAACATCTCCATCACTAGTTAAAGAAATGAAGTCTTCTGGTGGGAGTGAAAATATTAAAATATTATAAGAATCAATGCACTCAACATAAATGAGTATCCACCCTTTCTCTAGAAACAATCTTCACAAATCCACACTTGCAATTCTAAAATGTATTTTTTTCACACATGTATGTGGACATGAATACACAATAGAATGAGAAAGAGTGGATTCATTAATTCATTAGATGTTGTGATGTCTCATTGAGTCACTACATAGTAGGAGAAGAGGAGTACACTGCATATCTCCCAAATACCTAACTAATGACAACCACATTTAATACTATATTAAATGCCTAATAAGTTCATCTTCTATTTGGCAGCTTTGGCAGCTGAATTTCACAAATTTTCTAGGTGGTGACTAGTTAAAATTTGTATGGTAGCTACCAATGCTCTTCGTTATCCTTTGGTACAGGTTGGCTTCTCTTTTGGTGGCTTAATCACTTTGATTCAGAGGTTCTACCATGAACATAAGCTATACCTTTTAACATCTCTGTTGGCAGCTACCCACTCACTCACTACATCTCTGGCTTGATTCTTTGGTTATTCAACATATAATATCTACCCATGTGATGACAGGCTTCACAAAAGGAAAACCTACAAATTTCCTACACTTAGTGTCACTCCATGAGTCAAGAAAATGATTTGATATCATCAATTCTATGATTCTTTGGCATTCCTTCTGCAATATTTTTGTTTGTTTTTCCTTGTGCTATGAATTTAAACTATTCTCATAGTTTCATTGCATACATATACACAATCCCTTTGATTCACTCCAGGATGTCCTGCCTTTGTTATCTTTTATCCAATTTGAGTTGTTATATCTGCCCCTCAGTGCCTTCACTAGGCATAACATTCCCTTGGCTCCTTCACCAACAGAATTTGCTTCTCCCCAACAATTCTCTAATACCATGTTATTTTTACACACACATGTGTGGACACAAATGCACATTTTAAATGACAAAAGGTGGGTTCATTCCTTCATTATATGCAATTTTTCACTACGTAGTAGGAGAGGAGTACATTGTAATTCCCAAATACCCAAGTAATAATCACTACAATAATTACTATATTAAATGCCTGATTATTACATTCCTTTATTAGTGAGACTTTATTATATGTCTAATTTTTAATGTGCCTAAGTTATAAATATGACCATTATTCCTAACAAAAGGATCCATTTATTTTTAAGACAATTGAAAAAATTCTAGTTTGATATGGTTTTTGTGGACAAAAACATTTGTGGGTTAAACTTGCCTATTAAGTGCAATCATCTATTTCCTTCTCATTTGGCTTGGAGTGCACTAAAAATTTTTCCTAATATCTTAGACAAATGGTGCAGAGGCTTCAAATTGATGCTTTCTTACTAGTAGTACAAAGATAAGTCATTCTGATTCTAGTGTACCTTTGTTTTGTATGTGCAAATCTGGGTGAAGTGTTTTTTAGATCAACTAGCTTCTATTATCTAGTACATACATTGTTTGAATTTTCTTTTTGGGCACCCGATAGATTTAGTTATTTCCTTTGCTTATATTAAACCTTATGCTCAACATGTTATGGACGAAAAATGGAAAATTCTCATCGATAAGAATATTTTTGTTGTAGAGAACCAAGGAACTGGACACTCATGAATTGATATAACAATTACCACCTTTGCAGCAATATCTTTATCGTCTAATGGGGTTTCAGGTACTACATAGGAGCCACCATTGTTAAATGAACAGTAAATTTGATTTTGTAGGTTGGCTAATTATTATATGTTCTTTAGAATTTTTGATTTATATGTCATTTCAGTGTGATTTTGGACTGAAAGAAATACATAATGTTGTGTATGGGTGAGCTCGTGTAATTATCTAATTATGTGCAGCCAGAAAGGGAAGCTATATCATGTGATAGAGTATCCACTCACAACGGTTTGTAGAATCTTCACTCTTTGGTCGTTACATTTCCTTTTCTGTCTTGCATGAAGAAAGAGGTTTCACTTGCTAAAGTTGATGTTTCACTTTATGATGGGGATACTTATTTATCTTTTGTACAATGTTGCAGGTTTCAAGGGAGAGCATTAAAATTTATACTGCAATTAATGATGCCACCACCAACCTTTTTGACAAGGTAGAGAATGTTATGGTTTAGTATGTTCAATTAGCATCTTAATCATCCCTCATCTGTAGCTACTGATGACTGCGACTATTTACCTGTAGTTCTTTGAAATGAAATTGCATGATGCTATTAAGGCTCTTCATATCTATAGGCGAGCTAGTAAACATGTATAGTTGGAAATCTACAATTCCATAAGTTTTTTAATTGATTTCTTCAGTTTCAAACTATTGAACCTCAGAATTATCCTCTCTCTGTCATCCTTTCTCACCTTTTTCCCTTACTTTCTCATAAGATCACATATTCCAATCAATGATAAATGCCATGTTTTGTCTCAAGGAATGCATCCAAATGACTTCCATGTTATATTCTCATGTTCTTAATATTCGAATAGATTTTTGTAATTTGGCTACAAAACGCAGCCTATTCTGCAGCTAATCGTGGATTCCATAGATACTCTCATGGTCTGACAGGTTCTAGGTGTCAAATGGAGAACTGGGCCACATGGGCATTTCCAGAATCATATCCACATGGATTTTTTCCTATTCACTTGGTCGAGATCGATGAAAAAGAGGCCTAACGATCGTGGTCAAAGGCGTGGTCAAAAAGACGTTAGCCGAGAACAGAAGGACTCTTAATTTGCTCTATCATAGAAAATCAAGAGTTAAATAGTCCAATTGCAATTCTAAAAGTCGAATTAGCCACCTGTAGCAGAATTGGCTCATATACATTTATGTTTATTTCCTTTAAATACCGGTTGTACAAAACCGAGAACAATTAAGTTTTAAGTTAAGTTTTAAGCTTTTGCTGATATTCTGCATATTAAGACTTCATTATATCATAATACAAATATTGTATTGCTAATTATTGCTTAAGTGCATCTTTAACCAAGCTATGATTTCAGCTGAATCAGTTGCAGAGGGTCCCTACACTGGAGGAGGTTTTTCATTTATTGTTTTTAGTTTAATTTTCCTTACTCTATTTTTATTAAATCTGTTTTCTAAGTAGCTGAATGTTTCATTACAGTTTTTATTAGTAGCATAACATTAATTCATAATTGTGTAAGCCTTGTTCTTCTAAAAACATTTCATGAATATAGATCTTCCTATTTTCAAATTGAATCGAGTTTGAAGTAATAAGAATTCACAGTTATCTAGTTTTCCTTACTGTTCTATCATTTACTTTCTTTGAATAGAATTATCCGTTAATTGTATCAATGGATGTTCCTACAGGTCATTTCAAGAAGATGATGCTAAACTAAATGATTGAATGTCTAATTCATACAGTTATTGAGTTTTTCCTCTACACATTTTATTTGCTTTCAAGGAACTTGGAATTGATTTCTTACACAACATCTCAAGAGGGTAATACTTCACATCGAATGTCGGATTAAATCAAACATACATTATTTGTTTACAGCTAGATTTACATGCTTTCACATTTACTTTTAGATCCTCATTTAATTGTATCATTGATGTTCCTAAAGGTCATTCCAAGAAATTGATTCCATCATGTTTTTAAACTAAATGATTGAATGTCTAATTCATGCAATTACTAAGTTCTTCCTTTGCATATTTTACTTGATTTTCTATATCATTAAGTATAATTGGTTACTTAACATCATCTCAAGTAGGTGATACTTGATATTGAATGTTGGAGTAACTAGGCATACATTAGTTGTTTTCCTTTGCACACCTTACTTGTTTTTCTAGAACATTAGAAGTTGAGGTATAGATAGTTTCTTACACATCATCTCAAGAAGGTAATACTTCATATTGAATTTTGAAGTAACTAAAAATACATTAGCTATTTTAGTTTAATGCTTTCACTTAGAATAGCATTGCAATTTCAATCTCAGTTATAGGAATTAGATCCATGGAATAGGACTAATGCTAAGATAGAATTCATCAAGATAGATACTCTGTTTTTCAGATTAGATTTTAACTAGACAATAGTCTTTGATTTATTTTTATGTAAATTATATTAACTTAGGAACACTTCCTTTTCTTCCTTATTAAAATTAATTAGATTCATTTAATTTCTTTCATAGTTTTAGATTAAACTTATGCTTAGACATCAAAGAACAAAACTCCCAAAACAACATAAAATACAAACAACGAAGTAAGAAGAAGGTTAACTAAGCACATACAATGCACCACACTTCATCAGTTTACAAACCTCAGTTGATAATTTATGTAAGCAATTTAAGACATTAAATTTACTAAACATTTTGGCACCGTTGTCGGGAAAGTGTAATTAGGTGACCTCATTTCTTAAATTTAAAAAATGATATGCGCAGAGAAAGAGAATCTAGGGGAAGATTCATACTAGAGGTAGGAGTTTAATCCCTACAACACCACTCACTCCACCAAGAATAAGAAGTGATACACCTCCATTTCAAACTCATATTCCATACTTCACTAGCCATAGACTTCCTGAAGTTCTAAGGTCAGAAATCTAATTAGGAGGATCTCCTACTTCATCCACTGAGGTAGTCTTAGAGGAAGAAGATCCTAGATCTCCAACAGAAGGAGTAACCTTTTTCACCTCTACAGGGGAACATATTCTAGCTGAAGAGTTAGAAATTCCTAGTGGAAAGGAAGAAGAAGATCCTTTCTACAACATACAATTGATAGAAGAACTAGAGGAAGAGAAGATAACCTTGCAGGTTGAATCTTATATCATCTTTGAAGAATCTATAATGGAAGGAAGAAGAGAAGAAGGAGAAGGAGAAGGAGAAATTCTAAATGGAGAAAATGTAATATTTCGAGGAGGAAGAGGTAGAGGAGGAGATAGAGGAAGAGGTAAAGTAAATGCATAAGGAGGCAGAAGAAATAGGGTAATTTATAGTTCTTTTGGATTCCCTATAGTTGATGAAGATACAAATGCCACAATGAGAAATATCTCACCTTATGTCCTCCCAAATTTTCATGGATTAAAAAGTGAAGATCCCAAAACCTTTTTGTTTGAATTTGAAGTCTTGTGCAGGACTTATGATTATTTACAAGACTCTCAAAAACTCAAATTGTTTCCTTCAAAATTGAAAGGAGCAGCTCTAAAATGGTTCATGAGTTTAATCACACGGTCTATCAAAACATGGAATGAAATGAAAAGAGAATTTTTAGAAAGGTATTCGGATTATTGCATACCCATAAATCACAAGGATGGAGTATTTAAAATGATGCAAAAAGAGGATGAGAATTTGGAGGATTCAATTGGAAGATTCAACTATAACATAAAAGGAGCAAAAATGGATAATTTATAGCAAGATACTTTAAAAACTCTTTTATTAAAATCCATAAGAGATGAATGGATAGACATTCTAAACATTATAGGAAAGGGGGATATCTCTCAACTTCCATTATATGACATTGGTGAATTATGTATCCATCTCTCAAGGGGAAAATAAAAAACTGCGAAAAATCCAAGAGATCCTTCTCTTGCTAGAGTAAATAGATCTGCAACTGGAATAGTGAGTAGGGCAGAAATTGGAAACATGCTTGATGAATTTAAAAAAGACATCTTAGGGAGTCTTAGTGAAAAAATAGACACCCTTAAATTACAAAACAAGCTGTAAGTCGAGGTTGATGCTTTAGCTATTTTCTGTCCCAAATGTAGAAAGAAGCACACTTTAAGAGAATGTCCTCTTGATACAAAAGTCATAGAGACCTGTATTATTTGTTCAGAAAGTCACCAGACTAAGATTTTTCCTTCAATTCCAGGTCTTAAGGTTGTTTCTCAAGAAGAAACAACTTCAAATCCAACTGAATCTCTTTTCTTTGTCTCTAGAAGACCATGGCAGGGGACACAAGCTCAAGGCTTTAAAAATCAAATGTATACTCAGCCCCCACCAAATAATTGGAATTCTTGGCAACAACCTTGGTCTCAATCTCAATCTCAATCTCAATCTTGGGCTCAAGGAATGCAAAATCCCTATGAAATATTCTCTCAATACTACCAATATCCTCTGTCATATCCAAACTATCCTCTCCAACTAATTCCTCAACAAAATTAGCAACCCCAACTCCAAAACCAAAATCCACAACTCTCACTACCATTTCCACAGAGACCAAATCAACTACCTGCCCAACCATTACCAAACCCCAATAATAAAAATACTCAAAATACCTACATGATAGAAGGACAGTAATTTACAACTTACATTATTACTCATCTAGATCTTAATGATGTCCAACTTATATCTAGTAGGATATTAGAAAAGAAAAAGCCTTTTGTAGTTATTCAAGAACAAGACAATTTTGAGGAAAATTCTCTATAGAAAAATAAAAGTTTTGAGGAAGGAACACCTCTTCAAAACCAAAATTATAAAAATGAAAAACAAAAAGAACTAATAAAATCTACTCATATCATAGAGCAACCATTAGTACCTACTTCTACACCTCCTTTTCCTGAAATATTGCAAGTTGATAGAGGGGTAAAAAAGCATATTATGTTGCCCAATTATGATTTTCTAGATGAATTGAAAAATATCTACATCAAAATCCCTTTGTTACAGGCCATTAAAGAGATTCCAATTCTATCCCAAACAATAAAGGAGTTGAGCATGAAGAAACCAAGAAGAAACACAAAAGAAATAAAAATAATTCAACTTGTAGGAAAAATTGCAGACATAATGATGGGAAAAATTGTCATACAAAAATATTTAGATCAAGGAAGTCAAATTGTAAAAACACATATCAATGGAGTTTAAATTCCAAATATATTTATTGATTTAGGAGGATCAATAAACATCATGAGCAAACAAACCAAGGAACAACTCAAGCTTCCTAATCTTTTGTATACACCTACATTATTGCAATTAGCAGACATGTCTGTAATCAAACCAGATGGTGTGTTAGAAGAAATTTCAGTATCCTTAGACTCTTGGGAGTATCCTATTGATTTTATGATCTTAACTCCAAAGAAAAATCTAGGAGGACATCCACTTATATTAGGAAGACCATGGTTGGATACAACTGATGCTTTCATTAGCTATAGATCTGGTGACATGTATATCTCTGATGCTAACTCAACAAAGAAATTCACTATATATCCTCCAGTAAGGACAATAATAGAGTTAGATGAAAATAATGGATTGATCATGAAAATCATATACAACCTATCTTCACTATTTAAACCATTAGTGAAGATAGTCAAATCCTAAATTCTATGGAAAATTTTGAATCATCTCCAGAGTATGAACATGCTCATTTCCAGGAAAAATATAATATTGAATATTTGTCATCTAGGAAAATGTTTCTTTATTCTATGGAAGAATTTGGTAGCTCTACAGTTGAAATCTTTCTAAGAAAAATTTTAAACATAAACAATAACTTGGAGAGATTACAACAGGAAATGTTAATCAAAACATTACAAAAACATTCTTATGCATATGGATGGGAATACACTGATATGAAAGGAATTAGTCCTAAGACGTGTATACATCACATATACATTGAGGAAAATTGTAAACCTATAAAAAAACCTCAAATAAGGATGAATCCAAATCTTAGAAAAATTGTGAAAGAAGAGTTGCAAAAATTACTGAATGTAAACTTCATTTACCCAATTTCAGACAATCAGTGGGTCTCCCCTTTGGTGATTGTGCCCAAAAAGAATGGTAAATGGAGGATATGCATTGATTATAGAGGATTGAATAAATCTACCCAAAAATATCATTTTCCTTTACCCTTTATAGATCAGTTATTGGATACATTAGCAGGTAAGAAGTATTTATAATTTCTGGATGGTTTTAGTGGCTACAATCAAATTTAGGTGACACCTGAATATCAAGATAAGACCATATTCACCTTTCCATGGGGGACTTATGCCTACTGAGTACTTCCTTTTGGATTGTGCAATGCACCTGCAACATTCCAAAGGGAAGTACTAGGAATTGTTTCTGATCTAATACATGATTGTGTAGAGGTGTACATGGATGACTTTATAGTTTATGGGAATACATTTGAAGAAGCTTTAGAAAATTTGGAAAAGGTTCTTAAAATATGTAAGGAAGAAAACCTTTCATTAAGTCATGAAAAATGTTTTATGATGTTTACAGAAGGGATTGTTTTAGGACATCACATCTCAGGAGATGGAATTAAAGTTGATAAATCTAAAGTTGAAGTCATCTCCAAACTATCAATTCCAAGTTGTCAAAAGGATGTTAGAAGTTTTCTAGGATTCACAGGATATTATAGAAGATTTATAGAAAATTTCACTAAAATATCATCCCCACTCTTCAAGTTACTCACCAAAGAATGTGAATTCAGTTGGAAACCTGTTTGCCAGTTGGCATTTGAAACTTTAAAAGAAAAAATTTCTGAAGCACCCATCTTAAGAGGTCCATTGGAAACTACATTTTCACATTTCAACAAATGCTTCAGATACAACTCTGGGAGCTGTATTAGCACAAAAATATTTGTTCCCCTATTCCATCTATTACACAAGTAAGAATTTGACTCCCATTGAGTTAAATTGCACTGTAATTGAAAAGGAATTCTAAGTTGTTGTTTATGCTATCAACAAATTAAGACATTGCATAACAGGCTATGAAACCTTTGTTCATACAGACCACTTTGCAATTAGATATTTAATGAATAAATATATTACTAATGGAAGAGTTACAAGATGGTTATTACTCCTGCAAGAATTCAACATCACCATTTTAGACCGACCTGGAAAACAACACATAGTTGTTTATTTCTTGTCTAGAATTCAAAATATCAAAGATGACACTCCAGTTGAAGATATATTTCCTAATGAATACCTTTTTGCAATAACTACTCAAACTCCTTGGTTTGCATATTTTGCTAATTATCTAGTCACAGGAAAATTACCTTCACATTTCTTTCCTAGAGAGAAAAGAAAAATCATTCAATTAAGTGAAATTTACTCATGTATTACTAATGAATTGTATAAAACAGGGCCAGATCTCATTATTAGAAGTTGTGTTCGAGAAGATGAAATGCTTGATGAACCTTGTGGTGGAAACTTTGCCGACAAGAGGACAGGATATAAAATCCTTCATTTGGGATATTATTGGTCATCCATCTTCAGAGATGCCAAAGAATATGTCAAAATGTGTGACAACTGCCAAATGGTAGGGAAACCTGCTCCTTCAAATGAAATTCCATTACACCTTAGGTACTCATTGAACCTTTAGAAAAATGGGCCTTGGATTTTTTTGGACCAATCAATCCACCATCTAAACAAAAGAGGTATATTTTGGTATGTACTGATTATGTCACCAAATGGGTAGAGGGTAAAGCATCACTTTTTGCTAATGAACTTTCTATAGTTAATTTTATTTTTGAGGATATCTTCACTTATATTGGTGTTCCAAGACAAATTGTGACAGATCAGGGAACCCATTTTACATCCAAGTTGGTAAAAAAGTTCATGGAAGATGACAAGATCAAGCACAGAAAATCTACTCCTTATCATCCATAAGAAAATGGTCAAGTAGAGTCCACCAATAAAGTGATTGAATGAATTCTCACTAAGACTGTACATATACATAGAAGAGATTGGGTAGAAAGGCTTCCTGAGGCCTTATGAGCCTACAGAACTACATAGATGAATACAACAGGACATACTCCCTATGAACTTGTTTATGAAAAACAAGTCATGTTCCCTATAGAGTTTCAGATCCGAACCTTCAAGATGGTAGTCTAATTGGGACTTGATTTATCAAAAGCATAGAAACATAGATTAGAGCAACTCAATGAGCTTGATAAAATAAAGCAAGATGCATCTCAAAGAACCAGTATAGTCCAGCAGCAAAGGGCTAAATGGCATGATAAATTTATCAAGGAGAAGAAGTTTCAAGCAGGGGATTGGGCACTTTTGCTCAATTCAAAATTCAAATATTTTCAAGGAAAGTTTCAGACTCATTGGATTGGGCCTTATGAGATTGAAAAATTATTTGATAATGGAGCAGTAAATATAAGCACAATAGATGAAGAAAAGTTACCTCTTCTTGTGAATGGTCATCGATTGAAAGTATATCATAAACCAATTTCAAGAGAAAATTTTATCAAGTTTTTCCAAGATAATGCTGATATGAAGTTAGTGACGAAGAACTCTTCTTCTTCACTAACTTAGCTTCTATTTTTCCTATATATATGAAAAAAAATAAAAAATAAAAAATAAAGTGTATAATTATGAAAACCAATCAATGATTGGCATACTTATACAGAAAATACAAGGTGCAAATTAGAGATTTTTGACATCCTATATTTTCCATTTCTTTTCTGCAATAAGTAGTAACGCAAACTACATTAATATTCCATATTTGTAGCTCATAATCTGCAAATTCATTCCATTTTACAGTTTCATTCCATTCCACAGTCATATTCACTTTCATTCCATTTTCACAGTCATATTCCAATTTTGTTCCATTTGACAATCATATTCCACTTACATTCCATTCCACAAACCATAGTTCAATTTTTTTTACAGATTCCATTCTATAGCTGATTCCATTTTGTTGCTAACTACATTCTGCAGCTAATTTTTTTCTACAACCACAGTTCATTCATCAGTTCTGACAAAATTTTACAGCCTACAAACAAATGATGATCAGAGGAAATTGAAGGATTATGTTTTAAATACCAACATGCTAAAAGGTACCTAAAGGATAAACACCAAATAAACAACAAACGAAAAGGTTCGTTCTAAAAGGTAAAGTGAAAAAATTATTTTAATAGCAAGGTTAAAATATTAGCATGTATAATATGGATGGTCATATTCTTCCTTGACAAATCATCATTTGATTTGATTGCAATTTACATCATACCACAGATCAGCCACATCCTCCGCATTATGTCTCAAAATGGTCCATAATTGACTCCCTCATTGATGATTAACAGTTATGACTGGTTGACATGACATGCCCGTCTATGTTTCTTCAAAACCCTTACCACTTATTTATTCCTACAAACCCCCGATACCTTTCATCAAATTCGTAGCCCAATTCATTTCATAAATAGAGAAGCGTAATTCTGAAGGTTGAGAACTCTACAAGCATGGGACTAATAGTTAGATCAAAACAGGTGGGAACAAAGTATATGGAAGGATACCCTCAAATCAAGTAAATTTTGCAGAAACCTCGATGGCTCAAATTCATAGAGAAATTCGATGGTTTCCACAAGGAAATTACAAAATCTTTTGCTCATTATTTTGATGGCACAGAAGTGGAAACTGGAGCCATCAAGTTCAGAGTTACTGAATCATTCATGGTCTAAGCCACAAAAATTCCAAGGCTTGGCGAAAGGTGGTTCAAAAACAAGGAGTTCCATAGTGAATCATGGAAAGTTACACTAAAAAACCCAGGTATGGATGTCTCTATTTTTAGAAAAGGTATCCCCATCTCAACTCTTCAAAGTAAATGGAGGAACATGCTCTTTGTTTTACAAAAAATTATCACTTGTGAAGGAAGGTTTGGTTGCATGTATGTATACCATATTTGTTTACTGATGAATTTCTTATAAAATGGTGAAATAAATCTCCCCCTCTTTCTGCTAAACAGTTTAAAAAGGATGTCCACAAACGTGCAGAAGAAAATATATTTTATAGATAACACCATGCATCACCATGGGTTGGTAAAGATACTGGTTGATTTTCATTTAAAAATCATATGAGATACCTGGGAGAGCTTTCTTATTAGAAACCATTTTCAAGAAGCACCAGAACAACTAAAAGAAGATAATGTCAAAAAGAGCAGAAGGAAGAAGACTGATACAAACATTGAAGACAGACATGCATCTTTATTGCAGAAGAATGATGAAAAGATCATCTCTGAAGAGATGATAGAGATTAGAAAACAAAATAAAAGCAAGGCAGGAGGAAATATAAGAAAGAGGAACAAATATACAAATGAGGAAAATGCAAATCCTCCACAACTAAGAAGGAGCTCCAGACTTCGAGGTTCGATGAAGAAAACACTACCAAAAGAGACAGAGTTTATAATTTTAGATGAAAAACCCTAATGCCATCTCCTGTCAATATTTCTCTTCCACACAGTCCTAAAAACTCTCCTATTCATAATTTTGAAGGTAGCCCCAGTAGAAAATCTCCAAGCATAGACCCAACACAACAAGAAATATATGATTACATATAATCATTGGAGAAGAGAAGTGCAACAATGAATCCTATCAATCGACAAGAACCTCCAGTTGAAACTCTCAAATAGGAAATTTATGAACTAGAGATATTGAATAGGAATATTAAATAGGAGAATGAGGCCTTGAAGCAGCAGAACAAGTTGGAAAAGGTAATTCATGACAATACCATTCTGCATTTAAGACTTTGGTACAAGAAGAACATGATGTTGAAAAGAGAGAAGAAGTCACTAATTAAAGCAGTCATTAATCTAAAATACAAGATTCTTATGAGAAAACCCAGCACAACAATCACTTCAAATAAAAGAAAAAGAAAAAATTGGATGTATTAGCATAAGTGTCTGAACAGATGCAGTAGGAGAGGATAATTCACATTTTGGAAAATTGCATGAGGACATGCAATGACTTCGTAGTGGGGGTGTGTTGAACCTCAAAATTATCCTCTCTCTCTATCATCCTTTCTCACCTTTTTTTGTTACTTTCTCATAACATCACATATTCCAATCAATGATAAATGCCATGTTTTGTCTCAAGGAATGCATCTAAATAAATTCTATTTTATATTCTCATGTTCTTGCTATTCGAACATATTTTTGTAATTTGGCTACAGAACACAACCTATTCTACATTTGTTCGTGGATTTCATAGCTACTGTCATGGGCAGACAGGTTCCAGGTGTCAAATGGAGAATTGAGCGACATGGGAATTTCCAGAATCATCTCCACATGGATTTTGTCCTCTTCACTTGGTTGAGATCGATGAAAAAGAGGCCTAAAGATCGTGGTCAAAGGTGTGGCCAAAAGGATGTTAGCCGAGAACAAAAGGACTCTTGATTTTCTCTATCATAGAAAATCAAGAGTTAAATAGTCCAATTGCAATTCTAAAATTCGAATTAGGCACCTGTAGTAGAATTATCTCATAGACAGTTATGTTTATTTCCTTTAAATACCAGTTGTACAGAACTGAGAACAATTAAGTTTTAAGTTAAGTTGTAAGATTTTGCTGATACGCTGTGTATTAAGACTTCATTCTATCATAATACAAGATCATGTTTCTAATGATTTATTAAGTGCATATTTAACCAAGCTAGGATTTCAGCCAAATCAGTTGCACAGGGCCCCTGCACTGGAGGAGGTTTTTCATTTTTTTTTTAGTTTAATTTTCCTTACTATGTTTTTGTTAAATATGTTTTCTGAGTAGATTAATGTTTCATTCCAATTTTGATCAATAGCATAACATTAAGTCATAACTATGTAAGCCTTGTTCTTCTAAAAACATTTCATGAAGATAGATCTTGCTATTTTCAAATTGAATCAAGTTTGAGTAATAAGAATTCACAATTATCTATTTTTCCTTACCGTTATGTCATCTATTTTCTTAGAACAAAATTATCAATTAATTGTATCAATGGATGTTCCTACAGGTCATTTCAAGAATATGATTCTAAACTAAATGATTGAATGTCTAATTCTTACAGTTATTGAGTTTTTCCTCTACACATTTTATTTTCTTTCTAGGAACTTGGAAACTAAGGTATAATTGATTTCTTACACATCATCTCAAGAGGGTAATACTTCACATTGAATGTTGGAGTAAATAAAACAGACATTATTTGTTTACAATTAGGTTTACATGCTTTCACATTTAGTTTTAGATCCTCATTTAATTGTATCATTGATGTTCCTAAAGGTGATTCCAGGGAATTGATTCTATCGTGTTTCTAAACTAAATGATTGAATGTCTAATTCATGCAATTAGTGAGTTCTTCCTTTGCATACTGTACTTTCTTTTCTAAATCATTAAGTATAATTGATTACTTAACATCATCTCAAGAAGGTGATAATTCATATTGAATGTTGGAGTAACTAAACATACATTAGTTGTTTCCCTTGCACACCTTACTTTCTTTTATAGAACATTAGAAGTTGAGGTATAGATAGTTGCTTACACATCATATCAAGAAGGTAATAATTCATATTGAACGCTGAAGTAACTAAACATACATTAGTTATTTTACTTTTCTACTTTCACTTAGAATAGCACTACAATTTCAATCTCAGTTATAGGAATTAGATCCATGGAATAAGACTAATACTAAGATAGAATTCATCAAGATAGATACTCTATTTTTCAGATTAGATTTTAACTAGCCAACAGTCTTTGATTTATTTTTATGTAAATTATATTAACTTAGGAACACTTCCTTTTCTTCCTTCTTAAAATTAATTAGATTCATTTAATTTCTTTCATATTTTTAGATTAAACATTCTTAGACATCAAAGAAAAAAACCCCCAAAACAACATAGAATACAAAAAACAAAATTAAGAATAAGGTTAACTAAGCACATACAGTGCACCACACTTCATCTGTTTACAAACCTCGGTTGATAATTTATGTAATAAATTTAATACATTAAATTGACTAAACACAAACCCTGTCAAAACAATGGATATACCAATACTTTTTTTTTAAGGATGATTGTCATCCAGCATTACTTTTTTCCAAAAAAAATGTATTCATACTCAGACAACTGAGGCTATGGTTCATGACCTAGATTTTATTATGTTCCTATGGGTAGAGGCATGATGTACAGTTGTCTATATCCTAAACAGGTTTCCTCTCTAGGTATTGAAGGAAAAAACACCAAAGAAAGCTTTCATCAGTGAGAAATCCTAGCTATCACACTTTTGTGTTGTTGTCCTGTATATATTAATATTTTTTAGGAGAAATGAACTAAATTGAAACACTTCAATTTGAAGGGTGTTTTTTTTTAATATAAAGGGTCCTGCAAGGCCTATGGAGTCTACATTCTATCACATTAGAAAATAATAGTGGACTGAGATGTGAACCTTGTGATGATGCATGATCCCTCGAGGTCTCAAGAGCCTTTTAGTAGAGTTTTAGGAGGGAGAAACCTTTTATGTCTTAATGATGATTAGAAATTTTTTGGAGGTGGAAGTGATGCTTTATTATTTTTTGGTTCAACAAGCCAGCCTAGGTGGTACTAAGCATAGTAGGATGCATAGGAGGATGTTGGATCTCTAAATCCATCCTTTCTAGCGAGTTATCTTCCTAAAAAGTTTCTGAACTATGTTGCACCGATGTCTTCCATAATTTTTTAGAGCCTTTTAGTTTTGGGGAGGTATTTGGTTAACAAGTTTGACAAAATGTTGTGGTGGACGTGGACAACTCTATACTGAAGAATGATGTTTGGGATATTGTGCTAACACAATTGGGGTAGTTTGTGATTTATTCTAGGTAGATATTTGAGGTGAATCTTGCAACAGATAAAAAATTACAAATCTTTTGTTCATAGTGAGAGTATTCTCTAGAGATAAGTTGACTATAAGGACACATTTACTCTAGTTGCTAGTGTACTTGCATCAGGTTCGATAATGTCTTGAGCATCAATTCTTGGTGGGCATTGATATCAAATGGATGTAAGAACATTGTTTCCTAATGGTCTAATCAAGGAGGAAATATAGATCATTCACGACTCTATAATGAAGAATGTTGTTTGGGAGATTGTGCCAACACAAGTAGGGAAGTTTGTGATTTATTCTAGGGGGCCTTTTAGGTGAAGCCTGTAGCAGATACCATGAAAATGTACTAAGGTTCAGTTCACAGTGAGACTATTCTCTAGAGAGGAGTTGACTATGAGGACACCTTTATGATTCAGTCTAGTTGCTAGTGTACTTGCATCAATTTCGTCATATCTTTAGGATCAATTTTTGGTTGGAATTTATATCGAATGGATGTAAAAACATTGTTTCTTAATGGTATAATTGAGGAGGCAATATACATCAATTAGTTGAGAGGCTTTCAGGTGCGTGGGTGAGAGATCCATGTATGAAAATTGAAGGAGGACTTTTATGGGATAAATTTGGCATCACATGCTCAGTACTCTAGGATTGAAGAATAATTGGTAGGTTCAAGATTTAATATAGCTATTGTAGATCCTGATCTTTATTATTTATTTGGTAAATTTGATTTTCTTGTTATTGTGAGATCCTAGGGAAATTTTCACCGTAGGATTTAAACAAATTCTTTTTCTGACAATGACACCAAGATTCATCCAATACAAATGAATGAAGTCTTCAATAAATAACATTGTTATCTCAACGTTAGAGTAAACAATACGATAGTTCAACCATGCAACGGAATTTCATAGTACCACTATATTCTCTAGATTTAATAGTTTAGTATAGTTTCAAACAGTTGCAGTATAATTTCGTATTGGAAAAAGCTTGACTAAATAATAACTGTATTCTAACCATAAATCCGTAGACCTGAATAAGCCTTTGCGAATTATGATCACGGCTATATCTGAATGGTTTCAGGGTTCAAGACGGAGGATAAAATCTTCTTCTTCCTTGAAATTCCTTCAGAATATTCTTCGAGAATCTATCCAATACCACTTCATCATATTATAGAACCTTGGATCTGCTTCAGTCCTAAACCAATTCCTCTATACTTGCCTCAGACAGCCACTCTGAGCTCTGTATAGGAGTAGGAAATTTCCTCATAATTTAAGACCTATTGCAGAGCACAAATAATCCTTGAGTGGCATGAGGAAGGGGGTTTGAATTTGGCTGGGATTAGCTTCCTTTGATGCTCGAAAAATTCAGATTAATTTTCCTCAAAATAATTATGTAAATAACCAGCCTCATGGTTTTGTTTTTCTGGGAATTGTGATAATAACTTGCCTTAGATCGTTTTGTCTCTGGCTCAGGATGAACTTGTAGGGAATCAACCTCAAAATAATTTGATTTTCTGCCTCAGTACAGATCTGTCTAACCCAAGAAGAAATTCAGATTCCTTTACCTACAACTCGGTCCTGAGACTTGGGTCTATCATAGGGTTAAGACAACCCTCTGATTGGTCTCATGGAAAGTTCATTTTCTATTTGAATGACTTCATTCTAGGTTAAAAAAAAATCACAGACTGATTCAGGGAGAAAACCACTAGTTTGTCTTAGGGAAATTTTGCATATAGTCGTAGAGCCTTCACTGGCATTCCCTCTGAACATGTTTGAAGTTTTTATCATTATTTAGTTCCTCTCATGTTTTTTTTTCCAAGGAAACATTTATAATTTTAATTATGAGAGAAAATTACATGTTGTATCAGCAACATAGTCATATATGCATAATTCAAAATCACTTATAATCATATAGTTGAGATGTTCATAAATAAAATTGTAAACAATAATCTGCAAAACAAAAATATCTACATAATCACATGAGAAACAATAAAAAACTGGCCAAAGCCATGCCAAAAACTAGTCAAAATCAATAGCCTGGTTAGACTTCCCCCTATCCCTCAATATCCTCTATGAAGGGTCTATGGAAATATTGATACTCATCATGTCCATCATGTTCGATAATGAAACAATGACCCTACTCTAACTGCGATGCTTCTTTGGATAGTTGATCAGCCACTTGGTTCATTTGCCTGTAACGTGAGCAATAGTAATGGAATCAGAAAAGGATTTTAGTGCCATAACCTCATCCAAAAAAGATATAAGAGTATGAAAATAAAATCATTCTTCATTTTTGAACCAGTTAATAACAATTTTGGAATCCCAAAATATCTTAATCTTGTTGCAACTTTTCTCTCGGGCGAAGGTGAGGAGGAGTTTGAGGTTGTTAAGAAGTACATAGTTGTTTGTACCCAGGCCTAATCCCAGTTTAATATTATAGTAGTGATATTCAGAGATATAGAGAGTAGCCCCCCCTCCACAGCCATGGATGTTTGATGCCCCATCAAAATAGACCGATGGGTAGGAATTTTCAATAGCCTCTGGTGTTAGAATTATGCCTTGTGTTGTAGGCTCATCATTTAGAATTGAGAGGAAGAGTGTCACAATAGTGTTACTTATGCGTGGCCATTCTATCACAAAATTTTGAAAGATAGTTGGATTACGATCCAGCTAGGTGCCATAAGATATCAAGAGGGGGAGATTACGTTATTTTGGGCAGAGTGTCGATTGCCACCAATATTACCAAGCCTTAGAAATAGAGTTTCCATGCCAATGATATTTGATGCCCAGGGAGGTTGCGGTAACATGCCAAATTATTTTTCTAGATGGCCAGGTGATGAAGAGGTGATCCACATCCTCATCCTCAGATTTGCAGAGACAACATCTGGAGGGACCTTAGATGGATCGCCTGATGAGGTTGTCCTCTGTTGGGGTGTAGTTGGTGAGTATGCACCACATGGAACTTTTAGCCTTTTGTGGTGCCTTCAACTTCCAAAGGTCTCTCCACCACCACAGTTTCTTTTGGGGATCAAGTTCTGCACATAGAGATACATACCCTTCATTTGGAGACTATCTGACCTTGGGAGATAAATCCCATAAAATTTCATCCTCCCTCTCAGTGATTCTAATGTTGGTGACACAAAGGGCCATGAGATAATTTTTCTAAGTCAGATGCCAATTATTCAGGATGCCAAGATATTGTGCCAGTTTCCAAGCCTATGTGATCCAAGAGGAATTAAATCTGTCGAAAAATTGTCAAATGGTTTGAATTCTTGCATCCATCAAGTGTTGTGTAATGGCCAAAGGTAATTGTAAGCCTGGCCACAACCAGACCAAGCATCCACACCAATCTCGACTTTTTCACCTGATCCAATGCTCCAAAAAAGGCCTTTCCTGATGATGTGAATGGATCTGGTGATGGATCGCTAGATAATAGAGGATCCAGGAATATATGAGGTGGGGCCTCTGATCTCCTCGAGGGTAGTCCGAGGAGTAGTATATTTGAAATAAGTTACCTCTTGACAGAGGCTACTAGCGATGATTAAGTACCAGCCCCTTTGGATACTAAAGTTGTGGCAAAACAATTAAGGTATTTTAACCCTCAACCCCCCAACCTTTGGATTTCGCAATCCTCTTCCAATCAATCCAAGCAAAAGTCTTACCATATTGATTACCTCTCCAAAGGAATCTTCTGCAAATTTTTTGAATTCTGGCCATCACACCTTTGGGAATCCATGCTAGTGCCATCCAGTATACAGGAATTTCCTCCAGCACTGATTTTATTAGAACTAATCGCCCAAATTTGGAGAGCCATCTCTCCTGCCAAATTTTTACTCTCCTCTCAAATTTTGCAATTAACCAATTCAAATCAGTGATATGGTAGTCATTTGGCTTTAGACAGAAATTGAGATATTTAATGCCATCCTCTGATTCCCTGTGACCAAAATGAAAATGGGAAAGGGCATTTCTGCATTCCTACTCAGAGAACTTCACAAAAATGATAGTATATTTATTGTGATTAGGGTCCATACCAATAGCCTTAAAAAAAACCTCAAGAATGTTTTTGAATTTTTTGGTGTCTTGGCTAGATCCATCAAGAAAAATAAGTATATCATCCACGAATAAGAGATGGTTCAGTTGTATAAATTCAGATAATTTGACACCTTTTATATTCCCATCTACCTTGGCCTTTGTCAAAATTTTCCTATTCATTTCCAAATGTTTAGTTTTCGAAAATAATTTTTCTAGCAGCATTTCTCTGAGTAGCATTTTGTGTCACTTTTGAAATTATTTGTTCCACTTGTATGGTAGGCTGAAATATTATCAGAGTTTTATGAAGTTTTCAAAGGTATTTACCTTAGACGTGGTTTAAATTTCCTACACTTGAATAGGTAAAGATAATTTTTGAAATTTGTCATAATATTAAGTGCCATTTTCTAGTGTAATGTTATGTTGTTGGGCATTACAGACATGCATTGTTATACGTACTTTGTTTTTTGTGAATCAAATTATTGAATGAAGAGCCACTCGCACCATTCATTTCTACAATTGACGAAAATGTTATAGATTCCACAAAATCATCATCAGTCTGTAGGGAGTCAGTATGAGCATCTACCTTAAGAGACTATACATTTTATTTAAGACATCGAAGTTGCATTTACGGTTTGTTATTTCCAAATCTCTAGTGAATTTTTCTAATAATTATTCCTTTTTAAAGAAATATTCATTAATATGTTGTTGTTTCTTGAATAGAATAATGAGTCTTCTCCAAAGTTTTTATCTCTAGTGTACAAGAAAAAATAAGAACCCCAGGATGATGTACCACTGGTTTCTTTCTTGCTCCCATTTGACCTCTAGTTTTCTTCTTGAAAACTACTATCAAGGATCCTGCTACACATATTACTTTCGTTATAGTCCTGAGACCAGCAATCGAATGAATATTCTTGTTATCTAAACCCCTAGTACATAGAAAACACAGTTGCAGTGAAGCCAACATCTTTAATTTCTACTACCCCAAAAAGATAATGGTAAGAAAAAAATTTCTACACTTCCTTCAGAGATTATAATAGCAAGTATAAAAAAATTAAAAATATAAACCAATAAAAACACAAAACCAATAAATCTAATACATAGATTGTGCTTTTCATAAACCAAGGTACAAGCCTAGATTAACAATCACAGTATCCTTGTGGCTTTCCTCATGGCCAAGTGGTGTCAAAAATTCCATCTTTGAAACTACCATTCCTATAATTCCACCCTTCATCATAGTCCTCCAAGTATGCACTCGACCACCATTTGTAATTCCAGCACACATACCAACCCCAATGGATACCTGCCTCAACTTATCACCATGTGGAATGCAAGGACCATGTCCATACAATGGGGTAGCTGGCACATTAGATACTCCAGGGCAGGATTTGGTACATCATGAGTCCACTAATGAACATCTCCACCACTAGTTAAAGAAATGAAGTCTTTTGGTGGGAGTGAAAATATAAAAATATTATAAGGATCACTGCACTCAACATAAATGAGTATCCATCCTTTCTCTACAAGCAGTCTGGACAAATCCACACTTTCATTTCTAAAATGTTTTTTTTTGCACACATGTATGTGGACATGAATACATAGTACAATGACAAAGAGTGGATTCATTAATTCATTAGATGATGTGATGTATCATTAAGTACTTACATAGTAGGAGAAGAGGTGTACATTGCAACATCTTCACTTGCAAATTCCCTAGTGGGACAAATGAAAAGAACAAGAATAGGTTATCTTTTATGATCTTGGAGGACTGGTGACTTCATTATCACCTCAATAGAAGGAGACGTAAATACTACTGTCACTGTCTTCCTTTGTGATTGCCAACTAAACCATATGCTTTGCACTTTTCCCTGAAGACCAGTTTAACCATTTGCACTTTTTCCGTTAGGTAAATCCTCAAGTTCCAGTGTTTCATTTCTCTATATGGAATCACATTCCACCTCCGGTACTTTGTCCCATTCTTCTTTCCATGTGCATTGAATCACATTCCACCAGAATTGCGATGAATTGGTGATCAAAGCCATATATAACTTTTGTAAAGCCGACTGCTGCAATATTCTTTATTTCCTACTTCCTTTACTTCTTTCAGGAAGTTCATGTAGCTTTGAGCCATCCAATGTTCACAAATGTTCTTTTAAAATCTTATTGGGCTTTGATGATGTGCTCATTGCTAGAATTCCACAATATTATGGGGCTTTGACGATGTCCTCACTATTAACATTCCATAATATTGTTGGGCTTTAGTGATGTCTTTAGTACTAGCTTTGTCATCATTGACTTTATTATCACTAGATTCTTGATTGCTCCTTTGTTCCTGACTTGTACTACTTTCTTCTGCTACCTTTTTACCTTTCACTACAATAGGTCATGGCACTTCAATTACATCTGAGTTACCCTGGATATAGTCATCCTCAAATATAACATCTCTTCCAAGTGTATATATTTCCAATTAATATCCCATAGACTCTTCATTGTACCCTCTCCAAAAATAATTCTAACCTTTGTCCTCATGCTTATGCGACTTTTTAAGAAACAAGTACATAGGCATTGCAAAGAAACACTTTGGGATGAGTTTCCCCTGGTTTCTCATCACTCCATGCTTCTTAGGTGTAACATTCCTTGAAATTTGCATTGTACTTCTATCAAATAGATACATTGTTGTAGTAATTGCTTCAACTTAAAAATTATTTGATACATTTTACCTTTTAGCATTCTCCTCACCATCTCTACATCTATCCTTCCTTTGCAACATTTATTTCTCTGTGAATGCCACGAGACTTGCAATAGCTATAAAATATTGAAATGATGGTGTAATATTCACTTGTGGCCTCATGCCAACCTTACATGTAATCAAGGCTATAAGTATACACATGTGCAACCACAACATTTTATTGTATTTTTTCAATATACACTATTTTAGGCTTAAGGACAACGTAGTCAGCTTCCTTGGAGCTAGCACCCCACTAGTCATCTCTACATCTATCCTCAATTTTTCAAGATGTCCTCACTATTAACATACTAGAATCTTCTTGGGCTTTGGTGATGTACTTAGTACTAGCTTTATCATCATTATTTTCATCAAAAAAAAAAAAATTCATTAGCTAAGTGTTGTCTTATATGATTCTTTAGCTTATGGGCACCTACATCTCATATTTCTCATGTTCATGGGTTCATCTTCTCTCCCTTTGTGTTTATGCTTTTTGTTGATTTATGGTTTGTTGGTTTTTTACATTCAATCCTTGTTTATCTCTTGTAATCTCAACATGGTATTAGAGAAGGTGTGAAGTTTCCTCTTTGGATTATCTCATTTATTCGAGGGTTTTCTAGAGTTTTTCCTAGGGTTTCACCAATCTTCAATGGCATACTGTAATGTTGATACATAAGTGGTTCAAAATCATCTTTTATAAGGTTTCTTCCTTTTAGAGCATCCAAGTAAGGCTCACATTTTACTATTTTGATCAAGGGAATTTCTTTGCGATGGAATTTTTTGGGTTAATTAGTCAATCTGGTAGACTAATGGCCAATGGGATTTCCCTAAGGGTTGCAGGACTAGGGTTTTTACATCATCTTCATTTTAGAGTTTCAAACCCTTCTTTCATGCACACCTTCTTAGGTGTATGCAAGGGATCTCTTAACCCCTTTTATCTTTAAATTTATATTTTTCCCTAATCAAAGTGTTTGCTTATTCTTGGGTAGATTTTATTTAGGAGCAATAGTTTCCAACTATGATCTTCTAGTTGATGCTACTAACACACATTTATATGCACATATTTTACTGCACTATGCATGTTCGACTCTACCCATTTCGTGATATGATGATTTGGCTCATTCATCATTGGAGGCTTTGCTTATTTTTTAGGAAATTGTTGTTTTATATTGGATTCCATGGTTTCTCATGTGAGCCATATGTAGAAAATTTTAACTAGCTGGAAGCCTTCACAGTTTTAAGTTTTTTCTCAAATATATTTCCGATAGTCCCAAACTACAAGGTCTGATATAAAACTTTAGAATGAAATTTATTTGAATCATTTAAGTTATCTCTACACTTCAGTTTTCCAGTTGATATGAAAGGATAAACAAGCAGCACACATAGAAATTTACACTTTTGCATAGTTATTTTTGTTCAACTGACCCTGGAAAAACCCAGAAGGGGAAAACCAGTTTTTCAGGAGAATTTTTATTGCTTTATAAGGAAAGAAATACACAACAAACAACATATACTTATCTCTCTTTTTGTAGCTAATGTCACTACTTAGGTTTACTTAGATATTTGAGCCCCACACAATCATATAACTCAGGCTATGATTTGCCTTAAATTTTGTGCAAAATGTCACGCAACGATACCTCGAAATAGGTGTGAGACTGAGTTGAACTTTCCAAAAAACTCATGGCTTCAATATATTCTCAGAAATACATAAATGAGGATACAGGTGTCGTATATGTTGAGATGAAAACTCCTATAGAATACTTAAGATATGAACAGAATTATTCAATACACAAGCATAATGTTTTTGATCTAAGGCTCAAGTTTTAATTAAAAATTGAAAGTGCTCGAAACTTATTCAAACCTGAACAACTGGATAGAGTTCATTGCCATGATTTAGGCGCAACTCCTTTCATCAAAATATTAGTTCGTATGACTGAGTTATCGTATGATGTTTTTTTTCCAAAACATGCAAAAAATGAGCAGAACAGGTACAGTGTTGATGTGGTGTGTATAGTCAGCATTATAGGAATATTCTCTAGATTGCAGCTAGTGACACGATGACAAGTGTCGTCTTCAAATTCGATAGATGGGTTAAGTGAAGAGAAAAATTTCCCAATGACCTTCAAATTCTTCCTAAGTTGGAATTTGAATTTCTTTTAGGATTGGAGTGAAGGCCAACCATAGGGCGCCATGTGTCCTCTCTGGTGGGCCACCTCCTAATTTATGGGGTCGAATTTTATAGACTAGACCTTGGTCTAATGGTTGAATTATGTGATGATATCAATGGCCGGTCTAAGGTTTGGTGGAGTTATTTTAAATACATACATACATACATATACATATGCATATGCATATGCATATGCATATGCATATGCATATGCATATGCATATGCATATGCATATGCATATGCATATGCATATGCATATGCATATACATATACATATACATATACATATACATATACATATATATCTATATATATATATATATATATATATATATATATATATATATATATATATATAGTTTCAAACCTATATAATCCGACAGACTTAACTATCTTTGGAGGAGCCGCTAACTAAGTTCGGAGCGGGGTTAAACTTGACCGAGTCAAAAAATTAGTCGAAGCAAAATTTTATGGCGGTGTCGGGCTCAAACCCCTAACCTCTCGCTTGCAAACCGACCGCCATACCATCTCAACTTCGAGGTGTTTCTTACCCCTATAGACTTCCACTTGTATTTAAATTTCAATATCCAACCCATTGGGGGTTGGAGGGGGGCCAATCCCCTCCCCATGTGACCAGAAGCACGCGACCAGGTGCCAAGCCAAACAAATCCGACGGATTTTAATCATGATTAATTAAGGTTTAAAGTGGGGTTATGACGTTAAAACCATCATTAAAACATAACCCACACTTAATATTTAATATAGGATTATCCGCACGCTAATCCTGCATTATGTTAATTAATCCTGACAATTAAACTGGTGGAGAATTCGAAGGCAGTGCCAAAATTGGCGGGAATTCCAATTTTAGAAATTTAATTGGAAGTTTCTCCAGTTTTGGAGGAGAAATTGAGGAAAAGTTGGTTTTGGTCATAACTCAATCAATTTTCAACTGAACTGAGCTCAGTAAAAGTCATTCCTGGCTAATTTTCATACTGGGAATTCAATGAAGCAGGTTTTAGAGGCATAAAAGGTCATCTACAGGTTTTTTAGTGCATTTGAATATTTTTGAAGGCCATGGCCACTAGGTGTTAGGGTCATTGCCAGAGCATCCAGAGTCCAAATTTAGTAAAATATAGTCATTTTTGGGAGATTATGATGTTTTAAACTCATTGGAATAGGTTCCAAGAGCTTATGAAGCTTGTAACAACAATTTGAGCAGACTTGAAGCTGATACAAACGTCACACTATGAAGCTGGACCAAGGAGACGTAACCCAAGAGGGGTGAACTCCTTTATCAAAATTATTTTTGTTAAGCTCTGTTATATGTGCTTGTTGTGGTTACTATTTCTTCTATTCTATCATTTAAAATTATTCTTTTTAAGATTACGAAAATTTCATAATTTCACTAAGTACATTGTTTGCCAATCACAAGCTCATAAACAAATTCATGAAGGATAAGTAAAAAAATGCAAAAAAAAAAATTATAGTTGAAATGAAACTAGCATAACATTAACTAGCAAGTAATTTCTGATCAATTTGGTATCAGAGCACAAGGTTTCTTTCTTGTTTTACTTGAATAGTTTTTAATAGTTCAAAATTATTGATGCTTACAACATTGATATTGCAGAGAGGAGAAGGGAAGCTACTGATAGCTAGTCCATAAGTTAGGAAAAGAAGGAAGAAGGCTAAGAAAGCATTATCCTTACCCAAATGACCACTCAAGGCAACACTTGAAGCACAAGAGGAATTAGTTGCACAAAAGGTTGAAGTGGTTGAAGAGATACAAGTTGCAGAGATAGATCTTGAATCTACAGCCAAAATGTCAGGCCATGAAGGAGCTCATGAACATTCTAAAGAAGAGGATATCAAGAAGTAGTTCAAAGAAATGCAAAAGATGGTGAAACTTATGTATGAAGCTTTTATGGCAAAGGAAACTGGAGAAGGTTCAAAACACCCTCATAGAGAAGAATCTTAAAATAGTAAAAAGGAGGAAGAGAGGAGCTCAAAAGCTAGTGGTGGAAAACCACCTACTTCTCCACCACCATCATCATCATCATCCTCATCTGCATCTTCATCTTCAGCTTCCAAATCCACTACAAAAACTCACACCTATACTCATTCCAAGATCCCAAAAGGTAAGTCTCTATTACTCAAGTTGGACATTAAATTTGAACTTCCTACATATAATGGAGAAGTTAATGATGAAATACTAGATAATTAAATTCGTCAATTAGAATTTTATTGTAGAATTAAAAATCTCCAAGAAGATGATATTAAAATCCAATTTGCTTCATTAAGGCTAGAAGGAGCAACATTAGTTTGGTGGGAGGAAAAGACACAAGAGGAAATGCGCATCCATGGTAAGATTTCCATTTCTTGGGTCGAATTTATTTCTTCTGTTAAAATAAAATTCTATCCATTAGCCTATATGTAGAAAGCAATAATGAGTTGGCAAAACTTTAGACAACTAGAAGGTCAAAGTGTTAAAGAGTATACACAAGAGTTTAGGAAAAGGGATTTGTTACTTGGAGTAGACTTAAATTCACAAGACACAATCTTGAAGTATATAGAAGGTCTACATTCCTAATTAAAACATACTATTCTCATGTTTAACCCAAATAACTTAGATGAAGTATGTGTGCAAGCCACACATCTTGAAGCAAGGGGTAAAAAAATTTCTGAAGAGGGTAGTAAGAAGAAGCCATTCAAGGCTAAGGGAAAAGAGAAGGGAGGAAAATGGAATGGAAAGAATAATACAAATGTGAAGCAAGAAGGGGAGAAAATAACATGCAAACATTATTCCAAAGAGGGGCATGATGAAGCCCATTGTTGGAAACTACATCCCGAACTAAGACCAAAGAAACCAAATAACAAAGGGAAACAAAATATGACTGCCACCACACAAAAATATCTTGGATCTCATTCAGGAGATGAAACCAAGATAGTTCCCATGGTTAACAAAGGAAAAGAAGCAATAACAAGTGCAAGTTCTGGTACCTCAAACATTCATAATAACACTTCAAATGAAGATACAAGGATAGAACTATTCCATGTTAAAGTAATTTCTAATCATACAAATATTGATTCATTATTTGATACGGGGTCACAAGAAAACTTGATTTCAGAAGACTTAGTTAAAAAACTGAACCTTGAAATTGTACCTCATCATAAGCCATACCCTTTGGGTTTTATAGTTAACAATGCAAATTTATAGGTGACAAGAAAATTTATTTACATATTTGCTATTACTTCAAACTTTGTTGATGAAGTTGAGTTAGATGTTGTACCACTTGAAATTTCAAGGATTATCTTGGGTATTCCATATTTGTATGATAGGAATGCAGTATTCTACCATCATGAGAGCAAATATAATTTGATCAAAGATGGAGTGGAGTATATTTTGAGAGCTCATCGCAAGAAACTGAATATCTCTTTAGTTAATGCAGGGAAAATGAAGAGGCTAGTAAATGCAAGAAAAAATTGTGTGCTTCTTATGATCAAGAAAAAGGAACATATTGACTATGAATATTTTGAAGGATGTGATGAAAAATTGAAATCTGATTTGTTTCATGTGGTAAGTCAACATGGCGATATGTTTCAAGAACCAAAGGGGTTACCACCCAAGAGGGGAATTCAACATGAGATTCAGTTGTAGCATGATGTTCCACTTCCAAATATTGGTATGTATCGCATGTCAATCATGGAAAGTTTGGAAATCAAGAATAAAATACAAGAGTTTTTGAATAAAGGTATCATATGCCCATCTACTTTGCCATGTGGTTCTCTAATATTTTTTGTTCCAAAGAAGGACAAGACTTGGCGTATGTGTATCGATTTCCATGCACTGAACAAAATCATGGTAAAGAATTGCTACCCACTATCATGCATTGATGATTTTCTTGATCAATTAAAGCATGAAAATTGTTTCACTAAGTTAGATTTGAGAAGTGGTTATCATAAAGTTAGGATAGCTGAAGAAGACATTTGGAAAACTGCTTTCAAGGATAGACAAGGATTGTATAAGTGGTTAGTTATGCCATTTGGCTTAACAAATGCACCAGCTACTTTCATGAGAGTAATGAATGATGTACTTAGACCATTTTTAGATGACTTTGTCATTGTTTACTTATATTACATACTCATATTCATCAAATCAAGAGAAGAACATGTCATGCATGTGAACGAGGTACTTGATGTTTTTAGAAAAGAGCAATTGCTTCTTAAGATGTCAAAGTGTGAGTTTGGTAAGATGTCATTGGTATATTTGGGACACATAGTTAGAGGAGGTGAATTGAATATTGATCCTTCCAAAGTTTAGGCCATTTTGAACTGGCCCAAGCCCAATATAGTTACCAAGGTAAGAAGCTTTTTAGGGGCAGCACAGTATTGGAGGAAATTTATTGCTAATTTTTCTTCCATTGCAGCACCATTATATGCATTAACAAGCATAAAGAAAGTCTTCCATTGGGGAGATTTTCAACAAAAATCATTTTATTCTTTAAATAAAAGGATAATTTCGGCACCGGTACTAGCAATTCCAGATCTAAGACAACCATTTGAGATCCAAACAGATGAAAGTGATTATGATATGGGAGCGGTGCTCATGTAGCATGTTAAACCTATCTCATTTCATTCTGAAACTTTTAATGGAGCTATGAATAAATATCCTACATATGATAAAGATTCATATGCATTGGTACAAAGTGTAAAGAAATGGAAGAATTACTTGATGGGAAAAGATACCATATCCATACCGACCATCAGCCATTTCACTACTTACAATCATAGTCAAAGTTGCATCAATCAAGACATTTCAGATGGATGGGTTTTCTACAACAATTTCAATTGGTTATCAGGTACAAGAAAGGAATCTACAATAAGGTAGCTAATATGCTATCTAGGCCTATTGTAAATTCAACTATTATTCTCAAGCACAATTCTATTATGCATGAAAGTTACATTGAACAATATGTGAATGATAATGATTTTCAAGATGTGTATGAGAACTTGAGTAAGGCAAAACAAAGTGAAAATTTAGATTATCATGTGCATAAAAGTTTGTTGTATCACTTGGGAAATTTATGTATACCACAGGGAGAAAGAAACACTATCATAAGAGAGGCGCACACATCATTCATTGCAGGAAAGTTCAGTGTAGGAAAAACAATAGCGCATCTACAAAGGTATTGTTATTGGCCACGCATGAATGAAAGTGTTTCTCATTTTATTAGAGGATGTTCTTTATGCGCAACAAGTAAGCCTAAAAATAGGAAGCTTTAAGCCTAAAAATAGGAAGCTTGGTTTGTACACACCACTTCTTATTCCTTCTCATCCTTGGGAGAGAATCTCAATGGATTTTGTAGGAGGCCTTCCTATGTCAAGGAAAGGTCATGATTATTTGTATGTTGTGGTAGACAAGTTCAGCAAAATGTATATTTTGATGGCATGTAAGAAAACTATTACAGTTGAACAAAACACTAATATTTTCTTTCATAATGTATGGATCCATTTTGTCTTCCTACTTCTATTGTAAGCGATTGAGCTTCTCTATTTATTGGAAATTTTTGGTCAAAATTATGGGACATGATGGATACAAAGTTGAATAAGAGTACAAAATTTCATCCGCAAAAATATGGTCAAATAGGGGTGGTAAATAGGAATGTTATTCATCTTCTAAGAGGCTATTGAATCAAGCATCCCAAGTTGTGGGATGAATAGTTACACTACACAAAACATGCATACAACCGAGAAAACAATTCTTCCAAAAATACATCGCCATTTGAGGCATGTTTCGGTTACATGCCAAGATCACCATTGGACCTTATCTTTGAGAAAGATGCTAATATATATGGACATAGTGACATAGATAAAGAAAGAAATTTCATTGAGCAAATTCAGTTGGTACATCACACAGTGTAAGAGAAACATGAAAAGAGTCAAAGAAACTACAAGGCACGGCATGACAAACATCGGGTTGATCATAAATTTCAAGTTGGAGATGAGGTTTGGTTGTACATAAGAAAATAAATATTGCAAGGGTAAGGTAAAAATCTCAAACCAATCCGTTATGGTCCATTTAAAATTTTGGAAAATATTGGTACAAATGCATTCAAGCTAGATTTTCCTCCTTATATGCAACTTTATTTTGTCGTTAATGTTGAGAATTTGAGATTGTCTGAGCCTTCTTTGATTGATGATATGGGAGAGAATTTTCAGCTGCCATCAATAGATGATTTCTTGCAAGAATACGTTGAAGAAATTCAACAATATCTCATACTTGACAGAAGAATCAGAACTTCAATAAGAGGGAATGTTGAATATCATTAAAGTTGGGCTCAAAGGTAAAAATCCTTCAAAGGAAAAATGGTTGGATATTGGAAAAGTGAGGGAGTTTTACCCTCACTTGCTAAACAATTGATAGTATCTTTTGGGGTCCAAAAGGATTCTAGTGGGAAAGAATGATCTAAGGCTCAAGTTTTAGCTAAAAAATTAAAGTGCTCGAAATTCTTCAAACTTGAACGAAAAGATAGATTTCGTCACCAGGATTCCAGCGCAATTCGTTTCATCAAAATCCGAGTTTGTATGACTGAGTTATCATCTGTTGTTCATTTTCCAAAACATGAAAAAAATGAGCAGAATAGGTACAATGTTGATGTGGCAGGTACAGTCAGCATTGCAGGAATATTCTCCAGATTGTAGCCAGTTACACTGTGACACGTGTCATCTTCAGATTTGCAAGATGGGTTAAGTGAAGAGAAAAATTGCCCAATGACCTTCAAATTCTTCCTAAGTTGGAATTTGATTTTTTTTTAGGATTGGAGTGAAACCCAAACAGAGGGCGCCACGTGTCCTCTCTGGTGGGCCACCTCCTATTTTATGGGGTCGAATTTTATGGACTGGACCTTGGTCTAATGGTTGAATTATGTGATGATATCAATGGTCAATCTAAGGTTTGGTGGTGTTATTTTAAATACATATAATATATATGCATTACATATATATATATATATATATATACACACACACATATATTATATAGTTTCAAACCTATATAATCTGATGGACTTAACTATCTTTGGAGGAGACAGTAACTAAGTTTGGAGCAGGGTTGAACTTGACTGAGTTGAAACATTAGGTGGAAGGGCCTATTTATTAGTTAGATCAAAATTTTATGGCGGAGTCGAGGCTTGAACCCCTGACCTCCCGCCTGCAAACCGACCACCATACCATCTCAGTTCCGGGGTGTTTCTTACCCTATAGGCTTCCGCTTGTATTTAAATTTCAATAGGCCGACGTGCATTGGTGAATGGGGCTAACCCCCCCCCCCCCCCCTAATGTGACTAGAAGTGTGCGACCAAGTGCCAAGCCAAACAAATACGACAGACATTAATTGTGATTAATTAAGGTTTATAATGGGGTTATGATGTTAAAACCATCATTAAAACATAACCCGTGCTTAATATTTAATACAGGATTATCCGCCTGCTAATCCTGCATTATGTTAATTAATCCCAACAATTAAAATGTTGGAGAATTTGGAGGCAGTGCCAAAATTGGCAGGAATGCCAATTTTATAAATTTAACTGGCAGTTTCTCTAGTTTTGGAGGAGAAATTGGGGCAAATTTGGTTTTGGTCATAACTCACTCAATTTTCGACCAAAATGAGCTCAGTAAAAGTCATTCCTAGGTAATTTGCATCCTGAGAACTCAATGAAGCAAGTTTCAGAGGTAGAAAAGGTCATCTACAAGTGTTTTAGTGCATTTGAATATTTTTGAAGGCTAGGGCCACTAGGTGTTTAGGTCATTTCCAGAGCATCCAGAGTCCAAATTCAGCAAAAAATAGTCACTTTTGGGATATTATGATGGTTTAAACTCATTGGAATAGGTTCTAGGAGGTTCTGAAGCTTGTAACATCAAGTTGAGCACACTTGAAGCTAATACAAAGGTCACACTATGAAGCTAGACAAAGGAGATATAGCCCAGGAAGGGTGAACTCCTTTATCAAAATTCTTTGTGTTAAGCTTTGTTATATGTGCTTGCTATGTTTACTATTTGTTATGTTCTGTCATTTAAAATTATGAATTTTAAGCTTATGAAAAATTCATAATTTCACTAAGTACATAGTTTTCCAATGACAAGATCATACACAAACTCGTGAAGGATAAGTAAAACAATGCAAAGAAAAGTTTATATCTGAAATGAAAATAGCACAAAATTAACTAGAAAGTAATTTCAAATTCATTTTACAATTAGAAAATCAACAAGAGTTGGCTCCATCATCAATATACTCTCATGATGATGCAAATGAGGATGCAACTGATGTTTCTGTTGGTATGCAATGTTCTATCCAGGACATAGATATGGATTCTTCTCAGGGACATTTAAAGTAACAGTTAAATGATTCGGATCTTTTGGCACAAAAATTTTCTTCACAAACACAAAAAATAGTTTGTGATGAAACTGATATTGTTATGGGTGTTTGTAAAGTCACTTCTCAAGAGCCAGTTCCTTTGTGCAAATATGATATTGAAGGAGAAATTTTTGCTAGTATTCCACAGGTTCACACACCTGCCCATACTGAGGATGGTAACCTGCAATAATAACACAAACACATTCATATTTTTTTTTTTTTTTTTTGTTACAACTGTAAAAGGAGAAATTGTTGTTAGTATTTAGCATATATAACATTTAGTTGAAGTTTTAAGAATGTTGGAGATGCACTTCGAGCAACTTTTGGTAAATTCCTTGATAGTGTCAATTTCTTCGTCTTTTTTCAAGGTGATGATTGTCCTTCTAGAAAAAGCTATTCATCCTAACTAATAGATCTATCCAACAACAAAGGAAAAGGGTCTCCTTATCAAGAACCAACTTAGAGACTGGATCATTTTCAGTGCTAGTCTATGTAAAGGGATTTACTCTCTTTTTGTCATTGAATATTAGTTTTAAGGAATGATTCAAATAGTTGCATCTTTTGTGTAGTCTGATGTTGTCTAAAATATGTTTTTCATGGAGCTAGTGTCTTATCATTGCTAATAGAAGGGAGTTTGGATTCATTTTTTTTTTTTATGTTTGAGTGCCTCCGTTGTTAAATGAATATATATGAAAGGCTTTGATTCACTCAATTTGTGTGGTAAAGTTTATTTGACAAAGTCTTGGTACTGTTACCTTCTCTGGGAATACTTTTAATTTTTTACTGATGCATTATAGCCATGTGACTAGCTATTTTTTGATTTCAGATCCTGGGAAACCATGTACTCCCCACTCTCTCTTTTTTCCTGAGATTTTTGTCTTCTACGTGAAACTAGTTTCTTGATGGGTTCCTCTAGTAGCATTTTCAAGTTATATAGCCACAACAACGCTGTTATGATATATGGTGACTGCTGGGATTTTCTGATCATAAATATTCATGTTATTGACTGTTTTTTGGAAATATATTTGAGCACATTGGATGATTACTTTGCAGGAATCCATGAGGATTTTTTTAGCTAGTGAGTCCCAAACTAGTGAATCTCTAGTTAAACAATGCCTGGTAAAAGTCACATGGGTATATTTATTGGATGGTTGGTAACCAACCAACTGTAGTATAAAGAAGCTATGAGAATGCAGTGCAAGGTATTGATAGATAAAACATTAGATGAAGTAGGGACTTGCCAAGGCATTTTGAGTGCAAATACCTCTTCACTCCTCAGTGTAAGTACATATTTTATGTGAAGTGATAAAATCTACTTGAGTTTAATTTTGTGAATGAAAATTTTCATTCTCTCTTTCTTATCTTGTATGTTATACAATATCTGTATTTTATGTGATTCATTCAGCATACATTTATTATCCTCAATCTGGAATTTACCTAAATTTCGTGGTTGAGCACTAAGTGGTAGCGACAATATGAGAGGAGATCTTTTGGGTAGTGCTTATTTAATATCGTATTGTTAAAATTATGTTGTTTATCAAATCTCAAGGTTGTCTATAATTTTGTTGGCATAGGGGAATTGTGCTATCTAGGGAGTCCCAAACTGTTAATCTAGATGATGCTACTAACACACATTTATATGCACATATTTTACTACACAATGCATGTTGGGCTCTAACCATTTCTGTATATGATGATTTGGCTCCTTCATCATTGGAGGATTTCCTCATTTTTAGGAAATTTTGGTTTTGTAGTGGATGCCATGGTTGATGATGTGAGGAATATGTAGAAAAAATTAACTAGCTGGAAGCTTTCACAGTTTTAAGTTTTTGCTCAAATATATTTCCGACAGTCCCAAACTAGAAGTTATGATATAAAAATTTAGAATGCAATATATTTGAATCATTTAAGCTATCTCTACACTTCAGTTTTCCAGCTGATATGAAAGAAAAAAAAATCATCACACACACAAATTTACACTTTTACACTGTTATTTTTGGTCAACTGACCCTGGAAAAACCCACAAGGGGAAAACCAGTTATTCAGGAGGATTCTTATTGCTTCTTAAGATTATAAATACACAACAAACAACACAAAATTATCTCTCTTTTTGTAGCTGATGTCACTTCCTAGGTTTACTTATATATTTGAGCCCCACACATTCATATAACTCAGGCTATGATTTTCCTTAAATTCTATGCATAATGTCACCCAACAGTACCTTGAAATATGTTTGAGGCTGAGGTGAACTTTCCAGAAAAATTGTGGCTCAGTCCTCTCCTTGCTGCTTTTGAATAATGTAAAAAGAATTATATTTGAGTCAAAAAATAATTTTGTCACCTCCACACCAAGTCAGCCCTTGCGTGATGAAGTGGCCTGAAAGGGAGAAATTCAACCCACAAGAAGCCTATATATACAATATCAGTTTGATCTATTTGGACATCCAATCAACAAGTTCGATACTCATAGGAAGTGCAGTAAAAGGTGCAAAGTGCAAGAGGAAGACGCAAAAGTGCAGGATCAAAGTTTTTGGGCTTTATCCCTCTCTTTTCTATGAAGTTACTGAGAAATCGCAGGATCGAAGTTGCTAGAATTGTAGGGTCGAAGCTCTACCATTGTAGTAGGTCGAAGTTGCAGAAGGGTCAAAGTTGATGGGGTCAAAGTGATTTTTTTGCATAGCTCGAAGTGTTGCATAGATTGAAGTGCTGCATAAATCGAAGTGTTGCATAGGTCGAAGTAGTTGTTGCTAGATAAGATCAACATTTTGTTGCTGCAAGGTCAAGGATCTATATCGAAGCTGCATGAAGGAAGGGCCGACTTAGTGGTTAGAGGAAGTCTATGTCTAGGGTGAATATTCTATCAATATCAGAGGAAAACTATTGAAGGAAGAGATTTTAATTGGGCTTTCCCCTAGATACAGGTTTTTCCCTGACAGAGTGCCTACATATTACGCCTCTTATTTTGTGATCTTCATACATACATAATTTCGTAATTTCTTGATGAAAGGTAATATAAAAAAGAAGTAAAATAAGCCAACATAATTCACAAGTAATTATCAAGATAGAGGAATTGAAGACATAAATCTACTTACATTGATTTCTCAACATGGTTGGATTCCCACCACAAAAGAATTAAATCTATCCTAATATACATCCAAAGATCCATGCATAGCCCTTCAAAGTTCAAGCCCTAAATATTTTTTTCTTTAAGAACAACACAAACAATGTCAAAATTCTTCTCATGTGAAGCAATAATTGAAGACTAACAAACCTCTTATTGAGTTTCGTCACTGCCCTCTTCAACTGTATTAATAAAATCGTCATCATGTTTTAAAGCAATCTAGGAAACTTTAACAACCTCTTTTGGAACTATAGCTTAAAATAATTTTCCGCCTCTCTTTAGGCAGAACAACAATTATCTTATCAATATCCCTATGTAACCCCATTTTTAGTATATGGTCGACTTCATCCAAGTACGAGCACTTTCACACCCATTAAATGACTTGAGACAACTTAGGTATTCTTTATATGGTCCCAAATCCTTCTAGGAGTGGCCACTAATATTTGATAAGGATTTGTTTGTAGCTATTTATTTTCTCTTGGTAATTTAGTGACCCCACTAACTACTTGTACACCAATATTTATATGGAATTTAAGAAAAACAATGGCCTCGACAACAACTTGTTTTTGGATCTACTTGTTCAACAGGACTCAACATTGGAATTTTGTGCCCCATAGGCTTCACTGAATCAAATTCATCACTTTCATCATCATATTTAGACTCATCTTCATCATCACTGATCTTCAGTGCTTGGATACCAGAGGATTTATAGCCTCTTTTGTTCAACAAGTCACCTTCTCCTTAGCTACCTCTTGTAGAGACCCCAATACCTCTATAAGTTCTACAGAATCCATCATTATCATTATTTCTACCATGCTTGAACCATCCAAACATAGATATGCCCCACTTATTATACTAGTTATCCATATCTAGTTCCTCTTCAACTAGACATTTGAATTGGGCCTATCTTCAATTACTTGGGTTTTATTAATGAAATCCAAGGACGAAATATTTACAAAATTTCAAGAATTAAAAGTCAAAGTAGAGAACCTTACAAAAAGGAGAGTTAAGATATTAAGGTATGATAATGGCGGAGAATACACATCCAAGGAAATTATATCCTTTTGTAAGGAATCTGGGATTAAGAGGGAGTTGATAGTCCCATATAATCCTGAACAAAATGAACAAAATAGTTAGTCCAATGAAAAGAATAGATGACCTTTTATGGTGTTGGAGGAATGGTGACTTCACTATCACCTCAATAATAGGAAACATAAACATTATTGTCTTGTGGATTCAAGTTTTAGCCTTGGCCAACACATCTTTGCCTGTGAGAATAGATGGAAGAGTTGCTTCTTGCACAATGTTCATACGTTCATATCCCACAGTGTTGGTTGCCTTGAGTTTCAATCGTCAGATATTGTGTTGGTCAAATATTGATTGGCTCAAATAATTAGCATCCCCAGTAACCTCCATACTACTTGTTTGTGCATCTGCTTGTTCAAAAATACTCAACATTGGTTGCTTGTGCCCCATAGGCTTCACTGAATCAAATTCATCACCTTCATCTTCATTTTTAGACTCATCTTCGTCATCATTGATCTTTAGTGCTTGGATACTAAAGGATTTAGAGCCTCTTTTGTTCAAAAAGTCACCTTCTCTTGGGCTACCTCTTGCAGAGACCCCATTACCTCTTAAAGTTCTAGTTAGTCCATCATTATCATTATGTCTACCATGCTTCAACCAACCAAACATAGATATACTCTGCTTATTAAAATTATTTATCCATATCCAGTTCCTCTTCAACCAAACATTTGAATTGGGCTTGCCTTCGATTACTTGGGTTTACTTAATGAAATACAAGGACGAAGTATTTACCAAATTTCAAGAATTCAAAGCTGAAGTAGAGAACCTTATAGAAAGAATAATTAAGGTATTAAGGTATGATAATGGAGGAGAATACACATCCAAGGAAATTATAACCTTTTGTAAGGAATCTAGAATTAAGAGGGAGTTGATCATTCCATATAATTGTGAACAAAATCGTGTTGCATAATGAAAGAATTAGTGCATTGAAGAAAGTGTAAAAGCTACACTAAATGATTCAAATTATACTATAGAAAGGGAAACTAAGATGTAGTGCTCTCTCACCCGCTGAACTTGACCTTTTAGTCGAATCAATTATCAAAATTATTTAGTTGTCTTCAAGAGTGGGTGATAGAAATCATGTCAATCAACAAATTTTGAACTCCATATTAATGTATTTTTGGCCTCATACTAGTGAGAGACTCTTAGCCTTGCAAGTTCCTACCATGTAGAAGAGCTTGGGTGAATTTGGAAGGTCTGAAACTTTAGACTCTCAACAGATTCCTTCGGGGAGAAATCTTGAGAATTCTTTCCCTGGCCTAGGATTAGCAACAATAATTACCAAACACACTAGTCAGTAAGACATGAAAAAAGTTGAATTTGCAGTAACTATACAAACCCCAACAACAGTGTCATTACTAATGATGGAGGGCCACATTGAATATCAACACCAATACTATTTATCTAAAGTAAACATTGGATCTCTAGTTGCAATTCTTCCTAGTAAACGTAAAAAACAAGTTTCACGACTCATTCTATGGCATGTAGATATTACTCAAGTTTGAGAGCATCTTCCCACTACAAGGTTTTGAGCTACTACCTAGCAAATTCACTTCTTTTTTTTTTATCAGTATTCTGTCAATTTATATCAATGGTGTTGCTTTTGTTTATTCTTTGTAGTTTGAAATGGTTTATGTTTCTTTATGAAGAATAATTTAATGTTTATGCTAGGGGAAAATGTTTAATTATTGTTGACCATTTATTCTCAATGATGTTGTGCTAGCATGGGCATCTACAACAAACCACTTCATAGAAAATTCTTGGTTATATTTAAGGTCTTCATATCACTATTTTACTAGTAGTTAAATAATATAACTACATACTTTAAAATTTGAAGACATCATATGAATATATTTGTTTTTCCTGAACCCAAATTCTTCCTATGTTGCCTACATGAGAAAGATGAGATTCATAACCAAGAAGGGGAAGGATTAATACCTCGAGTCAAGAGAAGGTAAAAAATGATGACTCAATTGATGCAGCAACTAATTCCTCGAATACCTGCTGCGATTGTTCATGGAAAATAAAGTGTGGAATATGAGAATGTGACATACACTCTTGCTAAAAAAACCTTGCGAGATGCATGCAAGTTAGCTTCCACCTCTAATAAAGATATGAGAAAGAATGCTGAAAATGAAAACTTGTATGTATCTAGTTGGCTTCACATAGAATAATCAATCAACTGTATTACAATTAGGATTTTGTTAGTTCTACTTGTAGTTTTATATCTAATCTATTGTTTTGTAATATTCACCATCTCTATTAAGCTGTTTTTTCTATCTGAAATATGCAAGTTTTCCTTTTAACATGAAGTCTTCTAGGAAATATTGTACACATTTTTTTACTTTCTTGAATTGTCTATCACATGGTCAAATTATATGTTTTTAGTACAAGATGCATTTTATGCGAATCAATGAAATTCACTGCCTCATTTGGCAAGGCCTTTGGGCAGCTTAAGATACCTAAAATATCGAATGTGAATTATATTTTGAGGATAGGAAAAAGCTTCATGGATGGAGCAAAAAAAATGGAAGATGAGTTCTCTAGCTAGTATTTCTCTTTGAACAACACCACTAGTTGCAGTGGATTGCCAATATTTATAATTTTTTATCAAGCTTCAACAAAAATCTTATCTTTTTTATTATTAATTGATGGATTTTTTTATTTATACTTGTTGCTCTTTCCTGAAGTTTTTGTGCTAACTATTTTAAACTAATTGAGGATCAAACATTGGTGGTATGGTTGTAATATGTTAAATTCTTGTTCGTATTGAATCAGGTATTTGTTGTAAAAGATCAATTAACGTGTTATATATTGGAAATTACAAGTATGGTATATATGGGAAAACTATTGCTGCTTTTCATGTAAATCTGCAAAACATATCAAAACTACTCTTATTTTATCTTTTCATTATAATGATCACTAATGTTTTGAGTTTGAGTGATTGAGGATGGCTACAGGTGTTCCTTCAAATTGGAAGTTTGGTGGTGGAATTCAGTGTGGATTTTCCATTCAAGAATTATATAGAAAATGGAATATGAAAGTTACATTACAAAATAATCCTTTTTGGGGGATTACTAGTGGTGATTGCTACATATTTTTGATGTTGGAAATTTTCTCCAAATCACAGCTAATATATTGTACCACAGGTGAGGAACACAATGGGAAGGGAATTGTCTTTGAAATGTATCTACTTATATTGTAGTGATCCATAAATATAAACAAAACATTAATAACTTGATATAGACTAGTTGGATTATTAATATGTGATAATGGACCCAAATAGTATTTATTATTTGAAGAAATGCTCGTCATACCTGGGGATCCTTGACATCATCGACCTCTATCCCTGGACTTATTCACTTATATTTCTACATTATTTGGTTATATAAATGTATATGAGGCTATCCTATTATTGTGTACCTTTTACTTCATTTCATTTTATACCAGACTTATCTTTGGCATTTTTCTAAGAGTTTTGTTTGCACTCCCACATTGTATAAGTAATCTACAACTTGATATATTTAGCATGTAATTTAGTTGGCATGATTGTGCCTAATATTTTCTTGAATGTTGAATACTAATTTTACTAAGGTGTTATTTTCTATGGTGAAATTTTATTTTCTTTTTTTATACAGGTCATCTGGCCACATAGAATCCACTATTGCCCAACTGAAGAAAACTTGTTCGAGTTTCTTGTATTTATGGGTAAAAATGACATTGAAAATATTGTTGATGTTAAGGTATATATTGTATAAATATTTTATAGTCTACTTTAGTTTGTATTCTAGTGTTCATTGTCTTTCATGTCTTATACTCTACATTGCATCTTCTTTGCTTTCCAAAAAATGAACTCGGTATTGATGGTAAGAAGTAGGAATTGAAGAAAGAGTAGAACAATAACACTAGAGCAACAAAATGCAAATTAAAGAGAGAAAGAGAGAAGAGAATTGGTCTAGTGGTACCTATAGAGATAATATGTCGCATAAGACACACACATAGAGATTGATGGTAAAATATTCAAAGTTGGTGAATTCACCTGCAATGCCTTGGAAACACAATGATAATGTTTTGAAGTGATGAAACAATATTTCATGTGTAAATTGTACTCCAACCAATATTAAGCTGGAAACTAATATTGTAATACTTGATATTTTATATAATATAATTTGTGGCTGAAATTATTTATAGTTGCACTTGATATTATTTAGTATTGTAATTAACATATGTAACTTCACATTTTCATATTAGATGAACATGTAAATTGTATGTCATTTTTTTAAAATTTAGTTGCAAAATCATACTAATTAATTTATGCCGATTAATAATGAACACATAAAATCAAACTAAAACTGCTAAATTAGGAGATTATGTTTATTAATGATGAAAACAAATAAAATGAATATACAACTAAATTAGTTGCTTATAATTATTGTTAATGAAATGAATATAAACTACTAAAGTAGTCATTTATATAATGAATATAAAACTACCAAAGGAAGATAAATGACTTCTACAAATCATAAATTTGTTATTAAAAATGATGACTAAATTTTTCACATATACGACTATTAGTAGCTAATTTACAGTATCTTATATCATGACCAAAATTTAGTCATATTTCTTTGGTCATTAATTGGTTTCAAACAATGACTAAAATAACATGACCAAAATTTAGTCATATTTTTTTGGTCATTAATTGGTTTTGAACAATGACTAAAATCTGCATATATATGACTATTAGTGGCTAATTTATGGTATCTTATAATATTACCAACATTTTGGTCATATTTATTTGGTCATTAATTGGTTTTCTCGAGTGATCATTTAGTAATAAATTTTGTTGTGTATTTGGTCATTAATTGAGACAATTAATGACTAAATCAATAATTAAATTAATCACCAAATTAATGACTAAATATACTACTAGAGAATAAATTTGAGACAACAAATTAATGACTAAGCTAAAAACGACTAAAATTTGGTTGCGTATAAGCTACTGTAAATTAGCCACTATTGGTCACCGACTGAAAAATAGTTGTTTATATACAAATTTTAGTCATTTTTTTAGTAACTAATTAGCCATTTTGTACTAGTGCAATAACAGCAAGAATAGATGTTTTGTTCAGTGGTAGGAAAGGGTTAAAAGTGATGCAATGCGAGGAAGGGAAACTTACATTACCAGCGCAAATAAAAATGAGGAGGGAAACGTTTCTTAAAATAAATAAATTAAATAATATTAAATTTTATAAAATATAATTGATAATGTTAAATTATTATAAAATTTTTAAAAAAGAGAATGGTTAAAGATGAATAATGATTAGCCAAACAAAAAAATTGAATGCAAGGATAATAGTATGAATAAGGAGGTGGATCACTTAAAAGAGTTGGTTGACCTTTCCTCCACAATAGTAACCTCAAATAATATAACCCTAGAGAAATATTCCAAGTAAGCGTTAGGTAACCTATCATCTATAACAATACCCTCAAGGAGGCAAATCAATTGGAAGCATTGATCAAGCCCTCATCAAATATGATATTTTGGAAATGATTCATGTATAGGAAGGGTTGATTAGCATTTCCTCTAGGGTAATATTATTCACATAAAGGAATGGTCTATTGAAACATGAAAGGGTCACTTGACCCTTCCACCAAGATAGTATTTTATTGAAAAATATGAGAAAGAGGAATTGTTGGCTAACCCTTTTGAAAATGTGGTATTTTCCTCTTTCATAATCTAGAGGAAGAATCAACCAAACATTCCTCTATGATAGTATGACTAAGGATATAGATCACTTATAATGGTCAACCAACCCTTCCACCATGATAATGGCATAAAATATTATAATTCTTCAAAAATATTCCAAGGGAGGGTTGGTCAACCCTTCCTCTGGGACAATACTCTCAAGGAGGAAAAGCAAGTGGAAGGGCAAACTAATGACCTTGAATTATAAGGGTTGGTATATACACGCCCTCTATGTTAATGACCTCAAATATTATAGTATTAGAGAAATATTCTAGGTTAGCATTGGTCCTCTCATATGGGATAGTAATCTCAAGGATGTAGGTGAAGAGGAAAGGTTATCCAACCTTTGCTCAAATTAAAGGTTATCCAAAAATTTCTCAAATATTGGATTTTACTCATGATTGATTTAAATGAAGGGTAAAGTAGCCCTTCATCTAAGATAGTATGATTAATGAGGTGGATAACATGGAATAGTTGACCAACCCATATTCCAAGACAACATTATCAAGGAGATAGAAAAGGTATAAGGGTTAGTTGATCCCTCCTCCAAAATGGCCTTTATGTGATGATCTATGTCAAGGAAGGGTCTACCAAACCTTTCTCCAGAATATTATTATTGTGAATTTGGATCACATAAAAAATAGCGTAATACATCTTATAGTATAGTACTCTCAATGATGAAAATGAAGAGGAATGGTCAACTAGCCCTTTCTCAAATATCGATCTTTGGTCATGTAGAGGAAGGATAAACCAACCTTCCCCCCATAATAGTATGATTAATGAGCTGTATCACATGGATGGTTCGATTGACCCTTCTTTAAGGATAATTTTCTTAAGGATGTGGAGAAAGTGTAAGTATTATATTACCCTTCCTCCAATGTGATATTTGGTTGATAATTGGTATTTGGTATTTTTTATTTTAGTGAGATTTATTGATGGGATCGATTAGTTTTAGAGATAATGCATTGAGTAAGTTCAAGGAATGGAGATGCATGGTAGTGCTATATGGTTTATATGTGGTCCTAGTGTTAGTACTAGGATGTGACATGGAGTGCAACATGGTGGAGTAGGGGGTAGTTGTGTGGCACATGAGTTGCATTAAAAACATGGAAAATAAATCAATCAAGTGTGAAAAAATTTGGCTCTTGAACCCAATGATGAATGAAAAATGGTTTTAGTCAGGATTTTTAAGTTTACCTCAAAATTTGTGGAGATTACCCATTGAGTAGTCCATTCAGAGAATCATTACCCCTAGCTTATGGAAAACACCAATGAGAAATGGTGATGGATAATAATGATACCATATTGATGGGAAGAATGATTTTCATTGATGATGTTAGTAGAGAATGCATGGAAGAAGTAGAAAAAAATACATGGACCCAAAATAGGGGCCATGCAATGACATAGTCATGCCACATGGAAAAGAAGATGGTGATCATGTGGAAAGGGAGTTTTCCAAGGAGTAAAAAATTAATTTAAGTGTTAGATGGCCTTGAATTTAGACCCAATGTAGTCTTTAAATTTTATTTTTGCTAGGGGTTAAAGTATACAAAGGCATCAAAGAAGTTCCATAAAAAATTATCTTAGAGGAATCTTTTGCCTCCCTCCATCGACAACTGCCGATAGTTGGACCTGCTCAGATGATGACATCAACCAAGAGGAAGGGTCAATTAAAAGAGTCAATAGAAAGTGACATCAACATGAAGTCATATAACTGAAAAATTAAATCATGTGGAAGTGAATATAGTCATATCCTGCTCGAGGAATCTTTTCCCGTAAGTGTTTTCCAAGCCAACCATAGAAACCAATGGACGATTTGATGGGCATGACATTAAGGTGATTTCAACCCAATAAGAATCATATGGAGGGAAAGGAATATGGTTTATTTAATAAGCCAACAACTACTGGAAAGGGCCCATTAGGGAGGGGAATTAAGGAATCTATTTCCCCCAATTGCTAGGAGGCTCGAGGAGAATTGTTGATGATGGAAACCAATAGGTTAAGGTACTAGTCATTGAGTCATGATTTGACACTATAGGCTAAAAATTTTGGCTAATAAAAGGAATAGACATTAAGGATAAAATTGGTATTTTGGGGAGGCATTATAGCTCTATAAAGGCCATGGTCATTGAATTTTAAGATCTCCAACTACCATTATATTGTTATGGTGGTTGGGGAATGCACTAGCACATAATATATTTTGGTGAAGGAATGATGGCTAAGTGAAGGGCCATGAAAGTCTAGAATGACAACCTAGTAATATGGAAGGATCATTAGGTGAATTTTGAGGTCTAAAATGGACCTCCTTAGGGAATTATAAAATAATAGTGGAAATAATGAAACAATATTAGATTGCATCATCAAATTTTAGAGGGAAAAAATAAAAAACTATTTTTTCAACTCGTATTTTCAACTTATATCCTTATGGTTTTACTCAAATTTCATGTGAAAACACTTTTTGGATGTAGAATTTGATTCCTCATCCAAGGAGTACCCATGTTCTATACTTTTGATTGACTCTCCTACACGAAAAATGAGAAATACATGAAAAACTTGATTGCAATCACATTTTTCATGTAGCAGAGTCCATCAAAATTATGTAACATGGGTACTCCTTCGATGAGGAATTAATTTTTTCATCCAACGAGTACTCTCGCTCGAAATTTGAGTAAACCCTTAAAGAGATAAGTTGAAAATATGAGTTTAAAGAGTAGTTTTATTATTTTATTATTTTTTAATTTTTTTACTTTTTTACTCCAGAAATGGTGAATCATCCCCAATGGTTGACATCATCATCTTGAATCCTATTGGTTCTTATAAAGTTTATTTTTGTTGTATATTTTTCTTAGGAGGCCCATTGTAGACCTCAAGTTCCCCCTAATGGATGATGTGGTGTATGAATATGGAAGAAATATCAGTGACGGTTGAGAAAATTTATATGGCTCTTTCAGCCTCTTCACAAGAAAAAAAGGAGATAGCAAATGTAATATCATGGTATCAAAGCTCAAAAATTATGTGCCCCATTTCATGAGGAAACTAGGTGTGTGATAGAGGAATCTGGAGGTGGAGGGGATTGTGGGAAGGTGACCCAAGTGTAAGTTGATTATGAGGACTTAATGGTAGAGGGGGGGTCCTTAGATGAATTCCAAATGGTGGAACTGAAATTAAATTCTCCTTTTGTCAGATAGAGCAACCTTTCCTTCTCAAAGTTAACATCATTTTGAGGGAGTTGTTGTTATCATCAGTGTTACCATAAAAGTATCTATATTTTTGGTCAATTGACATACGTTCCCAACCTCATACTATTTTCATTGAGAAAAGAGGGAAACCTCCCTTTGTAGGTAAATTTTCCTTTCTTTATGTTTATAATTGGCATCACTGTAGCATCTTCTATGTACTTCGCTTCCCTATACAGTTTTGCAACCACTCAAATGATATTACTTCCAAAACAATGTTATAAAATGCAAGGTTCTCTCCTCTTGATTCAAGAATTTGCAGAAGGTATCCATGTATCAGACTTCGTAACAGTTGTAAATGGATCAAATGTGACACTTGAAAAAAAACATCCATTGATTAATGGTAGCAATCATCATTTCACAAAAACAAGCTCAAACTTTTGGACTCACACCATTCAAAAAATGCACCATGTGTAGCTTTGTCACCTTAAAGTAATCATGCTACAAAAACAAGAAACCCTATGTTTCAACCATATTGACCTACTCCCATTTACAGGGGCTCCAATCCTTGTGATTCAAAGCCTTAAAGGAGTAATTATAGGCACATTCTACAAAGAGTGTTCCTAAAGTGAACAAATGAAAAGAAGATATAAGCTAAACCAATTCTGCTAAGAATACACAAGAAGTGGGGAAATAAAAAACATGTCATTGATCAATGGTAGTAATCATCAATGCACAAAAACAAGTTCAAACTTTTGGACTCACACCATTCAAAAAATGCATCACATGTAGCTTAGTCACCTTAAAGCGGGTGTGCTACAAAAACAAGAAAACCTAGGTTTCAACCATCTTGACCTGCTCCAGTTTACAAGGGGCTCCCATCCTTGATGATCCAAAACCTAAAAGGAAGGAGTAATGATAGCCACATTCTGAAAAGTGTGTCCCTAAAATGAACTCAAATAGTTTGTCTTACTTCACATTTCTCTTCAAAATCTATTTAGAGATTGAACATTATACAAAGTAAGTAATATTTGTTTCTCAAACGAAAGTAGAAAAAATCCATATTACATCAATACATCATTCGATACTATGAGGTTTATTTTGTACATTTTTTGTGTGAAGCAAAGACAAAAAAAATAACTATCTATCTATTAGAATGATTTCCCATGGGTCTATTATCAAAAAAGAGAACTCTTAAAGATACAAAGCATTGTTAGTTTCATTGTTTTATGTTTCAAGTTATGCAATTCAAATTTTGTAGCTTACCAAAACCCATTTCCCGCCAAAAGACCATTTCAGTGCAAGTACTGCCAATTCCTTATGCCACCTGGCTTTGCAATAGCTCCTGAGCAAAAGAAAACAAACATCAGCTTCATGTATTATTTAGAAAGGAGGAAGAAAACTTGTTATTTTTTGGATGATAGAAAAATAAAGCAGTATTTAGTCAAACATCCATGTTTTGCCAATCAATGATGACAACTATAAGTTACATTGCACTTCCATTCCATACAATGAGAAGGCAACACCACCAACATGCACAATGAAGGTAGGGTGCTTAATAAAGAGTAAAATAAGGATTCATTTTTTCATTTTTAGATTTTAAATAATGTTACCGATGAAACGGGAACTATTACCTCAAAACGGGAAATCTAGCCCAAAAAGACTCAAAAAACATGAAAAAATGCCCCAAAAACAAAAAGTGTGTATTCCAGAACGCATTTGTTTTTTCTCAAGGTCAAATTTCACCTTTTTATAAAATTATGCTAAAAAAGAAATTGTTTCTCAAAAAAATGATTGAAAAAACACCCTCAAAACAAAACTAGTTGATGCTGGAATAACAAAAAAAACATTGTGTTACACTTTTGACACATTGTAACAATGGAATTAAAGACAACATATTAGGACATTGAAAAATCGTAAAATTCTAAATTTTTTGATAGATGATGTTAAATATAAACAAAATCATGTCCGCAGGGCTTATAATTTCGAACAATTTTTATCCATATTGTTAAACATAAAATATCTTGACTCTAAACAACCCTAAACTTGTAATTACTTTCAACCATAAAATTAAAGATAAAATTTCGCAGCACATAATAACTTTAATGACAAGTTGTAAATCTCAAGTTTTTAAATCTTAAGTTTTCAAGATACTTGAACCATGAAATTATGGAGAAATTATATGACTTAAACAATTTTTAAAAATGAACAAGTAAATGAAAAATTTATTATTCATATATTTGTTTGTTTATATATAAAAACATTTTTTTTTTTTCTATATTTTAAATTATAATTGTTTTAGTTTTAAGAAAATAAAAAATTAAAATTAAAATCTTCTTATATATGTTTGTTTATATTTTAAAACATATTTTATTTTATTTTATTTATTTTTATTTTTATATTTTAAATAATAATTGTTTTAATTTAAAAATAAAATAAAATAAAAAAATAAATATATATATATATATATATATATATATATATATATATATATATATGTATGTATGTATGTATGTATATTTGTTTGTTTATTTTTTAAAACATATTTTTTAATTGTTTTTATTGTTTTTTTATATTTTAAAATTTTAATTGAATAGTTTTTTTTTTTTTATTAAACAATACATTGTTTTTTATTATAATAGTTTTTGTTTTAAAAAATTAAATTAAATTTTTTAAATAGTTTATGTTTGAAAAAATAAAATAAAATAAAAATTAATTTGTCACTCACCGTGGGCCAGAGGCAGGCTAGGTAGCTCTCGACAGTGCCGCCCGGTTGGCCTCTGGCCCCTGGTTAGGTGGAGGGAAATTCCAAGAATCACCCCCGGCTAGGCAAAGGGTGATTCTTGGAATCGCCCTCTGCCTAGCCGGGAGTGATTCTCAGAATTGCCCTCCGCCCAGCTGGGGGTGATTCTCGGAATTGCCCTCCGCCCAGCCGGGGGTGATTCTCGGAATCGCCCTCCGCCCAGTTGGGGGTGATTATCGGAATCGCCCTCCACCCAATCAAGGGTGATTCTCGAAATTTCCCTCCACCCACCTGGGGGTGATCACCCTCTACCGAGCCAGGGGTGATTGTCATAATCGCCCTCTGCCCAATCAGGGGTGATTCTCGGAATCGCCCTCTACCCAGCCGAGGGTGATTCTCGGAATCACCCTCTGACCAACCAAGGGTGATTCTCTAAATTGCCCTCCGCCCAGTCTGGGGTGATTCTCGAAATCGCCCTCCACCCAGCGGGGGGTCGGAGGTAGGCCAGGCAGTGCCGTCGAGGGCTGCCCAACCTGCGTCTGGCCCTCGATTGGGCGGAGGCAGGCTAGGAAGCCCTCTATGGTGTCACCCGGCTGGCCTCTGGCCCCCGGCTAGGCAGAGAGAGATTCTCGGAATCGCCCTTCGCCCGGCCAGGGGTCAAAGGCCAGTTGGGCGGCACTGTCGAGGGCTGCCCAGCCTGCCTCCTGCCACTGGCTGGCGGGAAGGCGATTCTGAGAATCGCCCTCTACCCAGTCGTGGGTCGGAGGTAGGCTGGGCAACCCTCGATGGTGCCGCCCAGCCTACCTCCGGCTCTCGGCTAGGCGGAGGGCGATTACGAGAATCACCCCTAGTTGGGTGGAGGGCGATTCCGAGAATCACCCCCGGCTGGGTGGAGGGCGATTCTGAGAATAACCCCCAGTTGGGCGAAGGGTGATTATGAGAATCACCCCCGACTGGGCGAAGGGCGATTCTGAGAATCACCCCCGGCTAGGCGGAGGGTGATTCCGAGAATCACCCTCCGCCTGGCCGGGGGTGATTCTCGAAATCGCCCTCCACCCAGCCAAGGGCCGGAGGCAGGCTGGGCAGCCCTCGACAGCATGGCCTAGCCTGCCTCTGGCCCCCTTTTGGGCAGCCCTCTACAGTGCTTCCCAGCCTACCTCTGGCCCCTGGCTGGGCGGAGGGAAATTCCGAGAATCACCCCCGGCTAGGTGGAGGGTGATTCTTGGAATTGCCCTCTACCCAGCCGGGGGTGATTCTCATTATCGCCCTCCACCCAGCTGGGGGTGATTCTCAGAATTTCCCTTTGCCCAACCGGGGATGATTGTCGGAATCGCCCTCTGCCCAACCGGGGGTGACTCTCGGGATTTCCCTCCACCCAGCCGGGGGCTGGAGGCAGGCCGGGCGGCATCGTCGAGGGCTGCCCAGCCTGCCTCCGACCTGTGGCTGGGTGGAGGGAGAATCTCAAAATCGCCCTCCGCCTAGCCGTGGGTCAGAGGTAGGCTGGGCAGCCCTCAATAGTGCTGCCCGACCGGCCTCCGGCCCTTAGCAGGGTGGAGGGTGATTTCGAGAATGTCCCTCTACCTAGCCGGGGGCCAAAGGCCAGTCGAGTGGCCCCATCAAGGGCTACCCAGCCTGCCTCCACCTAGCCGAGGGCCGAAGGCAGGCTAGGCAGCCCTCGACGGCGCTGCCTAGCCTGCCTCTGGCCCCCTGCAGGGTGAAGTGCGATTCCGAGCACGGAAAATTTTAAGGATCGGTTTTTATCTTAAAGTTTAAAAACTTGGCGAATCATAGTAGTCCCAAATATGTGAATTGTAAAATTTTTGATGTTATTTTGTAAAAATATTTATTTTTGTAATCATTTTATATTAGTATATATAATTTTTTGGCGATTTTTAGGGTAAAATATTTTTATACTATAAAATTTGGGGGAATCAAATTTTCAAAAAATGGGAATTGTCTTTTTTTTGGAAAAAGCATGGAAAATTAGCCCACCTGCGAATATTAGCCCCTAAAATTTTCCATGATTCCGATAATCGCTCCCGGCTAGGCGGAGGACGATTCCGAGAATCACCCCCGGCTGGGCAGAGGGCGATTCCTATAATCGCCCCCGGCTTGGCGGAGGTCGACCGGGTGGCGTCGTCGAGGGCTGCCCAGCCTGCCTCCGGCCCCTGGTTAGGCAAAGGGCGATTCTCAGAATTGCCCTTCGCCTAGCCGGGGGCCGGAGGCAAGCCGGGCGATGTCGTCAAATGAAGGAGATTGGGTTTTGGATCTATTTTCAGGTTCAAGTAAGTTATATTATACAAATTTAAATTTAAATATTTTATTTTTTACATTTTATGTCTTTATACTGTTTTTCTTAATTATTTCTTTTGTACTTGATGATTAGGTACAACACTAGCATGTTGCCTACCAAAAGGAAGAAATTAAATTTCCATTGAAAAAGACCCAGTGCAATGCAAATTTATTCAAGAAAGAATTAACGCTCTTGAATTCCTTCCAGATGTGAAGCAAGAAGTTGGTTTGAGGAAAGGGGATTTTAATGAATCATGTGTGACAAAAAAAGCAATCGAACGTCAACCACCATTATATGGAATGATTGGAAATGGACACTTTGGAATATTTGCAGACATGAAAGATCCATTAGAAGATGACAACGACCAAAATGAAGTAGAAAATGTTGTGGAAGAAGCCATCAATGATGTTCTAGATGATGTTGAACATGTATTAGTTGATATTGTTGAGGATCTTTAAGTTATGCTTGCAAACAAAGCTCATTTTGAGATCTATTAATCAGTTTTACTTGTAATGCTTAGACTTTGATATTTTATGAGAAAAATCCTTATTTTTTGCAAAAAACATGTGATTACTATTATTTTTTGACATAAAATTCAATAAAAATGCTATTTTCTTAATTTTTTTTGTTAAGATTTTCCCAAAAATTAGTTTATTTAACATGTTTTTTTTAACAAAAAGTCTCTAAAAGTGTATTTTTTGCATTCTATTTGTATTGAAAATTTGTATTTTTTTGTCATATTGTTCAAAATATTGGTTTTTTAGCGATAATTATTTGATTTGCATTGAAAAATTAATTAGCAATACATAAACTTGTAGAAAATATAAACTTTATAATATTGACCCTTTTTTCATTTTTTATCTACGTGAAAAAGTGAAGATATCATTACAAATATATATATATATATATATATATATATATATATATTAAACACAAGTACATAAATGCACTTAAAAATAAACATCTCATGGAAGAAGAAGACATTAGAAAATGTATAGTGTCAAAATCAATCCTCTAAAAAAACGTTTGTGATGACACGCCACCACTATTCAAAATCGACATAAAAAGCATCACAGAAGAAAAAATAAAAAATAAAAAATAAAATTAAAGTGCCAAAAACATGCTAAAAAAAAATTTTGATTCTGCATTACCACTTTTCAAAATCGGGTGTTTTTCTTGCTACGTCAAAAAGTAGGTACCAGTGCAGTTACCTATTTCATCGGTAACAGTGTTTTTAGATTAAAAAATAAACAAAGAGAATATATTCAACACCTTGTTCTCTTCTCCTAGAGATAGGTTCGACAATCCACTGCAGCCTCCGCAACAACCCATCTATTAGTGGACTGGCAAGGGCTATGAAAATGCTAATGCCTCCTTCCATAGAAACCACTTTGGCAACATCCACATTGACTGATAAATTTGCTATGCCCTACAGAGGAACATATAAAATTCACTTGTGGATAGCCTCAATGAGCCTTTCAACATGTAATTGGAAAAGCGCTCAAGAAAACTGACTCTCCACATGCACACAGCTAAAAAGTGCAGCTAATAGCAATGATCAATTTCACAGAATCATCAATGGAAAAGTAAATTAAGAAAGTTACACATAAGGCAAGGAAAAAAAAGACTGACTCACCAATAAATTGGGAATGTTGGTTTCATAGGATCACTTATGAACATGTAAGATTGAGAAAGTGATGCAAATTTCAATGTACCTTTTCTATTTCTGGATGTTCCCCTCTCGGCACGAATTTTCAAGATCCAGTAGAACCCAATACTACCTTCATGCATTGCAACTTCTTCCCTAACAGGATCAAAAATTACAATCTCAGCATCAATCATCATAAACATTGCAAGTACAGTGACTTCTCTCCATAATTCAATGCACACAGAACCTTTAAGATCTCCAAAATCAATTACCTGAAAGCCACATCTAGGGCTATATTCCTATGCGATACATCTACCACAACCAATATCGAAAGACTGGCCCAGAGTTGTGAAACCATTGTCCACTTGATGTTTTAATAACCTACCATAGACAAAAACATAAGAGTCGTTGCATTAAATAGCACCGTCTCATCATCAATCATCCAATCAAAGGAGCTAAGCTCTGAAATATTGTGGGAAATCTAGAAAAGTGCCCTGACATCAACCCCGTCCACTTCCCCTGGAACTGACAGATAGAGCTGCTTAAGCATTTGGAAATATATGGCAACAACATCTTATCACATCACTCATAATTTTCTCGCATAAATCTTGCCCTAGTTTCATGCTCTTGAACCGCTACTGGTGGAAAGAGATGAATCCATGAGGTGACAACACCTTTCCACATTCATCACATTCATCTCCTAGAGTTCCTTCATTAGGGGAATTTTAAGGTCTAAAATGGGCCTCCTAAGAAAAATGTACACTGAAATTCACTTTATGAGAACCAATCACATTTAGGATGTGGCAACTATCCCTGGCTGCTGAGGGAATTGTTGGAGTAGTGTACTTACTTGTCACATTCTCAATGGTGGATAAAAAATCATGGTTAACCATGATAGTGCTCTAAGTACTTTTAAAGTCAAAGTAAAGTACTCATAATAAATGTCATTTCACACTTTTTGAATAAAAATATATTATTGTCATTTCATATTCCTTGAAAGAAAGAATGAATATCCCTAAACATTTATTATATTATATTATGTTAGGTCCATATATTACTAATTTAGTCCCTTATTGTTATTAGTGTAGCCCCCTTATTGTTATTGTTGTACCCCTGTAACCCCAATATTGTTATTATTGTGCCCTTAAATTGTGATTGTTAGGTCGGCTAGGATTATATTGTGGGCTCATGGACTCCTATATATAGAAGGAGGTTTTGTTCATTTGTGGCATCCAAGAATTGTTCAATTATGTAATGTATTGAATGTTGCTCCCTCGAAGTGGCTCATTTCTAAGGCATTGATCTCTCTTTTCTTCTATTTTTGGAGCTAGTTTCCTAAGATTTGGTATCAGAGCTTTGGATTCTAGGGTTTTGTTTCTCCAAACAGGTCATCGTGCAATTTTTTCTACAAAGTTTTTTATACAAAGGTTCAAAAGATGAAATGCTTAGAGTGCGAAGTTGAAATCCTGAGGAACATTGTCGCAAAATTTCAGACCTTGGTTTGCAACATTTTGGAAGATATGATCTTTGGAATTTAGGGCTTTTTGCAGGCTCATGAATTTAACCTAAACAGATCATCGTGGAATTTTCACTATAAATATGTTTCTACGGGGTTTCAGAAGCTAAAATTTTCATAGAGCCAAGCCGCAATCCGGAAGAACCTTCTGTAAAAGTTTCAGATCTTGGTTCGTAATATTTTTGGAGATATGATCTGTGGAATTTAGGATTTTTTCAGGCTCCCGAATTTCATCTCAAAGAGGTGACCGTGGGGAAAACGTCATAACTCTTTCTCTGAGCGTATAATTGAGATGATGTAAAAATTGGCCGCAATCATACAAACTCTAGTTTCTTGTCTATATATTTCAAAGGCGAAGGAGGAAACAGTGACATGTGGAAAGTCATAAAAATTCGCTCTACTAAACCAGTCCATAATTAGGTCATTGTGGGATATTGGACATAAATTTGCCTTGAAGATTCCAAATCTTGTCAGACCTGTGGCATTTGAAAGAAGATTCAGAGGGCTACCTCAGGGCCGAATTTCATATATTGAAGATCCGAAATCACAGAGGTAATTCAGTTTCAATATTGAGCTCCTCAAAAGAAAGAAAAATGTGTGTATTTGTTTTCAAATTACATAAGTCTCGTTTGAAAAAAAATATTTTGAATTTATTCCAAGGGCATATTGAAAAATAGATATCAGTATTGAGTTCTAAAATTCCCCCTAAAAATAATTCAACGCCCATTAAGCCTTCAGAAGGCTCTACTATGACTAATGAAGACAAGGAAATGCAACATGAGATGTCAAAATTACAAGAGCAACTGCACCTATCGCAAAGAGCAAAAAAAAATGAAATGGAAGTTTTGAAGAAAGGCATGGAAGCTAAGATGGATTTCCTAGAAGTTGGCATGGAAGCTAAGATAGATGACATGGAAGCTAAGATCGATGAGAAAATAGAAAACATGAAGAATGATCTAAAAGTAGACATCGAAGGTTTGGCAAAGTTGATACAAGAAATTTTTCCTAATGGCGAAAAGATAGTAGAGGAAACTCATGATGGCAACAAAATAAATTTTAATTGTGATTTCATAAACTCTAATGTTGGATGGAAGAACCACTGTATTCCAAATATTTATATGAGGAAGTTTGATGGCAAGGATTGCGTAACATGGATACTACAGATGGAGCAATATTTTTATCTCAATAATGTGAAAAACACACAAAAGGTATGCATTGCAAATTTACATTTAGAACAAAAGACATTTGTATGGTATCGATGGCTTTTCTCCCGTAAAAAAAATGTCACTTGGTCAAGTTTTAGGGAGGAAATGATAGCACATTATGAGGATACAAAAATCAATACCTTCTTTAGCCAATTGATAAATATCAAACAAAAGGGTTTAGTGGCAGAGCACATTGAGGACCTCCAAAAATTGAATATAAGGGTAACTGATATTCCAGAGGAACACAAGATTGATGTCTTCATAGGGAATTTAAAGGATAACATCCAACATGAAGTTCGAGTTTGGGAACCTGATTCATTGGAAAAGGCATTCAGGTTGGCAAGAAAATTTGAATGTAAAATTATGGAAAAAAGGAAGCCTACCACTCACATATATAAAGATGGAAGTGTTGATACTCCTAGACTTCCACAACCTACAAGGTTAACACCACAAAAATTGGACGAAAAAAGATCAAAAGGGCTTTTCTATAGTTGTGATCGCAAATACACTAAAGGTCATAAGTGTGCTGAGAAGAAATTATTTTACATAGATTGTGAAGAGGAAGAAGAAAATGAACAAGAATCTTCAAAAGAAGAGGATATACACTAGGAACCAACCCTAGAAGAGGAAGAAATGATTCTGACCATATCATGTAATGCATTGGCAGGAATTACCACTCCGCAAACTCTCAATATAGAAGGACATATCAAGAAGAAAAAGGTAATAGTGTTGATTGATTCGAGTAGTAGCCATAATTTTATTCATTATAAGGTAGCCAAGGAATTGAATTGTTTCCTATACCCAACACCAGAATGTCAAGTGATGGTTGCAAATGGAGGAACTATAAATTTCTCTAGAAAACACCATAATATCAAGCTAACCATGGGGGAATATGTATTGAATAGTCCAATTCTTTCCATTCCTATGGGAGGTGCTCATGTTGTACTAGGAGTACAATGGTTACAATCTTTGGGGATGGTAGTTTTTAATTTTCAAGAACGTTTCTTGAATTTTTTTTCAAAAGGAAAGGAATTCGAATTACGGGGTATCGCAGGGAAGTCGGGAAAGATAATAAGCTCTAATGTGATGACAAAGCTTCTGAAGAAATAAAAACAATGCATAATTTCACAATTATGCTCACTAGAAGTTCCAACAGCAAAATAATATATTTCTACAGATCTCCAAAAAGTCTTGGACAATCAATACAAGGTGTTTGAAACTCCCAAAGGACTCCCACCTATTCGTGATCATGATCATGCTATTCATTTGATTCTAGGAAGTGTTCCTCCAAATATCAGGCCTTATAGATATCATTATGTCCAAAAGAGGGAAATTGAAAGTATGATTGCAGAAATGTTAGAGGCTGGTATAATTCAACCTAGTCAAAGTTCTTTCACTATTCCAGTAGTATTGGTGCACAACAAGGATGGATTATGGCGCATGTGTCCGGATTATAGGGAGCTCAATAAGATCACCATTAAAGATAAATTTCCCATTCCTGTGATTGATGAATTATTGGATGAATTACATGGAGCAATTTATTTTACCATGTTGGATCTTCGCTTAGGATATCATCAAATTAGAATGAAGATTGAATATATTCCGAAAACAACATTTCAAACTCATGAGGGTCATTATGAATTTTTGGTCATGCCTTTTGGCCTTACCAATAAACCTTCTATATTTCAAGGGTTGATGAATTCCATTTTCAAACCCTTCCTTAGAAAATTTGTGCTAGTATTTTTTGATGATATACTAACCTACAACAGTTCTTGGAAGGATCATGTTCAACATGTTGACAGGGTGCTCAAACTATTGCAGGAGAAACCATTATACACAAAAAAATCCAAATGTTTCTTTGGAGTACAAGAGGTGGAATATCTAGGTCATATTGTATCTCACAAGGGTGTTAAGGTAGACCTTAACAAAATTAAAGCCATTAAGGAATGGAAAGTCCCCACAACCATAAAGCAGTTACGAGGATTTCTCGGGTTAACAGGGTATTATCGCAAGTTTGTTAAGAATTATGGGAGAATAGCATCACCTCTAACAACATTATTAAAGAAATATGCATTTTCATGGACTCCTGAAGCAACTAAGGCCTTTGAACATCTTAAGGAGGCAATGTGCCTAGCACCGGTCTTAGCTACACCAAAATTCACAAAAACCTTCATTGTGCAAAGTGATGCCTCAGGAAGTGGAATTGGTGTTGTTTTAATGCAAGAAGGAAGACCCATTGCTTTTGAAAGTTTTCCAATCAAAGGAAAGTATTTACAGAAAGCTATTTATGAGAAGGAAATGTTAGCAATACTATATGCACTAAAGAAATGGCGACCTTACCTAATGGGAAGACACTTCAAGGTAAAAACTGACCATGATAGTCTTAAACACTTTTTGGAGAAAAGACTATCCTCAAAAGAGAAGAAAAAATGGGTCACAAAGATTTTGGGTTATGACTTTGAAATAGTCTACAAAAAAGGGAAGCTAAATGTTGTTGTAGATGCACTCTCAAGAAAGAATGAAGAGGTGGAAGCATTGCTTTGTGCCATTTCTATTATTCAACCTGATTGGATAACTGAAGCAAGGGATGAATGGAAGAAGGATGAAGAAGTGTGGACACTCATTCAAAAGTTGCAGTAAGAACCTAGTACATCTGATACATTTTTTTTGGAAAAATGATTCCTTATGGTACATAGATCGTTTATATCTTTGTAAGAATTCCCAACTAAAACAAAATATTCTTTTGGAATTGCACACTTCTCCTTTAGGAGGACACTCGGGATTTTTAAAAACTTACCATAGGGTGAAGAAAGAATTTTTTTTTGATGGCCTTGAATCTGATATTCAAAAGTTTGTGGCAGAATGTTTGGTTTGCCAGGAAAATAAAGTCGAGACAATTAAAACCCCGGGAATTCTACAACCTTTATCCATTCCAAGTCAACGTTGGGAGGAGATTTCAATGGATTTTATCATAGGTTTACCTAAGTCCAAAGGAAAGAGTGTCATCATGGTGCTAGTTGATAGACTTACCAAGTATGCACACTTTTGTGCATTATCTCATCCATTTAAAGCAAGTACAGCTGCTACTACATTTGTGGACACAATTCAAAAGCTACATGGAAACCCAAAGGTTATTGTGAGCGACAGAGATCCATTTTTATTGGAAATTTTTGGACAGAGTTATTTTCTTGTTTGGGTACTTGATTATCTCATATCTCATCTTACCATCCTCAATCAGATGGTCAAACTGAGATAGTGAATAAATATTTGGAATGATATCTTCGTTGTTTTGTATCTGATAAATAAACACAATGGGTCAAGTGGATACCTCTTGCTGAATGGTGGTATAACACTTCCTTCCATACTACAGCAAAAATCACCCCATTTATGACACTTTATGGATATCATCCACCGTCCATCACATCATCTTTAAGAGAAAATTCTAAGGTTCAAGCAGTGGAAGATCACATCGAGCATCAAAAATAAGTTCTCCAACTCTTATAGGATAACCCCAATTTGACACAAAATCGAATGAAACAACAGGCATATCAACATCACAGTGAGAAATTTTTTTATGTAGGAGACTGGGTATTTTTACAGCTACAACCATACAAAAAAAAGTCCCTCAAGCAAGCTAAGAAGGATGATAAATTATCGCCAAAGTAATATGGTCCTTACAAGGTGTTGCAAAAGATTGGTACTATGGCATACAAATTGGAGCTTCCTGCTTCTTCGGGAGTGCATCCAGTTTTCCATGTTTCATGCTTAAAGAAGGTTATAGGTGAAAATCTTCCAGTTCAAACAATATTTTAACTCTATGAGGAATAAAATTTATATTGAATCTCAAGTGTCATACAAACAAGAACTCGACAGCTATGAAATCGATCAATTTCAGAGTATCTCATCAAGTGGAAGAACTTACCCACTGAAGATTCTACATGGGAGGATGAGAATTTTATATAGAAGCACCCAGAGCTACTCAAGCGTTGAGGACAATGCTTTTTTTAAGGAGAGGGGCATGTTAGGTCCATATACTACTAGTTTAGTCCCTTATTGTTATTAGTGTAGCCCCCTTATTGTTACTGTTGTACCCTTGTAACCCCAATATTGTTATTATTGTGCCCTTACATTGTTATTGTTAGGTCGGCTAGGATTATATTGTGGGCCAATGGACTCCTATATATAGAAGGAGGTTTTGGTCATCTGTGGCATCCAAGAATTGTTCATTTATGTAATGTATTGGAGGTTTCCCCCTCGAAGTGGTTGATTTCTAAGGCGTTGATCTCTCTTTTCTTCTATTTTTGGAGCTGGTTTCCTAACAATTGTCTACTCAACTTAGTGTTCCTAAATTGATGTCATAAATTTTCAACCAGGGCTAGTAAACTGTTGAAGTGAACTGCACTATATGTGCCTAGGTATCTTCTTCCTACTTCATTGTGTTTAGTGTTTTTCTAGTGTTTTTGGTTTTTTGTTTTTATGCTAAGAGGAAAAGAACTAAGTTGTTGGCAAGAGAAGTTATTGGTCACACTAAAACCAAGCAAAATCTACTCTAAACTATGTATGGCACCTAAGAACAGAAAATGCTAATTCACAGATTGCAAGGCTTGAAAACAAAAGTAACTCATAACATTTCACTCAGTCCAATTCATTTTATTAGAGGTATGTTGGAACAACTTGAGAAAAGGATAAGTTTAATGCAATGAGGTTCTTCTAAGTAAACAACAACTTACAATATCACAGAGAAAATCTCATCCATGGTTAGAAATTTGTTGGAACACATTGAGAAAAGATTATCTGCAACATAGTAAGGAACCCTATGCTAAATTAACTTTTGACACTAAAATTAACCCATTCTGCAACTCAAAATGTTACTGTCAAGCCTCATTCATGGGTTAGAGATCTCTTGGAATAGCTTCGGAAAAGGTTGTTTGTAAAATTATGAGAAATTGCAGAACATTCAAGAACCCAAAATGATATGACTAATTCTTGTCCATGTGTAATGATGTGTTAGAAGAGATTAAGAACAAGAGCAGTTTGTGAAGTAATGAGGGTCTTTAAGTCTAATTTAACAGGACTAGAATGCAATTAATAAAACTTAAAATACAATTAACAGAACTGAACTAATATGCAATTAACCTCCGAAATACTACAACTGAACTAAAATGCAATTAACCTCTGAAGTACTATAGCTCTTTCTCATTCAGTGTTAGTGATATTTTGGAACAATTCATAAGAACAAGATTGACTATAACATTTGATGTAAGTAAACATAAAACATGAAGCTTAGAAAACTGCCTAAATTAAGAACGAAACAGAGCTAAAATCACTTATCTAAACAATATGCACAGAGCCTTTCGGGCAGTAGGGGCCCTCTACCACCAGAATGGCACACGAATTCTTAACTCCCTAGAACTGCTTCAGGTCATGCATCAAAGTTGTACTTATTTAATTAAAGGAAAATGCTTCAGAAAACAGAGTATTACAGTCTTGGGAAAACTTAACAACAAAACATCCCCTAGCTCCTGTCTCTCGGTTCACCGAGTTATTCTTATAAGAAAAATACATAACTGTCATTGAGAAGAAATAGGGATAGGTGTCTTTTTCAATTAAAATCAAATTAGAACTCCTGATTGAGGCCTCGTACTTTGCTGAAGACATCTGTAGAATCCTTGTCCTGGTAGAAGTCTACTTCTTAGTTTTGGTTTCCTCCACGTGCATAACCACTTGTAGATTTTTTCTCAGACTTCGTAGAGGGCAAGAAATGATGTAGGTGAGTTCTGGAATTCAACCATATGCGTTTTTCCTTTAAGTGACACCTGTAACCTGTGTGAACATAAGGATAGCTGCGGAATATGCGACTAGCTACAGAATGGCTGCATTCTGTAGCTAATTCTAGTCAAAAATCACTACGACAACAAAACCACGAAAGTATAGCAATTTAGTCATTGTATGCATTCTTAAAGTGACTTTAATCAATCCTATTGATCTTTTAAGCCTATAACTGACAAAGGACAAAGGAAATGAAGTGAAATTTGGTGAAAGGAAAGGACATCTTTGGGGCTCAACAACAATTATATTATATTATTTTTATATAGTATATTAATTACATATTATTATACAATTTAAATAATATAATTTTAATTAATAGCATATAATATAATTAATAATTTATAAATTTATATTTATATTTTATTTTAAGTTATTTAAGTACAAAGGACAAACTCATTAGTTGTTCAATGATAATGACTTTTTCTTGAAAATCTCATTCTTATTTATAGTCACATCAATAAAAAAATTTATTAATTATATTTTGGTACAACTTTTGAATTGAATTTAACTATGGTTACATGCATTGTGGTGCAAAAAGTGAATTGAAAATTCATAAATATTATTTTATTGGTTTAGCTATTATTTTATTATTTTCTTAGGAGGCCCATTTTAGACCTCAAAATTCCCTAATGCACCTTTAGGTTCATTACCATGTTCCTCACAATTCCTCCATAGAATCTTATGCTCCATAATTTGTTAGACACAGTGGTAGATTCCATAGGCATGATGAAGAGCCTAAAAACCCCTACAAATGGAAGAGCCTAAAAAACCCCGAAAATGGAGGCAAGGCTAGCCCTATCCAAAACCCCAAAAAAGAAGGCAAGGTTGGCCCTATCAATGGAGGCGAGGTTGGCCTTCTCCTTGGAATTCAAGAGGGAAAAACATGTAACAATGCTTTGTCAGAAGAGTCGACCAGTCAACCTCCTGCTCCTCTTTCGACCTGCTTGTAACAATTACCTGTCTCCAACCCTCATTGTGTCTACTTCACCTCTTCTTTTTCATAATTTTTCCACTTCTCCTTGAACAAATTGTCTTAGTTTCCAACTTAATTGAACGAATTTTCTTAATTTCTAACTTACCACAATTAAAATAGTTTTAATTTTTAAACTAAAATAATAATAGGATTTTAAAACAAAATATTACTTTGGCCTTAAAAAAATGTTTTATAGTGATATAATTGTTGTGTAGTACTGATATAATTGTTATGGTTGTTTAATCATTTATTGTCTTTATAAATAGTTAAGGTAACCTTATTAATCCATGAGGATTTCTACTTTTTTCTATTCATGAGGATTACTTTAAGATGTTTGTTCATAATCTAGGTGTAAATCTGAAATAATCCAACATACAATGTTGTCTTCGAGTGATCGAAAGAGGATAGAGATTAAAGTACAAATTAGATTGTAGAGGGATGTGATGAGTTTCTTAATTAAAATACATGTAGTGATTAGATGGAAAAGTAACTTAGAATATGCACCTTATATGAAATTAAAATTTAAATAAGTGCATTGTAATGACAACACAATCCATGTAGCATGATAACATATACAAAATAACCACATGAACTCAAAAATATATAAAATAATCATATTAGAATCCATTTGATATGTGAATGAAGTGTTAGAAAGTAAATCACAAATACATTGTACCACGGGCTACCCTATCAAGCTCTCACATGCAGTAGTGGATGAGGGCATGTGATGAGGAGCTCTTGACACCTTTGTAAGTAAATCCACCCTCTAGAATGAGGACTTGCACCTCTCCTTTATATAAAAAAATAGGAGGAGATATAATGTATTCGAGGAAAGAGAAGAGGATCAAATTTTTGGTTAAAGGTTTGTGTGCTAGATTGTTTTGGATGTCACAATTCTTCTCTAGTGAATTCGCTCTCTTTCAAAACTAGGTTTGTTGAAAGTACACACCTTCTCAAAACACTTCGTAACTAATGTTTTTCCTTCAATTGAAAATTATGTTGAAAGTATCTTTAGTCAGGTGCATGTATTCTAAAATATGTGTTATTTTAGCACGGAATACTCATGATAATTCATTAAATGTATGGTCAACAACTCAACACAACACTATGGCACTGCTTCTCCATGATATCTTTTTTTTTCTTATTATGAAGTTCCAACTTACTAGAAATAGTTCAATATGGTGCCCCCTTTGTAATAACTTGTTGTTTTCCTTTAGTAACCACATATATATATATATATATATTGATTTTCGTTTTTATGGATGAAATACAAACATTTCCTAGAATTATCCTCCTTGAGCACACCCTCTCCAAGACTGTTCACTGTTTGAATGGTTGAAACACGAAATCAACCAATAATAATTGCTTTTGACTACATCATCTCAATATTTGTCTTTCTCATTGTAATAATTAGCATGTGTGGATGAAAGTAGGTCTAATTCGACTTCATGAAGAAAAGAAACCTTGCATAAATGGCTAGGTTGAATTGTATCATGAGGATTTTCCAAGAAGAGGTTTGCATGAAAGGTATGGGAATAAAGGTTTATTTTCTCTAAAATAGTATGATGCCTAGAGACTAAAATAGCAAAGGATGAGGTGTGTAAAAAAATAAAAATTCCCTAAAGTAATGCACCCCTTCCTAGACTACATTATAGCTCTTAGGCTTAAACACATGAATGCAAACTCTCTTTAAAGCAATCGCTTCACTATAAATAAGAAATATTTTCAAATGCCACTCAACTCAAAATTAAGCAATAGAAATTTTGCAAACATTTAAAAATAGTAAAATGAAGATATTTTTCTTTTGCTAATGTGGATGCCTCTCTTACTAATGTGTTCCCACATTGTTTATAGGCATTGATACAAAATGGGAAATCAAGGCAAATGGAAAAATATCGTGAGCCTTTTGGTGCAAGACCTTAAAGACAATAACCTATTTTCTAGTAAATATTTAGTTTTGTATGAAATATATGGAATTAACATGAATATTGATAAAAATGAAAAAAATCCTTCGCATAAAGTTCCTGAATTTATTAGAGGAGAAAAAATGAACTCAAAAACTTGATGTTCTTTCACCCACCAAAAAAAACCCAAGCGTGAGATCTAGTTCTTCCTTGCGCTATGTGGTGTAAGTATTTTAGAAATGAATTGTTTTGATGTTGGTATTGATATTGCTTTATCATTAGTCATGTGTTTTGACAATTTAATATTTTTTATGTAGTTATGCTTCCTCATACAACCTAGAGGACAAAAGAGAAGAACAAAAAATGAAATGGAGGCCCTTTTTCGTGACAAAGAGGGTTTTCTAATGTCATTTCATTGTAAAGGTTACGGTTCAAAACCATGAGATAGAAATACTAACATGTAACATGTATGAACATGAATATTTGGAAGGATATCCCTATCATGGTCAACATGACACTTTGGGTTATGTTAGATCTCATCGAGAATGGAACATGGAATTTGATGGACCCTCCATTTGAGCCAAACCAATTGGCTATGAGTGGGTCTACAAAAGCAAGTAAAAACTAGATGAATCAGTTAAAAAGTGAAAAACAAGGTTCATTGAAAAATTATTTTCATAGAAAGAAGGCATTGATTATGAGGAGAAATTTTCATCCACAACAAAATGAGCCACCATGTACACTATTTTTTCCATGGAAACACAAAATAGATGGAAATCCCATAAAATAAATTCAAACGGTACTTTCTTAGATAAATACTTGAAAGATAATGGCATCATGTTTCAACCAAAAGTCTTAGTTATGAAGAGAAAATAATAAAAAGTGTGAAAACTCATTAAATCCTTATGTGGCATAAAATAAGAACCACAAGCGTGGTATGAAAAGTTAATAAGAACCACCAAGTCTTAAATTCCACTACAGTAAAAGGTTTCTTCAAATGATATTTTTAAAAAACTATTGGGATACATTATAATAATTTATAAGAGCGCGCAAATTCCTCAATTTCTTATAGTTGTGTTAGAGTACATAGATATATAGAATTTTTGTATATGTTTTTTTCCATAACTTCATAGACATAGCCTATATATTCCTAGTTCACCCCCTTGATATATTACACTTCACATTACTTAAAATCACATTACCCACCTTTGGTCATCCATGGTCATTGTACAAGATCTATTATCTGAAATAGTGTCTTTTTAGGGCTATAAAAAAGAGTATCTAGACATACGATTTAGATTAAAGGATCTTGAGATATACTTATTGTAATTGCTTTATAGACATAATAGTAGATGCATTATGGACATAACCAGCAGGTGCTTATACATATTCATATTAATTATTTAGATGAGAAAAATAGTAGTTCAATGCAATGCTTTTGATATCCAGGAACTTCTTGACCACCATCGGTTTAAAATTTATCTTCAACTTCTGAATATTCTGCTATTTATGATGATTATTTGTTGTGATCCTTAGATGAACTCTATATGGTGGAACTGAAAGTCAATTCTCCTTTTTCAGATAGAAAAACCTTTCCTTCTCAACGTTAACATCATTTTGAGGGACTTGTTGTTACCATCAGTGTTCTTGTAAAAGTATCTAGCTTTTTGGTAAATTGACATACATTCCCAACCTCATACTCTTTTCATTGAAAAAAGAGGGAAACCTCCCTTTGTAGGTAAATTTTCCTTTCTTGATGTTTAAAATTGGCATCATTGTAGAATCTTCTATGTACTTCACTTCCCTATACAATTTTGCAACCACTCAAATGATACTACTTCCAAAACAATGTTATAAACTCCAAAAATCTCTCCTCTTGATTCAATAATTTTCAGAAAGTGTCCATGTATCAGAATTGGTAACAGTTGTAAATGTATCAAATTTGACACTTGAATATCAACTATATACCACTGATGTCCATGTATTTGAGAGGACTATATTTCCAATACAAGAAATAGTTTTGACAACTAGGAAAAGAAGAAAATGTCGATTTAATATATTGGTTTCTTTGGTTTGTAGAAAGGAATCATATGAATACTTGTATGTGGACAATGCAGAGAATTTAGAAATGGTAATAGAATATAGAAAGTCAATCTCTATATAGTTTTATGTAGATACAATACATGGATGACTTCGACTGAGATGAAAAGTCCAACAGGGTGCATATGCATTTGGGAAAGAATGGCTTTTATACAATATTAGAGTTTTGGGAGAATTGTCCTCTGTGTAGAGTGTTATAGTCACTTCAAATGTTCTTATTCTAATTGGGATAACTTTTAGCTTGTTACACCATCGAAGAAATGATAGAGAAGAAAATTATCCTTGCTATCTATCCCCAGTTTGGTATAAGTAGATACTTCTTATGTATCATGATTGCACTACCTTAGGGGGTTGATTAATATTTCATATGGTGGAAATTCCATTTTCGTATCTTACTATTATAGGTTAACACCCCATCCAATAAGATTGGTGCATATTCTACTTAGGATACTTTCCCAACACTCACTTATCCTATCACCATCTTCTTTGAGCCAGCATACACACTAGCTCGACCACTCCAATGTCAAATTAGAATTTTCCCAAGGAACAGTCATATGGTGGAAACATAATCCTTCATAATATGAAATGAAAACACCTCTAATAAAATTACTAAATACCACATAGAACCTTGACACATGTTCCTTGTTGGCTCTTCTCCATTATGAAATAATAGTGGCTCATACTTGTAAGGACATTGCGTCTTGTAAATTTGAATACTGCAACTCTTAAGCATCTCTCTACTTCGGTGACATCTACCTTCAAATGGAAGCACGGGCATGGTACTCATCTACTCTGATACCATATTTGAAATGAATTGGACCACACTTACTAATGAAACTCTAGATATAGTACATGAACATGCCAAACACAATATTTTATTATCAAAATAAGTCAGATAGTTACAAAAATATTCACCTCTATTATATAGAGTTTGGGATGTGATATTTTCCCAAAATATAAAAGCTAATAATAACCAAAAGGCTTATTTTTTATCGTAAGTCACTAATGTGACTTATTACACATGTAAGCATTATATTCTAACACCTTCCTCAATGATATTTTGAAGGAAAAGTTTTATATGTGTCAACCTGAAGGTTTCCAGGTTCTTGGAAAGGAACATATGGTATGTAGATTTGTTAAGGCTCTTTATGGTCCCAAATAAGCACCAAGAGCTTGGCACATCAAATTGAAAAGTAGGATAACAGATTGAGAATAATATTTTCTGATTAAAATCTCTACATTGAAAGTGAGGATAGTACATAGACATATTAATGATATATGTAGATGACATCGTCATCATAGGTAGAGAGGCTAGACCTATTAACAAGATAAAATTGAATCACATTTGACTTTTAAAATTACAAATTTGATTTATTTACAATCATTGGGACATGTATGAGTTCTGCAATCAACTACATATCTAGGTTTCTCATAGATCATGAAGTAGAACATTGGATAGAAATAAAAGGTTATTTGAAATATGATAAAATCATAATAGGTTTTGGATTACGATATGGTGAAAGTGATGCATTTCATTTAACTAGTTATACAAACCCACAAAGAAGTTGTGTGAGTCTTTCATGTTGAAACATATTTTGCAGGTTTGTGCACTGGTTTAATTCCTGAATAAGGGATATTGTATATTTTCTGCATACTTATTTTTTCCTATTCGATGGTTTATTCACATTTGTTCATATAAGAAATCTCAAATAGTTTGAGTGCGCCTATGGTTAATAACTTGTGCTTCCTCATAATATGGTATAGGTTCAAGAGGGATATAGAGCATGTACACCTCCTTAGACTTCAGTAATCAAATCAAAGTATATGTTTGATTCTCTTATGTCAGTAATATTACAATGATATGACCAAAGGCAACATAAAAAATTTTAGTAACATTCCACTACTCTACCCAAAGCTGACATCAACAATGTCATATATGGGAGGAGCATGATCTAATTTCAATAATTCCCACATGTATTTACGTGCACATGATTCTCAAATCAATAAAGGTATTTTTTGTTAAAATCGTTGTTTCGAAAACTGAACCCATTTCTCCATTTTTCAGTGACTTAAGGTTGAATATAGTGGTAGGGTAAGATGGGTCAAGTTGTCAATAGGGGAGTGTTGTAGGGGCATAATATGATGCTAGTGTAGGAGCGGGTGTAGGAAATGGTGCAAGCCTTTAAAATAGTGTGGCACTGCTAAACTTTTTATTTAAAAAGAGGCAATTTGTAGGATAGAAGAATGCATACTAATTCAAATTAGAATTAACCAATCTTGAGTCTCACTAGGTACAAAAAAACACAAGAATTCCAACTAAGGTGGGCCATTAAAAATGGGATTTTAGGGATAAAAAGCGCAGACTTATTTGCTAGGGCTGCAGATAAGGTAGGACTTTTTTGTTGAATCTGGATTAGAAATCGTGAATGTCAATAGTTTTAACCAGATAATTTTCTCCATAATTTTTTTTTGCTTAACAGTGCTCCGCTTGAACTGAAATGGTCGTGGAACCGAGTTATAATACATGTCATTAATTTTAAAACCAAGCAATCTAAATAATGATACAAAATCATACATACATGAATTCGGAGAAGATGTGACATCCTGAGATTGAAATTGGGGTGTTTCCACTCAAAAACTGGTGCATTGATTATTTAGTGGTATATCCTCTGAATCATCCACCTCGGATTTAGCCTTGACATCCATCATATTTTCATCTGAATAAATCCTATCCACGCCAATGCAACATCCTTGTAAATCACCTCTATTACACTCTCACTCTCCAGAGCCTCCTCCTTAGGATCAATGGAGATAATGAAGCTCAAAAGAATAGGAAAATACTTGTACTGCAGGGGTTTAAGTAGTAGGATTTATTTTATTTAACAATTTCCATGGAGCATTTCTATCTAAAGTGTCTTCCAATTGAAAACCCTAACAAATATACATGAAATCAACCCCAGTAGACAAACCGATGATATATATAAATCCTTACTAGACATCCATGGCTAGAATAAACATTTCAATTCAATACTGGAGGCCATATGAATGTTTATGCACAAAATCCCAACATTTACCTCATCGAATTTCTCCATCTACTCCCGCAAAACTTAATTTTACGCATCCTTCTTAGCCTCAGATTTTCATCTCGCACTAGAAATCATTTCCATAGATGTGCTCAAGGTGAAAATCATTTTCCTCATTGTAAAGCATCATATGGTTGTTCCATTTCCATACATGGTAGCTAGATTTTTTCTTCTTCGTAGTGGCAACACAGGTGTGATGTCTCGAAACCTTAACCAAATTGCAAGAATTGGCCTTCAATTCATCCCATTTTCCAGTTAAAATGATGGAAACGATATTTTGTTCTATGTTTGTGGTATCCTTGGTGATATTCAACAACTTGCACTCATTTTCGATGACTTTATCGCAAATATCGACCATGAGAGCATCAATATTGAAATATGGAGGTTGAATCCCCAATCTCTCCCTCATGTTGCTCAGCCTGGATACATCAAGGGTGAATCCCCAGTATTTACATCACACTGCTTAGGCTATATACATCGAGAGAATATTTAGGTCTCAATTTCCACATATCTCCTCCTCTAGATGCAAAAGTCAAACAGAAGTCCAAGCCACACAATGCATAGAGGTTTAATTACACGAACAAGACCATTTTATTTGAAAATAATAAAAATATCAAAATAAAATAATTAAATATGAATAAATAGTTAAGACGAAATGACAATTTTCAGACAGAATGATTATTTTGTCTTAAACAAATGTCTTAAATACTCTCTTTGTGTACTGGTGACATGTGTTTTCTCGCGGGGAAAGATGAAACCCACACTAGAGGATGTAGAGTATATCTTGGCTATCCCTATAGATGGTGCCATCATAGAGGTTGAGGTGTTTGACCGAGAAGAATAGATTTTATGTGAGTTGGAGGTAATCTATTGGCTCTCTCCACCCACAAAAAATGATAGTTCTTCTCAGTTTATTGCTTTCCCTGAAACCTTGTGGTGACTAGGTAAAGAATTAAACAAGCCTTGAGTGGAACACCATCTATATGGAATTTTTGAAGTCTGAGCTTATCTAAGATAAAGTCCAAGCATTTTTTGTGATGACGTCTGAGCTCATTCTGAGGGTGAAGTTCAAGCCTTGTTTGTGATAATATCTGAGCCCATTTAGAGTTGAAATAAGAGTCTATTATTTGGTGAATACTGAGCTTTTTTGGACAATAAAGAGGGCCTAAATTTGGCCTTAGTACAAATCTAGGCCAATACTTTGATCAAGATCATTATGAGCAGTTGAAAGACAATTTTCCGACAACTTCTGGAGGGATAACTTGATAATTTTTGGACACTTGTCTATCTCACATTAGGAGAGATAAGACAATTATGTGTGTCTTGCATGTTATAGATTTGCATGTAAAAACATATTAAATGTTTCAACATGTTGTTTTAACACCCATAAAATGTAGATTTCTTATCGTTCTCTTAAGTTCAATATGTGGAATCTCCTTTTGAAGCACTCTCTCCCCCACATGAAGCTCCAACCATTGATAAAGATGACACTTTGAGTGATGTGATTGACAAAATTGGGAGGCTAAATATTTATTCAACCTCATCTCAATCAACTAAGTATCCTAGGCCATCTAAAAAAGGTCCTCCAAAACAGCCAACAAAGACACTTGAAAGTGCTCGTCTCGATGAGGTTCGAAAGACAAGACCAAGAAGCTAAGCGAAACAGAATGGAGGTGATATGGATGATCCTAATTTGCCTATTGATATGTATGTTTCTTATGATTGTGAAATAAATTTGTCTGCAGATTTTGAACCAACTTCCTTCAAAGAATTTAATTCTCATGATGAACGAAAAGAAGCGTTGTAGAAAGATGATGCTTTGATAAAGAATGGAACCTGGAAGTTGTTTGATCCTCCATTGGGAACCAAACCAATAGGTTGCAAGTCGGTCTTCAAGAAGAAGTATAAAGTAGATGTCTCATTTGACAAGCATAAAGCTAGGCTTGTGGCAAAATTTTTTGCATAGAAATAAGGGGTTGATTATGAGGAGACTTTTTCACCCCACAACAAAATGGGCTACCATTTAGACACTCTTTTCCTTGGCATCTCAGAACGGTTGGAAATTCCATCAAATGGATGAAAAAATTGCTTTCTTGAATGACAACACTTTAAATCCTCTTTTCATTGAAAACACTTCAACTCCTCTTTTGATTGAAAACACTTCTACAATAAAGTTAGACAGGAACCCAAATTTCTATTATCAAAAGAAGCACATCAATACAAAATATCATCTTATTTGAAATCATGTTTAGGCTAAAACAATCCACCTATGGCATTGTTCCACAAATGAGCAGATTGAATACATCTTAACGAAAGTGATTGGAAGGGAAAAGTTTCAAAGATTCATAGCACCACTTGTTTTTTGCATCTGATTGGTGCAAGAATTTGGTTAAAAAAATTTGGAATGACATAAAAAAAATTATTAACATGTTTTTTAAACTCTTATTCCACCTTTTCAAACCAAAATTTTACCTAGTCCTACACTTAAGCCGAATTTGCTTGTAATAAAATTCTTAACTGATTTTCAAAACATTTTGACCCTTTTTGGAAAGTATAAACTTAGTGCTAACAACTGGCTCCAATTGGGATATTGTCTCCCCATGAGGAAGTAAATAACACGTTGGCCATGTGCCTGATCCATTGGGCGACTACCAACCAATAAACCTGCAACCTGTAAATTGTACCACACTGAAGTCCATACCAAAACTAAAAATTGGAAATGCACTATTGAAAATCAAAAACTAAAGCTGGAAAGTTAATATCCATAAAGTCTAGTAGCATAACCGTAAAATATTTACAATATTTGAGAGTTTAATTTACAAAGCATAATTAAAAACATATCCTTCTAGCTATTCAGATATCTATTTGAAATTTAAACATTAGTCAAATAATTTTAAAATTGTTGTACGCATACTCTACTATTCTTCTGGGAAAAGGACGAGCCATGAAACTTTTCACACCCTTGTAGGCTTCATATCTGGAACTATAACTCATATTCCTCCTTTGTAGCAAAACTGATACATGAACCTGTGAAATCTTTTGAAACTGTGCAACTGTATTGTGTAACTATTTACACTCTTTAATGCCCTTCTCTATTGTGTTGAATTGTATTTTATTCTCTCCTTTAGCTACAAAACCTTCATGAAATATTACCATAACATGTGAAAAATAAACTAACTGTCAAAAAATATCAAATGGAGCATGTCAAAACATTGATGTAAAATTAGGTTTTTTTCAAAAAAATTAAGGTTTCATATATTGCCTTGTCAATAAGGTAACTTGATCATTCTTTCAAAACTTTTGTAGCCTGAGCAAGGAGGTTTAACTTGTCTTGGCTTCTTGTCATCCTTATATTACCTTTTTGTAAATTTTTGCTAGCTTTTAGAGCTCATTTCCCTTTCTTGCATGCATACTTTTTTTTCCCTTGTTTTGTAGCCTTTTCTTGCCCTATGAAGACTTCACATTCTCTTGTTCATCAATTATCAATGGTTCCTTTAGTTTATGATTAATATTTTCCTTAAAGCTCAATATTAATTTATTTGTAGGATGAGTATGGGGTTTCCTATGGAAAACCCTAGGCTATATTTTTTTGTCTTCATCCTCAGTTTCCATACTCTACTTTCCTTTCTCACTTTTTTTGATTGATGATTTACTTCCTATTTTTCTAAAATTTGTGTCTTTTTTATTCTTGTTCTCTTTTAATAGACCTTAATCTTTGGTTCCTTTGCATGTTTTTTCTCAATGAGAACATGACTAGATTCAACCTCTGTTCTAAGGGCTATGGTTTCAACATGAGTTTTAGCCTTACCCTTTCTTGGTGTTCTAGGTGCAAGGTTTCTCCATGTCGTCTTCCTTAGGGTTTGTATTTTCTTAACTAAGTCATGTATATATAATATCATAATCAGGCCATGGTGAAATATACCATGAGGTAATAATTATTGTTTGGTTCTAGCCCTGTGGACATTTTAAACAAACTTTTATTTAAGAAATAAGGTAAGCTCATCTTTCCAAAACTAACTAAATGACATAAAAACATCATTTGGTAATGGTAGATTTCGAAATACCTATCTTCACATGTAAAAAAGAGTTGCACAATATTTATAACGTTAGACCATTCAGGCTTCAACATCTTCTAAGGGATTCCCATGATCAATTTATGGTTTTTATGTTCTCCTTTTAGGAAGAAGTTAAGATCCACATTCTGCATCATTCGTTTATTGAACCACTTCTCACCCTCGGTACGCAACCCCATGGATTATGTTATTGAATCTTCAGTGACTGTAAACTCCATTCCTCTTATCTAAGATCTACTTCCATCAAAAGAGTGAATAAAATCATAACACCAACTCACATCGTAACCATCAAACTGTTGGAAAATCGGCTCTTGTCCTGCATTTATGAATAAAGGTGCAACTTGATCATATACCTTGAACCATACTCCATCTAATTCAAATCATCTCACATGGCTAGATTTTCCCACTTCTTAACTAAGAAAAACTTAGTACTCTGCGACGCGTTGTCAAAACTTCTAACAATTTCATTGTTTGCTGCCATCCAGTCACTTAGGTTTGATGAAAATGGTTGATTTTCACACAATTCTAGTTTTAACCATCCTTCTCTCCAAACCCTTTTTAACGTTTTGAAAATGCCTCAAATCATCACATCAAATCATATCATAGGTTGAACTTCATCAAAAACTTTAAAAGAATTTAAAATGCCCCAAGTGATAGTCATAAAACTTTTTTTTTTCAAAATTTTGCACGCGCTACGAAGATATTTCGCAGCGCACTACGAAAATATTTCGTAGCAGCACATATTTTTAACATCCAATTAGTGCAAGACTTGGGTAAAAAAAATTGGCATGACATAACCAACTTTCTTAACATGCTTTTTTAACTCTTATGTCACCTTTTCACACCAAAATTTTACCTAGTCTTACAAGTATGCCCACTTTGCTTGTAATAAAAAATTTAACTTGTTTTCAAAACATTTTTTCTCTTTTTTGAAAGTGCAAACTTAGTGCTAACAAAATATCTTTGCAAACTTTCTAAATGAAATGAAAGACAAGTTGTCTCTAATCGTATCAACAGAGATCTAATGGATAAAAGATGAATTGAAGTCTGAGAAATCTTTGCAGTAAAAGTTGTTGCGTTTTTCAGAGTTGGCTACCCCCACAAAACAAAGAGCCCAACAAATCGTTGTATCTATATAAGATAACGTGAATGGTAGGTGAAATTGCAACCTTCTTATAGGCGTGAGACAATAGTAGCCTTTTGTATGTGTTAGATAATATTGTCTTAAATTGATATGGTTTTGTCTTAATTTTTAACTGTCTTAAATGAGTTTCATCTTAATTTTCATTGTTCTTAAGTGGCCATTGTCTTAAATATAATTTTTTGTCTTAAAATATTGTTGTTTCAAAATGAAAGTTTTGTCTTAAAATATTTTTGTCTCAAATGGTTTTTGGCTTAAATATATAGTTTTGTCTCAAAATATTTTTGTCTCAAACTGTTTTTCTATTAAATATAAAGTTATGTATTAAAATATTTTTCTCTCAAGCTCTTTTTGTCTCAAATATAAAGTTGTCTTAAAATATTTTTGTCTGAAACTATTTTTGTCTTAAATATAAAGTTTTGTCTTAAAATATTTGTCTCAAACTGTTTTTGTTTCAAACTTTATATTTAACACAATTCAATTGATATTAAAATATTTGTCTCAAACTGTTTTCGTTTCAAACTTTATATTTAACACAATTCAATTGATATTAAAATTTAATGTAAAATAAATAAAACAAAAAGTAACTTTTTAAGAAAAAAAAATTCTTTTGTCTTAAAAAAATGTCTTAAAAGTACCCTTCGTGTAGTAGTGTGAAAATTTTTTCATCTCAAGGAAATGGATAAAGAGAAATTTTATGTTGACCTCTCACCACAAAATGAGGTTATGTACATTTCACCTTATTCACTAACTAGGTTTTCCACGCTTCACCTTAGCCACCATTTCTTAATACAAGTTTGCACAAGGGACGAATGAGATATCCACCAAAATAAGAAACTTCAATCATCAAATATGCTTTTCAAATTCAGAAAGACTAACATTATCAAATTCCACAGTATTAATAATTTTAAATTCCCGAATGTTGGGATTTCTAATATACCTTTGTTTTATTTAAAATAAAAATAATGAGCCCCTAATCGGGGTGTGAGCTGCAGGGAAATTCCATAATGGTGACTTTATAGGGGTCTTCTTGAGGTACATACCCGCCACCCTCCACACGCTCGAGGCATATGGAGGGTGGCTCCATGCATGCGAGGTTTTGATTTCATCGCTGAAGGTGGCACGGAAATTGCTAAGTATTTTTGTGTGCGGGGTTGGCAGTCGATCAGTGTATGCGAGTGGTCTGTCGAGGGGTGTCTGTGTTGGGCTCTATGGATTGGCATAGGTACAGAAGTGGCTTAGGTATCGAATTCTCCTCACATTGGTAAACTAGTGTGTGGTATGCTTTCCTTCTTTCTACCCCATGCATCGGTTTTATCGTTTGTTGGACTCGGGCTTGTTTGGTCTTGAACCGTCGGGGTTTCAGAGGAAGACAGGCTCTATGCATATGCATGCGCCTATATGGGATTTGAAGCAGGCCTAAATGGCTTCTATTTTATCTATGTCTGTTATTTTTAGGATTTTTCTGTTGAGGATGGGGTTATATTATCAGGAGTTTGTCTCTGTGATTACTTCCTTTCTCGACCCTGTCTCGAAAGGGCTATGGGTTTTTTTTTGTCTTGGCTTAGTTTCTAGGTTATGTCTGTTAGAATTTTCTCGGTCAAGGTCAGAGATATTCTTTTGGGTGTATTGGAGCGGGGTCAGTCTCTACGGGGCTTTATGGTTTCCACCTTTGTGGGCTTTGTCTCTGGCGCATCACTGGGTCTCACCTCTCATATGCGAATGGGTTAGGTTTATGTGGTTTATGCCTACATGGTTTCTCTATGCCAATTACCGAGCCCTTTGAGTTGAACCAAGTGTCTGAGATAGTCAGTTGTTCCGTAGGTTGAATCCTGATGAGGATTAGAGGAATGACTAGGTTAAAGGGGGTCATATCTCTGTTCTGGTTGGTCAGTAATGGAAGTTTTCAATGCAAAGGGAGGGGGTCGATCCCTCGGGGTTTATACTGGAAATTACTGGCTCATGCATCTTCTTTCGCAGGTTTTCGGTGAAATAGTATTTCCTAGAAGATGGCTCCTTCTGATCTCGCGCTACTCCATGCGCAAGTGATAAGTTTGGTTTCAGATTCCCCGGTAAAGTGTCGGTAAAAGGAAATGGCTCAGTCGTTGGCAACAAAGGGAAGAAGCGGCTCGTCCATAAGGGGTCCTAGCAAAAGAACCAAGGGGTCCCCGACACCCTGTCAACCTAGCTCGTCAACCTAGCTCCTCTTGGGGCAGAAATTGGGGTCGTAAGCCAGTCTCCAGCATCATAATGATGTGTCTAAAACTTATCATGAGGGAACATCTGAAGAAATTCGTCAACTAATGGAAGAGTGGGAAGTAGAATTTAACAAGTAGGCAGGCATGATGAAAATTGACATGGAAGATTGGCGGTTATGGCGGTTAATCCAGGGCACACCCGAGGTCGCATCACTCAATTTAAACAAAAAAAAATAAAATAAAAAACTTGTATTGGTCCAGGATACTTATTGGTCCATGAAGAGTATCCTGGCGAAATATTTGGAAAAAAAATTATGTGGGTATGGCAGCATCAGTGCAGGGTCTTCCTAACTATAAAAAAGAATTTCACAAGCTTCAGTTCCTGCTACAAAAGCACGATGGCAGACTTTGGTGCATTGAATAACATCTTCCTTGTATTCTCCCACAGGGAGATATTTTCGGGTTCCACTGCTAAAGACCTAGCTCTGGTGGAGTCTGTGTATGTAGACTCAGTGGTTTAATAATTGGGCTCATAGCTTTTTCATTTTCTGTATGCCGGAAGAATTTAGTTTTCAGTACTCTGATAGTTATGTTTTCAGGTATTTAGAATATAGGGAGTTTAAAGACAATCAAAGTTATTTAACTTGGTTAGAAACATTTATTAATTTTTGCTAGTGGATCGCATATCAGGTTGTTAGGAGCCTAAAGACTTGGTTTTCTTTTGGACAAGTTGAAGCCACCTAGCAATATGTATGTGGATGTTTGCTTTTATAAATTAATGAAAAAATAAAGACGTAAATCTAAATAAACTATTACAAAATGGATATATTGTACATTTTTATTTTACTAGAAGAAAATCCATTATAAAAAATAAGAAATAAATTTTAATTTTATTTAAAATAAAACTCTAATAAATATAGTTTTCCCCGATATTTTCAGATTGATATTTCATTTCATTTTTTTGGTATCTTATTTCATTTTACAATCTGGTAGATCTTTTATTTTATTTTAAGAAAATTCTGATATTTTGTTATGGCTGCTGTTAATCCCATTTCCATTATAACCAATTCTTTGCAGCGATAATGAATTTAACGTGCGAATTTACAATGGTTAAGCAGTTTAACACGAGGTATTAGAGGTGAAGGATTCAAATAGTTTCATACAGAAATCCTAAATATTTATGAACCCTCCTTTTCTCATTTATGGAAGTAACAAAGGGTTCAAATATCAGGTATAAAGTTGATCGATAGGGTACCAACTAATGCAGAAATTATATCTTTGGACATAGAGACCAAAAAAGCGAACATAAAAACAAGTAGAATCTGCAACAAGAATACTTGGTAACAGGGAGTTGAAACTATGGAGATCCATTCCCTGATTTTGCTTATTGTTTGCTATTTTGCTTAACGTAATTAGATCAATCACGTCCTTCTGTTGATCAAGTGTGTAGTACCTACACCTTCGGGTGGATAAATTTCGAGCCTTTGAACCAAAGCTATCATTAGCCTGTCATGTTTTTTTACCTGCCTTCCCATGAAAGCTATAATTATCACACATCGGGGAACTGTTTGAGAAAGTCTAATAAATATGTTATGTTTTTTAACCTGCCTTCCCATCAAAGTTATAATTATCAGAGACCAGGGTAATGTCTGAGAAAGTCTCAATATAAACCTATCTTGTTTTTTAACCTCCCTTCCTATTAAAGCTATAATTATCAGACACCAGGGTACTGTTTGAGAAAGACTAGCGAGTCTGCTTTGGCTATAATTATCAAGGGACAGGGTGCTGTTAGAGAAAGTCTATTGATTAGCCGCACTTTGTGAAGTCATGTATTAGGCAGAACGCTGAATTGGCTAGATATAAATTCGATGTTGAATTTACTAACTTCTTTACAAATGTGATTAAGATTTTTAATTAAGATTCAGTACAATTTAGTACAGACGTGACATTGACATTGCAACTCGAAATGGGAATCACATTCGAAAAAAGAGTGATTTTCCATGGTACAAGTAGATTTGCATTTGGGCAACTAGCTAGCTACGTAGACACGATTCCTCAGTGTGAAATATTTATTGGAAACAATGGAAAAAAATAAAATAATCAAAGCAGATGACGTGTATGCATTGTGTTTGAATGAAACCTAGCTACTGTAATTATGCTTAGTTCTGAAAATGACATAGAAATAAGATATTAGAAATGCTCAACATTTTATTTAATCCAAAACCCTGAGGTAAGTAATATGATGCAGTGGTTTAAATATGCTCAACATTTTATTTAATCCAAAACCCTGAGGTAAGTAATATGATGCAGTGGTTTTTTTATCAAAGGATCAAATTTTATTAATTTGTCTATCTAAAAGGAAGCCACCTAAAGAATGAAGTTTTATGAAACTTGTCTATATACTCAAGTTTAACATAGGTGTTTATTTTTACTCTCAGCCGTTTAACTTTTTGTTTAGTTTTACAGTCAACCAATAACATTTGAGATTGCTAGTTAACTACATTGGTGCAGACATATGCAAATGTCTGTTATGGATACGTGATCTAAAAATATAATTATTCATGGATTTATTCATATCTATGAGTTGTATAGGTTTTTATGGAGTTTAATTTTTATTAGGTCACAAGTTTTTAGAGTTGTATAGTAGGTTTTTTTTTATTAGGTCACAAGTTCAAAACTTATGGAAAGGGGTCAAAGTATTGGAAGTGAGTTGTTATTGTGAGTCCCTAAGTATTAATCTAGAAGTAGTTGTTTTTGTTTGAGTTGTATTATTTATCTAAATCCACTATTCTAGGACTTAGAAGAGTTATATATATATATATATATATATATATATATATATATATATATATATATATATATATAACCGTTCAATAAAAGATAGTGTGTGATTTGTGTATAATTATCTCTGCTTTCTATATTTTCTAATATGGCATCAGAGTAGGTACTGCCTTGACTCTCTCAAGATTATCTAGGCTTTGATTGAGAGTCAAGATTATCTAGGGTTTGATTTCTATGTTTTTCTGTGTATATTTATTTCTTGTGTAAATTTGGAATCGAAGAAAAAATGTTGTTTGTGGTTGTGAGAAGCAGCCAAAGTATGAAATTTCCAAGGTGATGAGTGTATGATGCTTTCTGTATATAACCAGATAATCGTGTTAAGCAAATAATCCTTGGGTTAGTTTGTGTTAGGTAATCCGTTATTAGAGTCCAATAAACCTCGGGAACTGATTCAACAGTTTCTTGATGTATTTATATGTGTACACATTGTACATCATTTCTTGGGACATTCATTAATATATTTTTGAAGTTTGTTTCCAGTTTATGCGCTGTGTGTCCTACAGTGAGCGAGTTGTTCATCCACCTGATGTGCGACTAGTTTTGTGGCCCTTTATAACCATTGGAGTTTGCATCTACCAGTCCAAAGATTTTGTGCATTGTGTGATAACCAGGCTCTGTGTGAAAGAGGCTGAGGGGTTCGAGTTATCTGAATAATTTCGTTAGCACCGAATCTAATTTTGATGATTAAATAAAGATTAACTGTTTCAGTAGCGACCATACTGAATTTTAGTGAAATGACCAGTATGTTGATGCCGCTGCCCCTGGAGAAAACAAGGTCAAACAACTCTAAGAGTAAGTTTCTGATTGTGTCTCAATCTATATGAAGTAGTTTTCGAAAAAGAAAAAAATATTTTGTGAGATAGCACCGAAACAGTGGAGAGGTATGTAACCTATGGGCATTAGTTTTACTGTATTTCCCTATACAAGTGCATATGAATGAAATATTTGAAATTAGAGGTAAGAGACTCTGTATAAATGGCCCAGTGGAGAAAACCGAGGCTTTTGAGAACGTTCTTCAAAGCCCTAAAGAAATTTCTCTAAGACCAGAAGCATCGATTTGAGTCAAATAGTATTTGGGTAAGTTTAATTCAGAATATTGTTATCATTGTAGTGGGCCGGCTTTGCAGCTTTGTTTTTCTTGGTCATAAACCAACCAATAACAATTGTTCTGCTGGACCAGTGTTCTTTAAAGATATTGATTAAAAAAAAAAAAAAAACCACAGAACTGATATGGAAGAAATGCAATTTCCTGTTTTCTATTGAATTTTCTAAAAATGCTTGGGCTGCTCTGCAATTAAATTTATCAAACAGGAAGCCTGCTCCATTTGAGCCATTTGTTTTGTGTGGCCTTTCTGGGCGTATATGTTTTGGTTTGCGTTTGCCAAAGAGGTTGTAAGGAAAGCAACGGCAGAACTGGATTGGAAGGGGTTCGGAGTCGTCCTATGGTAAAGGCCAGTTCTGCCTCCATCGGTTCTGCATCTGTTAGTTTTTGAAGGTTAGTTTCAAAATCGGGTCTCGAATTCATTTTTCAAACTCATTTTCAAATCCTGGAAGAGTTTAACTGGTGAAACAAGTATGCAAAGGGTTGTTTAAAGTCTGAATGAAGTTAGTTGATCAATAATCAATCATCTCAGAGATCGGCGGTCGATGCTGGAGTCAAATTCTGCCAAAAATTAAAAGAGCAGAATTTGAATTTTTTTGGGAACAAAAATTTTAAAAGGCTGTCATTCAGTTTCAAATTTTTAAGAGGCTGTTGGTTCAGTTTACATTCATAAAAGAGCAGAATTTGAAATTTTTTAGGAACAGATATTTTCAACAACAATTTTTTTCAAAAAAGTTGTCATTCAGTTTCAAATTTTTGAGGATGCCGGTTCAGTTTCAAATTTTTTGAGCTTTGAAGTTAATTAATTAAGTTTTATATAAAACTTAATTATTTATAATAAATATTTTTCAATCTATTGAACAATTTTAACATATTGGAGAGATAAGTTTAAGTATATTGGAGAGATATACAAAGGATAGCCAGAGAAATTTTTTGAGGTATGAATGAGAATTTTTTTTGAAGTATGTTTTTGGCCATACAATGTAGCAGAGTTTTGGGCCATACAATGCAACATTTACCTATATGGAAAGTAGTTATAAAACATCTTTTGGTATATTAAAGATCATGATGTCACATGGGTCAAAGATTATTTGATGAGAATTAAAACCAGATTTTAAAGGGGATTTTTAAGCACAATTATTTGATGAGAATTAAAATCAGATTTTAAAGGAGAATTAAAATCAGTTTTTGACATATCCAAAAGTGGGTTGGAGTGTAGAGTATGGCTTCCAATAGACTTTCCAAGGAAAGTTTTGAAGTTTTGAAGTTGTCTATTACATGTTATGATTTGTATTGTTGATGGGTGCATGATCGGTTGAACTCGACACCCGATTAAATCATTGAAAATTTGTTTATATTGGGTGCATCCCCATTTTTTGAGTTTATTGAGAAAATGGCCAAACTAAATGATTTAGTACAGTTATTAAGCAATTTAATGCTATCTATTGTCCAAAACGATGTCCAAGTTAGCAAAGACATGCTTTGTGACATCCAATCATGTTTGCAAAATGCTAAAAGAAAAATTGAATTTTTGGAATTAGAATCGCAGTTACAGCGAGACGAACTTCAAAAGAAAACTTGTGATTCTGAACTAGTGTTTGTTTAGAACAACATTTTGTTTGAGCCTGATCATGAGTCAAAGAATGATCAGAGAAATGAAGTGCTTTCAGGTGTAAATTTGGACGCAGGTAGAAGTTCTGATGTGAAACCTGTCATAACACCTTGGGAAGAGAATAGAGAACAGGTCTTGGTTATAATAATGATATATATTTTCACATTCTAGATTTCACTAAACCTATAAAATTTCGAAGTGCAGGTGTTCTAGATGGTGTAGTTTCAAAAAAAGTTGATAGATGCCAACAATGTAACAAAGTTGGACATATGAAAGATCAGTGTTTTTATGTTCACCCGTGCGAGCATTCTGGAAAACGAAATCACCAGTCAAATAGATGTTACAAAAATAAGAGCACTACAAGAGAGAAGTTAAGTTTTGTATGGATTGCTTCTTGGGAATAGACAAAAGAAGCCAAGAAGATCTACAGATCATATCGAAGAATTTATTCGAAAGTGATGAGTCTTGCAATGACAAATATTTCTCACCTTGTATCCGACAAGGGGGGATTTGTTGGTGGGTGGTCTGCTATAGGTTTGAGTTCGAGATGTCAAGCGAGCCTGAGTCAGTGATCCACATCCTTAGCCATAACCTCGGTTTATCGAGTTGTTTCTGAGCGAGCACTTCCAGATTTGGAATTGTTTGAGGAACTGCTGTGATAGCTTCGGAGTTTGTGGTCAACTTAAAACCACATTTTTTGTTCTGAGCACTTTTATGTAGGTTCCAGAATTAGTGTTGGTGGAGACATTGAGTTCTTTCATTTTTGGTTTATGGTCATCTTTGAAAACCATTTTCGAGAGACATTCAGCTCTTGGCTGAGATGCATTTCTGCATTCTGAGCTCTCATTCTTGGACTTTGGTATATCCCTTCGGATTAAGGGGGGAATGTTAAGAAACTAATCCTTGGGTTAGTTTGTGTTAGGTAATCGGTTATTAGAGTCCAAGAAACCTGGGGAACTGATTCAATAGTTTCTTGATGTATTTATATGTGTAAACATTGTACATCATTTCTTGAGACATTCATTAATATATTGTTGAAGTTTGTTTCCATTTTATGTGTTGTGTGTCCTAAAAATCGTTACTTTAAGAATGGAATGAGAACATGTCAATAGATATGTGGCACCCGAGATATCTGCACTTTGGGGTTTATTCAACTCCCACTTTTCTTATCCAACAACAACCGATATTGGTATAAAGTTTAACTAAGGTTGTAGAACCTTAAGAGAAATGTATGCTCAAAGCGAGTAGTTCAGAAAATCATGTGAGGTTTTTTTGTTGTGGTGAAGGCAAGGTCGTGGCAAAGGAAGCTTTTCATTGAACGTTGTGTGGTACTGTGCTGCAAGAGCTTTGGAGGAGGGAAAGCCTCCCTATAGTTGTCCCTAATCCAATAAGAGGAAAAGTACAATGTCTTGTGGATAGCCAATGTCTTGTGGAAATTCGCATGGTGTTGTAATGTCTAGGAGATATGTGTTGAAGTTTTGAATATAGTGTCGTGGAGTGGACCCAACCTATGCAAGTGTTAGAGTTTCGAAACCAGCGTCGTGGAACTTGGATCCAAGCATGGTATTCTATCAAGGATTTGTTGGTTTAGTGGTTGCAATAAAATTTTATTTTAAACTCACCAGCGAAGCAGAGAACCTGAGCATGTGTTGACAGAGCAATGTGCAATAATGGAGAGGAAGGTCTAATAATGGGTGGAATTATAACCCATGATTATATAAAAATGTTGTCAATATTATGTGAAAATTTTGTCAAATTTTGACACGTATATTCAACTTAGAAGTGAGTTGGTGGAACCGTTGTTAACATAAACAAAGACAAATGCACAATCTGTCGTTCCTAGAAAAAGTGATTGTTTTGTGATGGATACCCAATGGAGAATAAAATGAGTTGAATGTCACATGCACATGTCCCATGTTCATTGGAATCAATGCTTAGATTTTATGTAGCCTCCAAGAACATAATTTAAATGGCTATGGTGGTTAGTGGAAGTCTTCTATGTGGATGTTTTCTATGGGCCTATAGCGGGTCAATTTTCTTTTAGGTTTTGAAATGTAAAGTTATCATGGTTCTATTGTAATTCTATGAAATACCTATTAATGAAGATAAAAACATCTTTCAAGTTATTTCAAGTTAATGGTTCTTGAAGTTCTTCGGTGCTAAGAGAATATATTATTGACTTGTTTATGTGACTCTCTTATGCGATGGTGGGTCTTGTTGTGCTTCAGGCCTCAAGAGCATATTTTTTTACTATGTAAGTGTGTAAGTAAAAAAGGTTTGTTGTATGATGGAATGTTGGATAAGCTCAGTACATAGAAAACTTACCTAAGTATGTACTACTAGGATGGAAGCATTTCCATAGAGATATTTAGTATCTAGGCTATTCTTCGAGGTAGTCAAGAAGCGTAAATTGTACAAAGTATGACAATCAGATGGTTAGAGGTAGCTATGTTTTAAATGGAGGTCAAGTGACAACTCGAAGAAGTGGTGGTGAAGAAAGAGTGATGTTTGTGCTATTCGAGAGTGGATGTGAGTGTTAAATAAAACCAGTGAGATAGAGATCATATTGTTATTATAATGTGTATTTTATATATTTGTTACATGTAATCATTAAGGGAAGGTGTTGAAAGTGATGCTTCCATGTGTTTTTGGTTGTTTTGAGTTGTCATTGTGAGTCCCTAGGTGTCAATCTAGAAGTAGTATTTTTCCTATGTCTGATTTGTATTAGCTATCTAGATCCACTATTATAGGAGCTAGAAGAGTTTTGTATTCCTATATATGTAACCATTGTGATCAATAAAAGCAAGTGTGTGTGATTTTTGTGTAATTATCTCAGCTCTGGATGTTTTCTAACAGGAAGGTGGGATCCACTTGTTGCAGATAAAACATACCCTATTAGACATCTAGGCTCAACATAGATTCATTGGTGACAACATCCCACAAGTGACAAAATCATTCTTCCATTCGATCTTGTGGTTGGCCACGACCTAGGCTCAACCTAGTCGAAAAAAGCTATAACTTTTCATAACCCAAATAGAATTTATATAAATGCAAAAGGTCAATTGTAGAATTGAAAGAACACTACCATTGGAGAATAGAAAGACATGGCATTCCTAGCAATAAACTATCCCACACTTCCTTCAATTAGGTTCACTTCATATGTAGGGGTACGGTCATCATAGTGAAGCCAAAAGTAATTGCCTTCCCATAAATTATAGTTTTCCATATATCATCATAAGCATCTTTTAATCGCAATAGGAATGCATGTATTTTGTATACTATTCTTCAATATATCTTGAAAGATTCAAAACCCCTTAATTTCTTCATGTGTTTCTTATAGTTTTAGTGCATGGTGTTTTTTACATTCTCTGTACTTGTTGGCACTAGATAATGCCATTTTATGTGAATTTATTCAATGTGTAAATATTATTTTACTATGAATAACCACATATTCTTTATAATCCATTACAAGCTCAAGAAAACTTAGAGGAGTGAAAATGTTCCTAAAACCATGGATATGCTTTAATTAAGAATATATATATATATATATATATATATATATATATATATATATATATATATGAGGTCTATGGTATTTCATAGAAGATTTCATTCAATGGGTCTCTTTCTTGTACAGAGAGTTTTGAAATGAAGATTTCTAAATGATCATAAATTATTCAATATTGATAAAAATATTTAATATAATAAATTTCATAATTTCATCACCCTTTTAATTATAATGAAGTTATTTGTGTTGGAGTGTTCACATAAATACATAGTGAAGTGTGCTACAAGAACTTCATATGAGAGTTATGAGTAACAAATTGAAATAGTTGTAACTTTCATGATAATTTTCAGTATTACCATTACAACCTAAATATTAAATCCCATGGCAATTATATTTCTATTAGTACCCTAGTCTCACTAGAATTTGGGTGCTCTATCAAAATATCTATAATTTATACTACTTTCATTGAAAATACTTTAAATAGTGAGTTTTAAAGTAACAATATTTTTACTTTCTAAAATGTCATTTGAACATTTTTTTACAAACTATGTATTCTTTTAGATCTATTCTTTGTTTATTTATATTCTTCAAAAATGTATATATGTGTTGTAGCCTGATTTTCCCTCTTGAAAATCTAATAAAAAAAAAAACTCTTCCCGTTATACTCAGAGGGCGATTCAAAACTCCTTAAGATAGGATGACACTATACAATGATACTTTTCAAAAACGACGAACCCCTATTATTTTGTCTTTGTGATAAGAAAACTTTTTAGTGATACAAGACTTAATATGATATAATTTATACCTGATTATAAAAAAAGGTGTCATTAAATTTATTCACTGCAAATTATTTAACAAATTTATTTAATAATAATGATTATATTGATCCTATTTCATTAATCTTCATTAGAATTATTCAAGGAAAATTTAAAGATGGAAGTTTATCTTAAAATTTAGAAATTTTGGTGAATCTTACTAGTAGCTAATATCAAAATTGTGAAATGTATTTCTAATGATTTTATATTAGTATATATAAAATTTTAGCGATTCTTAAGGTAAAATAGTTTTATACTATAAAATGCAGGCGAATTATTTTTAGGAAAAATAGAAATTGGCAAATATTTATTTTGAAAAAAACATGAAAAATTAACTCACATGCTAATATTAACCCTTAAAACTTTCCATAAAATTATCCAAAATTAACTATCTAATAATAATAAAAACATAGTTCACTTACAGTTAAAATACCCTCATAACTACACTATACTTACTAGAATAAACCCTTTAAACTTCATTATGCTTATAAAGAAAATTCCATAAAAATTATAATCTATAAATAATATTATCTTAATTTTATAAACTTTTACACCATTAAGTAATTCCATAACTCTATATTTTTAAATGATTTTAATATTAGTAAGCTCCATATTTAGAATTTGTCCATTTCTCATATTTACGATCACATAAATATTTAAATTAATGTCCCTTTATCTATATATATTTAAAATCCCTTTCTAAATACTTCAATATTCAAAATGTGTCCATTTCTCATATATGTGATTGCACAAAACGTTTATATCCCTTTTCTTCCATAATGTTTTATAGTATCAAGTTTTCTTAATTTCATGTAAAATTAAAACCTAAACTTATCTCCATTGTCATCCCTTGATTAGACACCATATCTAGAACCCATTGAACCTTGCCATTACACTAATTCCTCTCTCACCTTGTGATTCTACTTCTTAAGCTCACCTGCCCCTGTCTCCAATACTCCATTGCCAGTTTTAAATGTTGTTAGTTATGAGTGGGTATTTTACTCAACATCGAATTTATATAGATATCCTTTCTTTGTTTTTGTTTTCAGAGATAATTGTTTTTTTTTTCCAAAGAAAAAATCGGTAACTTTTATTTATATATAAAAAAAAGTTACACATAGCATATGCATTTAAGCATTTTCAGAAATTGCCCATTGGGCTCATGTGCTTTGGCACACAATGCAACGTAGCAAAGCTACCTTGCATTCAGAAAGAATGAAATAAAAAGAGAAAGAGAGAAGGGAATACAGTGAGAGACAGAAAAAGTAAAAACTACTAGATCGTGGGAAAGGCGTCCCACAAATCAGGTTTTTCTGCCTTTCTTCTTCTCAACCTTGCGCCATTCGCCTTGGGAAGGAACACAAGTGGCTAGGACAATCTGGTTTTCTGCAATATGAGTTCCTATATCCTTGTCTGAGTCTGAAGTTTCTGAAGTATGATGTCTTTTAATCCCTCCGCTGCTAATGTCTTCGCCGTTCCTGTCTGATTGTTTCGACTGGTGGAGTGGATCCATGTGTGCGGTCTTGTCCTCTGTTTGTACCTCTGGTTCCTGTGTGGGTTGCTTACTTTCTGGAGGAACTAGTTCCTCTTCTTCTTCTGACTCGTCCTCCTCAGAGTCAGGAGGAGGAAACTGCCAGCCTTTCCTCTGCTTCCTGTTTGATTTCCTTTTGATGTTTGCTTTCTTGGCTTCTGGACATGTATTCTGTAGGTGTCCAGTCATCCTGCAAATCCTGCATCTGAACGCAGTGTTCTCATAATCTAGTGTTTGTAGCCAGTTTTGCTGCTTATAAATCAGCATGATGTTTTCCGGTAGCCCTTTGCTTAAATCTACTTCTACACAGATTCGGGCAAAGGTGAAAATTCTTTGTTCCAACCTTTCCATGTCTGTTTTGATATACCGCCCAAGGCTATTCCCAATGCTTTCGAGAACCTGTTCATTCCAAAAATGAAGAGGCAGGTTGTGTAGTCGCACCCATACAGGTAACCTGGAAACTGTCATGGTGTTGGGGTCAAAATCTGGAAACCATGGGGTTATAAACAACCCCGTGGACCCCCAAAACCAAGGCCCTTCTCTGATTATGATATCTCTTTCCTCCGAGGTTTGGAATTTTACAATAAAAAACCCCTTGGAGCAGAGATGTATTTCACAATCCAAGGACCATTGTGTGAAAATCCAATGAAATAGATCCACTGGTTTGGGCCAGAAACTGTTAAAGCGGCATATTAATGCCTGGGCTTCATATGTTTTTTTATGGTCCTCTGTTGCTGAACTGTTGATTTTTAGTGCTGGGGTTTGGTCCTGTAGTTCTACAATATAGGGTCTCGGCACATTTCCAGCCTGTTCTGGGGGTGAGCCTGCTGCTTTTTTCCCTTGAAGGATGTTTTTGTAGGAGGGGCCTCCATTTGATTGCTGTTGAGTGAAGGGCGCTTTCCCTTTATCTCCCCCTGCAGATCTTGGCTTGTTCTGGTTCACAGCACCCCCTCGCAAACGCAAGTTGAGGGTAATAGTCATCTCTGCTTTTATGGAATAATCCTTTAAAAGCCTGCACTCCTGGAGGGAGCTGTGCCCATTGACCAGATGTTGAATTGACGCTGGGTACCCTATCAATCCCCAGATTTTATGCTTAAGATGTAAAATAGAAGTATCATCAGTTACCCAGACTACACGAGACTTGCCCGTCGGGGTTCTAATAAAAATTTGAAAGGGGGAAGAGTTCTGCTGAACCGAGATCTTACCGATTGATTGGGGATCAGAGGTAAGCGCTTCCTGCTTATGCCGATCCCTCATCTCTGCCTTTCCTTTCTGTTGATTCGGCGGTGGGTTCAGATACCGAGATCTCGGATCAGGAAGAAACCGCCCCCAAACTCTCTGAGAACTAGGGGCTCTTGCACTTCCATAGCAGTGTTCCCCATCCAGTCTAGTCCACGACTGCCAAATCTCTCTGCCTGGCGTAAGGAAAACTTGGGAAAAACCTATGGCGGCGCCTTCCTGAACAAGTGTGGAACGAATCAGCAAAAGTCGGTTGCAGGGCGCCCTTGGTCGGGCCGGATCAAACGCTCGTTGCTTTGTGGCTGGAGCCATTGCTTGGGTTCTGCGATAAACCTCCCATGGGGCTCGAAGCTAGCCTCCAGATCCGCGCGTCACCTGCAGGAAAACCTCTCTCACGCCAAATAGATCTGATGCAATCGAATCGGATTCAACACCGTAAGGGAGCCTTGCTGAGCCTGAGCTATCCTGATCCCCCGGCTTGGCGGCGGCAGAAACATGCAGAGACCTTGCAGAAACCCTTGATGCGTCCATCTCCGCGCCTCCCTCTCCACTCCCCTTCAGAGATAATTGTTAATTGTTCGTGATTCTATATTTCAATCGAGCATTGGAATCATTATTTTGGACATATGTAATCTCAACTTTGATCTTTTGTGCTATACATATACTATAATATAACATTGTGTGTGTAGCATTTTATTTAGATAAATAGTGAATTGTAAAATAATGTTTCTGAAAGGTATTAGTGAAAACCAATGACTCAGCACAATAGTAACTAATATGGTTTAACTTTATTCACTTGTATTTCTTTTCAGGGAAAGAAAAGCTTACGATACTATTTCGAGGAGACGTCTACATTGAATATACATTTGCAATATACGCAGACGTTCGTAAGGTTACAAGTACATTGTCCAATTAAGCATATTTAAAATCAACACTTTATGGTATATATTCAAATTTAATGTATTTTTAATTTTAATATTATATATTTACATGGGTATTCATTAATTTTTTATTAAAAGATGTTAGATTATTACTTTTTAAATTGTAAAATTGATTTTATGATTTGAAATTAAAGATGTATGATTTAGTTTTTTTTATTTTAATATAATTTTGAATATCAATACAGTACAGTGCGCTTAAATTTTCAAACGTTTTAGATATAAAAGAAACATAAATAATATTCAAAAATTTGCAATGGATAAATAACTAAAAAAACTTAACTTTATAATAATTGTTAATTTATACATTTATCATTATTTTTTGAATTTATTCTTTAAATTTTTATGTGAAATCGGCTTATGATTTTTTTTTTTCTAAGCAATTCTATTTTTATTATATAATACATTCGTCATATTCCAGCGTTGCCAAGCCAATTCCAACAAGAAATACCAGATTCAAAACAGCAAAATAGGGGCTACCACAAATGGGGAAGCCAGCCCTTGAGATGTGTTTAGGAAACTTAGAGGGTGCTGTCCATTTAGGGAAACTAGGTATGTTCATACCATATCTAGACCCGAAAATAAAAAAGAGGCAAATTGACTAGACTAGAGTGAAATTGACTGAAAAAAAGCACAGGGAGAAGAACCTAGTTGTTAAGCTATCGATTTCTTGTCATCTTGGATTGGCGGTTGAAGCGGCTCCATAATTCAGCACATGTACTCGGAGTCATCGTCCTCGAGCTTGGACACCTGGGTGTTCAACGGAGGAGAGGATGTCGCGTGAGCACCTGTTCCTGCATTTGTGTTGTCATCATCTGCGGTGCAACTTTTGTCACTGTTCGAGGCTAGCTGAACCGGCAAAGCCACCATTTTGTGAGGGGGAAAGGGGGAGGCGGGGGAGATGGTGGATTTGTGAGGACGTTTCCTGGACCGGGACCCAGAGCCAAAGGTCTCAATGGAAGGCTCAGGAAGGTGCATTGAAAGGCGAGCGGAGAGGCTGATGGGATCTAGGACCTCCGGCTTATCCCAATTGATGAAGAAATTCACAGTTTTTCCAGCAGTGGCATGAATGGGAGGACGGGAAGGGAGCCCACGTCCACCGCCCCTCGGACAACGCAAGCGGGGACGACGGGACATGGTGGAGGAGCAGGAATGCAAGTGAGGCGAGGGGGGGAGCACGACGTCGTTGTAGCGAGCCGAAGGAGTAGATAAATGGTGCAGGGGCTTGGCAGAGGCAGAGGCGACAAAGCTAAGCCGAAGAGAAATCAAAATGCTGAAATGGGGAGCTGGAAGCACAATATTATGGTCTATGAATGGTGACAGAAGGCAAGTTGGCGTGACAAGCAGAGTGAATGCGGGCAGGTCGACGTTAATGCAGGTATGATGTAGATAGGACGCTGCATTAGGTTCGAGGGTGGTGGAGAATAAAGAGCCCACGCCCCAGACTTTAATCTCCTTGCTATGACCATGTGCCCCCACGTGAGGAGGATGGATGTCCATTGTCCGCGAGGCTAGGTGGTGGCATACCTTGATGCTAATTAACACCCGCATGGGGGGGAAATCTGCTCATGATTATACTAAACTATATATCAAAATTAGTGGGAAGTAAAATTTAATTTAGATTTACATGTATTACTTGAATTATGTCAAATTGTAACAGGTTTGTGTGTCTGTTTAAAGTTTTCTTTTGGTATATTTTGTACTAAATATATAAAATAGTTTATTTAAATATATATTGAGTTAAAGAGTTGATAAATTTTTAGATATGGGATAATTTATTTATTTATTATTTTTTTTTTTTTATGAACGGGGTTATAATGTTTTTAGAATGCGATGAAACAAAATAGTTTATTTTATATAGACGGGGTTATAGTTTTTTTAGAATGTTATGAAAAAAAATAGAATATATATAAAAAAAAATTATAATCTACAATCTCTAGATTGAAGGAAATACTTCATATTCTATTCTCATTAGTGAAGCAAGTTTTTTCCCCATTGAAAGGATGGTTGTGACTAGATATCTAATGTATAAGAAGAAATTAAACAACATGGAAGTCAAAAGGTTTAGTTCTAGCCAAACACCCCATATTTTCAAATGGTATTAACATAAGGATGCTCATTCTTGGCTTGACCATTGGGGTAGCATATTATTAAAAATATCATCACTTCAAAAATTTAATAAAAAAATGTGGGATGATAAAGAGTGAGAGATGAAATATTAATTCTCATGAGCTTCATGGTGAAGTTCCCAAAACAACATGGGATGAAAGAGTTTGTCACAATAATGACATGAATAGCATTGAAGATGAAAATCACTTTCTCATAAATTTTCCATCTTATACTCACACTTATCTAATTTCTAAAATATTGTCACACTATGAGCCTTCTTGACTTTTTAAGCCAGCGAAACTATGTTGATCTTGGAAGGTTTCTCTTAATATTATTGAAGTATATAAATAAAACGCTAAAAAATTTCGAGCAATTTCTTACCTTCTTAAGTTCTAATAAATCATATTGATCTAATCATCATAATCATCACCATCATATATTAATTTAATTATATAATATATTAATTTAAACTTATATATTAATTTAAAAACATAAATCCTCTTATATGGACCATTTTATTTGAATAAAGTTGTTGGGTTTTTCTAGTTAATATATATACAATATCACTAATTGAACTATTCATTACATCATATAAGCCTAATTTTCAAGTAATTATTTTCTCAATGTAAATATTCTAAATGTATTAGAAACCTTTAAAAAAATTATTAAATATTGTATTAATTAAATTATGTCAAAATAATGGAAAATTCTAGAATTTGTTATTATTAGAAATTTGTTATGTTTTGTTAGAGATTTGTTACGATTAATTGTCTTAATTAATTGTCATTAGTTTCCAGATCTTATTTTCTAAGAATTTGTTCAAACTATTATATGTATTTGATTGTTGGCTTAGTGAATATAATTAGTGTAAGCATTATCTCACTTGAGAGTTGCAACTCATATTCCAATGATTTTTTCTTCCATTATTTATGTTTTGGTATCAGAGTGAGGCCATGGAATCCTAGAACAGTGGTGTTTGGTGATTAATCTCCTTGGTATGTTGAGTTGAGAGCTCATTCTAGCGTGGTAAATAGAATCATTGGATGTGGATGCTTGTGGTTTGAGACAGGTTGGATCTGCATGGGTTGTGAAGAGAAACATGGGGGGAGCTATGCTGCGTATTTTTTCTTGATTCCTCTTACAATGATAAGGGAGTCAAATTGTTGGAGTGTTTAGTTTATACGGTTGATTTTTTTGGCTCGTGTTAGTGTTTAAGTAAGCCAATTATGGTGTTGTTGGGCTATGTGAGTGTTGAGTGAACTGCAAGTGTTGTTGTTAGGCCGTGTGAGTGTGGACAGACCTATACTCAAGTTCTGGTGCATGTCTTGTATCTATGAGCCATCATGTAAGTCTAGTGGGGTGAGAGAGGTAGGAATGTTGTTAGACTGGGGGACATGGTGGAAAAGAGAGTTGTTGACCAGGTTCCGAACCATTACCTTAAAAATTTTGTTTTTTTAACTAATCGGAATAATAAGACATGTTATGCAAGTGCATTTTTTGGGGGCATAAGTATGAAGTTATCACTTATTTAGCTTTTTTGGTTTTATGAGTGTGAAGGATTTAAATAATGGTGAGCTATTTCAAAATCTAAATTGTTTTGTCTACTTCGGGAATTCTGTAAAAGTTGTGATATTGCTTCCCCTAGCTTTGAGAAGCAATTTGTTCCATGCATTTTTTTTTAATGTGTGAAAGTATTCTAAATTCTACTTAATGGCTATACCTTTGGTACAATCTTATTTAAATGAATCAAATAAGTATTGGAAGTTTAAATTGTATACATTAATAGAAGGGTACAATGTTTGTTCGATAATGTTGAGGGGAAAACCCAACACTCTTATTTTCAACTTATTTATTTCAAATAATGGGATTTTTTCAATAAATTTTGGCTAAATCACCTTTTAATATTTCTCATTTGGTTAAGTGTAAGACAATTTTTCTAAATTTTCTTTTGATTTCTCATTTCATCTCATTTGTTTGCACTATTTGTAAAGGGTGCTGATTTTTAAACCAAGAGCTAAAAAATGTAAAAAAATTATATTATTTTAATTTTTGTAAATATTGATTTTTAGTTAATTTTTATTAATTAATTCATTTTTCACTAACGCTCCTAAAAAATCACCACAGCCAAATTATAGAACCATTAATACTATGTGTTTTCGAATCTCAAAAGTTTATATCAAATCTCAATTTAAAAAAAATTACGAGATCTGAAATCCCTTTATTTTATCAAGTGGTTATAGTTTTTTTATGTGATTAAAACCTTTTTATAAAATTGTTGTAGTTTATGATGGAAAAGACCCACTCCACGTGGGCCCCTCTTCATCTCACCTCTCTTACGCCACTCCTCGAGACCTTGGAACACATACATTTCATAACTCCTATTTTTAAAAAGACTTCTGAAATCCTTGCTCCCAAAGTCTCCTTATCTCTCCCCCCCCACTCCCCTCAGCTCATCACATCCCATTCCGGGAATCTCATTTTCCTAACTTCAAATTTAATAGTCCTCTGAAAACTCATTCCTCCTGAAAACCCTTATCACTGCACGCATTACCCCTTCCTACTCATTTCAGAGTTCATCATTTTCAGAACTACCTTTTAAAATTCCTTCCAAAATATATATTTTTGAAGCCCTTATGACTCGTGCTCCACCTTTATGACTTTGGGGCTTTTGTTTTAAATAAACTTATGATTTCTTATAGCTCCGATGCCCCAATGTCCCTCGTGGGCTCGTTGACCTCAGATCCTTTTTCATAAAACTTATGATTTCTAATTCTTACGATGGCCCCCCGTTTAATCCCTTCTGATGGCCCATTACGTTCATTTGTCTTGGTTTGTGGATGTCCATAAAAACGTTTTGTAATTCAATGCATCATTTTATTAAAGGGGTGTAAAGACATGTTGATGTGGATATAAAAAGTATGATATGAACAGAAAATGTATGGGGAATGAAGAGGTGAGTGGGGGTATGGAAAGAAATTAATAAATTAATATTAAATTTAATTAATGTAATGTTTTTTTTTATTACACTCATTTAACTAAATGAAATACTAAGGTAATAATACTTTTTATTGTAATTAATTAATTATATTTAGTCAATTTGATTAATTAATTACATAATTAACATTAGCTTAACATTATATATATATATATATATATATATATATATTGAAATTAATTGATTTCTCGAATAGATTTTATTTTTTTTAATCATTTTCGTTTCAGTTTAAAATAATCTATATTAATTAATACAATAACCTTAACACAATAATTTTAACTAAAAATATCATGTATATACTTTTTATATATAGGAATAAGGTTTCTATATTTATATTTAACCACATAAATTTAGTGGCAACTCAAAAAGCTTTGCTGTAAAACTACAATAATGGCAACAAAGTTAAATAAATCATAATTTTCACAAAAGGTGAGAATTGTACTCCAAAGAAATTACAATGTGCACAAATTTCTTTATATTTAAGAGGAAAAATGCCCTAATTATTTAAAAAAAATGATAATTAAAAGAAATAAAATGAATATATAAATAAAACAATTATTAACGTGATTCCAATGTTTTTGTGAAATTATTAATGGGATGTCTATATTCTAATGAAATTACTAACGTCAAAATTTAGTGTATTCCAAAAATCATGATTTCCCAAAATAGTAACTTTTGACATATCAAGATTATCTATATTTTCATGAAATTACTAACGTGAAAATTTAGTGTATTCCAAAAATAATGATTTCCAAAAATAGTCACTTTTGAGATAACAAGATTACCAATACTTTTAATGTGAGAAAAATAAAAATAACTATTGAATGTAATAATTAAAAAAAATCATTTAAGTCAATGACAGAGCCTTCCTCCTTGCAAATTTCTCTTCAAATTTTAACTCAACTAAGATTAGCCACCTTAATGATTTATCATTGGTTATTTAAGGAGTTGGGTGGAGAATCGGTTGTTTAGCGAGGCTCTTGGGACTCTTTTATATATATGCTCTAAAATACGGTTTAATTAAGATGGGGGTAAACAAATTGGATTTCCATTGAGATGAATATATCTCATACCTAGCATTCTTCTCATAAACGATGAAATTCCATCAGAAAAATTAAGTTAGCTAAGAACCACCATCATCAAACCTCCTAACTACCCCAAACTATCTGGGATAATGCCACTCAAACTATTCAAGCTTACATCGAGTTTTGAGAGCTTATGAATTTTTCTAATCTCTTTAGTAAACTCTCCAACAACCATGTTTCTGCTCAAAATCAATATATCCTAATCTTTGAGCTCACTCATATCACTAGGAATCTAACCATAGACCAAATTCCCACTTATAACATGTTGTTGAAGTCCTTTCAAATGCCCAATCTTGATAGGAAGAGCTCCTCCAACATTTGTCCGAGTTAAAATGTGTATCTTTGGTCTTACAAGTTTGTCAATATTGTCGCTCAAGATTCCATGCAAAACATGATTATCTTGGAAAACAAGCTCTTGAAGATGGCTTCCTAAAGTCCATATATATGGAGGAATAACAGTGAGTTGGATGTCATAGGTGAAACATTTACAGAAGAAAATCCACTTCCTAGACATGTTAAATGGAGAATAAAACTTATATCTCATATACATGTTGCTCTGTAAAAATAAATATAAGTTCTCTGCCTTATTTACTTGCTAATTCTAAATTGATGTGTATTGCGATAAATGCCACTTTTCACACTCACAATTGGTTATCATGAAGAAAAAATATTTTTGAAATTTTGAAGTAACAATACATTGTCCAAAGACCATTAGGATGCCTTTAACCGAACCTGATAACAAAGCCCAGTAGAAAAATCTAGAAAAACACTTGTGGAATAAAATTTGGCAAAGCAGAGATGAGTCAAATGAGATAACTTCTTCGTTTAATGTATCTTGGGAAACCTTTACAATATTTAGAAACCGCCTGTGTAAACTAATGGGTCGAAAAGGTATTAAAGGGTAGTGAATGGAAATTTTCACAGAGGACACTAAAAAGATTTCTAATATCACATTAGACCAAAAGATAAGTTGGCGTAAAGTTTGTTCTTTCTTATTTTCTAGAGCACCCAAGAATAAATTAACTAAGTGCACGATGTTCTTGTATTTTAATATATCTGAAAATAACATAGAAATACTAGTGATTTAAATGTGTTCAAGGCGCACCTTCGCGGGAGTTAAAGGAACATATATAAAACATGAAAAAATACTCAAGAACTTCAGGTTTTAGTTATGACATTATGATTTCTGATAACATTACCAAATTATCCCTTGCATCAATAACATTTCTCATACATTATTTTGGCCTAAATATTCACAAAATGTTTTCTGCATGTAGCATTTGGAAGTAGGGGAAGCTATGTGATCTCAACCATTTGGAAACATATGATTGAAAGAAGATGAGGAAAGAAAACAGCTTGAAGAAATAAATATACAAATAAAAAAAGGAATGGTAGCAAGGTGAACTTCAAGTCCAACTTCATTTTCATTGACTTCTCGATCAACAAATAAAATCAAGATAAGACTAGACAGGAAAGAAAATTTAGTATCTCTAGCTGATCGAAAGGGTGGATTTCTTTGAGCATGTTGTTGATATGTTATAGAAAATGTAGTAATTTGACAAAAAAATTTAACCTCATAGCTTCACGCTCTTTATTTTCACTTTCTACATTTTGAAGCAAGGGTAGTGAGGTAAGGTCAAGGTTGGAGTGGGCTATGTTTAAGCCAAAGGAACTCACTTCTAATACACAAGAAGTCCCTACACCCTCATATACAACCATGAATAATAACGCTTGCAAATGAATGGAACCGTGAAAGTAGAAATACTTTCCCCGTCCCCTTATCAAGAGGCAATAAAATTCAAGAAGAGATGGCAGGGCATAATGCTCCGAATGTATAAAAAAGTGCAAATGTGGTTTTCCACCCGCAAGGAAATACTTTGTCTGGCTCTTGGATGCTATATTAGCCGTTGAGCCATTTAAGCAACAAAATCTTCCCTCTCACTATAGATAATAACGAAATTTTATCAATGTTTCCTGGGAAATCTCTTGGTTTTTCATGTCCATTTTTGGTTTCGTCCTCTTTGAAGACAAGTATAATGGAATATGATCTTCCTTTTATTTATTTATCTCTAGCGAGGGATGATTTGGTGTGGAGGATCAACGAATCTATTGCAAATTTTAGGTGATTTCAAATGATAAACCATGTCACTTCTTGCAATGTAGTGGAGAGAGATGAGAAGGAATGTGATGCATTATTTGAGTTCTATCTCAAGAAAAAGTGAAGCAAGGCGAAGCGAGTACCTGCAGTGCGTGAAAATGGTAGCGAGCCCATATATTTGATAAATGATAAATGGGTGGAGTGTTAAATGACGATAAAGGTGATAGTTTTGAGATTTGCTGACAGTTGTTGAGGACGATGAATCTCAATAGTATCACCGACAAGAACCTCACAATAATTCATATGTAAGTATGGTATTGTGTAATTAATTGAATTCTTCAATTCCTATTTTAATAATTTATGATTTAATTTGATAATTTTAAATAAAATGTATATAATTAATTTAACAACTCTAATTAGTTATAAATTAATTAATTTTAATTGTAAAATTAATCAAATTTTTAATTAAAATTTCTGAATTTTATCCAAGGTATGCATTTTTTTTCCAGAATTATGATATTTTGGCACTTCAACTTCAGAGAGGCATATCTCAAGATTCACTCAACCAAATGAAGCTTGCAATAGATTCTTGGAAAGATAAGACAAAGGAGAATAATATGGGATGGTAAATTTTAGAAAATTCCATCATTTAATCACCGAGAAATCTAGAATAAGATCAAGTAAATAATTTGCAACAAAAATTAGTTTTTCTATTTTGATTTGGACAGATTTTATTGTTTTTGGAAAATTGTTGTAAAAAATTCATAGAAATTCCCAAAGGCTACTATGATTTATTTGAAGTAATTATAACATGATAATTTCTTCGGATTTTAATTTATTTTTGATTTATCAATTTGCTGAGAAGTGTTTGATTTCTATTTTGTGTACCAATTTGTTTTAATTTCTAAATTTTGATTGGTTTTTGGCAGGTGAGCAGTTTGTGAGAAGAAGAAGAGAAGACGTGGAACAATGGAATTTCACCAACAAGAGAGAAAGAAGAATTTTGGCCAATTAAAATTTGTTGGAGAAAATTTATTCTCCAACAAATCTCCCATTTTTATTTTCTTTTGTAATTATAAATATGGCTTTTGTAGAATGGAAAAGGGGTTCCAAATCTGAAATTTGGGGAGGAAATTATTGGTAAATATATGGCTTCTTGCACTACTGTGAGGAGAAATATTTTTGTAGATAATTATCTATTTTGGACCAAACTTATGGAGATTAAAAGGGATGTATTTCAAATATGAAAATTTCATGCTATCAATAAATTTTATGAGAATTTCATGTACTTAAAGGCTTTCAACATATATTTAATTATTGTACATTATTGTCTGAGATAGAGGTTGATTGATGGCTTGCATTGAATACAATTTTACGAAATTATTGATCTAAATAATTATATGATTGTGAAGTTTTGAACTGTTGTAAATTCATTTAATATATGCTTGTTTAAATAATTTCAAATGTATCTTTTAATTGTGGATCTAATTTCTATCAAGTTAAATTGTGAATTCGAATAGATAAACGAGACATACATGTTAACTATTTAGAAAATTAATGTCATGTTCATCTTATTTTTAATAATGATTGATTTATGAGAACCATTTCCTTAATGCATTCATATATGTTTTAGTTTGAATTCATTTTATATGAATTCATATGTATGTGAACCATAGATTTGATGGCCATTCATTAGATAACTGAATACACATACTTGCTTGAATTAGTAATACATCTTGGAACAATTTCCCCAGATTATTGACTTCAATTTTATTCCAAATTCAAATTTGATCCAAATCCCGTTTTAATTTTCTCTTGGTTGAGAGGGGGATTAATATTTCTTTCAATCAAGATATATTTAGGATTTATTTTCTATTACTTAGATTAGATCTGCATTTAGTTTTAATTATTTCATTCTAGAAGTCCTCTTTCATAGGGGTGAGATTTAGAGTGGCCTGGCTTAGCCATTAATTCATCTTAAGGGTCACTTTCTTGCAAGAGCTCTGCAAGAGGGTGGATCTGATGTCTCTTTTCTATTGGTAAATAATAGACATACTATAAGCCAAAAGAGAAAGAGAGAGGGTAAATGGAAACAGTTGAACCATTATAAACCACCATTCCAAATGTAAAATGAGTTGATTTAAGGTATTGACCGAGTGGTCTCCCTTACATGTTGATGAGGCCGTTATGGACCATCAATAGATAGCAAATGGGGATGAAGTAGAGGTAGATTCCACCATAGGATTTATAGCTACACCAAGCTGAGATTGGGAGAAGCAAGAGACTAAGGAAAAGATTCTACTAGGAATTATTATAAAATACAACATTATGCCTCATATCAAAGACTACAAGAAATCCAAAAAGGAGTGAAAAAAACTCAAATCTTTGTATAATTCAAAGAATAAAAATAAAGTTTCGTCCCTAAAGGGTAAGCTCATATTTTTTAAAATGGAAGAAAATGAAAGCATCAATAATTTAATTTCAAGAACTAAATATATTAAGGATAAACTTGAAGATATAGGTGAAATGGTATCTAGCACTAGACTAGTCACTATAAGCTTAAATGGAAAGCTAGATGACTATTAGATGTTTATGATAGGACTTGTAGCTAAGGAAAAATCTTTGAATTTTGATGAGTTGGTAGGTATACTTATTTAGGATGAAGAAAGGGAAAATAACTTGTTTTCACTGCTACAACAACCTCCAAAAATTCACTACATTCAAATTTTGGAGCCTAATATGACCATCGTACCTAGTGTCACTTTGATCATCAAATGGAATCTCATGTTATTCTATGTTTTTCTAGTGTCCTTGAATGATCTCAAGTATCATTGAATTGATTGGAACATCTTTAGCCACATTTCATGGTCATAACATCTTTGTTTTTTTTAAATGACACTTTTGGGTCATAGTCGCACACACTTCAGTAATCGTACTTGGGGAATGTGTATAAAGCGTATTTTTGACGTATACTTATCATTGTTTAAGTTTGTATAAGTTTTCGCGATGAGTTGGTATGTCTCGCACATGGTTTTATGTTTGAAATCATCATGTTCACCCATTTCCCTGTATCCCAGACTTAGACAAAGAAATTTGGTTTCAAAAAGAATTCATTGAGGCCAAGAGTGCATTAGCACACTGTGAAGCCTTGATGGGGAATCCTTCATTGTTCGAAAGTGTTCCATGAGCCCTCCAATAGTACAAGGTGCCTTCCTTATATCACTTTTCCCTTCCTTATTCCAAGTTTCACCCTTCAAGAGACTAAGTCTTCCTTTGATTGCACTCCTTCGACTCAAACAAGTGCACCATACTTGTGCATAGGCACACTGTGAAGGCCTTAAGATTCACCCTTCAGCCTTCCCCAAGCCCCCATGTGCCATGTGATATACATACCCTTTGAGTGCATGAGTGCACTCTAAAAGCATGAAGGTCTTCCACTAAACATTTATATGTGTGCTATATGTGCTTCTTGAGTGCATTAGTGCACCCTGAAGGCCTCAAGGCCTCATCCTTCAGCCTTTAGGAGTGCGCCCTATTCCCTCCATCTCTCCCTTGAGAGGAAAACGCACTTGGGAACCCTAATTGCTTCCCTTTTTTCCTTTTAAGTTGTGTCATCTACCCTTCCTTAATTTTCTCCCTCTCTTGATTGCATGAGAACATGTCGAAGCCCCAAATCCTTTCCTCTTTAGCCCTTCAACCTTTTAAAGCGCGCCCATGCACCCTGAAGATCTTTTTTTACCTCTTGCATTAGGGGAATTTTGAACTCTAAAATGGGCCTCCTAAGGAAGTTATAAAGTAATAGTGTAAATAATAAAATAAACATTACATCATCAAATTGTAGAGGGAAAAAAGAAAAAACTACTTTTCCAACTCGTATTTTAAACTTATCTTCCTATCAATTTACTCAAATTTCAAGAGGGAACACTCATTGGAAGCATAATTTGATTCCTCATCCAAGGATAACCCATGTTGCATACTTTTGATGGACCCTGCTATACGAAAAATGAAAAATACATGGAAAATGTGATTACAATCACGTTTTTTCATGTATTTCTCATTTTTCGCGTAGCAGGTTCCTTAGAAAGTATGCAACATGTGTACTCCTTGGATGAAGAATTAAATTTTACATCCAATGAGTACTCCCATTCGAAATTTGAGTAAAACCTTAGGGAGATAAGTTAAAAATACGAGTTGAAAAAGTAGTTTTATTATTTTATTATTTTTTAATCCTTTTACTTTTTTACTCCAAAAAGGGTGAATCATGCCCCATGGTTGACATCATCATATTGAATCTTATTGGTTCTTATAAAGTTTATTTTTGTTGTACATTTTTCTTAGGAGGCCCATTTTAGACCTCAAAATTCCCTTAATGAGCGCACTGGAAAAAAATAAATAAATAAATAAATGCATAAAACATGGTAGAATAGGAGATTTTTAGGCTAATGGTTTCTTTTCATGAGTGAGTGAAGGTATATGTATTCCTGGAACAACATGGAAATCACGGATGAGGAAGATCAAGCAAAGAGAACAAACAAAGGAAACATGGGAAAAATGAAGAAAACAAGTGAATCTTGATCATTAAATCACCCTGAAGACTCCATCTAATCAAAGACTGTTTGGAGGGTATAGACATCAACTATCACAGTTTACTGAAGAATGAAGATACAAGTAGAAACCATGTCACCACTGGAGAAATTCCATATCATCAGTCACTATTAGTCCCAGTCATTAAAGATAGTCAAATGTCATGTTCACATCACATGATGATGTGGAAGTAATTATGTATTATTTTAATCATTGTAAAGAAAAATAAGTGGAAGTCCAAGAGTCATGTATGAACTAAATATTCATGGAAGTCCAAAAGACATGCAATATCAAAATTCATATGTAATTCTAAAAATAATTTGGAAATCCAACAGTTGTAGAAGTCCAAAGGTCACTAGAAGTTGGAAAGTCAAGAGTTATGAGGATGTGAAAGGTCATACCTCAAGTTATAAATATATACTCAATCCTCATGCAAAGGAATTTTAACCTTGGCTTCTCCCACAAGGCATTAAATAGACATATTTAGTACTTTTTTGGAGTAAGTAGTGGTTGTAATGCTCCACTATTGGAGTAAGTGGTGTTAATTCTATTTATGTATCTTGGTACTTTTGATTGATATCGAAGCCTTCTAAGCCAGCACATTTTCACACATGGATTGTGAATGTTTCTAAGACCATTCTTTAAATTTTTATGGTTCATGTTTTCTTTCATTTGTACTAGAGTAATTGAACTATTTTGGTGACTTCGGTGCTTCTTGCTGAAAATGTGTTGTAACATTAAAATGATCATCACATCCTTTTGAAATATTTTGCTTGATGTTCAAAAAGATTTTCTCATTTAAGTGTGCCTCCATTAAGGTATTAGTATTACTTATCTCTTAGAGGATCACTTTATTCCCCCCTTTGTAGTAAGAGAACCTTTATATATCTGCAATCGAACATTCACAAGGCACACTAGCTTGCTCATTCAAAAGGAAATTTGTGCTTCTCTCTCATGATGACAACTAAATTCAAGGAATATCTTTAATTAAATGAAAGTTGGGCCATATTTGAGAAGGAAATATGACACCAAATAGTGTAAGGTCTAGTTGGGACCTTGTATTAGGGAGAGCCCATGTATGTCGATGGTATCCAACACTGTCAACATTCTGCTACTAAAAGGAGGGAATCCATTTTTTATGGATGAAAGATTTACACACCCAAAAAATTCTTCTTTTGGACAAGGTAGCAACATCCCATGCACTATTCCGACTCTTATTCATGAAGTAGGAGGATATTCTCAACCTGGACCAAAATTGACTTGCAAGCTTGCTTATGAACAAATCTAGGTGCTTCAACCAATAACCCATCGTACGCAAAGGAAATCAGACTAATTCCTGGAGCAGAGAATATTCCCATTTTTTTGAAGATGAAAGAAATAACTCGTACCAGTATATTAGTTTCTATCGTGAAATATTTAATTTTTGTCACTCTTGAATAGTTGGTATAATGCACATATGATACAATGCATCAATATCATCTTCCACCTCTTAACGAAGGGTATGTTTTTTTTTTTTCCTAGCGACATTTTCTACATATTAGACGATGAAGGAGAAGGCTCCTCAAATTATGATAAGGAGGAATAACATATAGATGAGAACATCGCTGACCAGAGTTTGGATTGGATGTTTGAAGGGCCTCTTTCTCTTCTTGATAGCCTTCATAATATGCCTAAACATCTGGAAAATTTGTTATTAAAGTATGATCCAAATATGAAGACTAAGTCAGAAGATCACCTCGATGATTTTTAAATGCATATAAAAATGTTGGAGGTGAGGTATGATGATTTTTCTTGCATACCTTTCCCTTATACATTATAAGGAATAGCACCAACATGGTACCAAAGTCTTCCCATCAATTCAGTCAAAACTTGGACGGAGTTTAAGAAGTTATTTCTTGAGAAATTTGTTGATGAAAATACTCTTGCCATGTTATTGAAAGAGCTTGGAAACATTAATATGGGGGAAAACAGAAAGTGAAATATTTTAATCAAAAGTTAGATCTAATATTGAAAAATTCCCCCCCAGGCATGCAACCACATGATTCAATCACTATTCATTATTACACAGTTTCCTTGCCCACTAGCATTTTCCAATTTGTGAAAATAGATACAAAGAAAGTATTGGCATTAAAAATTGAAAAATTGATCATCGTCGAGAAGGGCTTGCACATGATTAGAATTATTATGGATGATGATTAATCAAAAGGCTCTAAAGAAACTAGTAGGAAGTGTTAGCCTTCTTCTAGTAAGGTTAAAGAAAATGAATCATCAGATATTGAAATCTTGACTAGGATGGTGAAAACACATACCAATGAAATCTCAGAACTAAATAAAAGGCCAATCGAGACGCCTACAAGAAGTAGGCCTCCTAAGTCATTCCATTTTTGAAGGATTAATAATAATAGAAACAATCGGCCTACCAAATTTTCCCAAAGCTCAAATGCTTTGATGAATACATAAATTATTGGCATGGATCAGATCAACAATATTACTCAGAAAATACACGCCCTTAATGGGACCACAACATGAACAATCTGGCTACACACATTGTGGATACTTTATTATCAGATGAGCATATAAAACAAAAATAAGAACCTACATCGGCTGAAGAAAGCAAGGGAATTGGATATACAGTGAATGTATTTCACTATGTCTACAACGTTGAAAAGAAGAATGCTAAAGAGATACCAGAAAAGTGAGGCCCCTTACAATCAAAGTGATTGATATAGTTTGAGTAAACAACCAATATCCAATCATGAATTGACAATATAGAAATTAAAAGATAAGTTGCTAAGACAAATCTCACCACCATTCAATCTTTTTCAGAATGCACGGGTTAAGTTCAGAAATGCAACTAATTCCAAAAAAACTTCCTCCAACAGCAAGAGTAAGTCCACTCTGTAAGTCTCGAATAATGCTACTCCTCTGAACACTTCAAGATTGCATGCTAAAGGTGAAACAATTTAAAATAACATAGTTGAATATTTGAAGAAAACACGATCCAACATTTTTATATATGAGCTCGCAAATATTTTAGGTCAACGTGAACTTATTGTCCAAGCCTTTCACAACCTTTGACAAGTGAGAAAGTTTCTTCCTCTCTGAAGGTGTCATATAACTCATTTGTTCCCCTTGAATCCGTTGTGAATGTTGTAACATTAGAATCTAACACTCTCTACCCTTCATTTTTATTGACTTTTGAAAATTTTAATTATAATATCCATAATTTTTGAATCAATTATGGTGCATCTGTAAATTTAATTCCATTATCTTTTGCAAAGAGAATAAATGCTAAATATAACAAATCGATGCACAAATTATTCAGCTGGAAAGATATTTTGTCCAAGCTATTGGTGAAATTAATAATGTGCTTACTAGATTATAAAAATATGTTCGAGTTCATCAATGTATAAATATTGTGATTGTGGACATCTTGTAGTCCTATTGAATTTTCTTCAATAGAGACTGATCTAGAAAATTATAAGGGTATTTCACAAAAAAAACTAGTCACAATTATGGCTACCATATAAGGGCAACAATAACTAGATTTGAGTGGAAAATGATACATATATGAAACATATTGTAAAACCACTTTAGGGCCACAAAGAGCCTAATTGTTTTTCTGATCTAATATTTCGGAATTATTTTCTTCAAACTGACCTTGGGTGTTAACAAGCACAACCGTCACCTGTTCCACCAGATACAGAACTGGAACTCCCTTTCTCTCCAGTTGGTGATGTTATCACTCCACCAGATTCCGAAGGTTGAGGAAGGAATCCCAATAAAGGTAACCACAAACCAAGCTTTTGACTTGCTATCTAGCCCTACCAAGCTGGAGAGGGATCTGTCCAAAAGGGTCATAGCCAGGAGGGGTGGAGAAATTAGGGTTTTAGGCTAGATAATGAGTGCAAGGGGTTGCTTTGATTTTTTTGCGGTTGGGCTCACTCAATGAGGATTAGGTCAAGGGGACTAGACTAGGGCCAATGAGATGGAATTGCAGTCCATTCGATGGGGCAAGGTAGGTAGAAGGCTCAACACTTAGAGGTGATTTGGTGAGATGGAATAAGACAGATGAGGATCTAGGAAGAGCATAGGGGATGAGTTCTTCCTAAACTGAAGAAAATGGATAAATTATGAAAAATTTCCCAAAACAGAGCATAGAAACATGTATTCTGCCTTTCAACTTGAAATTTAGCATATAATAGACATGAAAAGGTTTATGATGTTACAAAACATTCATACAAATGATCACAAAGAAAAACTATGCCAAACATTTTTACCACATGAATCCCAAGGAAATAGCTGCAATTTTTCATTAATATCCACACCAAATTGCTTCTTGATCAATGCACTAACATTCAAACTGATGCCAACATTTGATTCCTATGAATATCTGAGTTAAATAGAACTCAAAACCACCTCCACTCATCCATAGGGGTCGAATCCATGAAGTGAGGGAGATATTACATAGAAATCTGAACTGATAGCTAGAGTATAGGATGAGAAAAGTGACTCATTCCTATCTCTAATGAACTGATTCATTACACTTCAACTGATTGACTTACCTAATGTATATACCCTAGATAAAAGTAAAAACATGATATTTACATTCATATTAACCATTTACATAATTAAATTCCTCATTTTCCATGGTAAAATTCAAATTGGAGTGAAACTCAAAAAATTGTTGAAGAATATAAAAAACACAATTTGCTTGTTAAACGCACAACGTCCAGGTAGAAAAAATGACCTATGTTCAAGTCTGGTTTTGAGTGCCTTCCCAGTATCCAAATCAGCTCCATGATAGCTCGGTGGAAATCTCCTTGAGTCTATCTTCCAAAAATACCTCCAGTTTTCAAAATGGTGCTCATTTTCCCTATAAAAAGCCTATTCTCCCAAGACTGGTAAACACAGAGTGACTAGGCAGATTTCGAGGCAGAAACATGAAAATTTGATGGTTTTTGGCACTTTTGATGGACTAGTGCTCCTCAAAAAACTCTGAAACTTGCTAGGTTTTATGTCCTAATCAATATGAACATTTTTTTGGTGGCCATTTTTCATTTGGAGGCCCCAAAAAAGAGCGTAGCGTTGAGGTCGCTGCGCCTTTGGAAAATTTTCTCTGTGCAAAAATACTCAAAAACACAGAAATGAACTAAAATTAAAAGTGTGCCAAAATTTGTCAAAATTGTGAGGGTACTTTCTCATTAAGTGTTTGAGGCATGGAGTGACACCTCAGCAATTATTTATAACTTCTCTTTCTCGCCTTGCTTGGTCAAAGCTTGAATTTTTTCATGGGCTTGTTTGAGCTTTTCCCTTGCAATTTTGTTCCTCATGGCATAATGCTTTTGCATCTTTCTCTGAATGTCATTGTCCTTTTGAGCCTTGACCAAGAGGTGCTCCAAGTGTTTTTTGACTCTCTCAAGCCATGCTTCTTTGTGCTTTGATGCATCTTACCTCATCAATGGTGTGCTTGGTCTTCAGTTGTTGATTTTCTTGTTTGAGAAAGTTAATGACAAACTTGGACCTTTCAAGGTTAGCTTGGAGGTTTCTAATATTGGCTTCTTTCTCTCGGATGATCAAGGAAAGATAATCATCAATTGTTTCTAAGTTTACAAGTTTCAAAATCTACCTCTTTCTCATGGAGGCCTTCCTCTTCATGTATGTCCACCGCTTCCATCTTTTCCTTGCCTTTGTGTACCTGCTTTGTTGGTGAAGAAAGAAGGGCCCCTCCCACATTCTGTGTGGAAAACACTTGCCTATGACCTCTGTGATAAGTATTTTCCAATTTGTCCAAATCAACCCTCATATGCTTACTAATTTCACCTCTCCTAGGTTTCCATGATGTATGTGGTGTCAAAATACCTAGGGATTATGGAATGAAATGGAGTATGAAGTGAAGGCGATTGTTGGGAAATGAAGTAAATAGGAATATGAAGGGAGCCTAGGTAAGTAACCCTAGGACTTAGGGCTATTAGGAATGAGATTTTTTAGGGAATGGGGATAGGGAAAAGGGAGAATGATTTTAGGGATGTGAGGGAGAATGTGTGAAAGTTAGGGATTAGGTTTAGGGATTGAATTAGATTTGAATAAGCATAGGGTTTCTTGCTTTAGAAATAGGTTTGAATTTGACTTGAAACAAAACCATATATCAAAGAGAAGGTGGCTTGTTTACTTACTGGTGAATGAAGCTTTGAAGAACCCTTATGGAAAAATTTAGCATGAAATGGTGAAGTGGCAGACTGTGAGAGGGTTTTTTGGCCTTGCTGAGTGAACATGTAGCATCCTGCCGAATGCGCAGCGTCCTTTACAAACACGCAACGACCTCTCCAAACAAGCAACATCCCTACAAAAACTTTTTTCAGACCACATTTGGAGGCCTTCCCTATGTCCAAATTGGGCCCAGGATAGCTCATTGGAAATATTATACTGTCTACTTTCAAAATATACCCTTTTTTTATGATTGGAGTTAATTTTCCTTGTAAACAATTTATTTTCCCAAGACTGGTAAAAACGTGATGAATGAGGCTGCATAAATGCATGGTGTTGTTGCATGAAACTTTTAGAGGCCTTCTTTAACTCCAAATTGAGCTAATTATAGCTCATTGGAAATATTGCTTTGTCTAGTTATCACTTGAATTATAAAGCAAGTGATTTGGACACTCCAACTAGGATAAAACTTGATTTTCCCAAGGACACTCCAGAAGTGCAGCAACTCTCTTTTGGCACATATATTTTTGAAATTTCTCCAAAACCATGAAACCTGTGGAAAAAATGAAGGAATTTTTTCATCCTTGACCTAGGATGGAAAAAAACCTCTCTCACTTTTGTCAAATGCATCTTTGTTTGGTCAGAAACATAGTTTGAAGCAAAACTTTCCCTATGAGTGGAAAATGACTTGACTCTTGGAATGACTTCTTAAAAGATGATGGAGACATGATATTATGAGTTGGAATGGCCTCATACTTACTGATATGACCTAGCTTATGCCTCCTCTGCTCATATGCCTATTTTTCATAGCAAACCCTAGCTCAGTGGGAGAGAAAATTAGGGTTTAGTGCTTGTGAACAATGATCATTTTGGCACCCTTGGGAAAAGATAATGCCCTTTGACATTTGATCAATTGATGAACTAAAAACTATTGTACTTTGACATTTGATGTGTTGGAATGTGGAACTCTGAGTTGGCAGCCTTTGGGAGACTAAATACTTATTACATTTGAATTGACATAAAATTACATGAATAAATAAAAATTACATCTTGGAATGAAACTCACACTTGAAATCAAATTACAACTTTGGAAACCGTCTTGGAGGTCATGTTTACATGGTAAAGAGACATTATTGGGATCACTCTCATACTTTTTTGACCTTATGCAAATGAAATGGCGCATTTTTGGACCTTGAACAATGAAACCTAATGACCTAATGGGACCTTGAATGACCTGAATTCCATGGTTGACCGTAATTGAGACAAGACATGGTGAAATGAGCTTTTCATAGGTGTTATTATGCTCAAGAAGACATGAAGGTGAGTGAGAAAATGTGATTTTATAAGGGAGAGTGAAGTTTTATTGAGTATGGCTACCATCAGTGAAACAATTTTTAGCATGACATAATGGAATGATATAAAAATTTCGGAGCGAGACACCTAAAATGATAATGAAATGAGTGATTTTGATCACTGAGGGAAGAATGCATATTCAGACACTAGCATTGGCCTTATTGGGGATGGAAGCTCTGAAAGAGGTGTCAAGAACCATAGATCTCTGGATTTTGTAGATCAGTGCCTCTTCCATTGGGCCAATACGGCCAAAAACTCAAACTAACTGAATACTGAAAACTTGACTCAATAAACTGAACTGACTCAGACTAAAACACAACTAACAAAATAAAAACAATTCTCGGAATTGAGCTTATTCAACACACATACTCTAACTGATCCATTAATCACCCAATCAAGTGAAATGGAACAGCCAATGCAACCATGTAAGCATTATGGATGCTAGTTGAATTCTCTGCAAGTGCTTGGTTATGAGCAAGAAGAGAGGACTATTGAAAGGAAACTCCCATGAAAACTTGAAATTAGACTGAATCTTAATTAAATTGCAAAGCATCAGCTTGCCGTCTAACCTCAAGAATGTTGCAAAATAATCTTCATAGGAATACATTACTGCTCCGCCTTAGGTATTATTCATACCTTGAATATGGACTTTCATATTTACCCTTACTTTCTTGATATGGATACAAATGTTCGGATGAGCTTTGTAATGAGACTCCTGATAAACAAGACAATGAAGCTAGTTGTCGGATCAAGTTTATATCAACACTATTTTCAGGCTCACAGTTAGTTAATGGAGAAGGAATTTTACTGCAGATATAATCCAACACATCAGCTATTGGGTCATGAAAAACTTGAAAATACTGCTGCAACCTATTTCCCATTGGTTCTAATAAGACTGCATGACTTTCTACAGGTTGCTCATCTTTTGCTTTAGAGACATTATGAAAAGTTTCCTTTAAAAATTGAAATTCTTGAAAACATAATGGTACGTAATCATCTTGCATCGTTTGATCATATGTTTCAATTTCCAAGCCTTCATCTTCAACCCGACATTCAATGGCATTCGAGGGCTGTAAATATGGATCTAAGGAGGGTTCTATGTCGAAAATTATTTCCTCAACCAGTTCAGGATAATGTTTACCATTTATAATGTTGACCATTTGCTTATCTGCCTGCTCATAGTTTTCTCTTATTTTTATAAATGAGGATAAACACAAGGGTAAGGAGCTTTGATCGATAATTTCATTATCCTCTTGATTTTCAAGATCAAATATTAATGACTACCGATTTTTGATTGCATGAAATTTATCTCTGATGAACTAAAATGAACTAAAACAAAGAGGCAAAGATCCTTCACTTCCAAATTTTCTACACTTTCCTCATCACTGCCATAGCTGATATGCATCGGTTGATCCCTGTTTTCGAGCCACTGAAATTGAACTTCTTCCACCCACAAACCAGATGTTGATTGCTCTGCAACATTAGCTTATGTTTGGAGAACATAATTTTCGTCGTACTGATCATACTTAGGTAAATCATCAAAAGAAAGAATGCCATCAAGCATGCATATCAGATATATATATCTCTTATCTGCAATTTGATCTATAAAACTAATTTATTTATTGTCCCTTAATACATACATAAAATCATTATCAGATCTATGGTAACTAGGATAGGAAGGAAAATTTTTCAGATCATCAAATTGTTTTTCTTCAATCAGTGCAAGCTGGTCCTCTTGAGCAACAATTTCATCTCTCATGGTGACCATTTTTATCATTTCCTCTACTGTACTAACTAAAATGTCAAGCTTCACTTCTGAAGATGTAAAGCATTCTTTCTCTATGTTTTCCCTTTCTTCTGCTTTCAAATTTAACCTTTTGGTCAACAAATTAGCTTCTACGACTATTGCACTATCCCAAATTTATTCAAGTGTTGTAATCTCCCTTTCTCTCAATCAAAATTCCATTTCCAGTTCAAAGGCATCCGGGTAGTGTACGAGGGTTGAACCAAGAGGCGATTTTATATTAGCAGGGATCGAATGGTATACTTGATTGAATCTAGCTGAATTTTTTTGCACTGCTTCTCTTGGTTGCCTTTTCAAATTATCATATTCTTATAAAATCAGAAAAGGATTCCTCTTGATCACCCATTTATGAAGAAAGAATTTCACAAATTGATGGATAAAAAATAATTGCAACTGGCAAGTTTTTGAACCATTCCTTGGCTTTGCCTTGCAAAGATAGAGTGAAGATCCTCATACTAACATCATCTTCATCAACCTCAAAAAGGTCAAGAAAATTTTCAAAACTCTGAATGTGTTTCTTAGCAGTGATGTTACCATATTCTCCATCAAACCTAGGAAGATATTTGTAATAATTTTCAGGGAAAGCATGGAGTATAGGAGGTAAGATGAGTGGTTTATATCTATCCAGAATTTTACAAGGTGTAGGAGTACGTACAAAAGCTATAGGATTAGTATTGATCTCTTGAGGTTCATCAACTTGAAAAGGATATGCACAATTTTGAGGTAAGAGGCCTTGATCTTGATCGAAATCAAAGGGAAACTCGGTATTTACGCTCTTGAAATAGGGGGGAATCAAAATTTTGATCATATTTTTCATACAACAAACTCTGGAAGACTTTCAGGTTATTTTCAGGAAAAGAAAAGAAGGAATTTACAAGAAATCATATTACATCTTGAATATAATTCCACTTTGAATACCTGACCTTTCTGTGAGATTCTTCCATTTTCCTGTTGGCAAGGTCGATGCTCCAGTGGAGTCTTTACATAAATTTTGAGTCGCCAGGTGAATGTTTCAGCCTTCATATGCTTCTGACTGTTGTCCACCATCAATAATAAGATCTAATCTTTGTCGTTTCTTTCCCAAGGAAGATTTGTCTTTTCATTGCCCGGCAACAACGCCAGTATGTTATCACTCCACTAGATTCCCAAGGTTGAGGAAGGAATCCCAACAGAGGTGACCACAAACCAAGTTTTTGACTTGGTATCTAGCCCTACCAATCTAGAGAGGGGTCTCTCCAAAAGGGTCACAGCCAGGAAGGCTAGAGAAATTAAGGTTTTAGGCTAGATAATGAGTGCAAAGGGTTGTTTTGATTTGTTTAGGGTTGGGCTCACTGAATGAAGATTAGGTCAAGGGGACTAGACTAGGGCCAATGAGATGGAATTGCATTCCATTCAATGGGGATAGGTAGGTAGAAGGCTCAACACTTAGAGGTGATTTGGTGAGATGGAATAAGGTATATGAGGAGTGAGGAAGAGCATAGGGGATGAGTTCTTCCTAAACTGAAGAATATGGATAGATTATGAAAATTTTTCCAAAACAGACCATGAAAACATGTATTATGCCTTTCAACTTAAAATTTATCATATAATAGACATGAAAAGGTTTATGAGGTTAAAAAACATTCATACAAATGATCATAGAGAAAAACATATGCCAAACATTCATACCACATGAATCCCAAGGAAATAGCTGCAATTTTTCATTAATATCTAGGCAAAACGGTTTCTTGATAAATGCACTAACATTCAAACTGATACCAAAATTTGACTCATGTGAAGATATGAGCTAAATAGACCTCAAAAACACCTCCACTCATCCATAGGGGTCAAATCCATGAGGTGAGGGAGATATTACACAAAAATCTGAACTGATAGCTAGAGTATAGGATGAGAAAAGTGACTCATTCCTATCTCTAATGAACTGATTCATTACACTTCAACTGATTTACTTACCTAATGTATCTACCCTAGATAAAAGTAAAAACATGATATTTACATTCATCTTGAGCATTTACATAAGTAAATTCCTCATTTTCCAAGGTAAATGTCAAACTGGAGTGAAACTCAAAAAATTGTTGAACACTGTAAAAAACACAATTTTCTTGTCAAATGCGTAGCGTCCAGGTAGAAAAAATGACCTCTGTTAAAGGTTGGTTTTGAGTTCCTTCCCGGTATCCAAATCAACTCCATGATTGTTCGGTGGAATTCTTTTTGAGTCTATTTTCCAAAAAAACCTCCATTTTTCAAAATGGTGCTCATTTTCCCTCTCAAAAACCTATTCTCCCAAGACTGGAAGACGCGCAGTGACCAGGCATATTTGGAGGCAAAAACATGAAAATTTGATGGTTTTTGGCACTTTTGATGGACCAATTCTACTCCAAAAACTCTGAAACTTGCTAGGGTTGATGTCCTAATCAATATGAACTTGTTGGTGGTGTCCATCTATCACTTGGAGGTCCCAAAAAGAGTGTATCATCCAGGTTGATGCGCCTTTGGTAAATTTTCCATGTGCAAAAATACTCAATAACACAGAAATGAAATAAAATGAAAAGTGTGCCAAAACTTGTCAAAATTGTGAGGGTAGTTACTCATTAAGTGTTTGAGGCATGGAGTGACACCTCAACAAGTATTTATAACTTCTCTTTCTCTCCTTGCTTGGTCAAAGCTTGAATTTTTGCATGGGCTTGTTTGAGCTTGGCCCTTTCAATTTTGTTCCTCATGGCATAATGCTTTGCCATCTTTCTCTGAATGTCATTATCCTTTTGAGCCTTGACCAAGAGGTGCTTCAAGTGTTGGTTGAATCTCTCAAGCCATGCTTCTCTTTGATTTGATGCATCTTACCTCATCAATGATGTGCTTGGTCTTCAGTTGTTGATTCTCTTGTTTGAGAAAGTTAATGACAAAATTGGACCTTTCAAGATTAGCTTCTAGGTTTCTAATCTTGGCTTATTTCTCTCATATGATCAAGGAAATATCATCATCAATTATGTCTAAGTTTACAAGTTTAAAATCTGCCTCTTTCTCATGGAGGCCTTCCTCTTCATATATGTCCACCTCTGCCATCTTTTCCTTGCCTTTGTGTACCTACTTTTTTGGTGAAGAAATCAGGGCCCCTTCCACATTCCGTGGGGAAAACACCTGCCTATGACCTCTCTGATAATTATGTGCCAATGTGTCCAAATCATCCCTCTTAGGCTTACTAATTTCACCTCTCCTAGGTTGCCATGATGTATGTGGTGTCAAAAACCCTAGGGATGATGGAATGAAATGAAGGAGTATGAAGTGAAGGGGATTGTTGGGAAATGAAGGAAATAGGAATATGAAGGGATCCTAGGTAAGTAACCCTAGGACTTAGGGCTATTAGGAATGAGATTGTTTAGGGAATAAGGATAGGGAAAAGGGAGAATGCTTTTAGGGATGTGAGGGAGAATGTGTGAAAGTTAGGGATTAGTTTTAGGGATTGAATTAAATTTCAATAAGCATAGGGTTTCTTACTGTAGAAATAGGTTTGAATTTGAATTGAAACACAACCATATATCAAAGATAAGGTGGCTTGTTTACTTACTGTTGAATGAAGCTTTGAAGAACCCTTGTGGAAAAATTTAGCATGAAATGGTGAAGTGGCAGACTGTGAGAGGCTCTTTTTGGCCTTGCTGAGTGAACGTGCAGTGTCCTGTTGAATGCGCAGTGCCCTTTCCAAATGCGCAATGACCTCTACAAACGTGCAACATCCCTGGAACACCTTTTTACAGATCACATTTGGAGGTCTTCCCAGTGTCAAAATTGGGCCTAGGATAGCTCATTGGAAAGCTTATCCTGTCCACTTTCCAAATATACTTTTTTTTTTCTGATTGGAGTTGATTTTCCTTGTAAAACATTGATTTTCCCAAGACTGGTCAAAAAAACGCTGAATGAGGGTCCATAAATGCAGAGTGTTGTTGCAGACAACTTTGGGAGGCCTTCCTCAACTCCAAATTGAGCTCATGATAGCTCACTAGAAATATATATTTGTCTATTTATCATTTGAATTATCAAGAAAGTGATTTAGGCACTCTAGCTAGGAAAAAACTTTATTTTCCCATGGTCACTCTAGAAGTGTAGCAACTCTCCTGTGGCACCTATATTTTTGAAATTTCTCCAAAACCATGACACCTGCATAAAAAATGAAGGAATTTTTTCTTCCTTGACTCAGGATGGACAAAAACCTCTCTCACTTCTGTCAAATTCGTCTTTTTTTGGTCAGAACCATAGTTTGAAGCAAAACTGGCCCTATTAGTGGAAAATGACTTGACTCTTGGAATGATTTCTTAAAAATTGATTTATACATGATCTTATGTAGTTGGGATGGACTCATAATTACTAATATGACCTAGCTTATGCCTCCTCTACTCATATTTCTCTTTTTCATAGCAAAACCTAGTTCAGTGGGAGAGGAAATTAGGGTTTAGTGCTTGTGAACAATGATCAGTTGGGCACCCTTGGGAAAAGACAATGCCCTTTGAAATTTGATCAATTGATGAGCTAAAACCTTTTTTACTTTGACATTTGATGTGTTGGAATGTGGAACCCTGAGTTGGCAGCCTTTTGGGGACTGAATACTTATTACATTTGAATTGACATAAAATTACATGAATAAATAAAAATTACATCTTGGAATGAAACTCACACTTGAAATCAAATTACAACTTTGGAAATTGTCTTGGAGGTCATGTTTACATGGTAAAGAGACATTATTGGGATCACTCTCATACTTTTATGACCTTATGCAACTGAAATGGTGCATTTTTGGAACTTGAACAATGAAACCTAATGACCTAATGGGACCTTGAATGACCTGAATTCCATGGTTGAATTTAACTGAGACAAGACATGCTGAAATGAAGGTGAGTCATCAAATGTGATTTTCTAAGGGAGAGTGAAGTTTTATTGAGTAGGGCTACCATCAGTGAAACAATTTTTAACACAACCTAATGGAATGTTATAAAAATTTCAGAGTGAAGCACCTAAAATGATAATGAAATGAGTGATTTTGATCACTGATGGAAAAATTCATATTCTGACACTAATAGGTGAAAATGAAACATGTCATATAGATGTACATAATAATAGTAATAGTACTATACGAAATAAATTAATATCTCATGATATTTGGACTCTTTATTTTTATGGTTCAACGAGGCATGATGACATTGGACCTGGTTGTGTACTTACAGACCCTTATAATAAGAATAATATCCTTTCATTTCATCTAGATTTCGAGTGTAATAATAATACTACCAAATATGAAGCAATCATACTTGGATTGAAAAGGGCCATCGATATGAAGGGAGATTTTTTCAAGGTAACTAGTGACTTAGAGGTGCTCACTCGTCAGGTATGAGATACAATAATCATTTTCGCAATGCTATAATTCCAGTTGAGATGATGAGGGATGTCAATGCCTAAATACTTATAAGAAGAAACCTTCTCTAATCACTGGTTATTATGCATGAAACTATCATGGGGACTGGAAAGCTTATTATGAGCTTAAAAACAATTTAAAGGCAGTCGATATTTACATTTGGAGTAAAAATAGGTTCCTCCTTGAGACCCATGTCACCCCTGTTGTCTTATACGGATGTGAAGTTTGGGGTTGCAGTATATCGAGAGAGTCATGGAGGAATATTGAGTTGATTCAAAAGCAATTCATAACCTACAACCTTAATATCAAGGGAAATACTCTCTATCCTATCCTCTTGATCGAATCGTGTTTGTCCCCCATTGAAAGTAGAACTATGTTTAGATATTTGATGTATAAGAAGAATCTTGACAACACGGAATAAAAAATACTCCCTAAAATTTCTTCTAACTGTAATCAAAACCCTCATATTCACCTCAAGCGTGAGTGGCATAAGGATGCCCAGTTCTGGCTCAACCATTGGGGAATTAAGGAGGAGCTCAGTATGGGAAGAAAATATAATATCAAAAATAATATTACCTCCAAGTTTAAGGACAAGTTGTGGGAGGATCAAGAGCTGGAATGTAAAAGGAAGATAAGATAATATAAGTAAGTGATCAGGGCCCACCCTTGATAATTAGAATGATCTCTCTGTGTTGTCCAGCAATAATAAAAAAAATGAACATCGCTAAGATAAGAACTAATTCCCATGAGATTTGGAGTGGGACCGGGCAGTGGTCTATTCCCAAGATCCCTTGGAATGATATAATCTGTTAGATTTTCGATTCTAAGTAGGTAGAAGATGAGAATCAATTCCTTTTAGACTTCCCTACTCTTACTCACATTTGCTCTCAATCCCCTACCATCTAGCACACTTCCATTCTTCTTGACCTGTTAAGCCAACCCACCTATAGTGACCTTGGAGCACTTATTTCCCTTCTATTTGACCATACAAACAAGATTTTGAAGAATCAAACTTAGATTATTTATCCTTTCTTAAGGTCTGATAGACCGCATTGGTCTTAACGGATGGTAACCATCATCATCATCATCATCATTATCTTTCACCAAATATTAAAAAATAACAACAAGAGGTATGTTGTTTCATTAATAATTTTAAATCTTTCAATATTATTTATGTTCAAAGTCTTAGAAATGTTGCAGAATATGCATTAGAAAATGCAGTGGTTGGGATAAAATTATTGAAAATTTGTTTTTCTATTGAATTTTATATAAACCATTTGTTCCTGAAAACACCACTAAATTACATGTTTTTAATGATGACCAAAAAATACTATGCTTTATGGATAATGAATTTGTATTCAAAGATGTCGCCATAGATGAGGATGAGCCCGATTGGGATTTACAGGAGGCATCCAATGCAATGAAAGGAAACATTATGCCTAAGCGTGTGGTGTCCCTAGAAATGTTAGATGGTCTGCAGAACCGATTGAGAGGACCAACCATCATGAAGAGTCCCAATTAAAAGTTATCATTCGAACAAGTAAATCTTGGGACCTAAGAATATCTGAAGTATGTAAACCTTGGTACGTGTTTTTCTCCTTAGAAGAGACAAGAATTTATCCACCTATTCAAATAGTATTGTGATGTATTTTCATGGATATATGACTACTTAAAGACATATAACACTCATATTACCCATCATGTCGTTCCTATAAAATAAATGGTAAATCATTTCCAGCAAAAATTACAAAAAGTTCATCCAACGCTGGAAACCCTTATTTAAATTTTTTGCATGCTCGGACCATATTTAAAGTCAGAAACTCCACTTGGTTTTCCAACTTGGTTCTAGTTAGAAATAATTCTAATGAAATGAATCTATGTGTTGATTTATGAAATCTCAATCGGAATTCTAATAAAGACAATTACCCAATTCCATCCATAGAAAAAATCCTTTAGACAATATGTGGGTCTGAGATGTTTTCACTGTTGGATGGTTTCTCTGGTTATAATCAAGTGCTAGTAGCAGAACCAAACAGATTGAAACTTACCTTCTGAACCAAATGGGTAACATTCACCTTCAATAGGATGCCATTTAGACTTATAAATGTTGGTGTTAGTTTTCAAATATCGATAGACATCATTTTCCATGGCCTAATAGGTCACAATACCGTTGTTTATTTAGATGATGTTACTTTGTTTTCCAAGAAAATATCAAATCATGTATGTCATCTGAAATATATATTCGGGTGGTGTCAAAAAGTATGGGATTTATCTTAATCCCCAAGAAGAGTGTCTTTGGTGTGTCTTAAGGGATTGTACTAGGGCACAAGAATTGTGAAGAGTGGAATTATTATTGTTCCCAAAAAGGTTAAAGCCATCACAAAGATATCGTTCCTAGTGAATAAGAAGGCCATGCAGTCTTTCTTGGGGAAAATTAATTTCCCGAGAAAAATCATCTATGATTATGCTCAGATAGTCAAGCGTATTTAGGAGATGATTAAGAAATATACAATATAAAAATGGGATAAATGGGAGAACGAAATGTTTGCTCATATTAAGCAAGTTATTTCTTATGCCCCTGCATTATTGATCTAGACTATGGAAAATATTTCCTCCTCTATACATTTGCTTCAGATTCATCGATTGTCACCGTGTTGACTCATAAGGATATCGAAGGAAATGAGTGGTCTATCTCTTTTATGAGCGCTAGTCTACAAGGTTCGGAATTAAATTATATTTCCATTGATAAACAAACATATCATGTATATAAGGAAGTTGAGTATTTGAGCCCATATCTATTAAAATATCACACAATCATATTTGTACATCATCTAGCAGTAAGAAAATTCTTTTTTCAGCAATATCTAGGTGTGAGGAAGGCTAACTCGATGGCTTGTCTACAAGAATATGATATGGATTTCAAACTAGTTCATACCATAAAGGGTCATGGTCTATGTAAGCTAGAAACTGAAGCAAGATATTTTCCCCAGAAGGATCTTTCAGGATGGGATCAGGAGATGTAAATGTACAACATTGAGCATGTTCCTCAATCCATGTATATATCAGCATGGTACGCATATTTACAACAATTTCTAGAGCATGACACCTTTCCCTCACACTTACCGAATAAAGAGAAAAGAGAAATCTTCTTAAAAGCTCTAACTTATCAATTAGTGCACAAAGTTATTTTCCAAAAGCACCACAATGTTGTCCTATTGAGGTGCCTTGAGCCGTAGGATATAGAGAAGGTCATTAAAGATTTACATGATGGAATAGCAGGTGACCACTATGTGGGTGAAACTACAACAGATAAATTTATGATGGATGGTTATTATTGGCCAATTTTATTGAAGGATTCTCTTGCCTATGTCAATTAGTGCCAAGTTTTTCAGATATGCACCAGTCTGAATCAGAGGCTAGTCACCCCACTACTACCAGTAGCAGTCAAGGAACCATTCCAATAGTGGTGCCTAGATGTCATCAGAGAGATTTTTCCCCATTTGTCAAAGAAACACTGATACATTCTCACAATGACAGTTTATTTGTCTCGGTGGTCAGAAGTAGTTCCTCTCAAACAATTAAATGATGAGGAAGTCATAACTTCTTGCAAAAAAATATTATAACCAGGTTTGGCATTCATACATCACTTTTATTTAATAATGCGACTTACTTTTCATCATTGAAACATTATGAATATGCATTAGAAAATGGAATTGTATTGAAACATTTATCTAATTATTATCTGTAGGGAAATGTTTTGACTGAATCAACAAATAATAATATTATCCACATAATCAAGAAAAAAAATTTCTTTGAGCAAAGGAACTGGCATAAATCTTTGACAAATGCACTTTGGGACGACCACGCAACTCCAAAACCTTCCCTGAGAACCTCGCCATATTTTCTGGTTTATGGTAATTAACAATCTATCTTGCCTCACAACCTCTATATTTCAGCCTTTCAACTCTCTCAAGAGTCACAAGGTAGACCTTTCCTTCTAGTTCAAAGAAATATAGACACTTTAATAAAATTCGAGGAAGAAAGGTTCAAAGCCAAGGAAATATTTTTTGTGCATCAGAACCATGTAAAGAATTGGTTTGTTAAGAAGTCCATAGGTGTTGCACTGAAAATTGTCACCTTGAAATTTCGTTGTCCGTATGGGCTCATTATCACTCATACTTTCCTCCTTTGCAAGTCTAAAAACATCAGTTCCTCATATCAAGCCTTGAAAATAAGAGAAAAGTTCTCAAAAGTCTTTAAAACTCTGGTATCACACTTTCTCTTTGTCTTACCTACAGTCCCGCACCTAATGGTCATGTCTCCTGTGTACTTGACCACACTTTCTCTGTGTTAAGGGTTTGGACCCCTGTAAAATATTAAAAAGGCACAAGTAAACTCTAAAAAGCTCACTTTCAGTCATTTCTAGAAGCTTCTAGAAGGAATCTTGCGGTGGCAAGTCCGCTCTTTTCAGGTTCATGTATCCCATGCCTTAAGGAGCTAACCCCTTGATGTGAGGAGCTTATCCCTTTGAAGGAGGATTCTATCCCTTCATAGGTGGAACTGTAACCTCCTCTTTTGCACTATAAAAAGAAGCATAGGGTAGCCTCAAAGGGTTATGAAGGGAGTTACAAAACAATTGATGAGTTCAAGCTTTTGTGTTAACTGAGGTAAAGTGTTGCTGGAACTTAGACTCCTTTAGCTGAGATTTTATGAGGAAAGAATACATACATGTATATATCTCAGTTGGAAGAGTGCAAGGCTTGTCAGAGTAAAGGAAATTCCTGCTTCGAACCCCAGGAAGACCTGTTCAACATCAAGGCTGAAAAGGTTGTAAGGTTCTTCTACTATTTCAAAGTTAATACAAATAAGTTTGTTTTTCTCAATAAGTTGTCAATTGATTGTTTATTTTATGGATTCCTTGATCACCATAATAGATAAGATTTATGAATATATACTATGCAAGTGCTATTTGATGTTTGTTTGTTTGTGATTGCAGATCTTTGAAGATAACTCTTTCGAGCGATTGAAGGACGACTACTACAAACAAACATTGGATCAAGGTAGGATCGTAACACCTTTGTAGCATTTACTTATAAATCGTGATATATCTAGAGAAAGATAGATTTAATTGTCTGTTTGTTGCTAGACTATCTTCTGATACTAGGGAGATCGGTCTTGTCCGCAAGATCGATTTATCCGGCCAACAAATTGGCGACTCCACTAGGGAAAGAATTTGATTTTTGGTTTTTCTTTTATTTTGACTTGAGAAAACGGTTTTTTCTGGTTTTTGATTGATGTATACTAGCTTGGGTAGCTTAGTTTTACTTTGCTTTCAGAAGTTTTAAGAACTTTTTTGTTTTTCTTGAAGTTTTAGGGGAACCGCACTTTGTCTTCACACACAGTGCGAGCATCTCTGCACTTTCCTTGAGTAACCAGTGCGGTACCGCACCTGTTTACTCTAGGGCCTGCGGACCCTTGGAAAATTTTATGAAGACTTAAAATTTCCTTTTCAGGCTCAGTCTAGATTTAATTTAGGATTCTTAGCATCTACCCAGATCTGTATTTTTCTGTCAAAAAGCCTTGTTTATGAGTTTCTTTCAGCGAATTTTTCATATCATCAATCTCCATGAAGTTAATTGGGTGTTTTGAGTCTCTTTTTTGAGAAATTATTAATTTGATTTCCTTTGGTCATTACTTGGAGGTTTGTCTCGATCTTTTCACAATTTTGCATCTTTTTGCTTTTGTTTTTGCAAAAAAATTTCCCCCTCATTCGCTTGGGGGGGGGCTAAATTGTGTATGAGTGTTAATCGCCTTTGAGTATTTTTATTTTTGATCTTTGGAACTCTCACCCAATTTTCTTTACTTACACTTGATTGGTTCTTAGATTACATTAGAATCATCTTGTGTTTGAGAATTCTCTTGCATAGATTACATTTTCATAATTAGAATTCTCATTTTCAGAATATGAATGAAAAATGTGCATAGATTACATTTGCATACTTTTCAAGTGAATTGTGCATAGATTACAATTGCATAGTTTACATTCTGAAAAATCAATCATAGATTTAGATCAGTTTCTTTAATTTGAATTTACATGTTTTTATGCTTGTTTTAAAAACACAAAAATAAAAAAAATATGGAATTGATTAGCATTAGTTTTTCTTGATGAAATTAGTGCATTAGAGAATTTGTTATATTTTCTCTTATTGATCAATTTTTTGCATTGTTGGAAGTAAATGGAAACTCTCTCCTTACTTTAGTTAGGATTCACCGAATTGAAAATATTACATTATCATATTCGATTGCATTCAGTTTTGGGTGGGGTCATAACACCATTGGTTTCATATCCATTTACCCTTTGAGTAATAACAGCCCAAATAACACAGCGCTTAATTAAAATTCATCTAGTAATTTTTACATTTTTAGGGCTCTTTCCACCAATCTAGCTCAGGATTAGTGCTTTGGAATAGGTTGTAGTTAACTTTCCAAAGCAACTAAAACAAACAAGTAGTCGATCTTGCGGTAGGAAAAATTCCAATTGTTGCATGTATGCTCTGGGAAGCTCCTCCTAAAGGAGTCAAGCACGAGATCATATCTGAACCAGTGAAGTAATCAATCCTTCCTCATTGGGAACGATAGCAGATATACACGTATTAAAAATGGTAAACCTCGGATTGACCATTGTCGAGGAGCCTGGGGTCACTTGTCGGTAAACCTTGGATTATGTCAAGGAGCCTTCAAGGGGATTGAGCTTTGTTACTCTGCCCTTGCGTGTGTATCGGATCGTAGACTGTTCCCCTAGGTATATTTGTTTCTGTTGGTAACCTTAGTGGCCATAATCTATAGGATTCTTTCCTAAGGTGACGGTGGAGGGAAGATCCCACTGTACCTGGAGCAGACGTCGACTAGACTCACTTGGACTCTCTGGAGGGTTATCGTCACTCGAGATGGCATAGTGGAGAAACTTGCACCGGTCTGTTTCATTAAGCAGGTTGTCGGGGTAACTGTTCCAACCGCCATTTCTGCATTAAAATTCTATGATGTTGGATTTCATCACCAACTAGTGTTTTTAGTGCGGGAATCTACTGTTTGTGTGTGGTTTGATTCCTAGATTTGATAGCACATGTTAATTTGTTTTTTTTTTACTTTTAGAGACCATAGGTGTGCTTTGTGAATTTTAATTGTTTAGGTGTGAATTGTTAATTGTTAATTTTATTTTAAATTGTTAATAAAATTCACTGAAGTTGAATATAATGGCAACTGTTCCAGAATTTACCAACCAAGAAACCCCTCTTAACGAGAATCCTAGTACTTTTCCTTGCTTTGGAAATGTTGGTCCTCCTTATATGGCTACATTGTCATTACCTATATTTACAATAGGTTTACCAAGATGGTTATTTCTAACTTGTTGGCCCCGAATACTCCAATTGTTCCACCTCAACCTGTGATGCTTCACCTCAACAACAGAGTTTACCATCCCAACATCACCAAATCATGACCTTTACCTTCTTCTTCATCTGATATATACCCTTCTCCCTTTCTTCCTCTTCGCTTGGTAAAAGCCTTGATGCTAGTAACCAGGTGGCTAAGAAGAAGAAGAAAGGAAAGAAGAAGAATAAGCCAAATAAGAAAGAAGTCAACCAACCAACCGTGGCTGCAAGTGTTAGTAATGTTGAGGAAACCTTCAACATGCATCGTAAACCCAAATACCCTTGCAAGATTTGTAAGGGTGACCACTTCCTTATCAATTGTCCTAGTATTCCAAAGGTCTTGGAAGTATGGTCCGAAAAATCCCATCGACTTACTGTTGATCCATCAACCAGTGATTGTCAGGTTCCTGGGAAAAAGGGTAAAGTTAGATTTCCTTGTAGGTTATGCAAAGGGAGTCATCAAACTCACATTTTCCCTCACATGGATGAAGCCTCAAAATTGTTGGAAAACCTTACCGTTCCACAGAAAAAACTTCCAACCGGTTACCATAAACTTTCTCCCAACCTACCGCCAACTAATGGAGTGATTTATCTAATTCCAAATATAGTCAATCCCACTCTTCCATTGAAGAGTGAAACTCATATCACTCGGGTTGGTGATCCATTAGTTGATCAAGTGGTCGACTCAATTTCACATCCGGTCAATCCCACTCTCCCTGTAGAGAGTGAAATTCATACCGCTCAAGTTCTTCTTGTTACATCAGATTCTTCTATGCTAAGGGGAATTACACCTGTTCCTACAGATCCCCCTCCAGGTACTGAGGCCTTTTCCTTTGATTGGAATAGACTGAAAGAACCTTGTCTCCCTTCCTCCATCCCTTTCCAAATCATTGTGAAGTTTGGTGGTATGGACATACACCGCACACAGGTAGATGAAGGTGCTTCTGTTAGTATTTTATCCTCAACTGCTTGGAAAGCTTTGGGTTCCCCTCAGCTTGTGCCTATTACGCAGAATCTGTAAGCTTTTAACATAACCATTAGTGAACCTTTAGGGACCCTTCCTAAGTTTTCTATTACTTTGGAAGGTAAAACTGTCTGTATTGATCTTATGGTAGTTCGAGGCCCCTTGGATTTCAATTTACTCCTTGGGCGAGACAATGTCTATACAATGAAATTTGTAGTGTCGACACTCTTTCACGTGATGTCTTTCCCTCACAATGGGAATATTGTGACTATAGACCAGCTTTCGTTCCCTAGTCTTGATTCGACTACCAATAATCCAACATCCTTGAATGTTCCTCATATGAAAGTGGTATCTACCCCGCCACGGGTTAATTATGTGGCAACTAGTCCCATGTTTTCGGTTACCGATGTAAGCAAGCCTCTCATTGTTTGCTCGTCTTCCTTTGACTTAGATCTGGTAATTGACATGGAAAAATCTATGGGATTATTTGAACGTGATGTTCTTATCCCTTTTGATTCCCTTGACATCTGTTCCTTCTAGAGAATTATTCTTCCATCTGATGAAGACCTTTTGGAAGCCATGATCGAGGAGTGTCCCTTAACCTGTCTTTCTTCTAGTTGGAAGCCATGACAAGGTCACTGCGAGGATAGTTCCTTTTACTATGTCAACCTCGTTAAAAAATGAATCAGTGGCCTGTGAGGAGAGTTCCTTTTACTGTGTAAACCTCGTTAAAAAATGAATCAGTGAGTGTGAGGATAGTTCCTTTTACTGTGTCACCCTCAGTAAAAAATGAATCAGTTAGTCGAGAGCATAGTTCCTTTTCTTGTGTCAAGCTCGTTAAAAAAAAATGAAACAGGCTTCCAAGAGGAAAGTTCTTTTCTTATGTCAACCTCGTTAAAAAATGAATCAGGTATGAGGATAGTTCTTTTCCTGTGTCAACCTCATTAAAAAATGAATCAGTAGGTAGATTGTAGAGAGTAGATTAATAGATTAGAAATAAGTAGTTTCTGAGGATGGTTCCTGTTACTGAGTCAATCTCGTAAAAAAATGAATCAAGTATGGGGAAAGTTCCTTTTATTGTGTCAAACTCGTTAAAAATGAATTAGTAGATCAAGAGGAAAGTTCCATTTACTGTGTCAACCTCATTAAAAAAATGAAACGCGTTACCATGAGCATAGTTCTTTTCCTGTGTCAAGCTCGTTAAAAAATGAAACAAATCCTCCCCTAATTGAGTCGAGTCTTTGACTAGATCTCGTAAATGTTAAGTCATATATTTAGGTTAGTTATTTCAGTTTTTGCATAATTTTCTTACAGTTTTAGTTCGGGTCTTTCATATGATCTCGTAAATGAACCTTCATTCTATCCAGCAATTAATTGCCAGTAGTCTATTTAGTTGAATGAAATGAAGCTGGGGGGGCATGCACTCTAACAGATTATGCTTAGGGGGCACTAAAACCTATTTGAAGCATAGCTTTTCTCTGTTTCAAGCTTTTGTAAAAATGAAACCTATCTCGAGTCGATTTCGGTTATTTTCAAGACTTGTTAAACTCATGAAAATCCCGAGATTATCTTGCTATCTTTCATTCTCATAAAACACATGAAAATGCCGAGTTCTTTCCGTCTTTTCCTGCTCGTAAATTAAATTGAAAGTCGGCCATATGAGTACATTTTTATCACTTTTTCGAACTCCTTAAAATTTACAGAAAAAGCGAAACTACTGAGTATACTTTTATCACTTTTTCGGACTCTTGAAAGTTATGAAAAAGCGAAACCCTTGAGTTCTCTTTTTAGCCCTTTTCAGACTCTCTAAACATGAAAAGATTATTGAGTACTTGACTATTCGAACTTGTTAAAGGAAATGAATGGTTGTCCCTTCAGTATAAGTTTATCCCTTTTCTGGACTGAAATGGACTATTTACGAAAAAGGTATACGTTGACTAATCATGGTCAATAGAGTTCTCTCCAGCATTATTTTATCCTTTTTCGGGCTCGAGAGACTAAATTTATGAAAAAGTACACCCATGGATTTTTCTTAAGTTTTTTCTTCTGACTCCCTAAAATTGAAAAACACCGAATTTCTCCTATACTAGACTCGTTAAAATTTAACAGTAAAGGACCTATTCAATTTTAAACAGGAACGAACCACTCCTTCTTAGGGTTCGAATTTTAAACTAAGTTGGACTCATCCGAAGGATGAGATTATAAACAAGCAAATTTTATCCTCATCAAGCTTGTCAAAAATAAAGAGGTACTTGCCAAAAATGGTGGGGGAAAAGAGAGAAAAACGAACCTATTTGTTACATTTTGATTTTCGGAAAACCGTTAACCACTCTTGAACACGACACTTTTGTTCACTTGGGTTGGGAGAATCCTTTGCTTAACAGTTAATAAAACCATATTGAAAGTCTTCATCCAGTTTCTAAGTATTAGCTTTGGGTCAATTGTCACCAAGCCATCTGCAGTGTCGTTATGTGTTCAAGAAGACAGTTCAAACAAACCATTCATCTGCAAAATATTTGTCTTCCATTTTGACCATCCCTGAGTTAGTCCTTGCCAATATATTTCTTCAAAACTTGATCTATGATTTCGTGTTGTGGCCTTGCCTACGACGGACCACTTTCTATCGACGACATCTCATTATCTAGGAAGTCGATCTAGAAATCGTTAGTACCTTGAAATCTGCATGCCTCAATGGTAGGTTTCTCGCCTTCAATGACAGGTTGCATCATTGAACTTTGATCGAATGATTCCATGACATGTTCGACTTCAGCTCATTCATTCAAATTTCATGGATTGTACTGAGTACTTTGAGGGCCATTAAAATTACTGGTGGTTACTCTCACACTTGTTAACAGTTCACATTATTGACTGGTAATCAAGTGGTTTCTACCATGTTCGACTTCGACGCATTCATTCACATGGATAGAATCGTACTAGTTCGGGAAGCGGAAATCAAGACCCTGGATCTAGTTTCTACCATCCAGGCTACGAGGAATTTTGTTATTCATTTATATAGTGGACTATTCATAAACAGATGGCTGCATCCATACTGTGTCTACACATGTCTATACTATTGATGTATTGAAAAATCATTCTTGTACCAGAACAGTTTAAGCCAGTTTTCTAGTTAGTTTTGATCTGAGTATGGGAATGCCTACCTTAGCGATGATATTTCTACATATATATATTTTGCATTGAATGTTTTTACAGGTTCTGACTGGGGTGTCCATAGGATGATCCTTGAAATGATAAAGTACTTCACTCTTCATACATGACAGACTCTATCTTCATCTATTACAGACTTCGCACTTTAGGGGGCAATTTGTTGCACTGAAAATTGTCACCTTGACATTTTGTTGTCTGTATGGGCTCATTATCACTCATACTTTCCTCCTTTGCAAGTCTAAGAACATCAGTTCCTCATATCAAGCCTTGAAAATAAGAGAAAAGCTCTCAAAAGTCTCTAAAACTCTGGTATCGCACTTTCTCTTTGTCTTACCTGCAGTCCCACACCTAATGGTCATGTCTCCTGTGTACCTGACCACACTTTCTCTGTGTTAAGGGTGTAGACCCCTGTAAAATATTAAAAAGGCACAAGTAAACTCTAAAAATCTCACTTTCAGTCATTTCTAGAAGCTTTTGGAAGGAATCTTGCGGTGGCAAGTCCGCTCTTTTCAAGTCCATGTATCCCATGCCTTAAGGAGCTAACCCCTTGATGTGAGGAGCTTATCCCTTTGAAGGAGGATTCTATCCCTTCATAGGTGGAACTGTAACCTCCTCTTTTGCACTATAAAAAGAGGCATAGGGCAGCCTCAAAGGGTTACAAAGGGAGTTACAAAACAATTGATGAGTTCAATCTTTAGTGTTAATTGAGGTAAAGTGCTGTTGGAACTTAAACTCCTTTAGCTGAGATTTTATGAGGAAAGATTACATACCTGTATGTATCTCAGTTGGAAGAGTGCAAGGCTTGTCAGAGTAAAGAAAATTCCTGCTCCGGACCCCAGGAAGACCTGTTCAACATCAAGGTTGAAAAGGTTGTAAGGTTCTTCTACTATTTCAAAGTTAATACAAATAAGTTTGTTTTTCTCAATAAGCTGTCAATTGATTTTTTATTTTATGGATTCCTTGATCACCATAATAGATATGATTTATGAATATATGCTATGCAGGTGTTATTTGATGTTTGTTTGTTTGTGATTGTAGATCTTCAAAGATAACTCTTTCGGGCGACTGAAGGAAGACTACTAAAAACAAGCGTTGGATCAAGGTAGGATCATAACACCTTTGTAGCATTTACTTATAAATCTTGAAATATCTAGAGAAAGATAGATTTAATTTTCTGTTTGTTGCTAGACTATCTTCTGATACTAGGGAGATCGGTCTTGTCCGCAAGATCGATTTATCCGGCCAACAATAGGGGAAAATAACTTTTATGTGGGTGACCTAGTACTAAAGTGGGATAACCCCATGAATAAAAGGGAAAAAAAAAAATTTCCAACCCTTTTGGATTGGACCATTCACTGTTGATCAAAATCTCGGCCACAATATCTTAGACGGAAGGATAGACCCCCTTTCTTTAAATGGTTGATATCTAAAGCATTACTTTCAGTAGCAATTTCAAGTTGCACTTCTTGTATAGTTTCTTTTCTTTCATGTCTTTTTGTTGTGTCAATTGTTTGTATTTTATGTTATTCATGTCTTATTTATCCATAATTATACATAAACAAGAATCTCATAGAAAAGTGCATGGATCAAAATAATTTGTGGTGCAATGAAAGAGAATTATGACAAACACAACGCTTGGCTTTCTATTTTTCTCCTTCTTTGTTTAAAAAAATTCCATAGGTTGAGTTAAGCTCAGATAGAAAATATGATTCATCCAATAGGAGAAACTTGAGGGAACCTATTAGATTCGTGCCTATGTTAGTATCTAAACTACTCAACTTGGTGTAAAGCTACTTATGTCTTAAAGTTTTTCCAATCTAGTAGAGAAGGGATAAGGGGAAAATATAAAGCGATCAAAAGAATATCAGAGGTCTTAAAATACTTCCTTGAAGGGGAAACCTCCTCTTCTCTTAATAAGTTGGGATCCCTATTCCACCCATTCAAAAATAATGTTATGATGTACAACTTTTTTAAAATAAATAGATAAAGGGTGAAATAAGAGAGAGAATTTTTGTGTAGGGAGGTGAAGCAAGCGACTTCACCGAGGTACTATTTAGGTTTGCTGGTAGCGAAGAAAAATTTGTGATCCTAAAGTGACTCCATTAAGTTACTTTCTAGGCCTGCTAGCAGTGGAGCAGCACTAGATATGAAAAATCAGACTTTGAATATCATAAAATGATCATGCACATTACCCTTTCCTAGATTGAAACAATTGCGATATGGTGTATCCTTTGTATGTGTTCAACCAAATAGATAAAAGTAATATGTTATGCATAAAACTAGGTTGAAAGGAGGAAATCAAGGAAATAAATACTTCTTGAAGGTCTAACCCTTAACCAAAATCTATTCCTAGAAAGATAAGTTGAAGTCTGCCCATTCTGTTGCCAAGTGTTGTCACTACTATAACACCCTACAAACATTTCACTACATTCAAATTTTAGAGCCTACTATCACTGTCGTACCTGGTATCTCTTTGATCATTAAATTTATTCTCATTTTATTTTATGTGTTTCAAGTGTGCTTGAATGGTATCAAGTGTTGTCGCATTTATTAGAACATATTTAGGTGCATTTCATGATTGTAACATCTTTGTTGTTGTAAAACTACACTTTTGGGTCATAGTCAAACACACTTCACTCGTCATACTTGGGGAATTTATATAAAGTGTTTTTTTGACATATATGTATCATTTTTTAGGTTTTTCTAAGTTTTCGCGATGATTTGGTATGTTTTTCATATGGTTTTATATTTGAACTCATTTGGTGCACCCCTTACCCTATATTCTAGTCTTAGACAAATCTTTGGTTTCAAGCAAACACATTGAGGCCATGACCGTATGAGCGTACTCTGAAGCCTTGATGTTGAATCCTTCATTGTTTGAAAGTGCGCCATATGTCCTCCAAGAGAACAAGGCACATTTCTCACCAGAACACATATACTTTTGGCGATGCCACCTTTCGTGACGTTCAGGTTTTTGGTGACGGAGGCTAAGGTCCATCACCATTTCTCATATGAAATGGTGACGTCACTATACGTCATTATATATCATTTTTACCATCACCAATGAGCTGATGGTGGCATTTTTTTACCCTCACCAATGTCCTTTCTTCTTGTAGTGCCTTATCCCTCTTTCCCCTTCCTTATTCCAAATTTCACCCTTCAAGAGATTAAACCTTCCTTTGAGCGCACTCCTTTGACTCAAATAAGTGTTCCCTCCTTGAGTGCATAGGTACACTCTAGAGGCCTTAATATTCACCCTTCAACCTTCCCTAATGTGTCATACGCCCTTGAGACCCTTTAAGCACATGGGCACACTCTGAAGGCACAAATCTCTTCCCTTCAAACTTCAAACTTGCGCCATGCTCTCTCTTGGGCCTCTTAAGCACATGAGCATACTGTAAAGGCCCGAAGGCTTCATCCTTCAGCCTAAAGCCTTCCCCTTCATCCTTTGGACTTGCACCATGTGCACTGTCTTGACTTCATGATCGCATGCTGAAGCCCTGAATCCTTTCATCTTCAACCATTTAGCCTTTAAGAGTGCGCCCATGCGCTAAAAATATCCTTTTGTCCGTCTTAAGTGCATTAAAAAGGCATGAACATAAAATTTTCATAAATATTGTAGAATATAATATTTTTAGGCTGATGGTTGCTTGTCATGAGTGATTGTAAATACAGGTATTCCTTAAACAACATGGAAATAATGCATGAGGAATATCGTCCAACGAGAACTGTTAAGTCCCAATATTAATAGTGTAGTCCCTTATTGTTTTTAGTGTAGCCCCCTTATTGTTATTGTTTTACTCCTGTAACCCCCATATTGTTATTATTGTGCCCTTACATTATTATTGTTAGGTCGGCTAGGATTATATTGTGACCCCATGGACTTCTATATATAGAAGGAGGTTTTGTCATTTGTATCATCCAAGAATTTCTCATTTATGTAATGTAAATGAGGTTTCCCCCTCAAAGTGGCTGAATCATAAGGTGTTTATCTCTCTTTTCTTCTATTTTTGGAGTTGGTTTCATAACATTTGGTATCGTAGCTTTGGATTCTAGGGTTTCATTGCTCCAAACAGGTCATCATGGAATTTTTGCTATAATTTGTTTTCTACGAAGGTTCAAAAGCTGAAATTCATATCAAATGAAGCTAAAATCCTAAGGAACTTCGTGTAAAAATTTCAAATCTTGGTTCAAAATATTTTTAGAGATATGATTTGTAGAAGCTAGGGTTTTTTCACGCTCCCGAATTTCATCTCAAAGAGGTGACCGTGGGAAAATCCTCATAACTCTCTCTCTAAGCATAGGATTAGAATTCTATAAAATGTGGCTAGAATTACATGGAATTTAGTTTCTTGTGTATCCAATTCAGAGTCGAAGGAGGAAAGAATGACACATAGCACACCATACAAGTTAGCTATACTGAACGAGTCCATAATTAGGTCATTGTGGGAGATTGGGCATAATGTTGTCTTGAATCATCCAAAGAAGGTCAGACTCGTGGCATTGGAAAGAAGATTCAGAGGGCTAGAATATCCGAAATAATAGAGATGATTCAGTATCAACATCGAGCTCCTCAGAAGCAAGAAAAATGTGTGTGTTTTTTTTTTTTCAAATTGCATGAGTCTTGTTTGAAAAATCAGTTTGAAGTGATTCCAAGGGAATATTGAAGCATATATATCAGTATTGGGTTCTAAACTGCCCCCTAAAAATAATTCAACACCCAATAAGCCCTTAGAATACTCTACTATGACTCATGAAGATGAATAAGTGCAACATGATATATCGAAACTACAAGAGCAAGTGCACCAAATTTCGCTTTTGCAAAGAGCAACAAAAAATGAAATGGAAGTTTGGAAGAAAAGCGTAGAAGCTAAGATGGATGGTTTGAAGAAGGGCATGGAATCTAATATGGATGGTTTGAAGAATGGTGTGGAAGCTAAGATTGATGGTATATAAGAAAAATGAAAGACAACATGGAAGACATGATGAATGATCTAATGGAAGGTTTGAAGGAAGGTTTGACAAGTTTGATACAAGAAATGATTCCTAATGGCGAAAATATAGTAGAGGAAACTCACGATGAGAAAAAAATAAATGTTAATCGTGATTTCATAAACTCAAACATTGGATGGAAGACCCACCATATTCCAAATATCGATATGAGGAAGTTTGATGGCAAGGATCCCGCAACATGGATACTATAGATGGAGCAATATTTTGATCTCAATAACTTGCAAAAGACAAAAAAGGTACGCATTACAAATTTATATTTAGAACAAAATACATTTGTATGGTATCGATGGCTTTTCTACTGTAAAAAAATTGTCACTTGGTCGATTTTTACGGAGGAAATGATAGCACAATATGAGGATACAAAGAGAAACACCTTCTTTAGCCAATTGATAAATCTCAAACAAAAGGGTTCATTGGTGGAACACATTGAGGACTTCAAAAAATTGAATATAAGGGTAATCGATATTCTAGAGGAACACATGATTGATGTCTTCATGGGGAATTTAAAGGATAACATCCAACATGAGGTTCGCCTTTGGGAACCTGATTCATTGGAGAAGGCATTTAGGTTGGCAAGAAAAAGCTGAATGTAAAATTATGGCCACAAGGAAGCCTACCACTCACATCTATAAAGATGGAATTTTTGCTACTCCTAGACTTCCATAACCTACAAGGTTGAAACCACAACAATTGGAAGAAAAAATATCAAAAGGGATTTGCTACAATTGTGATAGAAAATACACTAAAGGTCATAAGTGTGTTGAGAATAAATTATTTTACATATGTTTTGAAGAGGAGGAAGAAAATGAAAAAGAAACTTCAAATGAAGAGGATATACAATAGGAACCAACCCTAGAGAAAGAAGAAATGAGTCTCACCATATCGTGTAATGCATTGGCAGGAATTACAACTCCTCAAACTCTCAAGATAGGACTTATCAAGAAGAAATAGGTAATAGTGTTGATTTTTTCAGGTAGTACCCATAATTTTATTCATTGTAAGGTAGCCAAGGAATTGAATTTCTTCCTATACCCAACACCAGAGTGTGAAGTGATGGTTTCAAATGGAGGAACTAAAAATTTCTCTGGAAAATGCCATAATATCAAGCTAACCATGGGGGAATATGTATTGAATAGTCCAATTCTTTCCATTCAAATGGGAGGCATTGATGTTGTACTTGGAGTACAATGGTTACAATCTTTGGGGATGGTAGCTTTTAATTTTCAAGAACTTTTCTTGAAATTTTTTTCGGAAGGAAAGGAAGTTGAATTACGGGGTATCGTAGGGAAGCCAGGAAAGATAATAAGCTCTAATGTCATGATAAAGCTTCTGAAGAAAGAAAAACAAGGCATAATTGCACAATTATGCTCACTATAAGTTCCAACATCAAAATCATCTATTTCACCAGATCTCCAAAAAGTCTTGGACAATCATTCTAAGTTGTTTGAAACTCCCAAAGGACTCCAACCTGTTTTTGATCATGATCATGCTATTCATTTGATTCCAGGAAGTGTTCCTCTAAACATCAGGCCTTATAGATATCCTTATGTCCAAAAGAGTGAAATTGAACGTATGATTGCAGAAATGTTAGAGGCCGGTATAATTCAACCTAGTCAAAGTTCTTTCTCTGCTCCAGTAGTATTGGTGCACAAGAAGGATGGATCATGGCACATGTGTCTGGATTATATGGAGCTCAATAAGCTCACTATTAAAGATATATTTCCCGTTCATGTGATTGATGAATTATTGGATGAATTACATGGAGAATTTTAGTTTACCAAGTTGGATCTTCGTTCAGGATATCAACAAATTAGAATGAAGACTGAAGATATTCCAAAAACAGCATTTCGAACTCATGAGGGTCATTATGAATTTTTGGTCATGCCTTTTGGCCTTACCAATGCACATTCTACATTTCAAGGGTTGATGAATTTTATTTTCAAACCTTCCTTAGAAAATTTTTGTTTGTATTTTTTGATGATATACTAATCTACAACAGGTCTTGGAAGGATAATGTTCAACATGTTGACAGGGTGCTCAAACTATTGGAGGAGAAAAAATTATATGCAAAAACCTCCAAATGTTTCTTTGGAGTACAAGAGGTGGAATATCTGGGTCATATTGTATCTCACGGGGGTGTTAAGATAGATCCTAACAAAATTAAAGCCGTTAAGGAATGGAAAGTCCCCACAGTCATAAAGAATTTGTGAGGATTTCTCGGGTTAACACGGTATTATCACAATTTTTTTAAGAATTATGGGAGAATAGTTGCACCTCTAACAACATTATTGAAGAAGGATGCATTTTCATGGACTTCTAAATAAATTAAGGCCTTTGAACATCCTAAAGAGGCAATGTTCCTAACACTGGTCTTAGCTACGCCAGACTTCACAAAAACCGTTATTGTGGAATGTGATGCCTCAGGAGATGGAATTGGTGTTGTTTTAATGCCAGAAGGAAGACCCATTTATTTTGAAAGGTTTCCAATCAAAGGAAAGTATTTATAAAAGGTATTTATGAGAAGGAAATGTTGGCAATACTACATGCACTAAAGAAATGGCGACCTTACCTAATGGGAAGACACTTCAAGGTAAAAGTTGATCATGATAGTCTTAAACACTTTTTGGAACAAAGACTGTATTCAGAAGAGAAACAAAAATGGGTCACAAAGATGTTGGGTTATGACTTTGAAATCATATACAAAAAAGGGAAGCTAAATGTTGTTGCATATGCACTCTCAAGAAAGGATGAGGAGGTGGAGGAATTTCTTTGTTCCATTTATATTATCCAACCAGATTGGATAACCGAAGTAAGGGATGAATGGAAGAAGGAAGAATAAGTGTGGACACTCATTCAAAAGTTGCAGCAAGATCCTAGTACATTTGATACATTTAGTTATAAAAATGATTCCTTATGGTACAAAGATCACTTATATCTTTGTAAGAGTTCCCAACTAAAACAAACGATTCTTTTGGAATTTCACACTTCTCCTTTAGGAGGACACTTAGGATTTTAAAAAACCTACCATAGGGTGAAGAAAGAATTTTTTTGGATGGCCTTAAATCTGATATTCAAAATTTGGTGGTGGAATGTTTGGTTTTCCAGCAAAATAAAATTGAGACAATTTAAACCTAGGGTCTTCTACAACCTTTATCCATTCCAAGTCAATGTTGGGAGGAGATTTCAATGGAATTTATCACAGGTTTACCTAATTCTGAAGGAAAGAGTGTCATCATGGTGGTACTTGATATACTTACCAAGTATGCTCACTTTTGTGCATTATCTCATCCATTTAAAGAAAGTACAGTTTCTACTGCATTTATGGAAAAAATTCAAAAGCCACATGGAAACCCAAAGATTATTGTAAGCGACAGAGATCCCATTTTTACTGGAAATTTTTGGACGGAATTATTTTCTTCTTTGGGTACTCAACTAACTCATATCTCATCTTATCATCCTCAATCCGATGGTCAACCTGAGATAGTGAACAAATTTTTGGAAGGATATCTTCGTTTTTTTGTATCTGATAAAGAAACACAATGGGTCAAGTGGTTGCCTCTGGCTGAATGGTGGTATAACACTTCCTTCCATATTGTAGCAAAAATGACCCCATTTATGGCACTTATAGGTATCATCCACCATCCATAACATCATATTTAAGATAAAATTCTAAGGTTCAAGTAGTGGAAGATCACATCGAGCATCAACAACAAGTTCTCCAACTATTAGAGGATAACCTAAATTTGGCACAAAATTGAATGAAACAACAGGCATATCAACATCACAGCCAGAGAAGTTTTGATGTAGGAGATTGGGTATTTTTACGGCTACAACCATACAAAAAAATTTCCCTCAAGCAAGCTAATAAGGATAATAAATTATCACCAAAGTACTATGGTCCTTACAAGGTGTTGTAAAAGATTGGTACTATGGCATACAAATTGGAGCTTCCTGCTTCTTTGTGAGTGCATCCAATTTTCCATGTTTCATGCTTAAAGAAGGTTATAGGTGACAAACTTCCTATTCAAACAGTATTGCCAGAACTTGATGAGGAAGGAAAAATAATATTGGAACCTGAAGCAGTCATGGAAACAAGAACACAATAGTTACGAAATCAATCAATTTCAGAGTATCTCATCAAGTGGAAGAACTTACCCACTGAATATTCTACATGGGAGGATGATAATTTTATAAAAACGCATCTAGAGCTACTCAAGCGTTGAGGACAACAATTTTTTGAAGGAGAGGGGCATGTTAGGTCCCTATATTACTAGTGTAGTCCCTTATTGTTGTTAGCGTAGCCCCCTTATTGTTATTGTTGTACCCCTGTAACCCCCATGTTGTTAGTATTGTGCCCTTACATTATTATTGTTATGTTGGCTAGGATTATATTGTGAACCCATGGAATCCTATATAAAGAAGGAGGATTTATCATTTATATCATCCAAGAATTGTTCATTTACTTAATGTAAAGGAGGTTTCCCCCTCGAAGTGGCTAAATTCTAAGGTGTTGATCTCTCTTTTCTTCTATTTTTGGAGTTGTTTTCATGACAAGAACAAACAAAGGAAGAATGGAAATAGTGAAGAACACATGTGAATATTGATGATCAAAGAACCCTGAAGACTCCATATGATCAAAGACACTTTGGAGGGTAGAGATATCAATGATCGAAGTTGCTTGAAGAATGAATATAAAAGTTGCATCCATGTCACCACTGGATAAATTCCATGTCATAAGTCACTATTAGTCCCAATCATCAAATATAGGAACATGGCACATTATCATCACATGGTGATGTGGAAGTCATGAAGTACTCTTGTAATCATTGTAAGGACAAATAATTGGAATTCCAAGAGTCATGTATAAATTAAAGAGTCATGGAAGTCCAAAAGACATGTAATACCAAAATTCTTATGTAATTTAAAAAGTCATTGGGAATTCCAAAGGTTGTAGAAGTCCAAATGCCACTAGAAGTTGGAAATTCAAGATTCATGAGGATGTGAAGGTCATACTTCAAGTTATAAATAGATCCTCATTTCACATGTAAAGGACTTCTAACCTTGGCTTCTCCCACAAGGCATTAGAGAGACAGAGTTAGTGCTTTTGGGGAGCAAGTAGTGGATCTAACGCTCCAATATTGGAGGTAGTGGTGTTCATTGTATTTATGTATCTGGGGAATTTTTATTAATATCGAAACCTTCCAAGTCAGAAAATTTTCACACAGTGATTGTGAATGTTTCTAAGACTATTCTTTGAATGTTTATTATTATGTTTTCTTTCATATTCACTGAAGTAATTGTACAATTTCGGTGACTTCGGTGCCTCTTGTTAGAAATGTGGTGTAATGTTATAATGATCATCACATCCTTGTGAACTATTTTTCTTGATTTTAGACAAGTATTTCTCATTTGCATGTGTCTCCATTATGGTGGTACTATTAATTCTCTCTTAGAGGCTCACTTTATTTTCCCCTCTGTAGTAAGAGAACATTGATACATCTGCAATCGAACATTCACAAGGTGCACTAACTTGCTCATTCAAAATGACATATCTCTCATGCTGACAGCTAAAGACAAGGCATATATTTAAGTAAACGATAGTTGGGTCGTATTTTGGATGGGACTCCTACACCAAACAGTGTAAGGTCTAGTTGGGATCTTATATCGGTCAGATCCCCTATATGTTGATAATATCCAACACTGTCAACAGAACCTTAGGCCTTAAAATTTTGATTTAAAACTCATGGAGTGAAAAAACCTTCCATAGGAAAGCCATGGAAAATAAGGAAAGGAGGAATGACACCTCAGAAGGTAGGTGCTTGAATTAATTTTCATTATTGCATCAATTTTGGACATTATTCTAGAGATTGCATGAAAATAAGTATCATGAGTTCCAACATAGGAATATAAGAAACAATGGTCATTTTGCTAATAAAAGAGAAGCAATGAATTATCACTTCCAAAAATCTTGGATTTTTATTTCAAATGTTGCAATATCTTCTAAACTAGATGATTCAAAATCATGGTTTTTTGATTCTAGAGCCTATGTCCACATGTCTTGTAATAAGCATTGGTTTGAATTTTTTCATGAAACTAACAATGGTGAAAATATATATCTTGGGAATTATCATTCACATGAATGTAAAGGGTATGGTGATGAGTTTTTAAAATTACCAAACAATTGTATTAAATAAATTCATAATGTGATACATGTGACTGGCATTATGAAAGAACCTAATCTTAGTTTATACCATAACATATCAATATTTGAATGTAGAATTTGTAAAGTCACATTGTGTGGTAAAATATATGCAAGATAATTTCAATTTTTTTATAATAGGTGCAAGAATTGGAGGTTTCTACAAGCTTGATGTGACAAGAAAAAATCATCAAAAATTTGCATCCACAACCATGAAAAGAAAATATATTTTCCACCAAAGGTAAGACCACTATAATTATCATGATTTATTGGTACTTCAGAAATAAAGAATGGTGGAGAGACTTCCATTTCTTAAGAATGAATAGTTTTCTTGTGAAGGGTGTGAATTGGGGAATAATATGCATAGGGAAGATTTCCCTACTCATATATATAAAAGAAAAATGGATATTATTGAAATTGTGCATCTAGATGTGTGACGATGGATGAAGTTAAGATCATTAGATGGAATATATTATTTCTTGATATTTATTGATGGTTGCACAGAATATACATGTGTTTATTTCATGATAAAGTGATGTATTTGAATAATTTAAAGAGTTTAAAATTATGGTTGAGAAGAAAACATGAAAATACTACAAGATCCTTCAATCAGATCAAGGGGGAGAACATAACTCAGGTGCATTCATGAAGTACTACAAAGGCCATGTAATTGTACAATAATACGAAATAAAACATACTCCATACAAAAATGGAGTAACTAAAAGGAATAACAAAACCATAGTAGAATGTGAATGGAGCATGTTTAGAGTTAATAACCTTACCAATGTTTTCTGCACTTGAGTTGTTGGTACTATTTTTATTTTAAAAAGTAAATCTAATTAAAAGTTTAGATTATAAGAGTCTATTTTAAGCTCTTAATGATTATAAACCAACAGTAAGCTAGTTAACAATATTTGGAAGAAATAATTTATCATGTTTCGAATAAATATAGGAGAAAACATGATGCAAAAACTATGAACCATATAAATTGTTTGATCCCTTCACACTATTTTTTTAAAAGTAGAGATGTATTTCATGAGAATTCAGATGAAGTCCATAAGGAGGATAGTTATGATGAATGGCATATTCATTATGATTTTTATGATGTCAAAGAGTAATAATATGGTAAATAGGAATACAAACAATAGGAATAATCTAGTGACATGAACACCTCAAGTAGCCACAACATGCCAAGAGGAGGTTAAGATTCACCACAAAGAAGGAGAAGATATGAAATTAATGAAGTTGTAATGAGGTCATTTTATCTGAATTTATGTAGGAATGCAATATATAACCATAAATACAAAGATGAAGTGGAAATAACACTTCATTTAATTAATATCAAAGAACTGAAATTTGTTTACACATAGAATGGAAATAAACTAACTAGGGCGTTGGTAGCTTATCTCTGAGAAGAGATGTGGCGGCTACAGGCCTCCGAAATCTGTATTACAATGAGGCTATAATTCCTATATATTATTGAGAAAAAATGGAAAACCATAAACTTCCTAAAACATAACTGTAGGAGGTGAAATTCTAGACTATGGGCCCCGTCGAGGTAAATTGGTACATCAATTTCCCTGGGTCGTAGCATTGGCATACTATCTTTGTTTGACACACATGATACATCATTGGAAAGATATATTAAGGAATAAAACTAATGATAGCGAATATCGAGTCTCGGAGACTCATATTTTATATAGGTTTCATGCCCAAAAAACGTGGTTTAGGGCCTCAAAATGGCTCTGAAAGTTTAGGACCCGAAAAACTGCCAAAAATAGTAAATTGTGCTACATGTAAGGAAAATGAAAAAATAAAAGAAGAAATGGTGGGGGTTCAAGTGGAATAGGTGGGTCACCACCAATATCAACCTAGATCATTAATCCCCCCTGAGGAAGCAATGGTCCCCATTGCGTTGAGTTCCTCCATGAGATGAGGAAAAATCTGCTGAACTTGGTCCCTAGTGAGCCACTTGCCCTGGTGAAAGAGTTGGTTTGCTTTGACAACTTGATATAGCCGGATCCTCTACTGGAGGGTGTTCTTGATCTATGTTTCCATAATCCTATCAGTTTTATATTTTTCCATGTGTTAGAACTCCAACGAATCTTTGAAGTCTAAGGAGGAGACCAACAAAGGTAACCACATACCACTTTCACCTAGTAGCTAGCCCTACTAGGCTGAGAGGGCTCCCTTAATGAGATAACAACCAATTTGAATAGATCATGGAGATTTTAGGTTGGATATGTAGATTAGGGTTTGGTTTATTTAGATTTTTGTGCTGGATGATAATGGACATTTAGAGTTAGGCTTAAGAAAACTGGTAGGGTCACCAGAGAAAAAATTGCAGGGGAATAAAGGGGCGAGGTAGGAAAGCTTGAGTGACCCTTTAGGTTGTATGGTTATTGTGTATGATGAAAAGAGAGGTCAAGAACAAGAATATAATTATGAATTCATTCCTTAAGAACAATAAAAAACACAACATCATCATCTCATCAAAACAGGGCATGTATTCCTCAAGAATCCTGCTTAAAAACTTTAAAGATAATAATTGAAAGTAGTAGATATGTAATGGAAAGAGAAATAATTCAATGGAGTGACTTACAAAAGAGAAACATATGCATACAATCTCACCACATGAATCCATAAATTTAAGCTGCAACTTTTCTCTGTATTCACTATATTACTTTGTCAAACTAAAATACAGTAGCTCAATGTCCAATGTTCTAACCCTTGGAAATGATTACAAAAGGCCTCTTATAACTAATGAGGTCGAAATCCTCCCTTGGAGGTCGAATTTTCTAGCAAGGAAGTCAAATTCATGCACCTATCTGAAGTCTGCTACACACCAGGGAGGTTGCACAGAAAATTCCTCCTTTATCTAACCACTAAGAGTCATATCCTCAAAGAAATAAATGGAGGATAAGACACCTATTCAACTCCATTTTACCATTTACATTTACATTTTGAATTTTACATTCAGCAACATTCACCTTTTTACTTTTACAAAAGTCAAAATGGAAATTGGAGAAAATTACACACTGAAAATGTTTAAAACATCTCAGAATATTGCAGATGCGCAACGCCATCTTGGAGGCCATTTTAGGCACCTTATTGAAGTTGAAATGGAAATATGAGAGAATGGTAAACTAGCCCTCTCTATCTAGTTTCCATAACAATTTTAATTTTTGAAAATGAACCATGGGAAGGCATTCAAAAACTTATTCTCCCAAGGTGTCTCCAGATGCACATCACCTATCAAAAGAGGGGTAGGATGCTGATGTTTTACCCCTTTTTCTCAATTTTCTCAAAATATGAGCCCTTCCTAGAAAAGGTGAGGAAATGGGTTTTTAGAGGAGGGTATAATGTTTCCAATTTCATTTGGAGCCCTGGGGAAAAAGCGCAGCTCCAAGGTGTTGTGCATCCAGCCTGAGTGAAATTTCTAAATTCTGCAAATTTTCACCAAATTTGACAAAAAAACAAGATTTTCTCCAAATTTTCCCAAAATTAGTCAAGAGGTGATGGATTATGTGTACTATGCAATCATGGACGCGTCATCAAGAAAATCAAGTTTTCCCTTCTCCTTTTGGCTAATTAGGGTTTGCTTAAGCTTGTCTTGCGTTTTCTTAAGCTTGTCTTGCAATTGCTTGATTTTGATATGTGCGATTGGATTTCTTGTTTGATAGCGGGCAACCACTCATTTGTGGATCATTTTATCCTTATTTTCATTTCCTAGGATCTTTTCCAAGTGAGTATTGACCTTCTCAAGCAAAATCTCCTTGTCCTCATTGATATCTTTGGAAATCCTCTCTTCAAAATTCAACTCCTCATATGTAGGGTTTTTCTCTTTCTCTTTCTACAATGCCTTATTAAGACCCATGGTTTTTGGCCTATTCTTCTTCACCTATTGTTTATGCTCATCATGTTAATCATTCTCAGCTACTGATTTTCCTCTCTCATGTTTGTTCGCCTCAAATAGCCTTTTCTCCAAAATCAATTGTTGTGTCTTGAGGTGACTGTTCTCCTGTTCAAGAAATGAAATGATGAATTGGGACCTTGATGAATTTTCTTGGAGCTCTTTGATCTGAGCATCCTTGTCTTTGATTATCCTTTGAAATTTTTCCTTCTCATCATGGTAACCTATTTCCTCCACCCTTTGACAAAACCCTAGGTAGTTGACATCTTCAAAGAATTTTCTAATGAAGGGTGAGGAAGTGATTTCATTCCAATTTGAGGGCTCATCCCTCAGTATCTTCCCCCCTTTTTGTTGTCTTCTCTTCTCCTTATGGTGAGGAATTTTCTTCCATGATTTGAAAACCCTATATGATGGGAGGGAAAATACATGGAAAAGTGAGTGAAGGGAATGAAAAGAGGGCGTTATGGGAGGGAAATGGCAGTAGAAAAATTTATGGAGAGGGGAAGGGATCTTAGGAATGTTTAGGGAGTGAAATGAAGGTAAATGAGTGAGGGAAGTGAGATAGGAAATTTCAAACATAGTCCTAGCTATAAAATGGCCCAATTTGGTAGAATAGGGCTAGGGTTTGTAGTGAGACGTTGCAAAAAATAATGGGAAATTTTTTGTGAAGTATGAGAATGATGTATAACTAGCAAACAGAGGTAGAGGGATAGTGGTACTAGGGTTTCACAGCATCAATTGATCATTTGTAAACCAAAAGCATGAAATTCATACAAAACACTAGGGTATGAAGCTTATGATTATTTCTTGGCTTTCAAAGGAAGAGGGGGCATAAAAATGGATATAGTTACCTGTTGTAATGCTTAGAAGATGATAAACCTTGAATGGAAGCTAAAATTTTGAATTTGGTGATTTTTTGGGCAAGTTAGGGAAATTGTGTCACATGCGCAGCGTAGTTCACAGATGCGCAGTGAAGATATGCACTTCACAGATGTGCAATGTCTCCTCCATATGCACAACGTGGTTCACAGATGCGCAATGCCTCCCAATTTTTGCCACTTTGAGCTAAAAAATGTGTTTTTTCTCACCAAATGAAGGAAGGTCTCGATAATGAAAGGCAAGAGGAAGGTAAATGAAATGAATTGGTGATTTTTTGACCCTTTTACAAGAATGGAATAACTTTATTTGAGTGATAATGGGCCCCAAAATAATTTTTTGTAGCATGAATTTCATTTTCTTTTTTACTTTACAAACTTGGACATTTAAAATATGAAATCTTTGAATCTTCCTTGGAACATTAAACTGAAACTTTAGAACTTTGAAGTACTTATTAAATATATAAACATAAAATTTCATTTGAAAATCAAAATTTGTTGAAGAAACTTGCATTTATTACCACTCCTTCAATTGTCGAATTGTATGCATGAAATGGCAGTTCGGTGACCTGGAAACCATAATGACCTAATGGAGACACTGAACTAAATAAAATCAGGATGGACATGACTGAAATGATGATGATAATATCTGAAAAATGATTCACTTGTCTTATTTAATGACATGGACCAACAATTTAAAATTTTGGAATCAGTGGAAAATAGTCCTAGACACACTAGCGAATGACAAAATTTTTATTTGAAGACTCATCAAAATGAAAAAAAATTGACCTGACACCCTAGGAAAGCATGATAAGAGTCCATTTGATCACTGGTGACAGGCTGTAAATACTGACACTAACATTGGTTCCAGCTGGGGATGGCAGCTCCTTGGAGGTGTCAAGAACACCGTAGACCAAGTAGCCTTACCATTGTGCATGGAGTCAAAAGTTTAAAAACCAAACTGAATACTAAAAACTTGACATGATAAATTGAATGACTGACTAAAATAAAAACATGCAAAAATTATTGATGGCAGCATATCACCGAGACTTGAGGGCTTGAAATCCTGATGATAACTACTTACCCGCTAAAGACATATGTACAATCATGTGATGTGATCCTTCCAGTGTAACCAATCCAACATATGGCTACTTACTTGAATTATGCTCTCACTTTCCTCGAGCATCCAGAAAAAACAAAATATAGGCAACTCCGAGTGTATACTGAACATGTGCTCACGATCCATGAAAATAAGAAAATACATCTTCCCTAGTAACTGTAGCAAATCATTAAAATGACCTTCAAAAATATGGAATGTTACCTTGTCTTTAGATCCAGAAAAAACACAAGCACACCCTTCATTTTGATCTGAAAGAATACTTGGTTGTTGATCCATAGGAAGGCATAGGCAAGTATGATCTTATATTTCCTAAGTGTTGGCTATAAATTCATGAAGCATGGGAAACTCTGACTCTATCTCTTGAACATTGTCTATGTTAGGATCATACTCCTCGAATTCATAGTCTAAATCATCCCTGAACATAAAAAATTCTTAAAGATTGTTAAACATGACAACCTTATCCTCTTCATGAAAGAAAATAGTCACTTTTAGCTGATATCTTTGCAGGAAATCATGATCACAAATTGACTTACAAACAACAAATTCCTTTATAGCTTCATCAGTCTCATGATTGTCATAATTTAAACTCAGATTTTAATTTTCAATAATCGAAGAAGTTTCACTAACAAATTCTTGACTATGTGAACACTACAAACCTGCATTAGCTTATGATGTAACATGGTTGTTGAGGAGTTGATCTATCTCATCTTCAGATAGAGGAGAAACTTGAGTTTTATAGCAGTTAACATTGGCTTGATGATTTTCATTTTCAGGATTGGGAATAGGCATTTCTCTTTTTTGGTCCCAGTCTGTTTCATCCAAGGAGGAAGCTAATATTTCTTGTTGGGAGGAAAAATCATAAAGGGATTCTATGATCTCATCATCTAGACACTCTTCATCCCCATACGAATTTTCAAGAAACTCAATCATCGACAAGGAAGAATTAGAGCTTTGATAATGTTGAAATAAAATTGATTGAAAATCATTTAGAGAATATAAACTAGCAGATGGTTGAAATTCATACCACGATCTCACTTTTTCCTCCAAGGTAGCCATAAATATCTTCATCAAACAATCTTCAAGAAACTCAATCTTTAGTCTATGAATATGAAATGACATTTGACCAAATGCAAACTAACATCTTCTCCATCCCAACCTTTAAACTTTGACAGTCCTATTTTCCAATCTATACAACGAATTTGAATCAGAAAACTAGGAATATGAGCTCGATTGAAAGGGGGATGACTTTGAGCAGTTGAATCCATTTTTACAAAAATGAAGCCACCAAGAAGTTCTTCAGACTACTGGTTCTTGAAAAGTGGAGGCACCATGAAAATTTTGAACCCTTGGATTCTTCGACACTGGAGTCACCAGGTTAAATATGCACAACCTTCTTGTGCCTTGATCATTGTTCACCATCGATAATGAGATCTAATCATTTTCGTTCTTTCCCGGAGAAGGTCTATCACCTCGCTCACTGACAACGACGCCAAGATGTTAGCACTCCACCATATTTTTGAAGGCTGAGAAGGAGACCAAAAAAGGTAACCACAGACCACTTTGACCTAGTAGCTAGCCCTACTAGGATGAGAGGGATCTTGTAATATTCCCAAATGGGAAAAGCAGGAATATAGTGCAAAATGCTGGAAAAATAGTGTAAAAAATCATATAAAAGAAAGAGGCCAATATGAAGACCTTTCATATGTTATAACAGCAGAAAAATATGCATAAATAACGGGCCATAAGATGTACAACAAGAACAAGAAGCTTCCAATGGACAAAATCCCTCAAAATGAGGTGTTGCTACTATATATAAGAGCTTGAAGACTGTCACAGTGTTGTTTTAAAGGAACTGCTACAGAAAATGGTTATACATCATATCTAAGGCTGATATGTGCCTCAAAAGATAGATCTACTACAGATCTAAGCACTATACAACCTCCAATGAAGAACCCCTTAAGGATTTTCAGAAAAAAACACCATATACAAGATGGGGATCTAGGCCCTAGGGTTGAAGATCCACTGCAAAATACATATTTGGAAAGTGTGGCTGGTTTGATATGATAAATAGAATAACCTCCTCCAATATATCCTCTAAATGAAAGGCATATCCCTTTCACTAGAAAATCAACTCTCCAAATGGTGTGCCAATCCACCCTGCAACTCCTCCTACATAAATAATGAAAATATGGAAGTAAACTGCGTTGTAGGGATAAATAAATAGTTGGCCTGATGCCAAGATATCAAAATATGCACAAGGGCCTTCCTTACTATCCTCCCAATGGAAAGGAAGCCTTCTCCACTGAAAATGAGAAATAAAATGACCCAGACCTAGTCTCCACCTCAACAGGATTTGCAGTGTAGATGAAAGATGAAGCCTGGCCTTAAGCCTGATAGTTGACAATGTAGTACAAGAGTCCTCCAAGAGCTTCTCAATGGAAGAGGTGGGATTCCTAATCAGGAACATGCAGTGCTAAACAACACTCAATCTCAGCTAAACAGAAAGAGAAAATATATATGTCTAAACAAACCATATATTCAGAAATACCATATACCAATACATAATGAAATATGGTTGCCATCCTCTTCCTTATATAATTGATGAGATTTCTAACCCTAAGCCCCATTCATTTATGACACTACTTCCATGCAAAGAGTCTCCATATAAAACTGTGTTTTCCCTCATTGAATGCCACTACTCCATGACAACGTTGTTGATTTGGTCAAAGTTGACCCGGTCAAGGTGTTCCATCCCCTTTTCACACCTAAGGGTGCTCAATTAAGCTGCCAATATGTCTTCCTTTCACATTTTCATTGATTTTATTCAGATTAAGGAGATTTATGGATCTCCATATCCTCTTATTCATCAACAAGAAAGAAAAAACAAAAATTAATATTCCAACTGGCTCATGCCTAATTTAGGAATATTACAATCCTCCCCTCCCAAGTGTTTTCTTTACCCAAGCAACTGCAAGGACAGAACTGAAAATGTGGGGAACCTTTATTCCCATATGGAGCTCCAATCTCCAAGCTATCATCCATACAAAATAAATCACCCTCCAGAGTGGTAATTCATAGAAAAACGCCTCCCATTTTCTTATGAGAGGCACATCCCAAGTGCTCAAGTTACCCAAATGGCTTATCCCATAAGGAAACAGGAAACCCAATGTAGAAATCATGGATGTTCCATTTCTCTTCCAGAAATATGAAACATAATAACCATGGAGAATCTCTCTCCCAAAGGGCACATCCAATCCTTCCATCCTCCCTCCACTCATTCCCACAAAAATAATAAGTACATCATCAATATATGGGATTAAAACCAGTGATACATATATAACCAAATGAAATAATGGAGGTGGATCATAGTCCCACATATGGAACCAACGTACTATATCTCCTAACTACATCAGATAATGATATGGTAAGTGGTTTCCCATCCACTTACTTGTTTCCATATCCTTCTCACATGTTTTGAAAATGTGATAAATGTTTGGTGCCTTTGGAGTGCACCATGAATGGTAAATCATCTCCCTATATCCTCTTAGGGAGTGGCCATACTCAACATAGTTTATGGCCCAAAGTTGGCCATGAATTTTTTAAGGAATATTGCTCCTTCTTGGAGCAATGGCCAGCACATATATGGTTAAGGAATGCACATACTCATTATATAAATCATTATGCAACCAAACATGATCCTTACCATATGCTTTTCTCATACAAATGGAGTGGCTCATAGATAAATCCCCTCTCATTCCCAAAGCGGAAAGAGGTGGTTGCGATAACTCCCCCAAAGAGTTATGTATTTCCTCCATCTCCACATGATCCATGAATCTCCTCAAATGCTGATATATCTCCTCTTCAAAGCCTTCCCAAGTGTACCCCTCCACGATGGTGTGGTATGCTCTCATAGAATAAGTGTGGCTGAAGAGAAAATATTCATGAGCTGCTTGTAGTAACTTCTCCTCGAGCTTGGAAGCTCTAGATAAGAAGATCCTACCATGATATTAGATGACCTCATCTATGATTGAATATCCCTCCTCATGTAGCTGGTCATCAAGTATCATACAAGTAAAAATATCCTTGGAATAATCCACCAACAACTGGGATTTCCAATAGGGATCAATCCTCCATAGTGACAACATTGATGATCTATCACAAAGAAAATTTGTCATATGGTTGTCCTCCTCTTTGACATCTCCCATGCCAAAGGTACAAGTTGTAAGGCTGTTATACTTCCCATGCTGCTCCTTCCACAGTGCAGAATCTGAAATGAGAGTGGGTAATGATGATGTTGAGAGAATGTATCCCCCCTCCTTGAGTCTACCCAAGACTCTCACCATTGTACCATGACCTCCCAATGCTCCCATTCCTCTTGGATCTATGAATGGTGCATCATGATGTGAGACATGCCTCATCATCTCCTGATCTGGTGGCCTCCTGGGTGGAATGCCTCCATGCAAAGAGACATCAATATCAAGAGTAGACTGCATAAATGAGTGGAATTCTTTGTCCTTGCTCTCACTGTGAAAATCAGTCTACCTATTTTGTGCATCAACCTTCTGAAATAGATAGGGGTGTGTGCTTCTAATCATATGATGCTTGCCATCCTCCCTACCTTCTCCTTTCATTTGCAAGGTCTCACAATCTATCAATAATGGCACATTTTTTCAATGGATTGTGCCTTGATCTCCACATATGAGATCCTTTGGAACTTCTTGCAATGATACAAGAACTCCTCTCATTGGAGCAATTTCTCCATCTACCCCTCCATGAGGTACTAGATCTACTCTTGATGTGACAACGTTGTTACCTCCAGCCTACTCTTCCCCTTCATCGTGAATGGAGATTACCTCATCATCATTAAGAGGCTCTTTGTTTTGATCCTCTTTTGAAAAATAGTTCTCCATGTCTTCCTTTTGAGAAGAGAGCTCTTCCTGAAGTGGGGATCTTCCCTCTAGCAAGGTATTATGCAAATTTTTAACCCCCTCAATAGTATTCTGAAATGGAGTTGGGATTATAGATCCTTCCAACTCATGCAAATGTTTTGTTTGTTTATGCTTGGTTAGCTCAACCAAGAAAGTTTCATAATGTTTTACATCAAATATTTTCACTAACCTTATAGTGAACTTTGCATAAGTAGATACATTTACATGACTCAAGGAAGAAGTTTCATAAAACCACCAAGCATAAGCCTTACCTTCAAGATGCAGTGCTGCTACTCTAATGGGTTCTTCTTCTAAAACTTGGTGTTGTTGCAAATAGGTGTCTAGCTCCTTCACGCAAGCCCTAGCTGTGCATCTAGGTGACCCATCAAAAGTAGATAGAAAGAATCTACCTAAATCATGCTTCTTGCACCTTTTGCTTCTATCATGGTTTCTAGGTCTTCTATTCTCCTTGATCTTGCGAAACCCCTGGAACTTTAGATGATCTCTGAATCTACTAGACTGAGATTCATATTCTTGGAGATAGTAACCGAGAGTCTCCTCCTTTGGTACATCTCCTTCCTCCATCTTTCTTGCTATGAACATAAGCATGGTAGAGCATTGCAGATCTGATTGTGTGGTTGAATGCTCACACCCATAATATGAAGAACTAGAGCTTTCTTCATGTGAAAATCCTTTTGAGGTATATCCATGTCTTTCCCTCCTCATTCCCTTGATTTCTCTATTAATATCATGCATAGTTTGGAGAAGAAGTTTTAAAAACTTCTTTCCCTCCATTTCTCCAAATAATGGAGACTTGCCATTTTCTCTTCTGTAAGCCTTCTCCTTTCCGTGAGAAGCTTCTTCTTCTTTTGATAACATAGATGCAATGTCTTCACAGGCTGAGCCAAGATTATGCTCTGATACCACTGTAATATTCCCAAATGGGAAAAGCAGGAATATAGTGCAAAATGCTGGAACAATAGTGTAAAACATCATATAAAAGAAAGAGGAAAATATGGATACCTTTCATATGTTATAACAACAGAAAAATATGCATAAATAATGGGCCATAAGATGTACAACAAGAAGAAACAAGCTTCCAATGGAAAAAATCCTTCAAAATGAGGTGTTGCTACTATATGTAAGAGATGGAGGATTGTGACAGAGCTGCTTTAAAGGCACTGCTATAGAAAATGGTTATACATCAGATCTAAGGCTGATATGTGCCTCAAAAAATAGATCTACTGCAAGTCTGAGCACTATACAACCTCCAATGAAGAACTCCTTAAGGGTTTCAACAAAACACCATATACAAGATGGGGATCTATGCCCTAGGGCTGAAGATCCATTGCAAAATAAAGATCTGGAAAGTGTGGCTGATCTGATATGATCAATAGAATATCCTCCTCTAATAGATCCTCTAAATGAAAGGCAGATCCCTTTCACTAGAAAACCAACTCTCCAAATGGTGTGTCAATCCACCTTGCAACTCCTTTTATAGAAATAACACAGATCTAGAAGTAAAATCCATTATAGGGATAAATAAACAGTTGGCCTGATGCCAAGATATGAAAATATGCACAAGGGCCTTCCTTACTATCCTCCCAATGGAAAGGAAGCCTTCTCCACTGAAAATGAGCAATTAAATGACCCAGACCTAGTGTCCACTACTGCAACCCGCAAAACAACTCAACCCTCTACAGGATCTGCGCTGTAGATGAAAGATGAAGCCCAACCTTAAGCCTGATAGTGGACAATGTAGTACAAGACTCATCCAAGAGCTTCTCAGAGGAAGAGGTGGGATTCCTAATTAGGAACACCTAGTGCTAAACAACACTTAATCTCAGCTAAACAACAAGAGAAATATATATGTCTAAACAAACCATATATTCAGAAATATCATATACCAATACATAATGAAATATGGCTGCCATCCTCTTCCTTATATAGTTGATGAGATTTCTAACCCTAATCCCTATTCTTTTATGACACTACTTCCATGCAAAGACTCTCCACCTAAAACTGTGTTGTCCCTCATTGAATGCCACTACTCCCATACAACGCTGTTGATTTTGTCAAATTTGACCCAGTCAAGGTGTTCCAACCCCTTTTCACACCTAAGGGTGCTCAATTAAGCTACCAATATGTCTTTCATTCACATTGGCATTGATTTTATTCATATCAAGGAGATTTATAGATCTCCATATCCTCTTATTCATCAACAAGAAAGAAAAAACAAAATTAATATTCCAACTAGCTCTGGCTAATTTAGGAATATTACAACTCTCAATGAGATCACAACCAATTTGACTGGATCATGGAGATTTTAGGCTATATATGCAGATTAGGGTTTGGTTGATTTGGATTTTTGTGCTGGATGAAAATGGAGCTTTAGAGCTAGGCTTAAGAACTCTGGTAGGGTTACAAGAGAAAATATTACAGGGGATAAAGGGGCAAGGTAGGCAAGATTGAGTGACCCTTTAGGTTGTATGGTTCTGGTGTAGGATGGAAAGAGGGATTAGGAACAAGCATATATGTATGAATTCATTCCTTAAGAAAAATATAAACACAACAACATCCTCTCATGAAAATAGGGCATGTATTCCTCATGAATCTTGCTTAAAAAAATTAAAGACAACGAGTGAAAGAAATAGATATGTAATGGAAAGAGAAAGCATTCAACGGAGTGACTTACAAAAGAGAAACACAGACATACAAGCTCACCATTGAATCCCTAAATTTAAGCTGCAACTTTTCTTTGTATTCATTGTATTACTTTGTCAAACTGAAATACAGTAGCTCAATGTCCAATGTTCCAACCCTTGGAAATGATTACAAAAGGCCTCTTATAGATACTGAGGTCGAAATCCTCCCTTGGAAGTCAAATTTTCCTATAAGAGAGTCAAATTCATGCACCTATCTGAAGTTTGCTACAGACTAGGGAGGTTGGACAACAAATTCCTCCTTTATCTAACCACTTAGAGACATATCCTCAAAGTAATAAATGGAGGATAAGACACCTATTCAACTCCATTTTACCATTTAAATTTACATTTTTAATTTTACATTCATCCACATTCACCTTTTTAATTTTACAAAAGTCAAAATGGAAATTGGAGAAAATTACACACAGAAAATTTTACAAAAATCACAGAAAATTGCAAATGCGCAGTGTCATCGTGGAGGCCATTTTTAGGCATCTTCCTGAAGTCACAATTGAAATTTGAGAGAATGGTAAACTAGCCCTATCTCTCTAGTTTCCTTAACAATTTGAATTTTTGAAAATTACCCATGGTAAGGTCTTCAAAAACTCATTCTCCCAAGGTGTCTCGAGATGTGCAGTGCCTGTCAAAAAGAGGGGAAGGATGCTGATTTTTTACCGCTTTTTCTCATTTTTCTCAAAATATGAGCCCTTTTCTAGAAAATATGAGGAAATGGGTTTTGAGAGGAGGGAATAATATTTCCAAAAATTTAATCCATTTTTCATTTGGAGCCCTAAGGAAAAATCGCAGTGCCAAGGCGTTGTGCATCGAGCCTTAGTGAAATTTCTGAATTCTGCATTTTTTCACCAAATTTGACAAAAACAAATTACTCCAAATCTTCCCAAAATTGGTCCATAGGTTATTGATGATGTGTATTATGCAATCATGGAGGAATCAAAAATAAAATCAAGTTTTCCCTTCTCCTTTTGGCTGATTAGTGTTTGCTTAAGCTTGCCTTGGGTTTGCTTAAGCTTGTATTGCAATTGCTTGATTTTGATGTGTGTAATTTTATTTCTTGTTTGATAGCAGGAAGCAATGAATTTGTGGATCTTGTTATCGTTATTTGAATTTTCCAAGAGATTTTCCAAGTGTGTATTGACTTTCTCAAACCAAAACTCCTTTTCCTCATTGATCTCTTTCTACAGTGCCTTCTTGAGACCCATGGTTCTTGGCCTCTTATTCTTCACCTGATGTTCATGCTCATAATTTTCATCATGGTCAGCCATTGCTTTTCCTCTCTCATGTTTGTTTGCCTCAAATAGCCTTTTCTCCAAAATCAATTGTTGTGTCTTGAGCTGACGGCTCTCCTGTTCAAGAAATTAAATGATGAATTAGGACCTTGCCAAATTTCCTTGGAGCTCTTTGATCTGAGCATCATTTTCTCTAATTATCCTCTGTAATTTTTTATGCTCACCATGGTAACCTACTTCCTCCACTCATTGACAAAACCCTAGGCAATTGACATCTTCAAAACATTTTTTGATGAAGGGTGAGGAATTGATTTCATTGAAATTTGATGGCTCATATCTCATCATATTCGCCCCTTTGTGTTGTATTCTCTTCTCTAATGGTGAGGAATCTCCTTCAATGATTTGAAAAACCTAGATGATGGGAGGGGAAAAACTGGGAAAAGTGAGTGAAGGGAATGAAATGAGGGAGTTAGGGAAGGGAGATGGGGGTAGAAAAATTTAGGGAGAGGGGCAGGGATATTAGGAATGTTGAGGGAGTGAAATGAACATAAATGAGTGAGGGAAGTGAGCGAGGGAATTTCAAACACAATCCTAGCTACAAAATGGCCCAGTTTGGTATAATAGGGCTTTGGTTTGTAGGGATATGTTGCAAAAATGATGGGAAATGTTTTGTAAAATATGGGAATGATGTATAACTAGCAAAAAGAGGTGGAGGGACAGTGGTACTAGGGTTTGACAACATCAATTGATTATTTGTAAACCAAAAGCATGAAATTCATAAAAAACCCTAGGGGATTAATATTATGATTATTTCTTGGTTTTCAAAGGAAGAGAGGGTATAAAAATGGATATGCTTACTTGTTGTAATTCTTGGAAGATGAAAAACCCTTAATGGAAACTGAAAAATTGAATTTAGTGATATTTTGGGCAAGTTAGGGCAATTATTCCCCATGCGCAACGCAGCTCACATATGTGCAGCGCTGATGTGTAGCGCATTTCACATATGCACAACGCCTCCTCTAGATGTGTAGCACAGTTCACAGATGCACAACACCTCCCAATTTTTTCCTCTTTGAGCATAAAAATGTGTTTTTTCTCACCAAATGAAGGAGGGCTGTTGGGTGTAGGAATTACACTTAAGTAAAAATCCTCAACACTTAATTGTCAACCCAGGGGATTTGTAAAATTAGAGATGAAGCACAGGCAATGCCAGAGATGGTATGAATATTTCTAATATCAACTCCTACTTTTGAAAAGAAGAATTTCAGAATCAAACTTTAGAGAAGAAAGAGGAAGCTCAAACCATCAAAACAATCTGAGGCTAGAACAAGAACAAATGTACTTGAAAAAGAGATTCAGAAATAAAGAGGAGCAATCACTCTAGCTAAATATTGATTAGCTACTGAGAATGTGTTTCCTTCAGCAAAGACACCTTAGCAGTTTTCAACAGATGGGTCCCTTCAATCCTGCATATGTAAAGATATCCTTCTTGCGAAAATCGATCTTGCACTAGTGCAGGAACAACGATTTATGCAGAAAGTGTAAAGTAATGTCTTTAATAAAAAATGCTTTTCTTTGTGCAAGGGATTTGAACTTTCTCAAGTCCGCAGCACTCAGATCCACTACCAAGAAACTAGTTCTTGTACTCGATCCGAGCTTCTTGTACTTTAACTTTTGATCCTTGAAATCAATGATTCATTACTGCAGTGTGATAAAACTAAATCATATATCAGTAAAGATGAATATCTGTAGAAAATAAGAAAACAGTCTTTTTTAATTAAGATATGACTAAAAGCAAAAAAGTTGTTAGAAGTAAGCTAGAAAGGCTTGTTGCATCATATTATCTAACGCTGGTGTGAGAACAGTTCTCCTGCTTGCACCAGGGAGAAACCAAACCAATGTGCAGAAAATAAATAGCACACCAACATGCACTGGTGTAGGAACGAACCAGGCAGAGGAAATAAACCAAATCGTGCAGAAAATGAATAGCACACCAACGTGCACTGGTGCAGGAATGAACCAGGCAGAGGAAATAAACCAAATCGTGCAGAAAATGAATAGCACAGCAACGTGCACTGGGGCAGGTAACTCCTCCTGCTCGAACCAGCCAAGGGAAAGAAATCAACCGTGCAAAGATAACTTAACTACTTCATGCAGTAGATCTGCTTCCACTCAAACAAAAATTCAAATACTGCAAATTAAATCACACTTGACAATTTAAAACATAAATTACAAGAACAAAAAGGAGGGAGAACATGCTAGATTGGCTAGGCCCTTAGCCAACCAGCGCGTTTCCCTTTCAAACTAAAACACTACTCAGAATTAACTCATCAACTATTTAAGCCAAAGGATAAAATGTATAAAACATGAGGCAGAGCTCTTCTTATTAGATCCTTAAAGCAATTACATGTGCGATTACATATCCAGCCCAAATTTGGGCGATAACACAAGACACTCCTGTTACTACCTCCTGGTTCTATTCTCTGATCTATTCGATTCTTAAAAACATTGAACTGTTTGTCCTATTTACATTTCTGCTTATATAGTTCCTTTTGGCCGCAGGCCAAAAGCATCGTTTACCATTACATAACCAATTACAGAAATCGTTATAACAAATTACATAACTGATTGCAGAATAAGCTTTTAGCCTTCAAAATTAAATTGCTTTTAACAAAATAGGCTGCAGCTATCTCCAGTTGTTCGTCTCTCTTAAGTCTGATCTCAGCTACTCTCGATTTACCTGCTGTCATAGCTAGGACTGGGCTGCCTTCAAATATGTCCTCATTGATCGTATACAAAACAGGCGGTCAACCCAAGTGATCTAGATTCGCTGCCAAGATTCATGGCACTCGTGCTGGTGTGGGATCTGTTCTGCACTAAAAATTAGCGATTAAGATAAGTGATCATCTATTAAATAACATAGGAGGTAACAATAAGTTACGAAAGTAATTCTAAGTAATAAATCACGTAATAGGTAGTTAATAAATGCTAAGATGAGTTAAAAATGTAAAATATGAATTTTATGCAAAATGTGTCATCATTCTTGCACTAGTGCAGGATGAGGGTGCATATGATAGGTAAAACAGGGTAAATGATTACGATTTGGGAAGGGAAGAATGGTAAAAAAGAATGCAATTTAGGGGACTAACAAGGGTCTCGACAATGAAAGGAAAGAAGAGTGCAAATGAAATGAATTTGTGACTTTTTGGCCCTTTTATAAGCATGGAATAGCTTTCTTTGAGTGATAATGGGCCCCACAAGACTTTTTTGTAGCATGGCTTTCATTTTCTTTTTTACTTCACAACCTTGTACATAACGATAATCTAAAATTTTTGAATCTTACTTGGAACATTGAACTGTAGATTTAGAACTTTGAAGTACTTATTAAATATAGAAACATAAAACTACATTTAAAAATAAAAATTTATTGAGGAAACTTACATTTATTACCACTCCTTCAATTGTCGTATATTATGCATGAAATGGCAGCTTGGTGACCTTGAAACCCTAATGACCTAATGGAGACATTGAACTGAATAAAATCATGATGGAGATGACTAAAATGAAGATGAAGATCTTTGAAAAATGATATACTCAGCGTATTTGATGACATGGACCAACAATTTAAAATTTTGGAAGGAGTGGAAAATAGTCCTAGACACACTAGCCAGTGACCAAATTTTTATTTGAAGACAGGATGTAAAGACTGACAATAGCATTGGCTCCAACCGGGGATTACAACTCCTTCAAGGTGTCAAGAACATTGTAGACCAAGTAGCCTTACCATTGGGCATGGAGTCAAAAGTTTAAAAACCAAACTGAATACTGAAAACATGACATCATAAATTGGATGAATCTGACTGAAATAAAAACTTGCAAAACTTATTGATGGAAACATATCACCGAGACTTGAGGGCTTCAAATTATGATGACAACTACCTGCCTGCTGAAGATATATGTATAATCATGTGATGTAATCATTCCAGTATAACCAATCCAAAAAATGGCTACTTACTTGAATTATGCTCTCACTTTTCTCGAGTAGGTATAAAAAAACAAAATATAGGCAACTACGAGTGTCTACTGAAAATGTGATCATGATCCATGAAAACAAGAAAATACATCTTCCCTACTAAATGTAGCAAATTAGTAAAAGGATCTTCAAAAATATGAAATGTTACCTTGTCTTGAGATCTAGAAAAAACAAAAGCACACCCTTCATTTTGATCTGAAAGAACACTTGGTTGTTGATCCATAGGAAGGCATAGGGAAGTGTGATCTTCTGCTACCTGAGTGTTGGCTGTAAATTCCTGAAGCATGGGAAACTTTGACTCTATCTCTTTAACACTGTCTATGTTAGGCTCATACTCCTCAAATTCATATTCTAAATCATCCTTGAACATAAAAAATTCTTCAATATTGTTAAACATGACAGCCTTATCCTCTTCATGAAAGAAAATAGTCCCTGTTAGCTGATCTCTTTGCACGAAATCATGATCACAATTTGACTTACTCAGAACAAATTCTTTTATAGTTTCATCAGTCTGATGATTGTCATCATTTAAACTCATATTTTCATTTTAAATAATGGAAGAAGTTTCATTAACACGTTCTTGATTATGTGAACACTGCAAACCTGCATTAGCTTGGGTTGACACATGATTGTTTAGGAGCTGATCTATCTCATCTTCAGACAGAGGAGAAACTTGAGTTTTATAGAAGTTAACATTGGCTTGATGATTTTCATTTTCAGGATTGGGAATAGGCATTTCTCTTTTTTGGTCCCAGTTTGCTTCATCCAAGGAGGAAGCTATTATTTCTTGTTGGGAGGAAAAATCATAAAGGGCTTCTATGATCTCATCATCTAGACATACTTCATCCCCATACAAATTGTCAAGAAACTCAATGAAATTTTTAGAAATCTCACAACAACTATCAATCATTGACAAGGAAGAATTAGAGCTTTGATAATGTTGAAATAAAACTGAATGAAAATACTTTAGAGAATATAAACTAGCAGATGGTAGACCTTCATACCATGATCTCGATTTTTCCTCCAAGGTAGGCATAAACATCTTCATCAGACAATCTTTAGGAAACTCAATGTTTAGTCTATGAATATGAAAATGAAATTTGACCAAATGTAAACTAGTATCTTCTCCATCCCGACCTTTAAACTTTGAAAGTCCTATTTTCCAATCTATATAAGGAATACGATTTGGAAAAACAAGAATATGAGCTCGATTCATAGGAGCATACCTTCAAGAAGTTGAATCCATTTTGAAAACAATGAAGTCACCAAGAAGTTCTTCAGACTACTGGTTCTTGAAAAGTGGAGTTTCCCTAAAAATTTCGAACCTTTGGATTCTTCGACACTGGAATCACTAGGTTAAATATGCACAACCTTCTTGTGCCTGATTATTGTTCACCATCAGCAATCAGATGTGATCATTTTCGTTCTTTCCCAGAGAAGGTATTTCACTTTGCTCCCCGACAACGACACCAAGATGTTAGCTCTCCACAGGATATCTGAAGGCTACGAAGGAGACCAAAAAAGGTAAGCACATACCACTTTGAACTAGTAGCTATCCCTACTAGGCTGAGAGGGCTCTCTCAATGAGATCACATCTAGTTTGACTATATCATGGAGATTTCAGGCTAGATATGCAGATTAGGGTTTGGTTGATTTGGATATTTGTGCTAGATGAGAATGGACCTTTAGATTTAGGCTTAAAAACTTGCGTAGGGTTACAAGAGAAAAAACTGCAGGGGAATAAAGGGGCAAGGTAGGAAAGCTTGAGTTACCCTTTAGGTTGTATGGTTATGGTGTAGGATGAAAAGAGAGATAAAGAACAAGCATATAAGTATGAATTCATTATAAGAAGAAAATAAACACAACGTCATCATCTCATCAAAACAGGGCATGTATTCCTTATGAATCCTGCTTAAAAACTTTAAAGAAAATGAGTGAATGCAGTACATATGTAATGGAAAGAGAAAAAATTCAATGGACTAAATTACAAAATAGAAACATAGCCATATAATCTCACCACATGAATCCCTAAATTTAAGCTGCAAATTTTCTATGTATTCACTATATTGCTTTGTCAAACTAAAGTACACTAACTCAATGTCCAATGGTCCAACCCTTGGAAATGATTATAAAAGGCCCCTTATAGCTACTGAGGTCGAAATCCTCCCTTTGAGGTCAAATTTTTCAGCAAGAAAGTCAAATTAATGCACCTATCTGAAGTCTACTACACACTAGGGAGGTTGCACAACAATTTTCTCCTTTATATAACCATTAAGAGATATATATTCAAAGCAATAAATGGAGGATAAGACACCTATTCAACTCCATTTTACCATTTAAATTTAAATTTTGACTTTTACATTCATCCACATTCACCTTTTTACTTACAAAAGTTAAACTAGAAATGGGAGAAAATTACACAATGAAAAGTTTACAAAAATATCAGAAAATTGTAGATGTGCAACGCCATCTTAGAGGCCATTTTTAGGCACCTTGCTGAAGTCAAAATGGAAATATGAGAGAATGGTAAACTATCTGTGTAATTATAGATTTCAAAACAATTTAAATTTTTTTAAATTATCCATTGGAAGGCCTTCCAAATCTCATTCGCCCAAGGTGTCTCCAGATGCGCAACACCTGTCCAAAAGAGGGGCAGAATGCTGATTTTTTATCCCTTTTTTCTTATTTTTCTCAAAATTTGAGCCCTTTCTGGAAAATATGAGTAAATTGGTTTTGAGAGGAGGGCATAATATTTCCAAAAATCTAATCCATTTTTCATTTGGAGCCCTAAGTAAAAAGTGCAGCGCCAAGGCATTGCACATGTAGCCTTAGTGAAATTTCTGAATTGTGCAATTTTTCACCAAATTTGAACAAAAAAAAAATTTTGCTCCAAATATTCACAAAATTGGTCCAGAGGTGCTGAATTATGTGTAATATTAAATCATGGAGGCACCAACAATCAAATCAAGTTTTTCCTTCTCCTTTTGGCTTATTAGGGTTTTCTTAAGCTTGTCTCGGGTTTGTTTAAGTTTGTCTTGCAATTACTTGATTTTCATGTGTGCAATTTGATTTCTTGTTTTATAGTGGGAAGCCATGTGTTTGTGGATATTTTTATCCTTATTTTCATTTTCTAGGAGCTTTCTGAAGTGAGCATTGACCTTTTCAAGCCAAAACTCCTTGTCCTCATTGATGTCTTTGGTAATCCTCTCTGCAAAAGTGAGCTCCTCATTTGTAGGGTTTTTCTCTTTCTCTTTCTGCAGTACCTTATTGAGACCCATGGCTCTTGGACTATTATTCTTCACCTGTTGTTCATGCTCAGCCACTTCATTGCCTCTCTCATGTTTGTTTGCCTCAAATAGCCTTTTCTCCAAAATCAATTGTTGTGTCTTGAGCTAACTCTTCTCCTGTTCAAGAAATGAAATGATGAATTGGGACCTTGCCAAATTGTCTTGGAGCTCTTTGATATAAGCATCCTTTTATTCGATTATCCTCTGCAATTTTTCCTGCTCATCATGGTAACCTACTTCCTCCACCGTTTGAAAAAACCCTAGGCAGTTGACATCTTCAAAGAATTTTCTAATGAAGGGTGAGGAAGTGATTTCATTGAAATTTGAGGGCTCATACCTCAGTATCTTCCCACCTTTGTGTTTTATTATCTTCTCTGATGGCGAGGAATCTCCTTCCATGTTTTGAAAACGATAAATGATGGGAGGGGAAAAATAGGGAAAAGTGAGTGAAGGGAATGAAATGAGGGAGTTAGGGAAGGGAGATGGGGGTAGAAAAATTTATGGAGACGGGTAGGGATCTTAGGAATGTTTAGGGAGTGAAATGAAGATAAATGAGTGAGGGAAGTGAGCTATGGAATTTCAAGCATAGTCCTAGGTATTAAATGGCCCAATTTGGTAGAATGGGGCTATGGTGTATATGGAGATGTTGCAAAAATGATGGGAAATGTTTTGTGAAGTATGGGAATGATGTATAACTAGCAAACGGAGGTGAAGGGACAATGGTACTAGTGTTTCACATCATCAATTGATCATTTATAAACCAAAAGTATGAAATTCATACAAAACCCTGGGGGATTAAGATTATGATTATTTCTTGGTTTGCAAAGGAGGAGAGGCCATAAAAATGGATATACTTACTTGTTGCAATGCTTGGAAGATGAAAAAACCTAAATGTAAGATGAAAATTTGAATTTGGTCATTTTTTGGGCAAGATAAGGAAACTCTGCCTCGTGCACAATGCAATTCAAAGATGCGCAACATAGTTCACAGATGCACAATGCCTCCTCCAGATGCACCGTGTGGTTCACAGATGTGCAATGCCTCCCAATTTTTTCCTCTTTGAGCAAAAACACGTGTTTCTTCTCACCAAATGAAGGAGGGTTTCGAAATTTAAAGGAAAAAGGAGTGAAAATGAAATGAATTTGTGACTTTTTGGCCCTTTAATAAGCACGAAATAGCTTTCTTTGATTGATAATGGGCCCCACAAGACTATTTTGTAGCATGACTTTCATTTTCTGTTTTACTTCACAACCTTTGACATTTGTAATCTAAACTTTTTGAATCTTCCTTGCAACATTGAACTGTAGCTTTAGAAATTTGAAGTACGTATTACATACAAAAACATAAAATTACATTTAAAAATCAAAATTTATTGAAGAAACGTGCATTTGTTACCACTCCTTCAATTACCATATTTTATGCATGAAATGGAAGTTTGGTGACCTTGAAACCCTAATGACCTAATGGAGACATTGAACTGAATGAAAACATCATGGAGATGACTGAAATGATGTTGAAAATCTATGAACAATGATACACTCAACTTATTTGATGACATGGACCAACAATTTAAAATTTTGGAAGGAGTGGAAAATAGTCCTAGACACACTAGCCAGTGACCAATTTTTTATTTTAAGAATCACTGAAATGACAAAAAATTGACATGACACACTAAAAAAACATGATAAGAACCCATTTGATCACTAGTGATAGGTTGTAAAGATTGACACTAAGACCATGCAGTCTGGATTTAACTATGTTGGTGTGAGTTGTTCTATTGTGTCATATGTGTCCAGTAGAGGTGGAAAGTAGGGCCGAAGGCAATCCACATTGAACACTAGAATTTTAAAATATTTTACATTTAACACTAGAATTCTACATTTACAATTTTACATAGAATTACATTTACAATTACAATTACAATTTTACAAATATTTTACATACAATAAAATTAAAATTAAAATTACAAATACAATTACAATTTTAGAATTTTACATAAAATTACATTTACAATTTTACATAGAATTACATTTACAATTACAATTACAATTTTACAAATATTTTACATACAATTAAATTAAAATTACAATTACAAATACAATTACAATTTTGGAATTTTACATACAATTAGAATTAGAATTAGAATTTTACAATTTTTCATATATACAATTAAAATCATTTCACAATAAATTAAATATTAGAATTACAATTAAAATTTTACATTAATAAATATTTTATATACAATTAGAGTTAAAATTACAATTAGTACAAATACAAATATAATTTTACAATTTTACATACAATTAAAATTTCAATTTCAATTACAATCACGACATAATATTTAATAAATATCATGGTCATTTAATTAATTAATAAGCATCATCACGATCATGGTAACCATCGTACAAACATCATATTCGACTAAAAAACACATTGAAACATCAAATTAACATTATATATTAACATCATCACAACACAAACATCAAATATACATCTCATGTCAAATAACTCATGCTATCACATATACACATCTATCTCCAAGCTAAACATTATATGAACATATCTAACATGACCTAAAAATATGCGCCACATCATGATGATCACCAACATGTAAATTAAGTACAACTGCAACATGAACATAAAATGCATTAACCATATATATATATATATATAAAACTAACTGAATAATGTTAAAAATATACAACTATAATGTAAATGTCATGGATCAGCTGGTGATAGTATAACAACATCAATAACAGTACAAGTGGAGGCCTACTTAATAAAGGGTGCAACCTTGATGGTCGATCGTCGAGCCTGCTGATAATCATGATCACTAGTACTGATGGATGCATCGATAGATGGTGCTAGGTAGTACAACATCAATATAAGCACTATTAATGGAGGCCTTCTCAGTCAATAGTGCATCCTCGACGGTCGATGGTCTAGGTGCCTGCTCATGATCATGACTAGTACTGATGGATGCTACAGCAGGCTGCTAACTGGACGTGGCCAATGGTCCAGCCTCATCTCCATGATGACTACTGCTAGATGCTTCTAGTGGAGCCTCATACTCGTCAGGCGCAGTGCGAGGTGAACGATCATGAGATGCATGTGAGTCGTTGCTCACGCACTGTCCATCACGTGCCATGGCTCGACTATGCCTATAGCTACAAACAGTCCTCCTCAGTCATGTAACAGCTGTCGTAGCTCCTACAACATGTTGCATCAGGCCGTAGATGTCATGCGGCATGCCTCTCCACATCCGTAATAGCCTATCATCAGTCTATATGTCTCTATAATGAGCAGGCTTGATGCCCGCATCAACAATAAATGCACAGAGTTGGTTGTCCGAGTCCATCCTATATCTAGTCTCAGGTCGACTGCGCCTAGCAAAAGACGGTAGTGGTGCACCATGAGCAGGAGCATGTCTATCTGCTACACTAGCCTCATCCTGATCATGATCATCCTTGGCATCGCCCATGTCCTGATTGTTATTAGGATCCACACCTGGATCATGTGGTGGATCCGGCATCTCCTCGCCATCAAAAGAGCTAATGTCTGCAAAATATATACAAGTACACAACAATAATTAGAAAATTTCATTACATAATTTAATAAAAACAAGTTAAAGAACATGTTAGAATAAATATAAATAAAACAATAATATTACCTCTATCATCTGGTGGCTTATCATCTGTGAAGAGGATGTTGGGACACCCTTGCCAATCTAATCCAGCATAAGGACATGAGACCATAATGAATGGATGCAACCCGTCAACACTGGCTAGTAAGTCCAGTGCATCATGTGATATCCTGGCTGGAAACATAGTGTCTCCCATCTTGGGCATCATCTGCCCCCACATGTGAAATTGGGCCTCGAACATTGTCCTACGAGGCTGTTGAACAAAACTAGGTCTCATCTCCGGAAACCTCTCAAAAAGTAAACAAAACATCTCTGAAGCAAAAGGGAAGTTGACCCTCCCTTGTGCATGAGCACGACATCTATCTAAGGCCGTACAAAACTTCCGCAAGAAAATGGCAGACCACCTGACAAGTCATGGTTGTTGTACTAAATAATAAACATAATATAAAGCGAGAAACTAATGTGTTTCCCGTCACTAATGTTGTGCGAAATGGTCAAAATGATATGTGAGAGGCATTGCACATCCTGTCTACCAAATGCACCTATATGTAATTGACCTCCAAGTACCTGAAAGTCTGAAGGAGACAGTACATGTGCTCCAATGTATCTCTGGGAGTAAACTAATTGACTCCCTGCTACACAACCAGTTGGTACATCTGGGAATGAGGGAAAATCCAGCCCTCTCATCGATAGTCTTGTAATAAAATAAATATCCTCATCAGTGGGTGTGTACCACTAGTCAGGACCAACCTGGAAAGCTTGTCCGTGGGAATTGCACCTACGGAAAAGATATCTCAAAAACACACTATGGGCCTTTAGGGAAGTAGCGTCCTCATAGAAATTGAGGAGGCCTACTTGCCTAAGGATTCCTTGGGTATCTGCTGTAATAGGGCGAGGGTATGCATCTCTCTCCATCTCTCGGGCCTCCCATTGGCGAATCATGTCATACTGTTCAGCCTGTTGTTGCTGTTGTTCCTCCTTTTCTCTTTGAATCATCGACATATTAAATAATTTTTTTTTATTAAAACATACATGTATTTAGGAATATACATATATATATATATATTTTTGAAAAAAAAACAAATAGACCAGTCGGTGCACCACAAAAACAGTCACGCACCGGTGGCGGTGCGGCTTAAGTTTGTAGCGCACCAGTCCCGGTGCCCCTAATGAAATACAACACACCGGCCTCGGTGCAACTGTCTATTTTTCAAGCACCGTTGACTATATCTAAGTTCAGAATAGCGATGCGTTTACTGAAATATATGCGTCGGAGCATATAGTCGTGTCAGCGCACCGAATTCATGGCAATTACTTGTCGATGGTGCAGTCTTTTACCCGACCACACCGTTGACGCTCTCGGAATGCAGAATACGGTGCGCTGACATACACCGAGGTGGATAATTTCGTCAACGCACTGCACTAGGATTCCCATGGTCAACGGTGTGCCTGGCTAAATGAGTGCACTGCATTTTAATTTTTTTAATTTAAAATTATATGGGGTGCCTTTTGGAACCGCCCAAAAACAGTGCGGATACCGTTAGCACTGGTGGCGCTACGGCCTGTAAATTTTACAGGCAGCACCGCTATCCAGTGCGAGACGAATAGCTCAGGCGCACAGTGTGACAAATTTTTTTCTTTTTCTTTTTTAATGGTTATTTCAAATTCTAATCCGCTAAAAGGCTTAATTATGGAAAAAATAGAAAAATACCTGTACATTTTTCCATCGAGGAGGCATATTGGATGTAAAATTTGCAAAACAAAATTTGACCATCATTTTTCAAAATGCAAGCTAGATATTGGTGGTCAATGCAGAGCAGCAATCCGTGCAATGGGCGCAATGAAAACATCGATGTCACGGTGGCTCAGAGAAGGGAAAATTGCTTTGGTGCTTGAGATCTCTGGAGCACTGAGGAAAGTGAAAAATGCGTTTTTTTGGCCGCAATTTTTTTTTTCATTTAACCCTGTTTCGGTGCATGGGGTATTATAGGCGCACCGGTACGCTTGCTTAAAACCACACCCAGCGGTGTCAGATTTGGCGCATTTTTAATAATGCACTAGGGCGGTTCCCGAACACCGCACGGGGATGTTTCAGTTTTGGCATGATGTTTTGATGGTGCACCAGGGTAGAATATTTGTAACGCACCGGTGCGAAATAGTCTTAAAGCACTAGTTTTTTGGCCTTAATTTTTTTTATTTAATGTTATTCCGGTGTGTGAGTTTTATAGGTGCACTGGTGCTCTTGGATAAGAATGCACCGACACATTTCTATTTTGGCGTGGTGTTTTATGATGCACCGGCGCAGAAGAGTATTGAAGCACCGGTGCATGACTGTAATAGGACGTCCTGGGTGGGTGTATACGTTGCACACACTGTCCGGTGTGCCAATGTTTTGTGCGCACCGGTGTGTTCTATGGTAGATCACGCACTGGTAATTGAGAGCTCAGGAGCATTGGAAAATGAAAAATATGGGTTTTTTGCTGTAATTTTTTTAAAAATTTAACCCTTTACCAGTGCGCGTGGTTTATAGGCGCACTGGTTCTTTTTATTACAAACACACTGGTTGGTTTTTTTTTTGGTGCGTTGTCTTATGATGCACCGGTGCGGTTTCTTTCTACCGCACCGGGTGGTTTCGGTTTTGGCGCGGTGTTTTATAATGCACTGGCACGAAAGAGTTGAGATGCACCAGTGCTATAGAATAATACAATGCACTGGGCAGGTGTGTATGGAGTGCATAGTGTCCAGTGTGCCAATGTTTTTATGGGCACCTGTGCTTTTGGTATTTCAAAGCACCAGGGCGACGTTTACTGATAAGCGCACCGAGCGAAAAACATCCGCAAAACCCTCCGCCCACCAACCTCCTCTAGTAATCTCCGCTAGAAACGGATGTATGGAGTATTTTTCTGTGGGGTTCCTCAAAACCATCCGCTAGAGGGTCTTTTCCTTGTAGTGTGAGTAATGAGGTTCATGAGGAAGTTGTTATCATCACCTAAGATAAGGTTCATCTATTCACAACTTGCACTAGGCAAGAGGACCAAGAAGAGATCCAAAATGGTTAAGTGTGAGACTAGTGTAGTGAGAGGGAGAATGCCATCTAAACAAGACTCAAACACAGATCACCAAAATAAATTCCATCAATACAAAATGCACAAGACTCATGAACAACATTCACACCTTGAAACGATAGCAATGTGATAGTTATTTCTAAGTGCGAAAATTGAAACACCACATTGAAACACTTAGAATACGAGTTAAGACAGAAGTGTCGACTATGACTAGGAAGTACAAAAAGATATATGAATGTGTCTAGAACAATTTCTAATGATATATAATACCATATAATATAAAAGGGTGCCCTATAACTGCCTCTATTGATGTGAAAATTTGTGACACATATAGGAGGGGAAATCGTTTTGAGAAACACTTATGATAGTGAGAAAAAATAAAAGAAACATTTTCAAAAGCTAAAGAATTTGAACGAGACACATGCCGAAGCGAAGATAATGTGAAAATTCCACTTATTAAAGTGAAATAAATAAAAAATGGTAGTCGTGATTATATGAAAAAAAATATGCACCAAAGAAACATTTGAGAAAAATACGAGAGTTACGAGAAAAATATAACTAAGAATGAGAGGCAGATTGTCAATGGAGAGTGCACAATGAATGCTAGCACATACTATGCAGTGCATGGTCCTTATGGATTATGTAGTTATCATCAACAGTGATTGCGTTATGTATGTCTAGGCTTGCATAAAAGAATTGTGCTTATGAATTCATCATGGACTGAGTATGTGTGAGAAAGTGACATTGACCCTTTGAATCTAAGAACACGAATTGAATAATCAAGAATAAATAAATAGACCATGAATTGACTATGGAATGAAAAATCAGAAGATCCTCAGTAGGCTCCAAAATTCAAGTGTAGGAAAAATTTTGGAGGGCGTTGATTGAAAGGTCAACACTTGGTGACACACTGTTAGAACTCCAACTTCTCTGTTTAGATGTTACCTTAAGTGCAAGTTCTTATTATTTTATGAAGTAATGATTCATTAAGTGGATTACCTTGGCTTCCCCATTTATCCTAGTTATAGATATAATATCCTCTATTCCTTTTCTCAGAAAAAGAACATTCAAAAATATGTCGGGTCTCAATTGTATCAATCTAGGAGAAGGGTAATATGCGGTTCCAAGTTTAATATTATGAGAGTTTTATTTTTCATCTCTGGCATTACTTTGATACCAATCATATTCAGTACCCCAGTGGAGACACTACAGAAACATAACATTCACTTCGTTGCTAGTAGGCATGTTCAGTACCTCGGTGAATTTTCTTGCCTCACCTCTCTACGTAGGAAGATTTTCTCTTCTTTCACCCTATAATGTATTTATTTATTTAAATGTAACTAGGAAATTATCATTTTACCAAGGAATAAGAGGTATCTCAACTTATTGAGAGCAGGAGAGGTTGTTCCTTTAGAGACAATTATATAAACCTCTAATATTGATTTCCTCACTATTGATTTTCCCTCTTTCCCTTCTCTACTTGATTGGACCGGTGAGAAAACGCCATTCAATTACCATATGGAGTTAAGGAATGAGGATGCTAAAATTGATGCAGCAATCATGGTTCTTCTTATGTCTTTCCAGTTGAAAGGATTGTATTTTCCTTTCAGACATCACTGAATTTAAAGATATGTAAAACCAAATAGATAAGAGGGTATTAAATTAGCCCAGCATTGTTCATCATGAAAATTTTCCCTTTTAAGTTTCGCCACATTGTCATTTGAGCCAAAAGGGGACATATTCCATGTAATACCTTATTAAAAAAAACATTAAATAAAATACATGACAAAGCTATAAGACACGACCAAACAACAAAGGAAATGGAAGACTAAACTAAAGGCAACATGCGAGACATAAACAAGAAAGAAAAATAAATACTAAAGAGATCAAGTGCAGGATGGGTATGCAAGCGAAACTAAAATGTAGGTAGACCTACTCCTAACCTAACCAGCTAGAAGGCCAGGGCTAACTTCAATGGAATTTCCAATTTAACTACCACATGTGTTCCCAAATGTAATCACAAAGATCAGAGAAATTAAAACCAATATAAAAAAATGTGAAAAAGAGAAGACGAGAAATTGCATAACTTGAAAAAAATATAGAATTTCTTTTCTAGTTGCAGAAATATGTGCCATAAAAACTAACCTTTACCAACCTACAACCTTACCTTTTTTATTAAAACAACAATAAAACAAACCTCAAAAATTTCTTGTGAATGTACCTATATCTGTGTTTTCCTCCTTAATAAACATCAACAAAGATCAAAACTTATTATTAACAATAGGGTTTTCCAGGTAATATGTTTCTATCCAATCATAAATTCGGTCATTAAATCCAAAATAAACCTTTTGAAAACCATGAGATTCTTGGGAGAATAAACTTTCAATTAGAGCATGTGAAACTTGCAAGGAAAATATAACCTGATATTCTTTAGGAGGTTTGTCAAAATAGTGAAGACCTGACATGACCATCAACAAAGACTAAATTCCCTCAATTGTTTGAGAAGTATCTAAATAATGAAATCATAAATCATCAAAACCAATGGATTCAACTAAATCAATCGATATAAAACAACCATCATCAGATGTACTAGTGGGAAAATGATGATTGGAATGATAGTTGTTAAACCCAATGTTATGATCAAATTGGTGGCTTGTCAAACAAGGTTCTTGATTCATGACCAATTCCCTTTGTTTCTAATTCCATACTAGACCACTAATATGAGAAAGTGGGAAATTAAAAGCAATTGTTTCCCTTGTAAATCTGGGAAAATAACTAAAACAACATGCTAATAAAAGGTTAAAAGAATATGTCAAATCAATTCTAGAATCCATGCTATCATCGAGTTTTTGATCCATTGAATCAATTAGGTAATTAATAGTACTCAGAAGGATTTATTAGTCTATAAAAAAATTAATTATCTTTTTGACATTCATGAAAAATATTAGGAGCTGATATTTCACCAAAGAACTTAACATATATGAATCCTTTGGCTAATGATAATATTTAAAATGATGAGCCTGTAAACTCGATGCACCCATTAAAGGTATACATTCCAATCCTAATTTAGATATAAGAGGTCTACATGAAGATGAATTAACTAAAGAATAATATTTAATCTAGTGAGAAACCGAAACTTGAAATTAGAAAATTTATATCCAAAATATTGAAACCCTTTCAAGAAAGTGTTTACATCCAATAAAATAATATGAAGGAAAGAGCTTTGCAAGTAAATCCAGATCTTACATGGCTCGGGGACCTCATAAAAATTGTGAGAACTTGACATAACCATCCAATAAAGTTGAAGTGCCTCGAATCCTTGATAAGTTACAAAATTTTGAAACTATGGATAATTACATTTTGAAAATTGAGGAAGATCACAAATTTCATGTGGAAAACTACTATCAGTTAAGTTAAAAAGATCACTATTATCCATATGATGGCCATCTACATCACTGGTTTCATTAGATTTGTCATCCTCAACAAAAAGATTAATTAAATAAAAGCATTCTCCTAATTAAAAATATAGAGTTGTATAAATCAAGGAAATCTCATGAGTAACCTGATTTGGAAAGTTTTCCTAATGAAAGACTAAAAATGATAAGGGATGGAATGGATGCTCGATGATTTCCTTACTTCCTTATTGATCATGGATGACCTCACTATATTGTGTCAATTCAAAATTCAACTCATCAAATTGTGACTCAAAAGAGCATGGAATATTTTCATTACAAGCGATGGGACACAAGGAATAATGAGGTGAAGATGAAGTTTCTATGAGAAAATATTATTTTACCAAATCAGATTCAACATCTAGATATTTTGAATCAAAATGTTCTTGATAAACCGAATTTTTTTTGGGTGCACTTGGGCATTCACCATCATATACACCAATAGATTCATCATCAATAGAATGATGGTTTCCTAAGACTTTTGATTTATAAGGAAATTTGATTTTATTTGATTTATTACTTATATTAGTAGACTCTAATTCATCCAAAAATGGAAGAAAATATTCTTGACATAGAGGACTTTGGAAAAGAGTATAAATATCAAAATAATCCTCGCCGTTCTGCTCCTCTACTTGTGAAATGGGACTACCTTGTAGCTGATCACTATTATGAATTTGGAAGAGAGTGATCAAGTAGATCAAGGGGAAAGGGATCATGAGAAAGATATGATAGAGGATGATAGGTATCCAAATTATATTCAAGGCTAAATTTATGGGTGTCAATATCATCTTGAAAAGTCATGGGATTAGTCTTCACCCTTAGCTCCATGAACCATTCTAATTTTTCCTCCATATGATATAGATCATTCAATGTGGATGACGGTTGAAGAGACAAATCAATAATTCGGTTTCCAAATTTCCCAACTTCAGCATCATCATAAGGATGCACAAAAATTGGTACATAAAAATGAGGTGGACAATGAACAAAAGGAATATTAGGATCCTCCTATGAAATTAGAGGCGTATCATGGTTTACCGAATTTTGGAGAATGGAAACATCAAGGGTTTAGACTCACGTTGTAAGGAGATTTTAAACAAACATTCAACTTTTTCTTAAAGAAATACCAATATGTATCTTCTTCCGGAAACTCTTAACATAAGTGAAGGAATGTATTAAAAAAATCCTCAATTGACTCATCATGCTTTATTCTTAGATGATTAATCCTTTTAAGGTCATCTCAAAAATTGTTCCTATCATTTAAGGCTTGATGAAGTGTCCAAAAGAATGAACGGAAGCAGATGGTAAGGTATGCCACCATTGATTAACTCAACCTTGAAGTGTGAGGAAGAAAATCACACAAGCCACATCTTCACAATCAATTTCATAAGACACACAAAACTTGAGAAAAATAAATGCATGCTCGACCATGGATGTTCCACCCTCACCATCAAACTTTAATTGAGACAAGTTATCCAAAGGTTCCTCAGGGATTGGAAGTATGAAATTACATTTGTTAGAAAAACATCCTAGGATTTTGATTTTGGGAAGAGCCATTTAATATAAGAGATTCAAAACGTACTTAATGGGCACAAGTTGTCATTTGTGCTTCCTTCTAGTTCCAAAATGTTGACGGTGTTGGATTCTTCCAACATACATCGGGTCTCCTCGATGTGAATTCCAAATTGCACCTCACAGCATTTGGAGTAGGAGACCCATCTAGAGTATTAGCCCGACCACAATAACTATAAGGTTTTCCTTGGCTACAATGGATAACATAAGAGATTATACACATACCTTTGAAATCAACAAGGAAGTAAACACTGTAAAACATCAATTGCAATGTATGAAAGGATATATTCACAAAAGCAGTGATAAGAGTGAGTCTCTATAAGGAAAGTAATAATACTATCCTAAGAGAGGCACATGAGGACAAAGAAAAATTCATTAGTTATATATAAAAATATTTCACTTAGACACAACGATCATAAAACAAATACAACACACATTCAACAAGATGAGAACCAAAGACAATGAAGTAATTCAATTTATTTAGTACATATGAACATAGCATATACAAAGTGTGTTGGCTGGATGAGATTTTGATTATTTTTTGAAAGATCCAAGTACATAGTTACAATGATGAGATACTAGTTCCAATAGTGGAAAATTAAGTCATTTCTTTTTTCTCCAAGGAATGATATTCTCTCCTAGCCAATCTAGAGTGGTCAAATCTACCTCTCCAAATCCCAAGCCTCCAAAATCCCTTTGCTTGAGTTATTAGGTTTCTTTTATAACAAGAGAAAATAAATTTCATATCCCCCTATGACTCTTGAGATACCCTCATGACTCTTGGACTCCTAATTTACCTTTGAACTTCTATTAACTCTTTGGTCCACACATGACTCTTAGAGTTCCACACATTACTTTTTTTCAGTTTCCTTTTGATAATATATAATTACATTCCACATTATATGGAAAGACAAATTGACACATATGATATTGATATGAGACTTGGAAAATCCATTACTTGGCATTTATGAAATGGAACTACATGATGATGTGGAAATCATTCCTATTTGTGCTTCTTCTATGCAAGTGCTTCTTTGTTTCTTATCGTTGACATCTTCCTTGAGGATTTCCTTTCCCTGTTTAGGAGGTATGTCTGCCAATGAATTTCACTTGTGGAAAGGTAAGATGGCTTTGAAAATCATTTATTCTATCCCTACTTTTATCATGGAAGACACTACTTGTAATGGGCTCATGTGAGGACTGAAAGAGGAACGATTGCTGAGGACGACATAGTTGAGGATAGTAGTTGTTACACTAAAATTTGTCACCATGAAATTTTATTGTCTATATGGGTTCATCATTACTCATATATTACTCCCTTATAAGTCTACAACATCAAAGTTCCTAAAATCAAGCCTTGAAATTAAGAGAAAATCTCATAAAAGTCTTAAAAACACTTGTACTGCACTTTCTCTTAAGATTTCCTGCAGTGTTGCACCTATTTGTTCTAAAGCATGCAGAGCTAAACACACTTTTTCTTCATTAATGGTGCGAACACCTGTAAAAGGTAAAATGAAGGCAGAAAGTAACATTTAGAAGCCCAGCAGTCAAATCTGGAAGCTTCTAGAAGCAATTATCCGGTCGAAGGTTTGCTCCTGTCATGTATGTTCATTCCTCCATTATAGGAGCCTACCCCTTGGTTTATGGAGCTCAATCCCTTCAAAAGAGGATTCTATCCGCTCTTATGTGGAGCTGCAACCTCTTCTCTTTTCCTATAAATTAAAGTCATAGTGCAGCCTCAAAGGGGGTGACACTTTCAGAATTTTTGAGGAGAAATGTTGTAGAAACTCAAACTCTCTTAACTGATCATTATGTGGGAATGATTAAACACCCATGTACATTTTAGCTGAGAGAGTGCAAAGCTTTTCAGAGTAAAGGAAATGCTTGTTCCGGACGCCAGGAAGGCCTGTACGACATCAAGACAGACACGGTTGTAAGGCTCTTTCTTCATCAAAGATAATATGAATGAATCCTATTTTCTCAATGAGTTCTTTAATTAAGTAGATTTTTTATCATGTTTTATCAACGATTTATTTAATTAATTAGCTTGTTTCTTGAATTCCTTGATCATCTTGATAGATATATGATTCGTGAATTAGTTTATACTATGCAGGTGCTATTGATTTTTTCCATGTTTGTGATTGCAGATATTTGAAGATGACTCTTTCAAGAAACTAGAAAGAAGATCATTACGAACAACGCTGGACTACAGGTAGGTCTTCAAAACCCTTGTTGTAGCTAATTTTGAATCGAATATTATCTAGAGAAAATAGTTTATTTGTTGCTAGCTGTCCGTAGGACAATTGGGAGGTATGTCTTGTCAACAAGAACGACTTATCCGTCCAACAGTAGTGGCGAAGGAAGGAAACACTTCTCACTATACCTATGCCATGCATTATGAGGAGGCGGTCTTTAGGGTCTAGTGCAGTGGGAAAGTGTAAGAGATAGTGTGATGAGATTTCTAGCTGAAACTGTTCCATGCACTAACATCAAGGGAGAAGGAGATAGTGATAGTGCAATTGTGCTTAGAAATGAATGAGGGAGGCCTTGAATGTTGACAGAACTATGACATGCACTCAACAGACATTGAAGGAATCAATGATTGTGTAGTGAGGGATTCCAATAGATGAGGTCCGATGGATCAGTGAATAATTTTTTTTGATGCGATATAACTAAGAGGAAGGCTTAATGGAGAGAATAATTTTCTTCAATAGTGACTGAATTTACACTACAAATGAGACCTTCACCAAGGGAGGTAGGAAGAGCAAGACATTAGAACAATGACGGGTGTTTTCAATATTGGGAGCATGACTAGGCATTGCAACTGCGACATGTGCAGTGCTTGAGGGCTCACTTTCCATTAGAACTACACCCTGAACTCATGAAGACTCGCTAGAAGAGGATATCATGTAGTTCACTAAGGGAGGAAACATAAATAAATTCACTTTTCCTAGGATATGTTCATTGAATTGAGAGAGAGACAAGTCCTTTGTATGGTTCATTTTTCTTTTGCAAGGGGCCACTATAAATTCTCTATGCATTATAAAAGGGATAATTTACCAAATCTCAGTTCTATGAGTCAGTGCATGAAACAAGGCTTAGTGGCCATGCTTTGAGGGTTCTCAATGTGGAGTGATAGAAGTTGACCTTAAATAGGACTTAGTGCACACTTATAGGAGGAAGATATCTAAACAATGGGGTTCACGACTCAAGTTGTGCTCATCACATGGGAGAGTGTTCACGTCTTCACAACTTTCATTAGGTAGGAGGACCAAGAAGAGCTCCAAAGTGGCCAAGTGTGAGACCAATCTAGTGAGAGAGAGAAAATAATCTAAACAAGCCTCAAACATAGATCACACACATAAAAGCCATAAATACAAGCCAAAATAATGCATAAAAATCATGAACAAAAATCACACCTTGAAATGACAACACATATACACATATTTCTAGGTGTGATAGTTCAAGCACCAGATTATGACTGTTAGAATACAAGTTGCAAGAAAACTATCGACTGTGACTATAAAGTGTGAAAATTCGTACGAGTGTATCTAGCACATATTATAATGATATATAATACCACCTGATGTAAAAAAGTGTACTATAAATACCTTTAGTGATGTGAAAAGGTACAACACATACATGATTAGAAATAGCTGAGAGGGACACTTGTAACAATGATAAAAACTTAAATTAATACTTGAAAAAGATAATGAAATTGAAAGCAATACATGGAGGATCGAAAATAACATGAAAATTCCACTTGTTAAAGAGAAAGAAATAAAAAACGATAGTTGCAAAAGTGAAAGTGATACTTATGAAAGGGAAGGTACACCAAAGTGACAATTGAGAAAAATCACTAGAGTGATGAGACAAATGAAACCGTGAGTGAGAGGGAGACTACCAATGGAGAGTGCACATTGATTTTCCGCACAGGCTACACAGTGCACATTCCTTATGGACGATGAAATTATCATCAACAATGATTGTGTTATTCCTATCTATGCTTGCATAAAATAAGTGTGCTTATGAATTCATCAAGGACTGAGCATGTGCGAGAAAATGACGTTGACACTTCAAATATGAGAGGAATAATTGAAAAAATTACAAAACATCAATCAACCATTAAGTAACTATGGAATGATACATCACATGATCCTCAGTAGGCTCCAAAATTCAAGTGTAGGAAAAATTGTAGAGGGTGTTTATCACATCGTCAACAATAACCAAGGGAGAACATTTGGACACATTAAGGGATTATAATTTTTATTAAAGATATAAAATTTTCTTAATAAACTTAGCTCAAATATGTATATATTCTTAGCTTTTCAATTGCAGAAAATAATATAGTAAAATGTTGTCTCAAGATTCTCACAAACTTATTAATACTACAAGGTGACACATTACAATTAAGTATTGGAAAATTAAAAACCATTACCTTGTTATATAGATAGATACTAATTTCAAAATGCGATTATTTATAATTTTTAAAAATTTGGTAGATAACTTTATTTGCTTATCCATATTGATTATTTAATTAATTCATGTAAATTTTTGATGTGGTATCACATTTTACCAAATTTCCTTTAAATGAAGTCATGAAAATTTTCAAAAGGTTGGTGATCTTGAAACAACCAAGATAACAAAGATTTGTGTTCTCTCTACATTTTTCAGTTCTGCGGGAAAATATTATCAACAGATCTACGGAGTTGCAATGGGGTCATCATTCTCACCAATTGTTTCAAATTCATTCATGGATAAATTTTAGAATAAATCCCTAGAGTACTACCCTTTAAAACGATCCTGGTGGTAAATGCCTATTGATAACACAAATGTAAAATCGACCCATGGTAAAGAGGAACTAGATAAGTTTTCCAGCCACCTTAATTCTATATCTAATGAAATTAAGCTCGCTATGGAAATGGGAGAGAACAATAACATACCATTTTTGTATGTTCTTATGATCAGAAAGGAAGATCATACATTAGGGCATCAAGGTTTTTTAGAAAGAAAACTCATACAAAGAGTTACCTCCATATTGATTCTTATCATCATTCTGCCCAAACTTTTGGTGTACTTAATACACTCGCTATTAGGGCCCTTCAAATATTTTCTGCTAATCACCTTTATGAGGAAAATAGACACTTCTCTATAATATTTGAAAATATAAGATATAAGGACAAGGACAATAGGATATCCATGAAAAGAGTTTAAAGAAAAACTAGCTCTGAGGGTCCTCAAGCACACAATGGTAAGGTCTACCTCCATTATATCCATGGATTTACTAATAAGATTGCAAAGATAGTAGATAATAAAGATATAGCCACTGAGTTCACAATAGTAGGAAAAATCAAGCAAAGAATGAAATCTGTGAAAAACAATATTAATCATCATCAACTTAAAGGAGTCTACAAAATACATTTCTCATGTGGTAAAATTTATATTTTGGAAACGAGATGCTCATTGTAGAGAAGAATAAAATAGCATGGAGATGACATTGAAAATGAATGGTCATGCACTTTAACCCTTTTTGAACACTCCTTGAAAAATAACCGTCACATTTTTCTGGAGAATGTTAGAATTATTGCAAGAGAATACCACTATCATAGAAGAGGAATTAAGGAAGCCCTTGAGATAATAAAGAAACATCGTAATCTTAATGTGGATGGTGGTATTGAAAGTAGTGGTAATTGGTTCCCTTTGATGCCACAAATTAATTCTACCCCTTCTCGGGTATGATCCTCTTAGGTATAGCTCTCTCCTCTATATCCTGAAACAACAAAGATAAGCTGTGTACTTTATATTAATTATAATATATATTAGTAATCATATTATATTAATTATTTAAATATATTATTAATTATAATATATACATTCACAATATTAGCTTGTACAATACGAATATTAATAATTAATATAATATGCATTTAATTAATTATGTACATTAATATACATTAATAATAATATTATATGTTATAATAATATTATTGTATAGCTATTATACATATTACTAATAATAATAATAATAACACTGTTACTAATTTATTATTATTATTATTGATATTATTAATATTAATATTATTCATATTAATATTATTAATATAAATATTATTAATAATACTAATTTTTTTGTAAGCTTGGTGGGACCTTCCTTTTTTATTAATCATAAAAAAGGGTAGGTTGCATACATATCCATATGGTTAGGTGACCTCAACCTTTCCAGAGGGAAAGTATATTTGTTGGCCACCTAATTGCATGATAAGCCATCCACAGACAAACTCAGATAAGTCTATCATCCATTCCATGTAAGTTTGATTATCCTTATCTTGCCTAGGATCTAAATAACTGTAAACATAACTAGAAACATACTGAAAATTATAACTATTCCATAAAAAGGTAAACCAAAGGGATAGACACCAAGCTAGTCATATTTCTCAGACTCGACATGAGTAGGGTCCTTCGCATCGGAGTCAGGGAGATCTGAATTAGGGATACATGGAATGTATTGCTCAATATGACTGAGTCTCCCATTATTCTTATGAAACTGAAATTGAATTTTATGAAATTCCTTGCTATAGTTCAAAAAATCATGAGTGGCCATGGGAAAAACATACGAAATCTGTTCTAAGGATTTAGCCAAAAGGCTCTTCATCAACCAGTACAGGTGGAGAGTTTTCTTGTACTGAGTTGTCCTACCATGGATATGACCAGGATTAGGTTGTAAGGCTTGTTAGTCATCCAGATCTATATCCATAATTCCCGCTTTTCGGTTGATTTCTTCCCATTCCTCAATCAGTTGGCGAACCTAGGAAGAAGTAGCCTCATGATATGATGTTTCCACTGCATTTATCATACTTGAAACCAATTTTCTACCCCAATCTCTAACCTGAGAGGAGTTGCGTTGGCTAGATGCATGGGACTCCACTGATCTTTTTCCTCAGACCACACGAGATTTTGGTGACTTTTCATTTTCCATAGGATGAACGAGCCATAATCCAATGGCTGCAATAGCTTTGAATGACCAACATAGACCTCGTAAACCACCCCATGGGGATCTTAAACCAAGGAGAACCAAGCTTCTAGGGTTTACCACAAAATCGGGGACCTATCATGGAAACAAATGAGAAGCCATAAACTGAACCAGACCGTGATTCACTCACCCGATACAAATATATAGTCAGACAGAAAGAAACCCACAGAACCCAACATACATATAATTACTCTTGAGGAGCCAAAAGATGTAACTCTAAACCAAACCATCCTCATGCAAGAACCCTGAAGGTTCCAGAGAAATACCATTGACCCACATACAAGAAAAGAGGCCCCTAAGGAGGGGTTGAAGATAAACATGTAGCTAGGAGTGGCAAGAGAACCACAACCAAAATAATCCCATACGAGACAATAAAATCATAAACACCATAGACACATAAAGCCAATATTTGAAAGAAACCATATCCAATTCTGTTTCCATCACAAAGAAATCCACATAATCCACCTTTTGTAGTGACCAATTAGCATCAGAATTATTCATTCCGAAGGCCAACAGACATAGAGAACGAACCATAGGGGCACTGATAAAGGTATTTTACACATACACATGAACTAGAGCATGAAATTATCAAGGTTGAACTCGCTCTGAGAGAATAATCATCAGTTGAAACTTTTCCAAGCCATCGAGCAATGCAGACCAGAGGCAAGGGAAACATAGAACACTAGAAAAAAAATTACCAAAATTACCACGAAAATCATTAGCTGACACCTCCACTTGCATGCCTCTACCACCTTCAAGGATGGAAATTACTCTACGCATTCAAAGAGCCATCAATCCATGTGCTTCATGCACGTGGAGGGTGGCAGGGAGGCTCCTCGAAATTAACAACATCGATCACCTAAAGCTATAATTTCCATGAGCTCATACCCTCATCGGGGAATTAATATTATTATTATTAATAATGTTAATGTATAATAATTAAATTAGTCATGTTAGCCATCCCTATTTTCTAGTTTTCGACCCTTTTTGTACCTAAATTTATCTTGCATGCAATCAAAAAATTGATCTAGAAATTCCGTTGGGAAGGAAGCAAAGCCTCCTCTGAAAAATTCCATACGCTCAATTGGAAGACCATAAAATCCCCTCATGAACATGGAGGTCTCGGGATTATAGATCCTACTCTTATGAACCCGGCAATGGCAGCAAAATTAGCTTGAAATTTTAAAATGAACATGGAAATCTAGTGGGTGTGAGTTTTGTCTAGTAAATTCCTTGAAGCTAGTCCTCCCAATATAATCGATCCCTTGCCTAAAAATTCCTCAAATATTTGAAATCTTATCTTGGCATCATCCCCTTTGATTTAAAATCATCTTATCTAGACCCTTCGAAATGGATCTAAAATATGTTTCTGGACTGACTCCATCCTTAATCGACCCCTTGCTGCTGCATGCGAAGCTCTTTGCACTTTCTAAAAGTTTCTCTATCTTTGTGGCATAAATAAATTATATAAAATAATTGAGTTGTCTGAATCAAGATTTTATCTAGGTTGGTTTCTGGACGATCTCCCTCCAAATATTACTAATTTTTCCAACTTTCTCAAGCTCAAGCTCTCTTTTTTTTCTCCCATTGATTGCGAGACAAAATATAATATGGGGTGGAAAATTCATGAGTATACAATTAAGGCTGACTATGAAGAATTAATTTTCCAAGATCACATCCCCCTTAAATCCTATCTTTGGTGAAAGATGTGTATTTATAATTCCATACCCAAATTAAACTCCTTTTACTGGACCCTCTTGCATAAAACAATCCTTACCTCAGAGAATCTTAAAAGAAGAGGCATTCCTAGTCCATCATATTTCCCTCTTTTCTCCATGACTGAGGAAAAAATCACCCATCCATTCCTATCCTACCCTTTCTGTCTTCAATTCTAGACTTTGGTTCCAGGTCCCCTCTCTCCTCGTCTAGCTATTCCAAATGACATATCCATTCTATTTACAAAAGGGACTAACCAATATGTAGGTTGTCTCAAGGGAAATTTGGGTTTCAAATGGATATGGACTTCACTTCCAAAATTTTCTTGCTGGAAGAATTGGCTCACAAGGAACAACCTCATCTTCAAGAATATTAAAATACCTCCATGTTCAGTCACTGCCAAAGCTCTCTCACTCTATGTAGAGATAAACCATTTGAGAATCAAAGATCCTAACCACACATTGTATCATCACAAGAAGTAATGGTTGGAGCGTCTTGTAGTCCCTTTGGTTAGCTCCATAAAAAATAATTTTCTAAAGTGCCCAAACCCTTCACATTGGAAACTTATATTATATGAGCGAGAATTCAAGAATTGGGAGATGCAACAAAATATATTATTGTTATTCTTTTATGGTGCCTCAAAAATGAACCTAGGGGTGGTAGGATTATCATAAATCCCAAAGAAGAAATTGAAATCAAGTTTACATGGGGCTTGGGGTTGATATCAAATAACTTTGTTGAAATGTATGGTCTCCTTTTGGGCCTTCAATTAGCTAAATAACATTACATGCACCATATTTATATTTTTGGAGACTCCCTTCTAGTTATTTAGAATGCGTGCACAATCTCTATCCCTATGAAAAATGCACTCACTCTCCTTCTGTGTAGAATCTATGGCATATTAGAGTCCTTATATAATAATTCCTTTCATCATATACTCCACAATTAGAATCAAGAAGCTAATGAGGAATCCAACAATACTTGCGAGCTTGAATACGAACAACTTACTATTATTGATCATCTCTCTTGGAAACATATTCCAGGATTAAAAAAAAGTTTTGTCTTCACTACTTCATCAATCATCAAAAGTCACTACAGAAGAAATGGAGAAAATTAAATTTTGGAAAGGTTTTATTTATTCTCGAATAGCAAAGTAGGTGGCCTCACATCTTTTTCACATGTGCTCCATATTCATGTGATCTCTCCTAGATGGGGGTCTGAGGTTAACATGACTTTTAAAAGGACATATGATCTGTTCGACAACATGGATTATATGCATTACAATGTAGGTTCAAATTTGATTTCAATCTCCTCAAAATTACCCTCACATTCCTCAGTACCTTACAATATGGACACAAATAATCTACTTCCTCAGTTCTTCGCATTGAAGGAAATTTGGAAAGTGTGGGACATCCTATATCCAAGAAATTTCTCATGCATGCTGAGATCATGCTAAAGCTGCCAAGTATGACCTTGGATGATAATTTTGAAGCACATTTTGTGAGAAAAGGTATCATTTGGAGCATTCTATGGGATGAACATTTTTCTCTCATCTCAAGAAGTCTTCCTTCCCCAATGACATTTTCTATTCATGATCTTTCATATTCTACTTTCCCTATTCCATGCTTCACAAATTACCCCCCAAAGATATCGAATTGAGTTGGCACTTAAGTTATCTCCTTCTTCGATGCTTCCAAGGGCCTCGATAACCAAACAAGAATTTACCCTACCTCATTTCACTTAGTCATTGTGTTTGTGAAAGAATTATGGGCCTAAGTAAACTCAATATCCAAATTCATACTCCAAAGTCAGGGTTCGTATTTTCAGTGGGAAGTATCTTCACTAAGCCGCTCTGTGGTTAGTAGGCCACTATTTTGTAGACTCCAACACCCCTTGGAACAAAACATCTCAAAAATTTTGTTGATCTATTCAAATGGCTCAAAAATTCCCCAGTGTCTACAACCCACCTCTATAATGGTACAAATAGGTCTTAGATCTACATCATCAAATCTTGGTTCTGATAGAAGCAGTTCAAAGTCAACATATTAAGATGCAACACAAGGAGGATGAGATGGATGGGATGTATCTCCAATTGGATGATGCCCAATTTCAAAGGAATAATCAAGACTCTAGAAACACAATAATTAGTGCTACAGTTGACCAAATTTCATTTGACCCACCTCAATAAGCTATGAAAAATCCATACAAATGCATTTTTGTAAATGGCCAATTTTGTAGAATCTACTGTTGCATAAGTATAAATTTAGATTCATCTCTTCCTCTCCTCTTAGAACCTTTGACAATTTTGAGCAAAATGTAATCCTCCTGTGTATCTTGGTGTGTCCGTGAAAAAATTTAATATCAAACTTTTCTTATTCATGTCAAAAAAAAAATCATATTATTGTATTATATTTAGATATTAGTAATACACACAAACCCACACATGCATGCACGGAATTATATATCCCATTACCAAGGTGCTTTAACAATGATAACTTAACCAATTGATGTAACCCTTAGAGCTTAATAATGTATATATATTATACATAATTGTGATATTATGAATAGTAATATCATTATTATAAACATTATTAATAATATTTAGATTATAATTATAGTAACAATTATTAATAATATGTAGCTTATTAATATTTATATTGATTTTACATTGTACGGATTATCTTCTTTAATAAATTAATTATCTTCCTTCATTAAATAAATAGTATACTTCCTTCATTAATTAAATATAATATATTTTAGTTTTAGGTTTTTTCCACGATACCATCCTCCCTCTCTTGTCTTTCATTATACTATACATCCTCTTTTCCTACTCTTTCTTTGAACCATTGTCCTCCTCTTTGCCTCCTCTTCTTTCAACCATTGTCCTCAAGATAGATCCTCTTATAAATTATAAACATTTAGAATTATCAAATAGTACCATGGAAGGTATGACTCCTTTTTCTACAAAAGCACACCGTAAAAATATAAAATCTATCCTGTACAACCATTTCTATAGTATTTTAACTATTTCATATAATTAACAACTTTGAAAACCAATTTATTTCGTTTCTTTGTAATTAGAATTGCATGATTCAAACTTTGGGATTTTTTATGAGTTATCTTCTTAGATAAGTTTTAATGTCTTTTATTTAAATTTTAGAGGTAAGCATTGATAAATTATTTATTTTTCATCCTTATATTATTAGTCTAGATATATAAATTAGGATATCTATATAAATTAAATGGCTAATAAAGTCAATAGAAATCAATTATAATAATAAACATCAAGACACTTCATCATAATTCTCATCTTACTACAAAAAAAACCATAAAAATTAACTAAATTATAATTTTATTTAAAATTATTATTCTTATTATTATTATTATTATGATTTTTTATCAAAAGAATCAATATATAAGTTAAATACATATACATTTCAAAAGACAGGTAACAATATTATTAACCATAAAATTCACCTCCACTTTATTATGAAATTTCTATCTTTTAAGTAGGCTTTGTTACAATGTGATTGGCTAATGGAGTTGCTTATCAATACCCCATTAAAAAAAAAACCATAAATAATTTCATATGAGACTTGTGCATATGATTTTTTTTTAATTAATGAATTTAACTAAAAGCGAAAAAATGACATAACTAATATTAAATTTGTGTATGCTAGTAAGAATATGCTAGAAAATACTATTGAGTTTAAATCCTGACCATCCACCTAATAGCTAATAATTAAATAAAAATGTAAAAAACTTATTTCAAAATGGGCACATGTTACAAACTTTTAACAATGGGAATTCAACCTCATTTTACCTAAGAAAATATGAACCATATAGATACCTCTACCATGCAGATAGTTATCCACATAATAATAATAATAATAATTAAAATTAAAATGAAATTGTGAAAGTCACATTGCAAACTTTTTAATTATCACCATCCTAGATCCACCTTAACTCTGGATCTATAAAGCGCCGAGAGGGATAAAATCTCTTGAGGTGAAAACATATTTTTTGAGAGAAAAAATTGAGGAAAGGTTTGCACCTCAAGAGATTTGATTCCTCTCGATGCTTGATAGATCCAGAGTTAAGATGGATCTAGGCTAGTTTCAGTCGTATGCAGCCAAGGAAAATCTATTGAACATATGATTAATTCTATAAATAATATGTAAATACATATAATATTAATTTAACCATTTTAAATATGCTAAATATGTCTCAGATTTATCTCGTCAATTTAATTTTAAATTTTCTTAGATACCTCAATTTTTGGATATGATAAATATTATACATTAATTTTAATGATGAAAAAAATTGATGAAATTGAAATTTTGAAGGCAAACTAACAATGTAATAGTGTTGAATGACAGAAAATGTGAATAATAAGAATGTAGTAAATTTCAAATAGTCTTCATTGTGATCAATATAAAATTATTTTCTTCCACAATTCTTATTGCTGCCCTTGTTATTTTTGTCATATTTTGATATCAATTATATGAAAAGGACACTTGAAATAATAAACCATTTAAATATTTAGCTCAAGATGTTGTAGTGAACATCATACCTTGTCTCTCTTCTCTCCAATATTAATAGGTTTAATTACTATAACACAAAAATCAATGTAGATTATCAATAATGTTTGGTGCTGTTGTAGCTACTTTAACACCCTCCAAAAATTCACCATCTAAAATTTTTTGAGCCCCCTTGAGCATCGAAAAGCGAAGTCAAAACCTGAAGTTCAAGTCTTTTTCAAAAAAAGCCTTAAGTCGCTGAGTCACAGAATAGGTCTTTTTTCGAATTTGCGACCTAGCGACCCTGCGACCTATTAGGTCGCCAGGTCGCCAAGTCGCACATTGCACTCAAATTTAATTAAGTGTGACCTAGCGACCCCGCGACCCCCAGATCGCAAGGTCGCAAGGTCGCGAGGTCGCACATCACATAAGTGTGAGATATTTGTGACCCAAAGACCTCATTTATTGCCCGCATGTGTGACCCTTTTATAAATAGATGGGTCACTAATTTGCATTTCACCCACGCAACGGAGAGAAAAAACGCTTCTGACAGGCCAACTGGAGCGCGATTTTCTCGCGTAAGTTGCCTTTTCCTCCTGATGTTTCCGTTTTGTTCTATTTGTTGCTTCTTTCCACTTACCTTAGCCCCTTTAAAGCCACCTACCATCCCCCCTTTGAGATCCTTTTGAACCTGAATTTTTTCCAAGTATCCAAACCCTGCCATTCCTAACGCAGACTTATAAATGGAGCCAACTAGCCTCCCCTGTGTTTGTCTATTCCCCTAAGGACCCCTTCATCCTCATTTATATATTTTCCTCACTCAGTCCTCGTATTGGTTTAAGTTAAGAAATGAAACAAAGGACCACGCCACCGTCGAAATATTTGGGCCAGCCCTAGCGCGACCTCCAAACCCGCGACCTCGTGACCCCTGTGATTCAGTGACCCCAGTTGCTAAGTCGCTAAGTCACATCCCGCTCAAAAATGGACGTTTGCAACCTTGCGACTCAGCAACCCAGTGACCCAGTTGCAAGTCGCTAAGTCGCAAGGTTGCACCCTCGTGAATTGTTAAACCAATGTGACTTGGCGACCCAGCGACCCGGTCGCAAGTCACTAAGTCGCAACGTCGCACCCTCGTGAATTATTAAACCAATGTGACCCAGCGAGCTCACAACCTTTTCGCAGGGTCACCAAGTCACAGGGTCGCTCCCTTCTAAATTTTAAACCTTTGCGACCCAACGACCCAAGAAATAGGTCGCTAAGTCGCAGATCCACCCTTTCCTGGATCTCAGTTTGTCAGAGTTAAAAGCAGTACCTAGGCATTTATTATTATGGCATCTGTCTTATCCTGGGACTGTTTTATGAACATGTCAGGGAACCTCGAAGCATAGTTAGAGTGCGTCTCCATCTCTTCAGCCTCAAGTGACATGGGACCTCCGACAGTTCCAAGAAAAACAAGAGCCCAGAGATAGAGATCATAGAAAGTGAAATACCAATGTCTCCTCCCTCGATCTATGGGGACACTGCATGTACATTTAGCAAAGGAAAAAGCATGAGTTGGTATCAAGTATACCAAGAATTCACACAACCATAATTTCCAGAGGACCTCCCCGACCAGCAAGTATATGTACAAGTTAAGAGGTCGAAGCTTCACTACGCAGGTGCCCACCCAGCTATATTCTCATGTGTAGAAATTATTGAATGGATCATACAGAAGATCGACCCGAGGAAGTGGGTAATTCGAGATTACGAGGGAAAGTCTTTTGAAAATCTAAAAGGCTCGGATGCAAAGTATTATTATGCACTTCCACAATGGGAAAAGATGTTCACAGAGGAATGGGCCACCACCCATGTGGTCCCCGTAGCAGACACCCTGAGAGGATAGTGGGAAGAACCCGAGAAGTTCAAGATCAAGAAGGATCAGGAGTATCCAGTGGTAGGCCTCAGAAAGGTATACAAGCTGGTGGAAGCTATGATTTGTAGCATATATGGTCATCCCGATGCCACCACATTTAGTGGTTCTTGGGTATCCCTGATTAACTTTATTACTGTATATGGCACCCATTTCAATTGGGCCAACTTACTAATGGCAGCTCTCAAAACAAACATATCTGCAGCACTAGCACCAGAGGAGGGATACTCGTCTGAATTTTACATGGCCTCCTATCTATTGGATGCAGTGTGTTCCAGGTGCTACTTTGAGGGATGGGCTCACAACTGGGATCAGGAGTGGGCACGCCCAATTCAAAAAGAAATGCAGGTATTCTGTGACTCTAAATACAAGTAGTATATAGAGTCAATGTCACACAGCTTCATCCCTACACTCTACGGGAAATTGTTCGGTCAGGATACCCCTTGCATGTCTTAGCGAGCCATGGAAATGTTAGTCAAGGTAGCACATTAGTTTCAATTTGCAGAATGCACCTTTATTTGATTCTTCAGTTCATTTAAGACTCCCCATGCTCTACCATGATTCATCACTTACAAGATTCTTCTTTAAGAAGTATGTTATCAAATGACTTTCGGCTTCTCAAAGGTCCTTACTAAAGGTAGGAAAAAGCCGTGGCCCACATTGTCACTCACCATTGGTGCTTAGACTGTCAAGGATATCAGGGAGGTAGAGGAGGAAGCTGAACAAATCAAAGGATTATTCCTGGGGCCTTTGGATCATCGGACATACAATCCTGAGAGGATAGTCCCTAACCACTGCAAATGGGCCAAGTTCAAATGGAGCTACCAACACTCTGAATGCCCATCTGAGGATGCAAAAAGAAACTAGTATAACGTGGATAGGGAACTCGCCCTGGGGGCATGGTCCGATCAGGAGGATCAAGATGATCATACTCTGGAGGAAAGAATCTGCAAGTTGGGAGGTGCCTCTTCTTCCCAGGCCAAGAAGCCCCGAACTAGCACAAGCCACAACTCTGTCACCCAACAGAAAGAAAAAGAAACAGAAGCTCAGCTAGAAGCTAAAAAGAAAGTGAAAGAAGATGAAGATAAGTGTAAGAAAAATCTGAAGGCAAAACAAAGAAAGAAATAGGCGAAGGATGCCCAGAAAAGGAAGGAAGGGAATGAAGCGAAAGTATAAGCTAAACGAGCTCAAGAAAGAATTGGATCAGGTGGAGGCCGAACGCAAAAGGAAGGAAGAGCAAGAAACAAAAGCAAAAGTTGAACAGAAAGGGAAGGAAGAAGAGGAATCAAGAGTAGAAGCCAAATGAAGAAGGAAGGAAGAAGAGGAAACAAAAGTGGAAGCAGAGTGCAGGAAAAAGGCAGAACAGGATAAGGCAGAGGTGGAGCGGCTTCTGAAAGAGGAAAAAGAACAAAAGAGAAAAGAGGAAGAGGATCAAAGATCAAAAGATGCCGAGAAACCTCCTCTAGTAATAGGAGTACAGACCAAGCTGCCGCCCATCGAAGTACCTGCAATTAACACGCGTTTAGCACTCTCAGAGCCAGGCTCCTTTGAAGGACAGGAGGAGGAGGTGTTAAACCTAACGAGACTCACTTATGATCAGTTCACTTTCAAAATCTAGAAGGAAAAGAGGATATGCCTAGCACAGAACCCTGTCGCCCCATCCATAGCCACGACAGAAAAGGATATATTCCTAGACACTAGGACCAACCCAATGATGATAGCATCAGTCGACATTGATTTTTCCACAGCCACAGAAGAAAATGTGAGCTGGATGAGTAGGGAAATCATTTCCCTACAAAATAGATTACAGGACTCTGAACAAAGAGAATCCAGGTCGGAGCAAGAAAAGAGAGCACTAAGGGAATAAATCCAACAGCTCTAGGACAAAAATACTCTTATTAACGAAGTATCGCTTACCGTCCAAAGAGAGTTGGTGACATTGGAAGCCACCATGAGACAGGTTTACGGGGAGATTTTCACCATAAATAAAACAGTCGCACCCCTACTGAGAGTTCAAGTAGAGAGGAAGAAGAGAGACGAGCAAATAAAAAAGGCCTCCACCGCCTTGGATAGAATTAAAGAATGGAGAAGTAGATACCCACAGGCTCCAGAAACCTTTCCCAAGAAAGACTGGATTGATACTCAGAATGACAAGGCCCAAATTCACATGAAGGTGCATTCCAAGGAGAAATTATTTAGAGAAATTATTTAAAGATCTAGAGAAGGTGATGACCGCGTATGAGAATTTGATCAGTGGCATTGAATCGATGCATGAACTTCACCATATTCCTTCTCTAGGTGCACTGAGCGAGGAAAAGACATGGGGACAGGTAGATTAGGAGATTCAGGCATTTCTACAGCCTATCAGACAAGCCGCCACTACACCTGATCTTCCTGCATCACAGGAGAACTTGGTTAAGTTCTTCGTAACACCAGTTTGGATTTACACCAAAATGGCTTCCTTAGCTAACCAGGTTACAATCAAGAGAGAAAATCTAATTCTGAATGCCTTATAATGCCTATACCGGTTAAGGGAAGATACTCCTCTAATCTCCACGGTCACTGCAGATTATCGTGCATGGAAAAATTTCCTCAAATAGAAACAAGATGATGTTCTCAACCTCGCAATCGCGCACACACTCCCATGATCAGATTGCAAGGCACAGTCCACAGGAGGGGTCGCAGGTCGCACCTTCCACAATCAAGTCACATGTCGCACTATCCAATCAGGTTGCAGGTCGAATCTTCCATTCAGGTTACAAGGCAGCCCAACAGGCAGGAAGGTGAAGAGTCAGGGCCCCCAAGGGTCAATTTTGTCTTATATATACCCCATTCGGGGACTTGTAAAAGGGATTTTTTTTTGGACTCCAAAGGAGAGAAAAAAGTTGTAAAGCATTAAACGACCTATTATGAATGAATACAAGCGTTTGCTTTAAATCCACTATTGGATCCGATGGAAATCAATGTGTCAATACTATGAGTATTTCTTCGTATATGTTTGATATCTTATGATTAATTTATCTTCATTTTGTGATTATACTCTTTATGCATCTCAGCTTACTGTATGTGTATATGATGGTATGTTATTTACATAGGAGATGTTAGTAACTTTATTATTGACATCTATCTCATTCACGAAGACGCCCAGTACGTATAAGTTGTTCTTACAAGGCAAAACTGTTTCTCCTATGGTTTGAAAAATCTTACAAACACGACCTTAATGATATGCTGCTAATAGCATCTCCTTCAGTTGCGTGTTTTCTTTTGTATCTTGCTATTTGTAGTGTTTATGCTCATTGAAAATCATCGATTTTTGTCTTGTATCATTCGATAATTGTACACCTTTAACTCTACAGGGCTCATTTGCGTCCAGAAGAAGGAGTATTTAGCGGTAGCCAGACCCACACCCCCAGACGCGATCCCTATCACAAACGGTTCAGAGTCTAATTAGGACTTTCTACCGGGGAGATCCGCTACTGTTGGCCGGATAAATTTTCTCGTCAACAAATTTGGCGCTAGAAGGAGGGCGTGATGGAAGCCCCCCAGCACACGAGTAACATCTCGTTACAAAATACCCAAGGGGAGACCATACGTGACAATACCGGCCATCCCTCATTGGAGAAATCCCCGGTGGAGGAACCCCCCCCTTTCTATGAGATTACTTTAGCCCAGCTAAGGGCCTTGCACCCCATCGCCCGCGAGCTGGTCTGGGGCTTACAGCAAGCCCCAGTCACAAATTCCTTAGCTAATCCTAGAACTCCTGCAGCTAACCATACATGCCAAGGAACCCTTGTCAATACCCTCCCTCAACTGGTGGGTCTTATGATCGAAGATTACGTAGACACAGTTGAGCGAAACTTTGAAGCTCCCCCAGAGAGCCCCGATGAAGGGGGAGAAGATGGCCCCGAAATCACTGAACCTCAACCTAACACCATCCCCCAACCTAACCATATTGTGCATGATAACACACAAGCCAATGACCCACACGGGGAAGGAGCCGGAAGAGGCCGAGGTAACAGAGGCTGGGGAGGCCGGGGCCATGGGCAAGGCCGAAACGCTGACAACCCCCACCGAAACCAGAACAGGTTTCCTTTTCTTTATAATTGGAGAAACATCAGAAATACAACAAACTATGGAGAAAACCATGACATGCATTCCCGCCATGAATCAGAGGCCTCTGGGTCTGGCATAGACAGTGAATCCGAAAATGACAGGGGACGTGTATACAGACCGCGCCAGCAGCAAACTTTGACATGTACAACCATTAGCTTAGATGGCTCAGTCCCCCTTAGGTATCCAAGGTCCCCTCATGACACGCCTCGGCATCCTGAAAAACACCTCCCTAAGTTTGACCTCGATAAAGGTACTCTCGCCGAAGACCACATCAGCAACTTTTACCGGTCTTTACAGATGATGAGAGTGTAGTATGACGACGTAGCATGCTGCCTTTTCCCTCATACTCTTGAAAATAAGGCTGCAACATGGTATATTTCTCTCCCCGTTGCTTCTATTCCTTTGAGGGAACACTTCCGTCATACCTTCTTGCAAAAATTCTCAGAAGATAAAGCCCCTTTGATGCTCCTCACAGAGCTTAGCACGCTAAAATGTCAGAAGAAGGAGAAGGTCAAGGATTTAAATCAATGTTTCGCCACTGTATTGAATAATTTCCCTCCAAACATGGCCTTAGATGACTCCATTACTATTGACTACTACACCAGAGCCCTCCCACAGGATATTGCTGTGTTTGTGAAGCATGAGGCCAGAGCTACATTGGCAGCCAATTATACTACCGCCCTTGCTGTCGAAAAGGACATGCTATCCATAGGTGCCATTGAACACGAAGGGCGGGATGATCAAAAAACAACCACGAAGAGAACCCAATCCTCTGGCCACAAAAATGGAGACAATGATAAGGACCCCTTCGATTTTGAAAGTATTGAAAAATCCCTCAAGTTGCTGACCAATGAAGTCTCTGACCTGAAAAGGAAAAATAATGATTCTACCCTAGCTGCTAAATCACAGAAACCTTTTTTCAGAAAGAATAACCCTGTCATGAATCGGCCCCCGTCCAGCTCAAGTGCAGGTCTTAATGTGGAAGAAATTGGCAAAGACAATTTCTGTTCTTTTCATCAAGCTTCTCATTCAGAAAAGACTTGCCCCCAATGGGTTAGTAGCATGACAACGGTGGTGAACCAACTTCTAGAAGATCAAACCCTTGGAGATGTGGAGGAGGAGGTTATTTCAGATGACGAGGAAAACTCCCCCCTAGATGGAGATATGGCCTCTGCTGTCCTTGCTTTCGAATTCATACACGGAGAGTCTCACCTTCCCACCTCCAGGATAAACCTAGCAGATGACCCTAAATCAAAACCCCCTCGAAACTATAGCTTGAGGAGCAAAGGCCCGGCGCTGGAGCAGTCTTTTGAAGAAAAAATAAAAGCCTTCTTAAGAAAAATCCTGCCCCCAAACACTGAAAGCAAAGGAAAAACTCTTGAAAAATTTAGTCCAACTACTCCCCGAGAAGGCCACAAGACTAAAAATTCAGTAGTTTCCCCTAAGAACACCACCGAGCCCACCTCACCCATAGATTCTGGGTATAACATTATTGAGGACATGAAAAAGACTAGAGCCAACATATCTCTCTACAAACTCGCTCGCATTGCTAACCAACGAGATCTCATTCTTAAGGCCTTCTCCAATCTTCTGACGACCAAACTCGTAAGCATCACATCTGCCCAAACTGTTACCAGTCCCCAGTCGATCGTGAATGCCGTGAATGCAAACTCTTGGGGAACCACGCCGCCTTTCCTCCTCTCCTTCAAGACTTTTAACTTCAATTTCCACAAGTTTCTCTTCGATTCTGGAACATCCACGAATGTTATGCCCTTATCTGTGTGCAAGAAGTTAAACATCCGCCTGGAGAAAACCGACGCCAGGATTATCTAGCTCGATAGATCTCAAGTCCTCGCAGTTGGTGAACTAAACAACATCATTATCTGCTTATCCTCCAACTCCAGAGTGCATCAGTGCATTGACATAGTAATCATCGATATCCTCGAGGCCTATTGCCTTCTGTTGAGTAGAGCCTGGTCCAGCAAGCTCCAGGGGTACTTTGCCACTGATTGGTCCCACCTGTGGCTCCCGTACAAAGGTAGGAATAACCAAATATGGATCAAGAGTGAACCATACATGAAACACACTATGACCAACCTTGATGAAACTAACGAACCAATCAGTTTCACGCAAGAATAGCTTGGTATGTGTTTCTTAGTGTCCATATTTGGTTGTTATCAGAATTGCCAATCACCGATCACTCAATACATTCAGTCTGAACTGCTTCTGGTTGCTGAAAACTTCCCCCCATCCAACCAAGAATCTTCAGAAACTAGTGCCCTTAGCACATCCTCAATAGGCGCGGATCGCCTTGTCCAATTGGAAGATGAAACTTGGACCCTATACTATGACGGCTCCAAAACCCAAGACGGGGCTGGCACAGGCTGCATCTTGCTAGACCTGTAGAAGAACAAATTTCTGATTTCCTCCCAATTAGAGTTTCAGTGCACCAATAATACAGTTGAGTATGAGGCACTGATACTAGTACTCCAAAAGGCCATAGATCTAAAAGTCCGCTATTTGAAGGTAATTGGTGATTCTAAGATTATCACTTGTCAGGTACGCAACACCATCCATTGCTTGTCTCCCCATATGAAAGGTTACCAGCAAGAAGTATGGTGCTTAATTTTAGCTTTTGATTCTTTTGGTATTAATTTTGTACTTAGAATGCATAATGCAGTAGCCGATACAGTTGCCAACGCTGCCGCTATGTTCACCCCACTTAGAGATGGATTTTCTATTGAAGCTATATACAAGCCATCCATACCAGACAATGTTACTAATTTACGCATTTTTAATGATGACCAACAGGTACTAGATTTCATGCTCAACACAGACATGTTCAAAGATGCGGTTATGGAAGAAGAGGATCATGATCGGACTTTGCAAGAGGAACTAAAAAATCAGAATACCCAAAGGGGTCGTGTCACTCGAAAAGTTGTTCGAATTACAGAACCATTTCCGAGGGCCCCCAAATATGAAGGTGCAAAGTTCCACGTTAGTACACCGGAAAATTAACCTTGGCACAGAAAAGGATCCCAGGCTTGTAAATTTAGGTAGTAGTGCACCCCTCAGGAGAAACAAGCATTCACTGGATTATTTAAGAAATACCGAGATGTGTTTGCATGGAAGTATGATGATATGCAGACTTATGATATGAGGATCATCCAACATGTCATACCCAGCCCTAGAGCTGATGATCCGAAAGGAACTAAAGAAGCTCTTGGATGTGTGGATAATTTTCAAAGTTAGACATTCGACCTGGGTGTCCAACTTGGTCCATGTTCGCAAGAAGTCCAGGGAAATCCGTTTGTGAGTAGACTTCAGAAATTTGAACAGAGCTTCCGACAAAGACAACTATCTGGTTCCTCCTATGGATCAAATCCTTCAAGCTGTATCAGGGTCAGAAATTTTCTCTCTGTTGGATGGGTTTTCAAGGTATAATCAAGTACTAGTGGCTGAGCCCAATCGGCTGAAAACCACGTTCAGAAGTAAGTGGGGAAAATTTTCTTTCAGACGCTTGCCCTTTGGGTTGATTAACGCTGGCGCCACTTTCCAAAGAGCTATGGACATCGCCTTCAGAGGACTTATTGGAAAAGAGAGGTAGTATACCTTGATGATGTCACCGTGTTTTCAAAGCACAGATCTGACCACATACACCACCTCAAGAAAATTTTTGAAAGGTGTCGGAAATACGGGATCTCACTAAACCCAAATAAAAGCGTGTTCGCCTTCACCAAAGGAAACTTGTTGGGACATATAATAACTCGAGACGACATAGTGGTGGATCTAGAGTGTGCGAAGGTCATCGCTCAAATACCGCCCCCAAGTGGGAAGAAAGCCATGCAGTCCTTCCTTGGAAAAATCAACTTTGTCCGAAAGTTTATATTAGATTTCGCCCAGATCGTGAAACCATTACAAGGCATGATTAAGAAGAACATTAATTTTAAATGGAATCCCCCCGAGAAAGAAGCTTTTGACAACATTAAGTGATCCATCGCAGAATCACCCGCTCTCTACAGTCTAGACTTCAACAAAGGCTTTATCTTGTACACATTTTCCTCAGATTCATCTTTGGTTGCCGTTCTTAGTCAGAAAGATGACTGCCACAATGAACCACATATATCATTTATGAGCACTGGATTGAAAGGCACTGAGCTGAATTACCTAGATATTGACAAACAAGAATTTGTAGTATACAAGGCGGTCAAACATTTCCAGCCGTATATTTTGAAGAATCATGTCATAGTCTTCGTGCCTCACCCAGCTGTTTACTCACTATTCGTACAGCAGGAGTTGGGTGAATGACGAAGCAACTGGATGACATGCCTTCAAGAGTATGACCTGGAATTCAAGCCAGCACACACTGTGAAGGGCCAAGGATTGTGCTGCATGGCCGCAGAAGTAGTAGACTCACGGGACGACGAGGAAGAAAATTGGGAACACGAGATCGATATGTATCAAACTGACAGCATGGCCCCGCAGGATACATCCTCTTGGTACGCAGATCTCTTGCAATATCTGAAGCACGACACCATGGGCCTCACTTTAACTACCAAGAAAAAGCGTGTGTTGAGACTGAAAGTTGTATCTTACCAACTAGTGCAGGGGGAGTTGTTCCGCAAACATCACAACGGTGTTCTATTACGCTGTTTGGAATGGGATGAGGCACAAAAATTTTTAGCAGAACTTCACGATGGCCCTGTCGGGGGGCACTATGCAGGAGACACCACTGCCCACAAGATCATGCGTGCCAGTTTCTATTGGCCTACTTTGTTTAAATATGCACACACATATGTTCGGAAATGCCAGCAATTCCAAAAGTTTGAAAATAGAGATATCCGACCTTCGGCCCCATTATAGTCTGCCGTAGTGGAAGAGTCATTTCAACAGTGGGGGCTGGACGTAATTGGAGAGATCCTGCCACACTCTTCCAAGCAACATAGGTACATCATTACCGCCACAGATTATTTCACAAGGTAGGTTGAAGCGGTACCATTACGTCAAGTCAATGATCAAGAGGTAATAGCCTTCATCACCCAATGCATCATGATCAGGTTTGGAATTCCAACCTCCCTTGTTTTTGACAATGCAACATATTTCTCATCATTGAAATTATATGATTTTTCTTTAGAAAATGGTATCGTACTTAAACATTCTGCCAACTATTACCCTCAGGGAAATGGGTTAGCTGAGTCAACCAACAATAACCTAATTCGCATCATAAAAAATACTCTACTTTCCCAACAACGAAATTGGCATAGGGCACTCTACAATGCCCTTTGGGCAGATCAAGTCACACCCAAACCCTCCTTAGGCACCTCCCCATTTTTCCTCATTTATGGAAAAGAAGTTATCCTTCCTCCCAACTTGTCTCTCCTGGCACTCCGATTATCTCAGGAGACTCATGGCACTCCTTGCCCTGTTGTGCAAGCCCGAATAGACACACTACTGAAACTTGCGAAGGAAAGGAAAAAAACTTGGGAAAAATTCTCCATCCACCAAGGACGGATAAAACGATGGTTTGACAAAAAAACATTTGGGAACAAGATTTTTGAAGTAGGTGACCTTGTCCTCAAATGGGATAAATATCATGAAGATAAATGGAAACACTCCAAGTTCCAGGCATTATGGATAGGCCCTTTCCAGGTCAGATAGAAGATCGGTCCCCACACTTACAAGTTACAAACTCTTGAAGGGAGGATTGAGGTCCTCCATGTGAATGGACACGACCTTAAACACTATTTCACCTGACAGCCCCATAGGGGGTCGTCACTGCATCCTGTACCATAGTTTGTCTTGTTTTTCTTTTGTCTTTCTTTACCTTTCTTGTTTTCAATAAATCGCTTGTTCCACATAGGCTCCCTTTAACCTTTTCTTTCCCTCGGCTTCAATTTTTTGAAAAGGGGTATAGAAGCTACTCAAGCGGCATACTGAGTTAGGATCTATGCTGGTGTATTATCTCTCTCCAGACTATAAAAGGGGGCAAGCATACTTGTGATGGCACCCAATGGCAAGAACATAACTAAGGCCTTCGGACCAAGACGCGACAACTTACTTAGCATGCTAGCCCAAGGGACTGTTGTGCAAAAGGAAATGTTCGTTTGAATACATTATTGGAAGGAAAAGTGAGGGGTTAGCCTCAGGTGAAGAATGAAAATCCAGGAAAACCATAAGTCCTCATGTAGACCAGGATAAACCTCTCTTGCAAGTAAAAGAGTCGGGATCCCTCATCCGCCCAGGAAATAATCTCCAAAACAAAATAAGTGCCCTGAGCACATTTCAATAAGTTCATTAAGCACACGAATAAAGCATAAAGGATTGAGAAACGCTTCCTGGTGTTAGGACCTCATAATGCACCATTTTGACTACATATTTTGTCACCACTTTACTCTTTCTAATCCATATTTAAAATCTTACATTATCATTTCCATCCATTTTTCCCAAAGGTATAGAAAAATATTCTCTTTAATATATGTTTAATTTGTATTGCATATAATTCTACATTAATTATATATTTAATCATTAATAGAAGGTATATAGTTGCTGAGACAGTTTAAAGATCACAGATAATCTATGTTAAAGATCGTGTTGCTAAAACAGTCAACAAGCACGCAAATCCCGTTGCTGAAATAGCTTGTGATTTGCGATTTTGAAGGTGTATTTCAAGAATGACGGCAACAAGACGAAGACAAGCAAGGGAAGTTGTTACAAGAATCATTCTGAAGCCAGCATCCTTGTATCCATTGTAACAACATTCTGCTATGGAATAACAGAAAGACCCTGTTTTAGAATAGAAGATCAGATTTGGATAAAAATAGGATTTCTCTGATGTAACTGTAATATATGTCTCCTCTTTAAAAAGAGGAGACATCATCATTAGAAAGTAGTTAGAGACTGCGGGAGGTACATTTTCCTTGAACAGAAAAGGAGTGAAACTCTATTGTAATATGTTGCTTTTTGACAGATGAATAAAAGTTTTCTTTGAGTACTCGAGTTTAATTTCTTTCTCTGGGGAATATTTTGAGAAGGAAAGGGCCTGCCTTCATCACAAGATTCACCCAATTTCTCCTGTAGTCTGTTAACTCTTCATGTTAATCACACCTTAATTAAACCCTGTTTGTTGAAGTTATTTATGCAGTTCTTTGTGTTTCTTATTAAAGCTCTGTTTTCGCTATTTACGGCATTAGCTTTATACAATTCATTCTTGAGAAGTTGCGAGATACTTTATTTTCAACCATCTGTTTGTGGAATGAATGTGTGACAGTTTGATATCAGGAAACAGGTGCTGAAGATTCCTGCTTGGAGGAATAGGGTCCTGTTCTCCGTTATAGTTGATTGATCTTCCTTTCTGCAGAATGATCTCCTTTCATTCTCTTTTCTAGGATTCTGTTAATGAAGGTCTGCAATAGAAGGATTTTCTTTGCTATAACAGAAGTAGGCTTCAACTTTGTTAAAGTAAGGTGTGGACATTGTGATTAATATAATTAGTATGATTAATACTACAATATTTCTTTGCTTTTGGAATTGAGCATATATAGTGTGTGGTTGCCTTTGGAATAAACAGACCTTCATGGGTTGAAAATTTATGTGGCACTTGAATTGTTAAAACAATTAAAGTGACCAACATTTTGGCGCCGTTTCCGGGGAAGGCAATTGTAGATTTCAAAAGCATTGATGATTTTCTTTTAGATGTGCAAATTGTATGAGAGGACGCGGAACCCATAAGAAAACTAACCCTACAGGTGGCAAGGGAAAAGGAAGGGGAGGAAGAAAGACTTTTATTGACGAAATTTTATCAAAAGCTGAATCTTCTTAGAGATTAAGCTCTTGAATACCAAAGCCTCAGCGCTCCCCTCAATCAAATTACGAAACAGAAGAAGTTGTGAGCCCTGAAAACATTGAGGAACTAGCAGCAAGTATTGAAGAACCAGTAAACAGTGTTGAAGAACCAGAAGAAAACACTAAGGAATTAGCAGAGAACATTGAGAAATGAGTGGAAACCATTGAGGAGCCAGTAGAAAACTTTGAGGACCGAGAAAGTGCAGTAGGGGATCAAACAATGGAAGGAAACAACGAAGGATTCTTTGGAGGAGGACGAGTAGATCCTGAAGGAGAAGGAAACGATGAAAATTCCCTCTATACCTTGGGATTTCCTATTAGTGATCTCCCTAGGGGAGAAAATCCTATGAAGAATATCCCCCTGTCTGCCCTACCAAACTTCCATGGTTTATCCTCTGAAGATCCTGACGAATTTCTTTTTGAATTTGATATATTATGCAGAAGTTATGATTATTTTACTAATTCTTAGAAGCTGAAACTGTTTCCAACAACACTAAAAGGAAATGCATTAAGGTGGTTCATGAGGCTCGGAAGCCAGGTAATCACAACATGGGAAAAGATGAAATAGAAATTTCTGCTTAAATATCAAGATTATTGTTGGACAAGAGAAAAGAGGGAGGAATTATTCAAGATGGTACAAAAGGAGGACGAGAATTTGGAGGACTTCGTGGAGAGACTGCAGTACAATCTGCAGATATCTGATCATCCCGGGGTAAGTAAATATATTATTAAAACAATACTACTAAAAGAAGTGAGGGATGATTGTTTAGACATGATAAATATGCTTGGTAAAGGAGATATATATAAATAATCATATGATGAGATTTTTGACCTCTGTAAAATATGCTCAAGAGGAGCTGCAAGGAATAGATTAAATAGCAGAGATGCCACATATTCAAGAGTTCAAAAATTAGCCAGTGGGGGAGCAACAAGAGCTGAAATAGGTAATTTACTTGAAGAATTTAAAAATGAAATGTTAAGTTCTTTTTCTTCACAAATTGATACCTTGCAGGTTAAAAAGAAGCAGGCTGAAGCAGAAGCAGCTTTGGCTATCTTTTTCCCCAAATGCAGAGACAAACATCCACTAAGGGAATGCCCATTGGACAAGATACCAATCTGCACCCTTTGCGAGAAAGATCACAAAACACAACAATGTCCTTCTCTACCACGAATAAAGGCAACATTGTAGCCAACAAAAGAAGAAGCTGAAGCAGTTTATCTGCTAACACAAAGGAGACAATGGCAACCAAGAGGACAAGGTATGAATTCTAGTATGCCATTTACATCCTCTAATCGTTGGAACAGTTATCCTTCTTTCAGTCACACAAATTACCCTCCCTTAAACCAATTGAAATACCCACCCTTTAATCAAATGAATTACCCACCCATGCAACAAAAAAATCCTACCTTTGTAGATCTTGCAATGTGGACTCCTTGGCCTCCACAACAACCATTTTATTTTAATCAATGGAATTCAAATTGGAGGAGCCAACAACTCCCATTTCCAAATCAATTTCCTCAATTTCAACAACCACTTACTCTACCATCAGAAGCTCCATCAAATAATCAAATGAGACCCCAGCTATCTGTACAACCAAATCCTAACCCCAATAATAAAGTTGTGCAAGTCATTGATATCCAGAACTAGCCTACATTTCCTACTTTCCCTGTACAATGTAATGATATTCATTTGAGATCTGGGAAAATAGTAGAACCCATCATTGATGATATAACTTCTTTTGATTCTGATAAAGAGGAAAATGAGAAACATAATTCACACAAAGAAGTACAACCACCCTCTAACAAGGGTATTGAAATAACAGAGCCACCATTCCCCGAGCATTTAGTTTTAACTAAAACACCTAAACCACCTTCTTTTAATATTTTAGGGGAGTTGCAAAATTTGTATGTTAAAATTCCACTTTTACAGGCACTGAGAGATGTACCAATTTATGCCAGAACCATGAGAGACATTTGTGTTAAGAAACCTAGTAGGAAGGCTAAAGATCCCCTTACATTTCATGTTATGGGTGATCTATCTGCATTAATGTCCAGAAAAACTGCTCCTGTGAAATATGGTGACCCCGGCCATCCTACTGTGACAGTTCAAATTGGTAAAACAATAATTCCTCAAGTTTTGGTAGACTTAGGTGCTGCTATAAGCATTAGGACTCTCGAAACTTCACAATTATTACAGCTAAAGAACACAATCAGAGATACACCAACCATCCTAGAGCTAGCTGACCATTGTAAAATCAAACCAGAAGGAGTTGTTGAAGACTTAGTTATCTTGGTTGAGTCCTGGAATTACCCAGTTGACTTTGTGGTGTTGCAAACTAAAACAAGGTTGGGGGGACATCCTCTAATTCTAGGAAGGCCTTGGCTAGCCACAGCTGATTCCTTTATCAGCTGTAGATCTGGTTCAATGAAAATTTCCAATGGATATGAAACTAAACAGCTTACTCTCTACCCTCATGCTATACCCATGATTAATAATGAGAATTCTGTGTGGATGGATTACGATGATAATGCTATTCATCCTATTTTGACCATCGGACAAGCTTTAAGTTTCAAAGACAGCACAGAGGATGAAGTATTTGCAAACCTTCCTCTGTGGTTGTTGAAACACACAATCAATTGACTACACTTTTCGAAACAGATACCCAAGAGAAGATTAAATCCAAAGATTTACCTCAAACATCAAACACCATCTCTTCTAAAAGCATAACAGTAGAAATCGAACCTGGCAAAACATTGAACATAAATCCTGATCTAACAGTTGCTGAAAAACAACAGTTAATGAAGTTACTACTTGAAAATAAGGAAGCATTCACATCGGATTACACGGATATGAAGGGAATATCTCCTGAATTATGTACTCAATAGATTTATATTAAGGAAGGCTGTCGACCAGTCTGCCAACCCTAAAGACGAATGAACCCTAATTTAAGAGAAATTTTGAAAGAGGAACATCATAAATTGCTTAATGCAGGATTTAGATACCCTATATCTGACAGTGAATGGGTTTCCCCATTGGTAATAGTCCCTAAGAAAAACGGGAAATGGAGAGTGTGTGTAGATTATAGAGCCTTAAATAAAGCCACTCAAAAGGATCACTTTCCTTTACCATTCATTGATCAGGTGTTGGATAGTTTGTCAGGGAAGAAATTATTTTCCTTTTTAGATGGATTCAGTGGGTATAACCAAATCAGAATTGCACCCAAAGACCAAGACAAGACCAATTTTACTAGTCCTTGGGGAAATTTTTCCTATAGAGTTATTCCATTCGGACTATGTAATGCGCTAGCAACTTTTCAAAGGGCCGTTATAGGAATTTTTTCTGATATGATGAATGACTCCATGGAAATATTTATGGATGATTTTACCCCTTATGGTGTGTCTTTTGAAGATGCATTACAAAATCTTGAGAAAGTACTTAAACGTTGTATACAAGCTCATCTCTCCTTAAGTACTGAAAAATGTCATATGATGATGAGTGAAGGAGTAGTGCTTGGACGTTTTATTTCATCTCAAGGAATTCAGGTAGATCCATCCAAAATAAAAGTCATTCAGAATCTTCTTGTTCCTAAAACACAAACTGATGTGAGAATTTTTCTTGGACATGCTGGATATTACATGAGATTCATTAAAGATTTTTCTAAGATAGCTTCTCCATTATTTGTGTTGCTTATGAAAAATGTTGAATTTAAGTGGACTAATCTTTGTCAGGAAGCCTTTGTAGAACTCACGCATCAGTTATCTATAGCTCCTATTTTGAGAGGACCTGATTGGACACTTCCCTTTCATATATCTTCTGATGCTTCAGATACTGCAATTGGAGCTGTCTTGGGATAAGAAGAAAACCATCTTCCTTATGCTATCTATTTTATCAGTAAGAATATGACCCCTGCTAATCTTAATTATACAGTTACTGAAAAGGAATTCTTAGCAGTAATTTATACCATTAATAAATTTTGACATTATATTACTGGTTATTCTACTTTTGTCCATACTGATCACTCGACTATTAAGTATTTAATGAATAAATCTGTTACAAATGCTCGAGTCACCAGATGGTTATTGTTACTCTAGGAGTTTGATATTACAATTGTAGGTCGACCAGGTAAAGAAAATGTTGTGGCTGATTTCCTTTCATGGTTAAAAACTAATAATAATATTCCAGTAGATGATTCCTTTCCCAATGAGTATTTATTTGCAGTATCTGCTCACTCACCTTGGTATGCAGACATTGCCAATTATCTGGTTGCAGGAAAGTTACCATCACACCTGTCACATAGAGAGAAGAGAAAAAATATTCAACAAAGTGCTAGGTATAGCTGGATAAGTGGGTGTCTTTTCTATATAGGACTTGATCATGAAATCCGATGATGCATTAGAGAGGATGAGGTGTATGACATACTAAAAGCTTGTCATGATGGCCCTTGTGGAGGGCATTTTGCTGACAAAAGAATGACACACAAAATTTTGAGGATGGGTTACTATTGGCCCTCACTGTTTAAGGATGCAAAGAAATATGTGCGAGCTTGTGATAGCTATTAGAGAATGGGTCAACCCAATCATAGAGATCAAATGCCATTAAACCCCCAGGTAATACTTGAACCATTTGAAAGATGGGCCTTAGATTTTATAGGGCCCATTAATCCTCTATCCAATCAAAAAACTTATATATTAGTTTGTACAGATTATATGACCAAATGGGTGGAGGCCAAAGCACTTCTTAGAGCCAATGAAGAAGTTGTCCTAGCTTTCTTATTTGAAGAAATCTTTGTTATATTTGGAATTCCTAGAGAGCTAGTTATAGATGGAGGACCTCCCTTCAATTCTCATGGTTTTAAATCTACCCTTCAGAAATATCATATTCATCATAGAATGACTACACCATACCATCCCCAAGCCAATGGGCAGGTGGAAATCACAAATAAAGTAATAGAAGCCATTCTAACCAAAACAGTGAAGGATAACCGGAAGGATTGGTCTCAAAAGCTCCCTGAAGCACTATGGGCTTATAGAACTACCTGGAGGAATATTACAGGATTTTCTCCCTATGAATTGGTTTACGGTAAAAGTGTTGTTTTTCCTATGGAATTTGAAATTAAAACTTCAAGAACTGCTTTAGCTGTTAACCTTGATTTGACTGATGTGTAGACAGCCAGGTTGCAGTGACTTCTTAAATTGGATGAAAAGAGATTAGATGCCATTCATCAAACAACCATGATTCAACAACAAAGAACAAAGTGGCATGATAAAAACATTAAGCATAAGCAGTTCCAAAAAGGTAATTGGGCCTTATTGTATGATTCTCGGTTTGAAAACTTTCAAGGTAAGCTACATACAAGATGGCTGGGACCTTATGAAGTAGATGTTGTTTTTCCCAATGGAGCTGTAAGACTTTTAACAATTGATGATTTTAAAACACCTCTACTAGTAAATGGTCATAGGCTTCGTTTGTACCAACGCCCTGTTTCTAAAGAAGATTTTAAGGCTAATTGCATGACTGATGTACATTATCTCTATCTAGGGGAGTCTTCTGCTCCTCATAGCATTTAATTTTTTTCTGCACTATATTTTTAGTATTAGATTAGATTTAAAACTAATAATCCCTGTCAAGGGTCGGCATGTTACAATTGTATTTTGCAGATTAAGGAAGAACTCATCAAGGAGGAAAATTTCATCACAAGGAGATCTAAGCTTCAATCTGAAGGAGCTTTTCTTTCCTTATTTAATTCATTCCCTCATCTCCCAATAACATTTCATCACTTATTTCCTCATTCTTTCTTTCCCTTTTCATATCATTTTCCTATTTTTCCCATTTTACCCACTGCTGAAACACCATTCTACATCAAGTATTTTCCCTATTCCTTACTGTTGAAATATCATTCCTCAGCAAATACTTCCCCTATTCTCCCATTACCAAATCATTACTTTTTAGCAACATTTCCCTTATTTTTCCATTGCTGAAACACCACTTTCAGCAGCATGTTATTTATCATTCCATTGCTAAAACACCATTTCTTTCCCTTAGAAACATGATTATGCAACTTCTTCAGTCCCTCACTTTTATTCTTCATACTCCTTGTATGGATACTATCCATTTACTACCTCTCTCTTATGATTAAGTAGACTCTAATATGATCCTCCTTATATTCCAGATAATTCTAAAGTTCTTCCATCAATATTAAGCTACAAGCACTATATATTTCGAATCACAAAGAAAAGGTAAATATAAGGTATGTGAATTTTATGTAATACAATTAAATAATAGTTTAAATAGAAGATTTCCCTCATTATGATCATAATTTCCGCACACTTAAAAACATCATTTCACCATACATGGGGGGGATTTCGAAAATACAAACCATCATTTCACAGCATGCAGACTACCGTCACTCTTTACACCCATTACTTCGGCCCTTTACCGATACTCCATGTTCTCAGTCACAATGATTACTCTGTTCAAAGCCTAGTAATTCTGCTCTCTGCCTCTGCATTTTACCTAAGCTACTAACTATGGGAGGACCGACCATTAGACATGAGCCCGGCTCAATGGCTCTCCTTGAATTGTTTCTGGATGTCTATCAGATCTTCCAACAAGCAGGATGGGTGACATATTTTTAAAGACTTCAAGAATTCGACCCTCAGCAGGTCCTGGAATTTGCACAGAACCTTCAGGAGGATCATTCTACAGTTCAGGGGGTCCGAATTCTGGTTTTAGAGGATGACATAGTGCAAGTCTCGGGTTTGCCAGTCACAGGTGCTCGGTGGTTTAGTAGGAAACACATCATCCTAAATGCGTAGCAGGACTTCCTTCTTCCAGGAGAACATGTTGATATTAAAGGCTGTGGCGTAGGACTGCACTCATTACCTCCTCCGTGGCCAAAGGTAGCTGAATTTGTCAAGCATTATTTAACTTGCGAGGGTCGCTATCAGGTAGTTTATCAACACGACTTTGTTTTAATGAGCCACTTATGACATGGTAGACTAGTAAACATTCCTTATTATCTTATTGGATGTATTAAAAATATGTCATATTACTGTAGACAGGTAAAATTTCCACTACTTTCCCTTACTCATCATCGCCTTTGTCAACTATTAATTCAGAGGGGCTTTGCCCAGCAAAACCCCCCTCTAAAAAAATTACCTTTACCTCCTGAACAAGCCCTCGAAAACCCCAATAATTCCCTGAAAGTTCCCATGAACAGTAATTGGAGAATATCCCGGATCCTCTATCGATCCCATCCTTAGAACTAGTCAATCCAGTTGACCTATCTTCAAGTCCATATCATTTAGCAGAGTCATCCCAGCCTACCGTTCACATCCCTAGTGATGACTCCCAGGCTGAAACACCACCATCTCCCCCTATTCATAAAAGAAAGAGGAAAATTACAACCACCTCTGTATCAAAAAGGAAAACAAGGGCTGCATCTAAAGCAGCGACCTTCTCCGACAGCCCATCTCCTAGGGAAGAATATTATTATAGAAAGAAAAATAAAGCCACTACTTTTTATGCTTTCCTGCCTAGGAGAAAAATGAAAACAACCATTGAATCTGAAACCATTCCCATTATCCCTGACCCTGCAGCCATCTTACTAAAACTCCAATCATCACCACCTTTCCAAATCCCAGAATCATTACCCATCTCGTCCTGTGGCACTGCTCCACAAGAACTAGATGCCCAGGGTAATATGACATAATTCTCTACACAACCAGTAGCTGCTCCATAAGAACTAGCTACTCACTCAGCAGCTGAAACACAAGAACCAGTTGTTGACGTACAAAAGCTAAACATCCAGCATGATATTATAAGGAAACCAGCTATAGCTGAAACACAAGAAATAGCTACAGCTGAAGAACAACAATCAACTTCAGCAAGAGCAACTGATACACAGGGTCCAGTCACCATAGCCTCTCTTTTAGAGGAAAATGAATTTTTAAAGTCAAAATTATAAGCCTGCAAGAAAGAATTGATAATGGCAAGGGAAGCCTTTGATAGGGAACTAAATCTTTATACCTTGGCCCATACAACATCTATGCAAGAAAAACATCCAGAGAATGATCCCTATAAAGAATACATGTGTCATTAGTGTGGAAATATCTATCAACAGGCAGGATACAAGATAGTTAAAATGCCAATGCCTGGTGCATCCACATCATCTGTAGTTAAGGAAGAATGCCCTACTGCTACACAAGAACCAGTAGGGCCTTCAAAGAATTTGGAGAAAGAAACTAAGGAACAGGTATCCTGCTCAACATTAACCGATTCTACTACTCAGACTATGCCTAAGCCCATTACTTATAATGCCAGAACACAAACTCCACCATGGAAAGAGTTGGAAATAATGAATAAGTGGAAGAAACAGTATGCTACGGATCAAGACAAAATTTTACAACAACATAAATTGGCCTGGCAAAATCATATGTATTCCAATTGGGTTAACTGGGAATAGACACTTCAACAACTTAAAGATTCCAAGAAAGAGAATAAGGAATTGAAAGATAAACTGATCCCGATGTTTCAATTAGTACAAAAACTATTAGCCACCAGGAAACCATCCTTGAACTATTCTCTGTTTCTTTCAGAACGCCTTGTTTATTTCCAGTTGAAATCAATTAAGGATGGAAGACCTTATGAGCTGCTCACAGCTGAACAATTTGTCAAAACATTTGTTGAGGCTTCCACTAGTGATCAACATTTTTTATGTGACCTGTATCTTCATAATGAGGCTATGCCTGAAAACAGAGAGGTCAATCTTAATCATATTGTTGGTGATGTACAGATTAGGGCATTTGTTTCTTTTCTAGCCAATCAAATCACTTGGCAAATCGCTTTCCTTGCAACGAGGCACAATGAGGTTAATCGCCTTCTCTGGATCAGGCCAGAACCTCGAAACCCGACCATTTTTGTAGCAGAGTACCATAAGTTTTTGCAGAAGCCAGGAATGATTAGATATATATAGCAATTGCAAGCCTCTGTACTCCAAGAGTGTCATCAGTTAATCAGGGCCAAAGAGACTGCTGCTCTGAGGGCAAACAACATGTTCTGGCAACAGACCTCTAAAGAAAGACAAGAGTATAATCCCTTTAGCCCTATTAACCTTGAAATTGCACTGTCCAGAATACCAAACTACATCAGATGTGTTCAGCAGTGTGCTGAGAATTGGATAGGCTATCATTTTCACTTTCCCATTTTATGGATTCTAGCATAATGGTATCAGGCTCATTACAGGTTGGCTAACAGGGATGAGGTAGAAACATGGCAGAAATTGCAAAGTACCAGGGATTCAGACCTTTGACAGATACCACCTACCATAGTTATTGCTTGAGTAACTTGCATGCAAAGAGTCAGTATTCAGACTTTGATTCAGACTAAAAAATTTCCTGAGGACATGCAACCCTCTCAGTTGGGGGGGATGTTAGGACCTCATAATGCACCATTTTTACTACATATTTTGTCACCACTTTACTCTTTCTAGTCCATATTTAAAAGCTTACATTATCATTTCCATCCATTTTTCCCAACGGTATATAAAATTCTTCTCTTTACTATATGTTTAATTTGTCTTGCATATAATTCTACATTAATTTTATATTTAATCATTAATCAAAGGTATATAGTTGCTGAGATAGTTTAAAGATCGCAGATAATCTATGTTAAAGATCGTGTTGCTGAAATAGTCAACAGGCACGCAAATCCCATTGCTGAAACAGATCGTGATTTGTGATTTTGAAGGTGTATTTCAAGAATGACGGCAAAAAGACGAAGACAAGCAAGGGAAGTTGTTACACAAATCATTCTAAAGCCAACATCCTTGTATCCATTGTAACAACATTCTGCTATGGAAGAACATAAAGACCCTGTTTTAGAACAGAAGATCAAATTTGGATAAAAATAGGATTTCTCTGATGTAACTGTAATAGATGTCTCCTCTTTAAAAAGAGGAGACATCAACATTAGAAAGTAGTTAGAGACTGCGGGAGGTACATTTTCCTTGAACAGAAAAGGAGCGAAACTCTATTGTAATATGTTGCTTTTTGACAGATGAATACAAGTTTTCTTTGAGTACTCGAGTTTAATTTCTTTCTCTGGGGAATATTTTGAGAAGGAAAGGGCCCACCTTCATCACAAGATTCACCCAATTTCTCCTGTAGTCTGTTAACTCTTCATGTTAATCACACCTTAATTAAACCCTATTTGTTGAAGTTATTTATGTAGTTCTCTGTGTTTCTTATTAAAGCTATGTTTTCGCTATTTACTGCATTAGCTTTATACAATTCATTCTTGAGAAGCTGCGAGATACTTTATTTTCAACCATATGTTTACAATTCATTCTTGAGAAGCTGCGAGATACTTTATTTTCAACCATCTGTTTGTGGAATGAATGTGTGACAGTTTGATATCAGGAAATAGGTGTTGAATATTCCTGCTTGGAGGAATAGGGTCCTGTTCTCCGTTATAGTTGATTGATCTTCCTTTCTGCAGAATGATTTCCTTTCATTCTCTTTTCTAGGATTCTGTTAATGAAAGTCTGCAATAGAAGGATTGTCTTTGCTATAACAAAAGTAGGCTTCAGCTTTGTTAAAGTAAGGTGTGGACATTGTGATTAATATAATTAGTATGATTAATACTACAATATTTCTTTGCTTTTGGAATTGAGCATATATAGTGTGTGGTTGCCTTTGGAATAAACAGACCTTCCTGGGTTGAAAATTTATGTGGCACTTGAATTGTTAAAACAATTAAAGTGACCAACACCTGCATAGAGAGGCGATATGACGACTCCACCGGGGTACTGACTGGGCTCGCTGGCAACGGAGCAATGCTCGTGATTCCTAGGCAGTGACTCCGCCGGGACCATCTGGTTCGCTGGCAGTGGAGCAACACAATGAGGGTCGAATAAAATATACTGGATCCGTAAATCCCTGGGGTTACTCCAAAATTTTCTTCTAGTCTCCAAGAATGAAAGCACGGTGAGCCAGCGCCCAAGGGCAGGTAGATAGGGAGAGAAAATGTGCAAGGCTCGAAGGCTGAAGAAGTGGGACCCACGGGGTGAAAGGAACAAGTACTTTACACCCTCCCCCCCCCCCATCAAGATGAAACATCGGTAGAGATTCTGAGCCCTACCAGTGAATCACCATTTGTTGTAGCTACTACAACACCCTCCAAAAATTCACCATCTAAATTTTTTTGAGCCCTCTTGAGCATCGAAAAGCGAAGTCAAAACCTAAAGTTCAAGTCTTTTTCAAAAAAATCCTTAAGTGAGAGAGTCGCAGAATAGGTCTTTTTTCCACTTAGACATATCGACCGCGCGACCTACTGTGTCACCATGTCGCCAAGTTGTGTATATTGCACTAAATTTACCTAATTGGGGACTCAGCGACTCAGACCCTGTCAATTTCAAAGCGTAAGGTTACAATGTAGGTCACACATCACATATGCCGAGATATTTAAGTAACCACGAATCTCACTTATTTATCGCACGCACGTAATTTCTTTTATAAATAGATAGGTTGCTATATCGTATTTCACCCATGTGACGTATGTGACCAAAAAACGCTTCCGAAAGCGAACAGAGCGTGATTTTTCAAACCAAGTTCATGTATCTCCCGATAAGCTCTCCAACAAACTTGCTTGTTGCTCCTTTCATTTTACCTTAGCCCCTTTAAAGCCACCTACCATCTCCCCTTTGAGATCCTTTTGAACCTGAATCTTTTCCAAGTATCCAAACCCTGCCATTCCTAACGCAGACTTATAAATGGAGCCAACCAGCCTCCCCTGTGTTTGTATATACCCCTAATGACCCCTTCAGCCTCATTTATGGATTTTCCTCACTCGGTCCTTGTATTATTTTAAGTTAAAAAATGAAACAAAGGACCATGTCGCCGTCGAAATCTTCCGGCCAGCCCTAGCGCGACCTCTGACCCCGCGACCTCATGACCCCCGCGACCCCCGCGACTTAGCGACCCCAGTCACTAAGTTAATAAGTCGCATCCCACTCAAAACTGGACATTTGTAACCTTACAACTCAGTCACCCAGTGACCCAGTCGCAAGTCACTAAGTCGCAACGTCGCACCCTCGTGAATTGTTAAAACAATGTGACTCGGCAACCCAACGACCTTGCGACCTTGTCGCAGGGTCGCCAAGTCGCAGGGTCTCTCCCTTCTAAAGTTTAAACCTTTGCGACCCAACGACCCAAGAAATAGGTCACTAAGTTGAAGATCCACCCTTTCCTGGATCTCAGTTGGTCAGAGTTAAAATTAGTACCTAGGTATTTATTATTATGGAATCTGTCTTATCCTGGGACTGTTTTATGAACATGCCAGGGAACCTCGAAGTAGAGTTAGAGTGCATCTCCATCTCTTCAGCCTCAAGCGACATGGGACCTCTCGCAGTTCGTAAGAAAAACAAGAGCCTAGAGATAGAGATCACAGAAAGTGAAATACCAATGTCTCCTCCCTCAATCTATGGGGACAATGCATGTACATTTAGCAAAGGAGAAAGCATGAGTTGGTATCAAGTATACCAAGAATTAGCACAACCATAATTTCCAGAGGACCTCCCCGACAGGAAAGTATATGTACAAGTTAAGAGGTCGAAGCTTCACTACGCAGGTGCCCACCCAGCTATATTCCCATGTGCGGAAATTATTGAATGGATCATATAGAAGATCGACCCCAAGAAGTGGGTAATTTGAGATTACGAGGGAAAGGCTTTTGCAAAACTAAAAGGCTCAGATGCAGAGTATTATTATGCACTTTGAGAACAGGAATAAACGTTCACAGAGAAATGGGCCACCACCCATGCAGTCCCCGTAGCAGACACCCTGAGAGTATGGTGGGAAGAACCTAAGAAGTTCAAGATGAAGAAGGATCAAGAGTATCCAGTGGCAGGCCTCATAAAGGTATATAAGTTGGTGGCAGCTATGCTTTGTAGGATATATGGTCATCCCTATGCCACCACATTCAGTGGTTCTTGGGTATCCCTGATGAAATTTGTCACTGTATATGGCACCCGTTTCAATTGGGCCAACTTACTAATGGCGGCTCTCAAAACAAACATATCTGCAGCAATGGAACCAGAGGAGGGATACTCGTCTGAATTTTACATGGCCTCCTATCTATTTGATGTAGTTTGTTCCAGGTGCTACTTTGAGGGATGGCCTCACAACTGGGATCAGGAGCGGGCACGCCCAATTCACAAAGAACTGTAGGTATTTTGGGACTCTAAATACAAGCAGGATATAGAGTCAATCTCACACAGTTTCATCCCTGCACTATACGGGAAATTTTTCGATCAGGATACCCCTTTCATGTCCTGGCGAACCATGGAAATGTTAGTCAAGGTAGCACATTGGTTTCCATTTGCATAATTCACCTTTATTCGAGTCTTCGGTTCATTCAAGACTCCCCATGCTCTGCCCCGATTCGTCACTGACAAGATGCTTCTTCCGGAAGTATGTTATCAGATGACTTCCGGCTTCTTAAAGGTCCTTACTAAAGGTAAGAAAAAGATGTGGCCCACATTGCCACTCACCATTGGTTCTTACATAGTCAAGGATTCCAGGGAGGTAGAGGCTTAAGCTGAACAAATCAAAGAATTCTACCTAGGGCCTTTGGATCACTGGACATACGATCTTGAGAGCATAGTCCCTGACCACTACAAACGGGCCAAGTTCAAAAGGAGCTACCAACACTTTGAACGCCCATCTGAGTATGCGAAAAGAAATTGGTATAATGTGGATAGGGAACTTGCCCCGGGGGCATGGTCTGATCAGGAGGATCAAGATGATCATACTTTGGAGGAAAGACTCCACGAGCTGGGAGGCACCTCTTCTTCCCAGGCCAAGAAGCCCCGAACTAGCATAGGCCATAACTTTGCCACCCAACAGAAAGAGAAAGAAATAGAAGCTCAGCTAGAAGTCGAAAAGAAAGGGGAAGAAGATGAAGATAAGCGTAAGAAAAACCTGAAGGGAGAACAGAGAAAGAAATAGGCAGAGGATGCCCGAAAAAGGAAGGAAGAGCAGGAAGCGAAAGCAGAAGATGAACGTCAACTCAAGAAATAATTGAATTAGGTGGAGGCTGAACACAAAAGGAAGGAAGAGCAAGAAACAAAAGCAGAAGCTGAACGAAAAAGGAAGGAAGAAGAGCAATCAAGAGTAGAAGCTGAACGAAGAAGGAAGGAAGAAGAGGAAACAAAAGCGGAAGTAGAGCTTAGGAAAAAGGCAGAATAGGATAAGGCAAAGGTGGAGTGGCTTCTGAAAGAGGAAGAAGAACAAAAGAGAAAAGAGGAAGAGGATCAAATATCAAAAGATGCTGAGACACCTTCTCTAGTAACAGGAGTATAGACTGAGCTACCACCCATCGAAGTACCTACAATTAACACACGTTTAGCACTCCTAGAGCCAGGCTCCTTTGAAGGATGGGAGGAGGAGGTTTTGAACCTAACAAGACTCACTTATCATCAGTTCACTTTCAAAATATGGCAAGAAAAGAGGAGATGCCTAGCACGGAACCCTGCCGCCCCATCCATAGCCACGATGGAAAAGGATATAGTCCTAGACACTAGGACCAACCCAGTAATGATAACATCAGCCAGCACTTCTTTTTCCATAGCCACAGAAGAAAATGTGAGCCGGATGAGTAGGGAAACCCTTTCCCTACAAAATAGATTACAAGACTCTGAACAAAGAGAAGCTAGGTCGGAGCAAGAAAAGAGAGCACTAAGGGAAGAAATCCAACAGCTCCAGGATAAAAATACTCTTATTAATGAAGTACCGCTTACCTTCCAAAGAGAGTTGGTGATGTTGGAAGTCACCATTAGACAGCTTTATGGGGCGATGTTCACCATAAAGCAAACAGTCGCACCCCTACTGAGAGCCCAAGTAGAGACGAAGAAGAGAAACGAGCAACTGAAAGAGGCCTCTGCCGCCTTCGATGGAATGATAGAATGGACAAGCAGATACCCACAGGCTCTAGAAACCTTGCCCAAGAAAGACTATATTAACACTTAGAATGACAAGGTCCAAATTCAAATGAAGGCGCAATCCAAGGAGAAATTATTTAAAGATCTAGAGAAGGTGATGACCACATATGAGCATTTGATTAGTGGCATTGACTTGATGCATGAACTGCACCATATTCCTTCTCTAGGTGCACTGACTGAGGAAAAGACATGGGGATAGGTAGATCAGAAGATTCAGGAATTTCTATAGCCTATCAGACAAGCTGCCACTACACCTGATCTTCCCACATCCCAGGAGAACTTGGTTAAGTTCCTCGTAACACCAGTTTGGATTTAAACCAAACTGGCTTCCTTAGCTAACCAGGTTACAATCAAGAGAGAAACTATGATTCTGAATGCCTTAGAATGCCTGCACCGGTTAAGGGAAGATACTCCTCTAATATCCCCAGTCGCTACAGATTATCGTGCATGGCAGAATTTCCTCAAAGAGCAACAAGTTGATGTTCCTGACCTCACAATTGCACGCACACTCCCATAATCAGATTGCAAGGCACAGTCCACAGGAGGGGTCGCAGGTCACACCTTACATGATCAAGTCGCAGGTTGCACTATCCAATCAGGTTGCAGGTCACATCTTCCATTTAGGTCGGAAGGCAGCCCAACAGGTAGGAAGGTGAAGAGTCAGGGCCCCCAAGGGTCAATTTTGTCTTATATATACCCCATTCGGGGACTTGTAAAAGGGGGTTTTTTTTTTTGGTCTCCAAAGGAGAGAAAAAATTTGCAAAGCATTAAATGACCTATTATGAAAGAATACAAGCATTTGTTTTAAATCCACTATTGGATCCGATGGAAATCGATGTGTCAATACTATGAGTATTTCTTCGTATATATCTGATATCTTATGATTAATTGATCTGCGTTTTGTGATTATACTCTTTATGCATTTCAACATACTACATAGGAGATCTTAGTAGCTTTATTATTGACATCTATCTCATTCACGAAGATGCCCAGTACGCATAAGTTTTTCTTACCAGGCAGAACTGTTTCTCCTATGGTTTGAACAATCTTACAAACACGACCTTAATGATATGCTGCTAACAACATCTCTTTCAGTTGCGTGTTTCCTTTTTAATCTTGATATTTGTAGTGTTTATGGTAACTGACAATCATCGATATTTGTCTTGTATCATTAGATAATTGTACACATTTAACTCTGTAGGGCTCATTTGCATCCAGAAGAAGGAGTATTTAGCGGTAGCCGGACCAACACCCCCAGACAGGATCCCTATCACAAACGGTTTAGAGTCTAATTAGGAATTTCTATTGGGGATATCCCCTACTGTTGGCCAGACAAATTTTCCCGTCAACATGTGCTTACAATGAAATCAATGTATACTATTAATCCAATGAATTTAAAATTCATGTACCATCATACATCTAATTACATCAAAGTAGAATCAACATATACACTAAAATCAATGCATATAATGCAGGAAATCAAATAAGATTAGAAAACAACACTACATTGAAATTAATGCATCTAAAGAAAGTAATAAAATAAGATTAGAAATCAGCATCTACACTCAAATCAATGCATCTAGTGCAAGTAAGAAAATGGGATTAGAAACCAAAATCTACATAGAAATCAATGAATCTAGTGTAAACAACAAATAGAATTAGAAATCACCATCTACACTGAAATCAATGCATTTGGTGCAAGAAATCAAATAAGATTAGAAATCATCTACATTTAAATCAATGCATCTAGTGTAAGCCATCAATTATAAATCAACATGTACATTGAAATTAGTGCATCTAGTGCATGAAATCAAATATGATTAGAAACCACCATCTACACTGAAATCAATGCATTTAGTGCAAACAGTCAAACATGATTAGAAATCATCTACATTGAAATCAATGAATCTAGTGCAAGTAATCAAATATCATTAGAAATAAACATCTACACTAAAATTAATTCATATAGTGAAAATAATCAAATAGGATTAGAAATAACCATGTACAATGAAATCAATGCATCTAGTGCAAGAAATATTCTTACCTCTCTCCCCCCCTCCATCTATATCTATATCTCACTCCATATCTCCTTCTTTGTCTCTTTATCTCACCCCCCCAAACACACATGCTCTGTCACTCCATATCTATAAATCTATTTGTCCCTCCCATCTTGTCTCCATTTATCTCTTCTTTATCTTCACATTCTATCTATATCTCTATCTCCCTTTGTCTCTCTATATCAACCAAAAAACATACACTCTCTTTCTTCAATATATATATCTACCGCTCCATCCTCCTCTCCATCTCTATCTATCTCTTCCCCTTCGCTCCCTCTCCCCCGCTTTTATCTCTCTTCCATAATGTTCTCGTCTCTCCCTCTCTCTCTCTCTCCACCTTTCTCTCTCTATGTCTTTCTTCTTACCTCCCTCTCTCTCCCCCTCCATTTCCATCTCTCTTTACCTACCTCTCTCCACTCTCTTACATCCTCTCTCTCTCTCTCTCTCCACCTTCCAACTTTGTTACTATATGCCTCTCTCTCTCCTTCTCTCCCCCATTCTCCCCATATTTCCTTCTTTTTCTCTTTATCTCACCTGAAAACATACACTCTCTCTCTCTCCATATCTCCCGTTTCACTCCCTCTCTCTCTCTCTCCACTTCTCACTCTCTATGTATTTCTTCTTCCCTCCCTCTCTCCCCCTCCAAATTTGTCTCTCTATCCATCCATATCTCCTCCTCTGTCTCCCTTTCTCTCCTACCTCCCTCTCTCTTCCCCCACCACTTTCTCTCTCTCTCTCTCTCTATATATATATATATTCCATTCAAACCTCTCTATATATCTCTCTCTCTGCCCTGCAATCCTTTCTCTTCCCACGTCACTCTATCTCTCTCTGTAACTATGTTACTATATGCCTCTCTTTCTGCTTCTCTCTCCTTGTCCCCCCTGTCTCCATCTCTCCTTATATGTCTATTTATCTCACCCCTAAACATACACACTCTCTCTCCATCTCTCCCTTGTCACTCCCTCTCTCTCCTTCTCTCACTCTCTATGTCTTTCTTCTTCTCTCCCTCTCTCCCCGTTCAACTCCATCTCTCTATCCTTCTCTCTTTCCTCCTCCTTTCAACCTTCCTCCCTCTCTCTCTCTCTCTCTCCCTCTCTCTCTCTCTCTACCCTCCAATTATCTCTCCTTCTTCCTCTCTTACCCTTTTCTACCTCTCTCAATCTTCTCGCTCTCGCTCTCTCTTCGTTCCTCCTCTCCCCTCTCTTTCATTTTATCTCCATCTCTCCCTTGTCACTCCCCCTATTTCTCCACCTCTATCATATGTCTTTTTTCTTCCCTCCCATATGTATCTAGAGTTAATATATATATCATAATATATTAATAGATATTATAATATAGCAAATTTAACATTGTATTAATCCAAAGTTATTAAATTTAATAATATTAATATTATGATATAGTATTATGAATATTAGATTTAAAAAAAATTATAATAACAATATTATTAATTTGATATTAATATTATAGTTAATAATGTTTTTTATGCATGGTATTAATAATAATTTGGTGAACAAATCCGATATATAGATTAAGGATATTTATGATAAAGTGGGGGTGAATCAAAAAGCCTAGCGGAGCTCTGCACCAGGCTGACCTCCATGACATAGGGTTTGCTGGTTCTGTTGATGGCTTCCCTCGGTAGTCCTTCTCCCCTAGTCAGATATATGAAAAACTGCTACCCGGACATCCATAGGATTTCCAATGACCGAATTTAGTGGGGGGGTTGCTGCTCCTCCCCTACAGGCCAGTTTCAAACATGGACAATGGAAGGGGCTGAAAACGCCAATCAACACAACTTTGGCCCGTCTCAAGAAAATATAGGGGTGAGACAGACATCGTAGAAGAATAATACACAAGCCGCAGCAGACGCGAACACGAAATCCTCCACTTGCATCCCAAAGGAAACCAATAAAACAATGACTAAACTCCCTGCGCATCGTATCAATTGAAGACTTTAATTCATGAAATATCATGCATTGATAGGAAATTTCATGGGCTTCTGGCCCACAGAAAAAGCGTTGAGAGGATGATAGCCTCGAAATGGAAACCCAAAGGACACATCAAACTACAACTGTGCGCAAAAGGCTTCTTCAAAATTCTCTTCACCTGCGTTGAAGACAAGGATCATATCATGGATGGAGGGCCGTACTTCTTCAACATGGTAGGCCTATACCTTAGACCATGGACTGAACACTTCAACCAAGATAAACAATATCTATCCTAGGAACCGGTCTAGATCCGACTTTACTCTCTCCCCCAAGACTACTGGGACAAACTCACCCTCCGATACATAGGCAATGCCCTAGGGGAGTTTTTCAAGATTGCAGAAGAAACCAAAATCAACCAGTAAGCAGCCTATGCTTGCATAAGTGTCTACATGAATCTAGCCGAATCGCTCCCAGGTGAGGTAAGTCTTTTGCATGAAGAATTTGAATGGACTAAAACTGTTGATTATGAACATATTCCTTTTAGATGTAGGGAATACCATCAGCATGGGCATCTCTTCAGAGACTACCCCCTAAACAGGAAAGCAAAAACTGAAAAGGATACTAGCGAATAGGAAACGAAAGGATTCACGAAGGTAGCAAGTAAAAAAAGACACGAAAATAGAGCTACCCCGCAGTAGAAAAAAAGGGACCTACAACCAGCAAAATCTTCGCAGCCATTAATCAACTAAGAAAAAATGAAACAGTACCAGTCAATGAGGCAGGAAGCACTTCCACAACGTAGGTCCAATCCTCTACGGCTCAGCAACACAAGCTTCCCTTGGAAACCTTCTTAAAATCCCCTAATGCCAATACTGAAGAGGACAATGGTCAGATAAAGGGAAAATAACCAATAATGGAAATGATCCTAGAGGCGATGGAGGAAGAAATAGAAAGTATAGGTATGGAAGGACTGGATCTTGCAGGGCTAAAAGAAGCCTGAACCAATAAGGATTACACTTCAATCCCAGAGTAGTAAATCCAAAAAATGGAGGACATACTAGCTAGGACACATTAGCTCCCCTCCTTGGGCATATAGGGAGGAATGCTAATCAACACCCAGTACTTCGCGAAAGAGTCTCAAAATAGAGAAAGGAAAACATCTTTGCAATGAACTATAGAAGTGGGGAAATAAATGGTGGATTATATATGTTTCCCCAAGCTAATGAGATTCTATGCCCTCACCTCCAAATATATCCCATGAATATCATCTCATGGAATATCAGAGGGCTCAACAGCCCCACAAAGCACAAGATCTTAAAAAAAATTATCTCGGAGGAACATCCTGCAATCTTCTACATGCAAGAAACCAAATGTACCAGCTCAACTCTGGAAACCATCTTTGAAAAGATATGGAAAGGTAGCAATACTATAGCGGTAGATGAAAACGGGGCTTTTGGAGGACTCACCATCATCTGGAATCCTCAAATCATCACACTAGAGAATCTTCATGCCAGCAAAAACTTCATTTAGGGAAATTTTCACTTGATTGGTATGTACATCCATGGACTGCTCACCAATGTCTACGCACCTCAAAGTGTGCAACAAAAAATTATGCTCCTGAGCAATCTAGAGGAAATCAATCTACATCGACCCCATCCCCTCTGGCTACTGGGTGGAGATTTCAACATGATAACCAACCTCTTGGAAAAGAAGGGTGGAAGGTTGCATCTGGAATCTGACAGTAATGGATTCAGAGAATTCATTCAAAGTAACAACCTCATTGATCTTTAGACCTCCAATGGAATCTTCACATGGAACAACAAAAGAGGATGCACCCAGCAGATAACCTCTCAGTTGGATAGATTCCTGATCACCGATGATCTCATCCGCTTACAAGGAAATCTGGACACTACCATCATCCTTGTAGCGGGATCTGATCATTGGCCGGTACAACTCCAATGGCTCCAACCAGGTAAGAATGCTCCCAAACCTTTCATCTTTGAACATTGTTGGTTTAGGCACCCGGGGTTCAACGAATTAGTGTCTAATTTGTGGTCTTCAATAGAATCCCCTCAAGGCACCAAAATGCTCCAGTTCCATACAAAACTAAAACTTCTCAAAAGAGATCTGAAAGTATGGAACAAAACAACCTTGGACAACATATTCATAGAGAAAAAGGACCTAGAGGATAAAATGAAGATTCTGCAATAGAACATCATCCAACATCGACACACGGATGAGATAACCCACCACGAGCAATGCCTGACAACTCAGTTGGAGGAAAGAAGGAACCAAGAAGAAGCCCTTTGGAGAAAAAAATACAGAATCAACTGGCTCAAAGAGGGAGAAAGAAACACCAAATTCTTCCATCGCTCCACCATATAACACCGGATGCACAACAAAATCACTGTCATCAAGAACCAAACAGGGGAAAGGCTAGAAACACAAGAAGCCATTACGGAGGAGCTATGTAATCACTTCAGGGATATCCTCCAGGAACCCAACCATCAGAGGTAGGAATCCACTGGGGAAATTACCCATCATGTCCCCAAGCTGATAACAGAAGATCACAATAGGATGCTGCTCATTGCGACCACCTTAGTAGAGGTGGAACAGGCAGTCTTCCAACTGAAAGCAAGGAAAGCTCCAGGGCCTGATGGATTCACCACGAACTTATTCCACTTCTTATAGGACATCATCCAAAACAAAGTATGGGAACTTGTGGAGAAATCTAGGTCCACTCATTGGCTGCTACCAGCATTAAATTCCACCTTCATCACTCTGGTTCCTAAAGAAGACAGCGTTGCCTCCCCAATTAAGTACAGGTCTATAGCTCTCTGCAATGTCATTTATAAAATCATCTCCAAAGTCATAGCTAACCAGATGAAGAAGCTCCTACCCCTCATCATCTCCCTGGAAAAAACTAGGTATGTGGAAGGAAGACAGATCCTGGATGGCATCATCTTAACTCACGAAGTCATTCACTCCCTCAAAACCACAAAAAAACTAGGTATGCCTCTCAAAATCGACCTTTCCAAAGCCTTTGAAAAACTAAGCTGGGACTACATAAAAAATATCCTCGCAGCTTTTGGCTTCAGTCATACTTGGATAAGATGGATTCTGAGCCTCATCACCGCTCCCTTTCACTCCATCCTAGTTAATGGCATCCACTCTGCCACCTTGAACCCCTTTAGAGGAATAAGACAAGGGGATCCTCTCTCTCCTTTCATCTTCATCATCATGGTCGAAGGCTTGGGCCTCTTGATCAAAAAATCCATCTAGACAGGGGTACTAAGTTTGGTTTACCTCTCCATAACCTTCCTCCATCCTCTCATTAGCAATTTGTGGATGAAAACTTGATCATGGGTTACCCCTTAGTACATGAAGCTTGCACCCTCAAAATCGTTCTTGACTCCTTCTCTAAAGCCTCTGGTATAGAGATCAACCAGGAAAAATCTCATATTTTTTTCTTCCACACCCCCGCTCAAACCCAACGCAATATTGCTCGCATCCTAGGCTTCTCCATCGCCACTCTTACCTCCAAGTACCTGGGAGCTCCGCTAACTGACTCTGCCATTAATCACTCCTCCTGGAGAGCGCTGCTTGACAAAATGGAAACCCCACTCTCCAAGTGGACTCATCGCACCCTAAACATTGCTAGCCATCTAGTCCTCGTCAAATCTGTCTTGCAATCTCTTCTCATCTACCTCTTTTTAGTTCTTGCTACTCCCAAATGGGTCCTTAAAGAAATGTGCAACATTCAAATGATATTCCTCTGGGGAGGTACAAAAGGTAAGAACAAATGGGCCTTAGTCAATTGGAAGGATGTTTGCACCCCAAAACATCAGGGAGGTTTGGGTCTTCGGGATCCTGAACACAGAAACACCATAATGGGAGCCATCATCTGGTGGAAATGGATCTCCAATCCCAATACCCCCTGGGCCAACCTATGGGCGGCCAAGTATGCGCAATATTGGCCAAAGGAAGATCTCATTAGATACAATTTAGATATGCTAGGTTCCCAAATTTGGAAAGCAGTTAGTCATCAAAAAGGTATTATCCAAAATCACAGCTTCTGGGAGTTGCGAGATGGAAATCAAGCCAAATTTCGGAAGGATTCCTAGCAACAGATACCAAGCCTCTCCTCCATTTTCTACAGAACTCTTTGGACTAATGCACTCCAAAGTAGACAACGACAGAAGGCTCAAGATTTCTGGATGGAAGATACCTCACAAGGCTACAGGAAATGGATCCACACAAGCAGATGGCAAGCTAATTGGAACAATGAAAGCCATACTGAGATCTGGGAGGATCTCCGTATGAAAAGAAAAATCCAGATCAAAACAGGGCCTCATATCCTTCGCTAGGGGAACATGCCCAGCGGTACTTAATCAGCCAGGGAAGCCTATAACATCCTCCATTAGCAGAATATAGGACCAGCCAACAACATGTCGAAAAAGATCTGGAAGGCTAATTTGTGGCCCAAAATAGCCACCTTCATGTGGCTGCTCAATAAACGATGCATCCTCACATGGGAGAATCTTTTGAAGAATGGGTTTGCAGGGCCTTCCAAATGTCCTCTCTGTCAGGTTAACTCGGAAACCATCAACCACTTGCTGGACCAATGTCCTCATGCTAACTCTCGATGGGATAGAATTGTTGTGTTATACCGTCGGTCCAACCGTGCTAGAGGCAACATCATTCAAACCATCAGCAATTGGCAAGACAATCCTTATACCAGTAACTTGCTCAATAGATTATGGAAAATTACTCTAGGAATCCTCATTTGGAATACCTGGAAAGAGCGAAACAGTCGCATATTCAAGGATAAGTCTTCTATACCTGATCAGCTTTGGGACAGGATTCACAGCAACCTCACTAAAACTCTAGCTTTAAATGCATGGAGTAAGGAGGACTTACCGATCGTGGTAGCTGAATGTCACATTTGGAACAACTGGCAAATGAGTCTCAATACTCCCATGGAAATCACTCCCAGGAGTGGGGGAAAATCTCCTGGCCCAGAAACCTGGACGCCTCCCCTCATGGGCTTCTTCAAATGCAATTTTGATGGAGCATCTAACGGTAACCCAGGAACCACAGGCTTCGTAGGTGTCATTAGGAACACTAGCGGAGATACTATCCAAACATACTATGGGAACATCGAATGGGACACCAACAATTCTGTTGAGCTGGAAGGATTGATACATGGTATTCAAATTGCCATATAATTCCATTACTTCCCCCTGGAAGTGGAAGGAAACTCGCAAATAATAACTATGGAAGCTACTCGTATCCTCCAAGGCACGACATCCTCAAAATTTTCCAGTAGCTGGAGATGTTCCCATAAGCTCAAGATGCTGGAACTTCTGCTTCACAATCACTGAGCCATCACTTTCGGTCATGTGTGCAAGAAAACCAATGTTGTTGCAGACCTGCTCGCTAACAAAGTGGTGGAAAGCAACTGTGTACTACATCATTCCACCCTTGAGCAAAATGAAGATGAGGCACTTAGACAGAACTGTCTCACCCTCATTCAGAAAGACCAACTTCCCCCAGATGTGGGTGACATGCCTGACACGGGTGAACATCAAATCTCAAATCATGCGGACTGTGGAAATCTCCAACGCAATTCCCCACCTGCAGCAGATCCAATTACCGTTAACTCCTCGCATGCTCGTCGCAGAACCAGAGATAACGCAAATCAGATAGGCATTGTGTCACCTGACCCTGATCATCACCTAGACCATACTTCCATTAATGTCCATGATGTATAATCAGTAATGTAACCACGCCTACCCCTCTGCGCCTGCTCATTTTCTTGAGCTCCACACGCAATACCATGCGAAGATCATTCATTGTCACACTTACAATCTTCATCCTCACACCTAATTATCCTCCAGACCTCTGCCCCTTTTCTCCCTCATCTTTTCTCTGTTGCATTTAGCTCTCCTCCTTCTGATAAGGACTCTCACTGATTCCAATTAGCTGCGAAGTCTCAGTCCCAAAGTGGAGCTGCGCAGGCTCCCTGTGCTTGTTTCTCTGCATTTTGCGCACTTGGCCCCCGCCTCTGCAGCCTCTCCAGCCCAAGTGTCACTCCCTCCTCCTCTCCCAGGTGCATTATGGCCCCCAGAATGTGCCAACGCACTATTCATAGTGGTTAGTGAGGGGCCCTCCTCGGTCGTTACCATCGCGGTGAGGATAATCGCCTTGAATGGATTGAAGGCTCCTCATTCACCACCCTTGTTAGCCATCAATCTGCTCCCGGGGAGCGAGCAGAATCCTCTAGGCAGTCAATGCAAAGGGGAAGTCGAGGCGCGAGGAGGTCCACCTCCTCTCCCAGAGCACCCTCTTCGCACTGCATGTCAGCTCCCCTGAACAGTTCTGTGCAGGTTGATGAGGATACATATATATGGATTATGGACTCCGATGGTGTTTGGACGAAGGTTCCTGAAGGAGTAGACCTAGACTCCCCCATCCTCTCCGCTCCTGCAAATCTCCCCAAGCAAACTGTTGTGGAACTGGAAGCTGTTGTGGAAGCGGTTGTTGCACAGGCTCCTGCTTGTCCCATCGACGAAGAAAATCCCCAGTGCAGTGATGATGATGATGAATAATGTCTACGCAGTTGTTCAATTTTACTTTGTTTTTTGTCATATGTGCCCGTAGGGCTTTTCTGTTATTTTATACTCTCTAGCTCTTAGATGCATCAGTGTAACTACACACAATGTAAGGCTCATTTTCAAGTTTCGTCTGGGCCAGCCTCCTCCCTTGCGGTAGCCCAGAAACAATGTTACAAAGGAAAGAATCGATTAAGCGCAGCTTACCAACCCTTCATGTAGCATATGTATTTTTATGTTCTCAAAATTAATAGATTAGCACAACTTACCAAAAAAAAAAAAAAAATTGGTCCATGGTATTTGGCCCATAGGCTCTGTATATAATTAGATGTTGATTTCTAATCTTATCTAATATATTTTTATTTATTTACCTTACCTTTTGAGTAAGTATAAATATAAGTTATATTTATTTACCATACCTCTAGTTTATTTATATTTATATTTATTTACCATATTTCTTTTTTGAATATTCCTAACCCTTTTCATATTTTAAAATTATATTCTTTAAAAAAAAATTTACTGAAATTTTAATTGTTTATTTATATGGTTATATAAGTTATTGTTTAAGAAAACATTATTTAAATTTTTTTATTTTATTTTTTATTATGAACATTAATTAAATTTCATACACATCTCCTCCCTACTAAATTGTAAGATCTCCCTCTTGGCCAATGTGTCGTTTCCCTTCTTCCTAAGTTTCCGGTTTTAGAAATAGTGGCTAGCATGATTTCTAAGCGAGCACATAGTGAATTCAGTAGATCCTCTAGTTAGTTGTCCCCAACTTGCGTAAATAAACAACCTACATTATAGTCATACTACCTTGGGTACTAATCAAGGACTCTTTTGTTTTGCACTCGTCGTAATTATCATGATAGTGACCATCTGGTGTGCTCTTCGTTTTCTTTTCAATTGGTTATGATAAAACACGCACGTTTCAATGCTTTTACCAGGCATTTATTACAAACTTCGTGGAAAGAACATTGGGAAGTCACAAGGCATAGCAAAGTAGTATATTGATGACGAATGCCATGTTAGATTACTCACTATGAAGAAATTCCCAGAGTTTGATTCCGATCCTCTGCCTCGCTTAACGATTAGGGAAAACACGTCACGTCCTCTGCTGAGAGACTCCAATGAAGAGCACACAACTGGATTTCAATGGCCATAGAAATTAGTGAAAACGCCACCGCTGCATTTTGCGAAAATGCTTTGATATGGACATTGTTTTGTTGAGAAATCGTGTGTTAAAAAAAAGTGATGAGTTATCGGAATTTTTTTTTCCTCATGTACCTGGAGTAACTCTTAAGTGGAGTAGCTCTTATGTTTACATAGTCTTGTTCCTTACTTCGGAAATTGACTCTTACTATTGAAAATCATTTGTTTAATGTGATCCCCATCTTCAGTTGAGGAGTCCATGTCAAAATCCGTGCACTATATTATAAGGAGTTTTATGATATCGAGAATAAGAATCTTGATCTTCACACAAGGGTTCCTTGTTTGTCCGATCTGTCACAGCGGTAAAATGACGGCATCCTGCATTAGCATCAGTGATTGACGTCTTCCCATTATGGACGGTATGGGCCACGACGCATATACAGAGGGCGGTCCGCAAGGTGGCGGGAGTTTAATTTCCGCTAACTTTCAGATAGATGACACCATTATTAAGCAGGCTTTTTTAGGTGTATCGGATTCTAAAAATCCTTCTAATTATCGATCCAGAGGACACTATTACAGGCGAGCTCGGCATCGTAAGAAGAAGCTGTTTAAACAAAGGATGGAGATTCGAGAGGTCCCTCTGGACCATGATGACCTGAGTATTCGGGTTATGAGTTTACAGCGCAGGGCTGTGGTCTGCAGATGGGTCTTCCCGGACAGTGAAGAATTTGACTCAGCATCATGGGTTAATAAGAAGTGGAAACCTTTAATTGGATATAATCCCATAGTCAGCAGGCTCATAAACGGGTGGTTCAGTGTACATTTTATGAACGATAAGGACGTCCATAAGGTTACAGATAGCACATGGGTTCGGGGGCGATGTTTTTTACAGATTATACCATGGTATATAGGATTTAATCCGGTGCTGGAAGCCCCTCGTAGCAGATTGGTATGGGTTAAACTACCGGGATTGCCTTTGGAGTTCTGGACTCTGAAGGCACTTCGGTCTATTGGTGACTCAATTGGGGAGACCAAATACATAGATCCCAGCATTGTCGGCACAGCAGATAAAAGGATAGCATGGATTTTGGTCGAGATTAACTATTTGGCTGACCTTCCAGGTGACGTTGACCTGCTATGGGGCAACAGAAGGCACCGCCAGCGCATAGACTTCTGGGGCATACCGTTCAGATGCCTGATTTGCCATAAAACAGGCCATCTTCGGGAACATTGCCCGCTCAGGTTGCGTATTTGTAAAGGGTCTCAGAAGCAAGGGGATATGGGCGGCGCTGAAAGGAGCTGTGAGGGCACAGAGACATCCAAGGGCTATAACAAAGGTATGTCCCTTCATGAACCTTATGATGAAGAGAACCATAATATAGTTAATAGACAAGATACCTCTCCCATTTCAGACTCCATGATCCCTCCGAATATTTCTAGACACCCATCGGTTGGTAATAAACTGTATAGGGTTCTTCAGCCCCATTCTGATAATAGGCCGGCATCTGATTTATCACAGTCCTTATATATGCCAAAAGATTTAGACGGCCCGGTGCCATGCCCATCCATTCGGCCAAACGAAACAGTGGACCCACTCGATAAGGCCATTTCATATAGTAGGGTTGGGGATTCTAGGGGTTCAGATCCTTCACCTAGCAATGAGGCGCTACAGATCAAGGGGCCTTTGCACACTGATGGGTTGAGTTCTCCCGAGTTTAACCCGCCAGTGTACAATTCTGCTACAACGGGGGGGGGAATCATCGCGTACAGGCCTCTTGATAGATGAATACTCCAATTGTGCGGCTAACAGAACCTCGGTAGAAAATCCAGCATACAATTATGGCCCTATAAAACTATTTGACTCACCGAGAAACACTATAGGTAGCGATATTGACTCGCTGCTCGGGAACCCCAATATTGATCTTGCGGCCTTAACGGTGTTCGACAAACCCATTCCCTCGCCACCTAATAATTCATCCGGGCTATCTACTGTTATTTGCTCAATAAAGAAAAAGGCAAAGGCTGCATGTAGATTGAATAAAGGAAAGTTAAAGTCTGTATCCCTATTTTCCGACGATGACGCTGGTCTGACAGATGTTCCTATAGCTGGTTATGCTGGTCCACAGGAATCTCCCAGGGCGCTTAGAGCAAGCCACCCGAGGAGATCTTTATCATGAATCATATTATCTCAATGAATCTGCGGGGTTTGGGCGATTCCCCCAAATATAATTGCCTAAGGGATTTTCTGAATGACAGGAAGCCTATTGTGTTTTTGGGACAGGAGACTATGACAAATCGAAGGAAATCTATTAATTTGTTTTTAAAAATCAGGAAAGGATGGCAGGTTGCGGCGGTTGACTCTTGCGGCAGATCTGGTGGGCTGGTTGCCTTTTGGGACCCAGAGTTGGTGGCGTTCAGGGCATTTAGCTTCTTTGGTGGTATTCTGTTGAATGGGAAGTTTAGAGGTATGCCAGACATTATTAATCTCATTAACATATATGCGCCGTATGCAAATAGGTCGGCGTTTTGGGATAGAATGAAGGCGTCGGGCATATTGGATCTGCCTAACATGATAATGATGGGTGACCTAAATTCTACCCTAAATGCGGATGAGATTTGGGGTAGGGTGGCGCGGATGGACCCCCTTGCAGGTTTTCTTAATGATATGTTTTACACACAGGGCCTAAAGGACATCCGGCCTCTCCCTATGGCGCCAACGTGGACCAACAAACGGAGCGGGGACAGTTTCATTGGCAAGAGGTTAGACAGGGTGATGGCAAAAGAATCGGTTATGGACATTTTGCAGAATCCATCGTCGATGATTATAGCCTCTGACATTTCTGACCACTATCCAATAACATTTACATGGTGTAAAAATGATGCGATGTATGGTCGACCGTTCAAGTTCAATAAGATTTGGCTCGAGGATCCCCAATATGCGGGACTGGTTGAAGGAATTTGGAAAGCTGAATATAATATGCAGTTTGATAGTGAATGGGACTTTTTCCATTACAGGCTACAAAAGATAAAGCGGGCGTCTAAGATTTGGGAGCGACAGAAGAAACGTAATTTGAGAATGGAATATGGGGAAATCCTGCGGGCGATGGAAGTGATAATATCTTCTTTTACTTATGTTTATCCTGATGACAGCACTCTTCAAGAATTAATATCGCTTGGAGAAAGGAAAAGGGAAATACTCAGGATCGAAGAGGTTTCTTGGAAGCTGAAAAGCCGAGTTGTGTGGCTGGCTGAGGGCGATTTAAATACTAAATACTTTCACAAGATTGCCAATGGGCGAAAGAACAGGAATTCGATATGGAGTATTAGGCGGGTGGATGGAACTGTGGCATATACTTCGCAGGAAATCCGGGAGGAAGCGATTCAGTATTTCTCTTCTTTCTTCTCAAGACAGGCAGGCATTGACAATGATTGCCAGGAATGGCTCCTAGAGCACGTTAACAGATTTATGAATGAGGATGCCATTTCCATACTGGAAGGCGAAGTTACTGGAAATGAAATTATCAGGGTTCTCAAAGCATTTTCAGCGGATAAATCGCCAGGCCCGGACGGGTGGCCCGCGGAGTTCTTCATGCATTTCTTCGAGCTGCTGGGTAAGGAGCTCACTCAGATTATTGAATTGATCAGAACTACAGGTGACATGCCCACAAGCCTTAATTCTACCTTTATTGTACTGATACCCAAGGTAAATGATCCACATTCATTTACAGATTTTAGACCAATTTCGCTCTGTAACGTGCTCTATAAGATATGCTCTAAAATTATTGCTGACCGCCTCAAAGGAATATTATCAGTCAATATATCGAAAGAACAATACGGATTTCTGGAGGGTCGTTCCATTCACGATGCAGTGGCTGTGGCGCAAGAAGTTGCTCACTCAATACATGCGGAGAAACAGAAAGCCATCTTGTTGAAGGTGGATCTGCATAAGGCCTACGATTCTATAGATTGGTCTTATATTAGACTGGTGCTCCAGAAAATCGGCTTTCCTATTCGGTGTATTAGATGGGTTATGTCATGCATATCGACAGTTCGCTTTGCAGTGCTAATTAACGGTATTCCTACATCCTTTTTTGCTGCTGAGCGTGGGCTGAGACAGGGCTGTGCTCTCTCTCCTCTGATATTCATTCTTGTTATGGATAGTTTCAGTGGCATTATGCATAGTGCGGAGCGGCGGGGATGTATTAAAGGATTCTCATTCTCAAATGAAGTCTCATGCTCACACTCATTATTCGTAGATGATCTGCTCATGTATGGATATCTGCAGCGAAATCACTGGTTCTATATACACTTAATGTTTAACCGCTTTCAAGCTGCCACAGGGTTGATGATTAATAGAAGTAAATCCTTTATTATATATGAATTTGGCGATTTGTAGGAGGTTGAATTCATCGCTGGATTCATGGGGGTGGTCATAAGGGAGGCGGTTGCAGGATTTACCTATTTGGGCTTCAGGATCAAACCGTGTGGATATAGGATACAGGACTGGACATGGATTGTGGATAAATTTCGGCGGAAGATTGAGGGTTGGACACATAGCTGGTTATCCCTGGGAGGCAGGGTAATCATGACTCAGGCAGTTTTATCACAAATGTTGGTATATTGGGGGCACCTGTTCTATATACCAGATGGAATTATCAAAACATTGAATCGAATCGTGGCTAGATTTATATGGGGAGGGGCTGCAATGAAACAAAAAATACATCTGGTAAAATTGGAGAGTCTTTGCAGGGCAAAGGAACACGGTGGTTGGGGAATAATCAATATCAGGACCTTCAACAAAGCGCTGCTTATTAAGTCTTTCTGGAAAGCTATTCAAGGTAATGGTATTTGGAGTAATGTAATTAAATGCAAATACATTAATGGTGATATTTTACAGCACATTATATGCTCAAATTTCATGCACCCTAGATTCATCTCTGCCATTTGGAATAGTTTTAAGAAGGTTGTTAATCACTTGGCCGAAAGGGTAGCTTGGGCATTCAGAGATGGGGGTAACATCCCTTTTACTTTCCGGAAAATCATTGGTCTCCAGTCTGGATTCTGTCCATCTCAACGGCTTGTGCACTGTCTGGCACATAGAGGTATAATGTACATATCTCAGACGATAAGGGTATGGACATATGGAGCACCAGAATTCAAAAATGCGGATCAGCTTGGTTTACCGGAGCCTGTGGCAGGGGAATGGGACTTTCTGCGGGATGGTTTCAGAGCTGCAGGTTTTAACTGGCTCGCGGGGGGTGATAAAATCGAATGGGACGGCCCCACTCAGAATGGGGCGCCCGTGGTTAGAGATGTATACGGGGTCCTTAATTTGGGATCTTATAGGGACCAAATATCAACCTCCTTCTATCCCTTTTGGCGAAGGAAGATCCCTACCAAGATAGTGCTGTTCGGCTGGTTGGTCTCTAAGGGTAGGATCCTCACGGGCGAAAATCTTATTAAAAGAGGTTTCTCGAAGCCTTTTAGATGTCACTTTTGCTGTGCAGATTTGGAAACAATAGACCATCTATTTTTTAGGTGTCCTATCATAGAGCGATTATGGAAGCTCTTCTCGATACATCACATGGGTGCGGACTGGGTGCCATCTGATTTCCTGAATGTTGCTGTTGAATGGGATAGACTAAAAGGGAAATATAAATCGCTGCCATTCTTTTTTATATGGGAGGTTTGGAGGTGTAGGAATAGATTGATCTTTGAAGGATCTCCTTTCATGATCTCACAGGTTTTTGCCTTTATAATCGGCTGGATGGAGGAGCGGCCCTCAGAAAGCATTTCTGTCATGGATGGGTCTAAGCGATATAGGCCACATGAGATATCTCTGCCGGCGATATATTTTGATGGGGCTTGTGAGAATGGACAGAGGGGTTGTGGGGCCTGGATGAAAATTTCACAACGGGAACGGATTCATGTCCACTGGAATGCTGGCAGGGGTACTAACAATAAGGCTGAGCTGATTGCTCTATGGGGTGCGCTTAGAGTTGCGAATTATGTTCAGCTGCAGGGGGCTCATATATATGGTGATTCTCAGACGGTGATTGGGTGGGTTTCTGGGACAATGTCCATGGAGAGGCCAGATCTCATGGGTTGGCTGCAAAGAGTTAGAGGTCTGTGGGATACTCTTCACAATCCGCCTATTAGTCATGTATACAGAGAAATGAATACAAGGGCTGACGGGCTATCCAGAAAAGGCTTGGTTTCGGATTTTGGGATTATGCAGATTTTTCTATACAGAGATGGCCAATTATTTTGGCAAACTGATATCCAAATTCCTTGATCAGAATCTGCAAAGGTTTTATGAGTTTTGTTTTAAAGTCCTCGTTTTTGTCAGCTCACGTTTGTTGCCAGGTATTATCCAGTGCTGTACATAATATATAGTGGTTCCAGCTTTTTGTTTATACTGTTTCTGCTCCGTCCGTCATCAAAGGCATGTCAAGCGAGCCTGATAAGTATCAGTTTCAGCCGAGTATAATTTTTATGTTAAGCAGGCCAAGTTTTTACTCTTAAGATTTTTGCACCGTCTTACATTTGGGATCACACTGATTGAAGGGATATGGTTCTGGATTAATGACTTCAGGGATTTCAAAAGGTCTGTGTATGGGCGGATATATACTTTAATGGATCAGGACTAGATGGTAAAATGAAAAGGTTTCAGGTTTACATGTTGGATGGAGACTTGATCATGCAAGCGAGCCTGAGGTATCCGAAGCGCAAAGGTGGCAATGATTTTATTGTCCTATTTCTGGGATTGCATGATGGGCTCGGTCGAGGACTGATCTGTGCTTGATTGGCGTGTTTATCTGATCACACTTGCTTTATCTTACTTTCTATTTTAGCGCTTTAGCTGTTCATTTCTCTTTATCATGTATGTCTTTTAAGCGGTCTAATATCCTTTAGTGTTATCAAGTTGAACAATAGATATACTCCCAATCTCATTTAAAGATATTCTGAGAGGGATATACCCCATATTTCCTCATATGGGGTGGCTGATTTTCTCTCTCTTGCTTCATTGGAGAAGAGAGGAATGTCTGGCTGATTTGATTAGAATCTCGCTATTACCTTTCATAGCTGAGTGTATGAATGAATTATGTACTGTCTATATTTTAATATATGCAGCGTTTTTTTCTTCTGAAAAAAAAATAATATAATAATCAAGAAAACCCTAAATTGTAGTCGATCATTACCGGAAAAATTTACGTTAGCAACGTAGTCATTTACTAACTCAGAGCTGATTTGCAAGTAAAATTCATGCCGACACCACTAAATAAACGTCTATTTAGAATGTCCAATTTCTTACGAAGTAAAATAACGAATTTGACTGAAATCTAAAGCCGTGAAGAACGCGATTATTAATGGTAGCTTTGATATGTAGGAAGCAGAATTATTGCTATTATATTATGTCCAGCAAAGGGTAGGTAGAACACAGGTGTTAGAGTAACAAAGAGAAGCCAGTCATTCAAAAAGAAAGCGATTATTTCACAGAAAATATATCTGATCATCAGCAAAAGTATTACTATTTTATTATGTCCAGCAAAGGGTAGGTAGAACACAGGTTTTAGAGTAACAAAGGGAAGCCAGTCATTTAAAAGAAGTAATCATTTCACAGAAAGAATATCTGATCATCAGAAAAAGTATTACCATTTTATTATGCCCAGCAAAGGTACCTAGAACACAGATTTTAGAGTAACAAAGGGAAGACAGTCATTTAAAGAGAAGTGAGTATTTCACAGACAAAATATCTGATCATTTTTTTTAGGTGACTTAGAGATTGGATTGATTTGATTGACGGGTTTAGGTAAAGATTAATGGCTTTGTTTTGGGTTGCACTCTCCAGGTAAGGAACTCCCAAATTTCTTTGAATTACTAGACAATTTATTCTGAGATTGCACTTCAAAAAAGATGAAAAAGATGATGCAGATTCATTGTATTGTAGGGAAAATTTTAAGGGCTTGCTAATTTTCAATGATTGTACGCCAAAAAAGATGATACAGATTCACTGTATTGTAGGGAAAATTTTATGCAGATTCACTGTAATGTAGAGAAAATTTAAAGAGTTAATATTCAGAAGTAGGCTAATTTTTAATGTTTAAAAAAAAAAAAATCCTTAATTTCCATTTTTCTGAAAATTATTTGCCCAAATTTCATAATACACAATTATTTGACATAAAAACTATATAAAATTATTAGAAATTTTAATACTTTTACAAAATCATTTCCAAACTTTTTATAAATTAGATGTTATGTAATAATAAGATTCTTTAAAGTTTAGAATAAATTTTCATCTGAGTTATGAACTTGAGTAAACAAAAGTGGAAAAATTTTCCTCAAAACAATGTTCAAAAATCAATTTGCTTTATTCTTTTCATTTGTTTGACATAGATGTATTCCAAATCAACTTGTACTACACCGACACTGAAGTGGAAGCTGCCAATCAGACTCGATTCTTTTCTGCTTATAATTGAGATTCACATGGCACAAACTAATAATTAAAAAAAATAAAACCCAAAAAGCAAGAATATAAATGGAGAAACCACATTAAAGGTATTTCCAATTTTCCATGTTCTAACCTTAACTCTGCCAGCATTCCAAATCACAGTTATTTTCTTGAGATATCTATATTATCTCAATTAAAAATTTTAAAGATAAATTCTGTATTAATAGTAAATCTTAATTAAAAATATTATATTTTTAAAAGAAAATTTATAATATTTTATTTAATAAAAATTATTTCGAAACAAATAATTAAAATTGTTAATATTTATTAAAGATGAAAATTTAAAAACTAAATAAATAAGAAATATATATAATATATATCATATAAATTTTAAATAATATATATCCTATAAATTTTATAATATAAAAATTAAAAATATATATATTTTATTAATTTAAATTTAAAAATGAAAAAATTATAATATAAAACATATTAATAAATATTAGTTTTAGGCGGTGATGAGGTAATGGTCAAGTGATCACAGGTTCAATTCCCTTCCCCGATCGAGGTGATGTATCTAGACATGTTGATGAAAATGTAAAAAATGTAGTCCTACCAAACTTACAAAAAAAATATTAGTTTTAACACATTAAAATAAAAAAATGCAATATTTAACATGCTAAAATAAATATCACTTGACCATTATCATTATTATTTTAAATAAACAAAAGTTAATAATGAAATGTTAAATTTTCTCTCATAATACATACTTATAATAAATAGGAATTTTTTAATTTTTTTTTTTTAATTTCAATTTTTTTTCAAAATATGAGAAAATTTTATAAAAAAAATATAATATCTTTATACACGAAGGCCTTGTTAAACCATTGGGAGATGAATGAAAATGATGCATTACAAAATATTAATAACATTAAAAATATTGTTACTTCTAAATTTAAAGAGAAAATGTGGTTGAGAAAGATTTAGAGGCTAAAAGAAAATTACAATATTATAAGGATGTCATCAACCCTACTCTAGAAGATCAAAAGTATCTCTGTTTTAACTAGCTCAAAGAAAAAAATTAATATATCCAAGATAAGAACGAACTCCCATGAGCTCCATAGTGAAACGGGTCGTTGGGTAGTTCCTAAAACACCATGGGTGGAAAGGATCTTCCATCTCTGTGAGAATATGAACATTGAACATGAAAATCACTTCCTCTTACAGTGCCCTACTTACACCCACATTAGATCTCAGTTTCATAATATTTGTTGCAATACCAACCTTCCTAGCCTTTTAACATGTCAAAATTATAGTGAGCTCGAGACGCTTCTCTCCAAGCTCTTTGAGCATAAAAGTACAATTATAAAACAAACTAAATAATTCGTTTATTTATGTCAGATAGAGTAAAATTTGGTCTCAGTCGAAGTTAACCATCATCATCATCATCTATAAACTTATATATATATATATTAATAAAAAAAATTTCAAAAAATAAAATAATATATAACAAAAGTTGCTTAAATATACATAATCACGCTCTTAGACTTCATCTAAAAGTAATAAATGGATGTCTAAATAAGATCACCACAAAATAATCTAAAATTGTTGTTTTTTTTTTTTTTTAACGAAGTCAGTTGCTAATTGTATTCAAAAAAGAAAAGGGAGCTAGAGCTCCAAGGTTATAAGGAGAATTTCTTTTTATGTAGTGGAGAAGATAACTCCTTTAAGCCTTACAACTCTTTTGATTCTGGCATTCGATAGGAATAAAAATGCTGAAAATTTATATATGCGAACAAACTGAGAAAGAAATAAAACATATTTGAATGACATGCTAATAAACGATAGGAGGATTAGTCAATGTTTATGTGACTAATTTGACGCGCAGTAGAGTTCTCCGTATTTTCTTCATTTCCCGCTTCCCTTATGTTATTGGAATCAACAGTAGGATCATTGCGATTTTGGAGCATATATTTTAAAATTTGGATCGATTCATCAGCATGGGCACATTTGTTGGAGAGGTTATCAAACTGAGAATGGAGTGAAGGCACTCTTGAAAGAAAGAAATTGACATCGACTGTGTGTCTGTCTTCAAGGGCTTTGACCTCGTTCTTTAACTTAGCTTCAAGAGTTCTCTGGTGAGCACATATTTTTTCAAGCTCTGCCTCCAAATCCACATAGTGCAGGCAGTCTTCGTTCCTAGCCAAGCTATGAGTCAAAGAATAATCATATCTGTGAGAGCAATAGCGCCAACCTGCACAAGAAATGTTAAGAGAAATAAAAAAGCGGCAGGGAGGGGAGAGTAAAGTATCGACCATCCGGGGGAGGCTTAAAGGGGACTGCGGAGTATTTGAGAAGGGAGATCGAAGGCGAAAGGACCAGCAGCTTGGAGATGTGTGATTCGGCTCTAAATCAACGCTCTGAATATAGGAAAGGGGATGAAGAATGAGGCAAAGGAAGTAGTGATATATAGAGGTGGAAGGGGCCTTCTTGCTGGGAATAGTCCGAGGCTGCAGAGTCACAGGACCAGATTCATGAGCACATTCAGAAAAATCGGATATGGAAATTGAAATAAATCTGTCAGCAGCAGAGAACATGATTAAAGCAGAGCGGATGTGCATAAAGATTCGTTGCATTGAAGGAGGCCCGGAACTCGAGCACAGGCATGGTTAGCAAACAGATCAATTTCTTTGTTATAAGACTGGAGGATGTGATATAATGAGGCATCTTTCATTTCGCTGAGAAGGATTCGACAGCGGCTGATGATTTGATCGAGGGCGATATTTGCGACAGGAATTTTATGCACCATTAGACTGATAATTATTGAGGAATCACCCAGAATGATGGCATTTTGAATATTGAGATTCTTGAGTTGAAATAGTCCTTGATATAGAGCCAGAGCCTTAGCTCTATTGTTGGATTGGACTCCCAAACTCCATTCAAAGGTAGTAAGGGTGATACCGCTATCATTTTTAATAATCCCACCAGCTCTGACAATCCCAGGATTGAATTTGGATGCACCATCAAAGAACAAAGTGGGTCTGCCTCTGGCCTTTATCCAATTGATGAAGTTGATCTCTCTGAGATATATTTTCTAGGTGACATCAGATCTAAAGTGAGGCTTAGGTGTGGGAATCATCTGATTGTGTCTAGTCAAAAGATCTCGGAGAAAAATCTTTTCCTCTGTACAGAGATCATTGAGATCAATCCTGAAATTTCTTTTATTAGTTATGATCTCGAAGGTTAGGCTCCATATTTTTTGCCATGATTTTTTGTAGGAGGGCTTTTTATCCCTGAAAATTTGATTATTCCTGGATAGCCAAATATTCCACAACGCTACAAGTGGGAGAGTATTCCAAACTCTTTTCGAAAGGTTGGTCTTCCTATTTCTCCAAGGCAAGCTGAGTTTCCAAGAGGATAGCAAATCAACAATGGAATTCAGAGTATTCCAGTTAGGGTGGAAGAAGTTGGAGTGCCCAGTCCAGTAGTGAGTGGCGAAGGTACATCGGATGAAGAGATGGGATATAGTTTCCTCTTCATTTTGACAATTTGGGCAGATTGAAGGCCCTATGATGCCTCTTTTTTTAAGGTTTTCTGCAGTTAAGACCTTGCCTTTGAGAAGAAGCCAAATAAAGAATTTTATTTTTGGAATTGCCTCCGACTTCCAAACCATCTTCTAGATGGTCCAAGTAAGGGAAGGAAAGAGGTCCTTGCAGAGATATTGATAGACTGATTTGATTGTGAAGAAATTTCCAGAGGGATCCCATTTGAAGCCATTAATGCTATCTTTTGTAGTGGGTGCTGAGCCTTGAAGGTGTGATTGCAAATTTGTTAACTCGTCTTCAAGGTGTGAGGGGACTTTTGGAAATTTCCATCCAATCCACATTTGATTCTTAGCATCCCATTGAGAGACCTGACTTAGAAAATTGAGTCCCATATTACTGTAGAATTGCATAATGTTCTGTGATCCGAGCATGTCCATGATGGGAGAATGTCCCATAATTCTATCCATACGAATATGGATGGTATTACCACCTTTTGGGACTTTAGACAGATTCCGAAGAAGGATTGGGACGGATTTTTTACAGGAAGACCAAATTTTGGAGCTTGATCTATTAGGTATTTCATGATATAGAAGTTGCTGCTAGTTGGAGTTCAAGTATTTGACTTCCAGAACTTGCTTCCACCAAGTCTAATTGCCATTAATGAGTCTCCACAGAAGCTTTCCTTCAAAGGCTTGGTTCATGAGCCTGGGGGATTGAACACCAATGCCTCCATGTTCTTTATCTTGAATTACTTGATTCCATTTAATGAGATTGAACTTTTTTCTATCATTCTTTTCGCCCTACAAAAAGAAATGCCTGATGAGGGCTTCGATTTTATTATGAACATTGGCTGGGTCCAGTAGAAGGGAGAAGTGATATAATGGAAGGGAGGAAAGCCCAGATTTGAGAAGAGTGAGGCAACCTGCTGGGTTGAGCCAAGAGGATCCCCATTGTTGAACTCTCCTCTTCATTTTGTCAATTGTCACATTCCAGACTTCAGCCTTCAGAGGATTTGCACTGACTGGCATTCCTAAATAAGTGAAATGGTCCCAATTGAGCTTGCAAGGAACATCAAAAGTGTTGGCTATGTTGTGTATAGTTTTATCAGAGACATTCCATCCATAAACACAACTTTTGATGTGATTTATCAGACCTCCAGAGAATAGCATAAATTTATCTAAGACTCTTTTGAATCTCTGAGCAATGATGTTGGTAGCTCCCACCATTAGCAAAGTGTCATCTGAAAATTGGGAGTGGTTCATGCTTTTAACTCCATTGCCATATTTTATGCCCGTTATGAGGCCCACCCGTCTCATATGATCCAGAGCTCTGCTGAAGGGTTTTGCCATAAGAATGAACAAATAGGGAGAAAGGGGGCATCCCTGCCTTAACCCTCTTGTGGATTGAAAGTAAGGTGCAGGTCTTCCATTAATAAGAGGGGAAATCCATGGTCCCGAGATGCAGGCTTTAATGAAGTCAAGAAAACTTTGGTCAAATCCCATTTTTTGAAGCACTGCAAAGAGAAAAGAGTGCCTCACCATATCGAAGGCATTTGCAAGATCTAGCTTCAGAATGAAGCCTTTTTAATTTCAGGAAATGCTGGAATGGAGTGCTTCTTGAAAAAGGAGGATAGAATCTGAAATTTGTCTTTCAGAGATGAATCCTCCTTGATTCTCTGGGATGATGGTATTCATATGAGGCTTGAGGCGAGTGGCCAGGATTTTCGTGATGATCTTGTAGGAAGAATTGCAGAGGGAAATGGGTCGGAATCTAGAAAAGGTAGAGGGGCGATTTTCCTTAGGAATGAGAGCTAGGAAGGTTGAGTTAGTATATCCTCCCATTTTTTTTTACGGTGGGCCCACTGAATCATTTTCATGAAGTATTTTTTAATGAGATCCTAGTAAGTTCGATAGAAGGATATTGGAAATCCATCTAGACCAGGAGCCTTATCCGGGTGAAGAGTCCAAATAGCATTTTAAACCTCTTCTTCAACTATTTCCTTATTAAGAGAGTGGTTTATCTCTTCAGTGATCAAGGTCGGAAGGTGTTGAAGCAACTCCGAATAATTTTCAGGCAAACTGGTCTCTGTGAGAAGCTCTTTAAAATGCGAAGTTGCGGCGTTTTTTATTTGTTCTTGATCTGTTTGAAGGTTCCCATGTGCATCACTTATAGTCACCATGTTGTTTTTGGCTCGAAAAACTATGGTTTTCTTGTGGAAGAAAGCTATATTCTTATCTCTCGCTTGAAGCCATAGATTCTAGGATTTTAAACACCATTTCTCTTCTTCCTTCCTATTTATGCTATAAAGCTGCCAATATAATTATTTTTCTTGATTAAGGTTTTCTTGGCTTAGTACTTGACGATCCATAGTGGCCTGCACATCCTTAAGCTTATCTTTAATTTCAATTTGTGCCTTTTCAGGTTCTTTGTAATGGTTTTTTGACCATTCTTTTAAAGCCTGTTTTACTTTCTTCAACTTGGTATGAACCTTCAACATGTTGGATCCACTCACCGTGCACAATCTGATTTGCAGCCTGTGTATCGATCGAAAGAGGGCAATACTTGAAAGGAATGGGCCCAAGAGGGCGTTGCTCAGCAAGGGAGAGCGTGATTGGGTAATGATCGGAAGAGGAGAATGTAAGCACGCTAGCAGAGGCTGAAGAGAAGCAAGAAAGGAGTGAGACAACTATTAAAATTTGGTCCAGCCTTTCCATGATATTTCCTTTACCGATTCTCCTATTACTCCATGTAAATCTGTGATTTTTTGGAGTTATGTCAACCAGTTCCTGTTCTTGCATTATTTTTTCAAGATGGCTTCTAAAGGGATCTATACCAAATGAGCCTCCCCTATTTTTCATTCGCATGAAGGATGAGATTAAAATCCCCTCCCAAAATAACATTACTGTTGTCTTCACTGTTCATATCCTCCCTTAATGAATTCCAACAGGAAATCTAAAATTGTTGTTTTAGTCATCATTTATCATCATATATATCAAACAAAAAATTCATAACCCTATTCACTCTTATTAATTCATCATTTTTGAAAAACAATTATTGCAAGTGGTGAAATTAGAATATAATATTTCATATATAATATTCATGAAAATATTTTGAGATAAGAACATGTTTTTCCTTTATATTATTTTTCTTTCTAATATTTAGAATATAGATTTGTCCAATGTCAATTCAGTTTTTGATAACCTATCCACTTTGCAGTCCTCTTTCTGCACTTCTCCGGAGTGAAACTAAATACGTTGTGCTTGATATCTTCTAATAACAATATGAAAATGAAGTTTGAAAGGACGAAAGATCCATTCATCCATTGAATAGTATACAAGGAGTCCCCATAAATGTTTAGATGAGAATTCCTTGTTCCTACCTTAAGAGATATCATTTATCAAAAATGGTTTGTTTCATTTCTTATATTTATTGGCAAGGATATGCTATGATTACTTGGTAAATTAAGAATCCATTTGAAGACATGCTCCTTCCAAAATGCCCATGATATATCTTAATTTACAAGGTCTTGAGGAGTCCTTCTAAGAGAGTGTATATTTGTGTGCTAAGAGGAAACTCATAGGATATTTATGCTTTTGATAACAAAATTTAAAGGAATGATTTATTTATCTCCAAACGAAAATTGACTTCTTGTTTTCTAGGCCCTAAGGGCAATGGTTAGCATATACTAAAAATTTTATAATTTGAGGTTGTTGGGTTAAATATCTAAGATTTTAGAGTTTCATTAATTAAATTTCCTTCTATTCATTTTTCAGGCCTATAAATATGTTTATCTACTTCGAAATTTCTCAAGTCTAAATGTAGTATAGTATAAGATGAGAGTTTGTTTCATCCTATCTCTTACATGAGTAGAATTCACATAGGTATTCAATCTCTTATAAATTGGATATGTGTTATATTATTTGCATGACTTATATACACTGTACATATAGGGGGTCCCAAGGAGGGTTGTAATCCACCCCTAGTTTGGGGGTATGCATGGGGGTGGTATCCCCCTCGTATAGAGTTGAGGTTAACACCTCGAAAAAAAAAATGTTTGGGACATTTTTGTATTTGTTTTTGGGCAATTTTTTCTTTTAAATTTTTCTGGGTGCATTTAGGTTTCGTAGATCTCATAAAATAAATTATGGTTGTATTCTAATCTAAGGTTACTTGATTGAGGGCTTATAAATGCTACAACATATACATATTGTATTGTAACATTGTAAGTAGTGTATATGAATAAAATATTGCAAAATATCCCAGATTTGGCTTTCGAGGATAAAATATTCCTGTTAACATGTGTTTTCCATTGAATCATTTCTATTTTGATCGAGAATATATTTGTAGGAATTATCAATGTAGGGTTAATACCTACATTATTTTGTAGTTTATATTAGGTATGTGCCCCATTATTTAGAAGAATCCATATGAATATTTTCCCTTTTCTATACATTTGATATTCCATAATGTTTTTCCTCATGAGATTTATAGGGATTTCCTATTATCTTGGCTATATATTTGTATTTTAACTTTGTGATAGCTATAATTTGAAAATAAATTTGGAGTGATTTTAAATATGATTCCTAAGTTGTTATCTATTCCTCTCTAAGCCCACTTTCTCTCTATGATAACCATTTATAATTCCTTATGGTCTAATTCATGTGTGTTATTTATTATTAAATTGTAGAATTCATTTGTTCGTATCCCATGAATAATGCAGGATGTGCTTTTATAATATTATTCACATCGTATCCAAGTGTTTATTGCAATGAGAAGTTGCTCTCCTTCTCCAAAATTTTGAACTTGTAAATTTCAAACAAGACGGAAGGAATATAATTTTTTTATCTCTAAAATGTTTGTAGCATTCTTTAGTTTTTTCTTTATTTGGATTAGATAATTATATTATTTTTCATCCATACTAATGTCATCCAAGGGGACAAGGTGGAGGAATCAAATCATGTGATGCTTTTTACAGACAAGAACCAATTTGGAAATTTTGGGTTTGAAACATTCTAGAAGTAATTTGAGGCATCAAATGACACCTTTTGGGGGTAAAACATTGCAACTTAAGTGATGCATGGGATAAAAAATAAAAGTGCTCAAAATTTCTCGAAGCTAGTTCCAAATAATAGTGTTTTTCGTCTTGATTCCAACTCTACTTGAATCGCCTCAATTTGACATCATATGAGGAATTTATGATGTTCTGAAGCTTTTAGAAAACATCTAAAATGTCAGCTCGTAGGTTTGATTGGGCTGCTGACTAGGCAGGATGTATGATGACATCATTAGCTGACTATGTAGGGTATGGTGTCAGACGGGTCAATCCCATGTTGACACGTGGTAGTTCATACTGGAAATGTTGGCATATTTTCATTAGTAACTTGGATTGAGGTGGCCAAATCATGAGGAGCCATGTGGCCCGATGGGATGGCACCACATGGCCCTCAAGAACCATGCCAAAATTGTTATGTGTTAACTGGATGACCCTGCTAGGATTGAACCCATGAACTATCAGTTACAAACCGAATTCCAAACCAATAGGCCAATCGAGGTGCTTGTTATAACTATGCTGAAAATTTATATTTAAAATAACTTTGTTCCAGTGTTGGGAGGAAGGGGCGGGAAATATGGCTCTAACCTTGATCACATGATATACTACATGACTATTTGACAAATGCAGAGGGGTCGAGCAGTTATCCTTGGCCCCAAATCGCATCAAAAACTCTGGAACCATCGATAGAGTCTAACAGAGAGGGTTGGGAGATAAGCCTTAGCCCCAAGTCTTGTTATTAACTGAATAACATTGGAAAGAGGCTCAAGCAGGTGTAGGTGTGTGGCACCCTACTAGGGCCCAACCCCTCATCACATGGTGCCATATGCATAGGACCTAGGAGCTAAGAGTTTGATGCTTAAGGCCTTATGAGTGCGGTTAAGTAGACAACAAACTGCACCAATTGTGGTGGGAATCTTGTCGGTCCTAGGTGAAATTGTCACTTGGGAGTGAGTGAAAAGATGGATTTCATAGCACAATTAGCCAATTATGTCAATTTGTAGGACAAATGGCAGGGAAATGGAGAAATAATCCTAACTTGGTCGTTTTGAGCCCAAGAAGAGCCTAGATAGGGGTTTTGGGGTGTTCTAAACTCAATGGAAGTATCATTATTGCAATTTGAGCTATGTAAAATGATGTAATTTCATATTTTAGTGTATAATTTAAAGGCCCAACATTAGAAGCTAGACCTGGAGACGTAGCCTAAGAGGGGTGAACTCTGTCATTAAATCGTTGTTTGTGTGATGTTGTTCACTATTTGATTTTATCTTTTTTACTTCTACAAAACTTAAATGAAAACACTAAGTTTATGTTCTTTTGCAAATTGATCCATTTCCCACAAGACACAAACTTACTTGCAAAATTTTTATGAAACCTTCAAGTTTCTAATTTCAAATCATTAAGTTACACACCTTTCAGTTTTATTCTACATACATATACCTTTCCAACAATGCAAGATTTTCCACAATAAATGTCTATATGCTAAAGTTATGCCACTTAAAATTTTACCTCCATGATTTTACCACCATAATTCGAGAGGATGCCACGTTAACCCCCATTATTCATTGAAATGGTGCTACCCACATGACAATACTCATGAAGACTCTAGAAAATTCCATATTGTAACTCTAGTTAGCAGTTGAAGGAGTCAAATGTAACCACTAGTAGGATATCGAGTTATGTTATAATGATACCACTAGGAGGAAAAGGGGTTCCATTCTATTCGAGTGCATTGTTTTTGATAGATGAGAAGAGTAGCTGAGGGTGGATAGAGAGATAAAAAAACAAGGAGTATTTGTGGATTGTAGCAAACCATGGGCCACACACCTTAGTTCTTTTTACTTGCGACCATTTCCATTTAGACAAAGAAAGCAAAGCAATCTCACCTTACAATTGATTTTTTCTCATAAAAGGGTTTCCTAGGCTATATCTTGTGTTAGCTTGTGCTTTGTGAGTTTTATTTTATTTTTCTCTATTTTATGCATAATTATAATTTTTTCACATATACACAAAAAACATTAATCAAAAAATAAAGAAATATAAGGAGAGATAAACCCCCATAGTGTATATTTCATATTTTATAATATATTTGAGTAGATTTTTTGTGAAAAATTTTTCGGTGGAATATCCACTGTAGTTTACAGATCATATTAGTATTAGAGTAGGTCTCTTTGGGTATCTTATGGATGGTTGTAGGAAATTTATATCAGTTAAGCACAAAGTCATAAAATCCCAGTCATGATTGAAAAATTTGTGAATAACCCTCAAGATCCAACAAAGGAGGGCCTTGTGTGACTCAAAGCAAAAGTAGCAGATATAAATCGTAACATGATTCTTCTATCAGAAACCCTAACCAATAGGCTTTGGTTTTCAATGAATATGGAGGTTCTAATGTAGAGGTTAGATCAAAGAGAAAATAAAAAAATTAGTAAAACCAAAGTGGGAATCCATGAAATAACCTAAAAAATATCAACCCAATTATAGTGTCATAAACCATTGATAGTTCCCATCCAAAATGTAAGTAATGTTCAACATCAAGCCATATCAAGGATGCTCTAAAGCCATATCATTGGTTTCAATAATTATAATTTTATTTGAGTGTTCATCATATACAGGAATAACAAAATATTTCATTTGCTTAGCTAAAATGTTGGAAACTAGGAAAATACTGAGAGGAGGGTGAATCAATATTTTAATAATTTTAAAAATTACTTGCTCAAAATAAAAATAATCAGTTATATAGATATTAATGTGGAACTTAATTGTGAAAACCCCCATTTTCTTTTTATCATGATGCAAAATAAAGCTCCAACTTCAAATTACATCAACTTGTGAGCATATAACCTACAAAAAACTCCAACCTCCTTTTTCTTTTTCAAGTACCAACTTGCTAATCTTTAGGCATCAACCTAAAGGAATCTTGAACTCCTTGATTTTTACAGACACAACCTTGGAGGAAACTCCAACTTCCCTATATTCAAACACCTACATGAACAACCTTTGAGATCCTTCTTTCATAAATTTTCAAACTTAGATATGAGGCTTCTTCTTCATAAAAGTATTATCTAATCAAATTATCCGTCTTAGATCTACTCATTATCCCACAAAAACATCTCAGTTAATTCAATTATGTATTCACATATCTTCTCTTCAACGCCATTTCCACTTATAAAGCTTTATCCTTCCTTCTATTCCCAAATAATTTTCTATTTTAAATTCTAGCTTGCAATTAGGCTTCAAATATATTTTAGATTAGCTTTTATTCTCTTTGTTGTTCAACTACTCTTATCTTTTCTTTATTTATTTGTTCAATTAATTCACTCGTTATTTTCTAGATAATACTAGTTTTACTCTAATTCATGGATGAGAAATACTAAATTTTCATTCTCTACATGTTATTTCATGCATGTTGTTCAAAAATTAGTCATTTTTTTATTCAGTCCATTTTTCCAAATTTTGTGTTCATACTACATTTTTTCTTTTTAATTTTGGTGCTTAAATGCCAAATTTGTAGAATACAAAATTTTGTAGCCCCTCATGTTGGCTCCTTCTCCATAGGAGCATGGGCTTGAAACGTGGTCTTACTAAGTGGGCACTAAACCTATTATCCAATATCCACCGAACTATCTTTTTCACTGGTAATCTAACTCTCATTTTAATGAGTGGTTTATATTCATTTCACCCCCTCGTATGCTCGATGATTAATGCAGGGGGGTGTTGTGAAGATAAATTCCCTCTACGGACAGAGGTGATCTCTCTAGCCTAGAGTGGGTCTAGAAACTTGTGAGATACTCTAATGCAATATCCCTTAGCTCATATTCAAAATGAAACAAGAAAGGAGATAGGGTTACATTTTCCTAATGCTATGCTCAAATCCTTTGGTGATGGCCTCGATCTACAGTCCTTCAGGCTTATTCCTCGCTAATAGTAGCATACGATTTCCTGCAGGAGATCAAGAAGCAACAAAAAACGTAATCCAATACGTAATATTCATGAACATCAACTATCTAAAAGATCAAGGAACATTAGAATATTTGCACAAATGATTAGAAACATATAGAAAGAAAAGATTAGATTTTTTATTAATGAATAGAGAAGACAGAGCTTACAACCCAGGCCTTTATTTTGGAGGCCTCACTTTGGTGATTTCTGAGTCCTTCACCGAATCTCTAAAGAATTCCTTGTCTCGAATAGCCTAGGTATTATCACAATATAGTAGTATAAATGGAATGAAAGATCACACTAGCCCAATAATGAAAAACGAATCGTGGAAGGATGGGGATCAATTTATAGGAAGGGAGAAGAGGTTGGGAGTACATGAAAGAAGGAGGAAGACCCACTTTCTAAGGGACAAAACCCCCACTAATAAGATCAAAGCTCTAAGATTAGAGAGCTCGACCCTATCATCACCAACTAACAACCATCTCGTCACTTTGGAACTTCTAGAGGTCAAAGCTTCTCCTCCATTTGAGAAATCACTACTAAAAAGGGTTGAACGTGGTTTTCCAGGAAAAAAGGGCACTGACACCACTAGGCCAGAATTGTCAACCTTCCCTCAGCACAAGCAGGACACTAGAGAAGAGTGTTGGCCCAACAAATCAGGGTTTTGACTAATTTTTTCCAGTGATATTTCAAGGAAAATTTATTTGAGTCTTTAGAGGATGTATTTATGTAGTTTTTCCAAGTGGAAATGCTACACAGGATCTATCACATGGAACTTCAAGATTAGGGACATGAAGTGAGCAGTGTGAAAAATTACTATGTACCAAATTCCCCCTAAATCATGAAGGAAGAACGGGGAGTGATGGGTGAAATGCCTTATGAACCAAGCCAAAGACCTCGAAACACCACCAGGAAACCTGCCAAATCAAACAGAATACAATATATGACATCTCTAATATAAATATGCCTAATAAAATATCTATGGACTAGGCATCAAATAACATATGAACCCATGCCATGGTCACAACCGTCCTTCTGAAAGAGATCATGGAAACGGATCCACGGTATTGTCGCAACAATCCGTATAGACAAGATCATATGTACAATCATGAATATTGAATAACTCCATGCAACCTGGATAATGAAAAGTGCGATCCATCGTCTTCGTCATAATCTATATCTACCCAACATATGAATATAGCCATGTGAATAGATAAGCTAATGTCGAACATGGTAGAAACCACCCGATTACTGGTCAATGATGAAAATTGTTAACATGAACGAGAGAAACCAAAAATAATGATGATGGACCTCAAGGTACAAAAGCACAATCCACAAGTGTGAATAAACGTGTTGAAGTCAAATACTTGCAGAACCATTCGATCAAAGGCTAGTGATGTGAACCTGTCATTGAACATGAAGAACTTTCCATAGAGGCATACAAGCTCGAAGGTACTGAAAAATGAGTTTATGAATCATCTTCCTAAATAATGAGCTAAGGATGACAGGAAGTGATTCGTCGAAGGAGGGAAATAATGATTCACACCTCTTCGACATGAAACAACAAAAATCTCAAGATGATGGGAGTGATTCGGGATTGTAATAGAAAAGGTCAGACAAGTAGAGGATGTTTGACTTTGACAAAAAGGAATTTTGTTTAACATGTCAATGACACGACTTCAGAGTGTGGCAACATTTTACTCAAATAGGATCAGAGGTCATGATGAAAGAAATGGTAATCAAATGAGAGGAAACTAGATTCCCCAAACCCACTAAATAAAAGTGATGAATGAAGTATATACCCAACCTGACACGAACTGTAGATAAGTTTCATGTTCAAGAGCGACAGATTGCCCAAAATACACATAGGATGTTCACTTTCAATTTTCCCTCGTTATCGCTAATGAGTACCTCTTTATTTTTTATAGCCAACATGAAGAGGATAGCATATGCTGAGTGTATAAGTTAATTCTTCGAATCAATCCATCCTATTAATTTTAACGATCCCTAGGAAGGATGAACTCGATCTCTTCATGGTGACAAGTCTTTTGCCATGTAATTTTAAACGAGTCTGGTGGAAGGATAACTTGGTGTTTTTTTCATGTTTAGGGAGTTTGAAAAAGAAACTGAAAATAAAACTCCATCATTTCCCTTTTTGTAAATCGTTTTTCGAATCCAAAAAGGTAGAAAAAAATATCTGAGAGAACCTCTTGACCATGTTCGATCAAGGTATTCAATTTTCATAAATATTTAATTTCATCCTGAAAAAGGGGTAAATGTATATTGATACCATGTCAATTCATTCACTTTGACGAGTTCGAAATGGAAAGTACTCAGAAATATTTTCATATTTTGGGATTCTGAAAAGAGTTGAAAGAGGACCCCTCTTGGAGTAAAGAGTGGTATAATGGGTAGCAACTGGTTCCGGTCATGATGGAACTGCTCAAAACACACAAGGGTCAAGAGGCTAGCTAAGAAGACTAATCATCGAAGCGGTTCCTTGGGAAAGGGCAAAACATCCAAGTGAGAGCGTAGGATTGGCCAAGTAGATGGTAACGATGGAATGAGGAAACCAAGGTTCATCTTGTAGAAGAGGAAGATAAAAGGGGAAATCACGAGAGGTGTATAGTAATGGTTTCATTTTTTCACAAGCTTGGAACATGAGAAAAAAATATTCTTGGAATTGGTTTCAAATTTTCAAAAGCTTGAAACAAAGAAAAACTGTGTTTGGAATAAGTTTGCATGCCCCCAGCATAATGACTCAATTCAACGTACATTCATCCTAAGTTGCATCTCATTCAACTAACTAGACTGTAGGTTACTAACAGGTGGATGGAATGAATGTTCATTTACGAGATCAAGTGAAAGACTTGTCTGGGAATTTATGAGACCTAATTAAAGACTCGAACTAAAAGGGGATTTATTTCATTTTTGAATGATATTAACATAGTAAAATAAATCTACTCATATGGACCTATTTAATTTTTTTAATGAGCTTGACATAGTAAAATAACTATCCTCATGACACGTTGTTTCATTTTTTAAGGAGTTGGACACAAGAAAAGGAACTCTGCTCCAAAGAGTTTGTTTCATTTCATTAAGGATCTTGACATAAGAAAATAAACTTTTCTCTGAGATACCAGTTCATGTCCCATAAGAGGTCATGGATTTCAAGGGGTTCTCATCATATGGGAGAAAAAAACTCTGGAAATCAAGGTCCAATTCCCTGAGAACATGATGCACTATATCACTTACCAGATCATCAGTAGACGGAGGCATGGAATAGGTGGCCACATAATTAACCTTTGGTGGGGAAGATACCACTTGCATGTATGGACCATGTAGGGATGATGGTTTACTGGGAGCCAAGTTAGGAGAAATGAATGACAACTGATCAATGTTCATAATTCTTCCTTCATGTGGGAAACCCATCAGGCGAAAGAGAGAAGATAAAAGAGCTCCCATGACATAAGTATAGTCACGCCCAGAGAGTAAGTGAAAATACAAAGGCCCTTGGACAACCATCACGTCTATATAGTCATTCTTTCCTCCAAAAGTAATAGGAAAATTAAGAAGGATCCCTAATGCTATATTGGTTCCTTTGTTAAAAGCCAACAGATTCTGGGTAACAGGTAAAAGCTGTGGAGAACTGAAATCTTGACAAGTAGTTGAGGATAGGATACTAACATATGCACCTTCATCTATTATTGTGATAGGTATGACCACATTATAATCTTGTATTGTGATCTCAAATGGCATGTAATTTGGAAGATGATATCATGCCAGTCGAATCCAATCAAAGGAAGAAACCAGACTACTTGGATGGGGTGTCGTGAAAATGAAAGAACTACCCCATTGTGTTACAAGAATGGGACGATCACCCTCTTGTAGCGTGGAAATGAGAGGATTTCACGGGAATATGAAGAAACAAGAATAACATGATCGATATGTGGTTCACTCTCTACATAAAAGACTTTATAATTTGAAGGTGAAATCAAGTCAACTGGTTTCTCAAACAATGGTTGGCGAGGAACGGACTCGTGGGGTTCACGTTTGGAGAGAGTGGGATTGACTAGAGCTGAATTCTATCGATCACTAGATCAACTAGTAGAGGACCAAGGGAATTCTTTCAGTAACTAGATGGAAGGCAAGGCTGAGAAACCATAGTGGTATCTAATGTTTTTATGGCTTCATCCATAAAAGGACAAAGGTGAATGGGATGATTCCCTCCACATAACCTACATGAAAATTTGACTTTACCCTTTTTCCCATGGGCCTTATTATCACTAGTTGAGGGTTTGTCACCAGCATGATCTCTAGAGGCCGATGACAAAGGACGATTTGATTTGATGGACGACACTTCTAATACCCTCGGAATACTAGGACAATCGCTAAGAAAGTGATCATCCTTGCATATCTTGCAAGGGAATTTGACTTTACAGGGCTGATAGGAAGGATTTTCAACATCAGTTGCACATGAAGCAATGGTTTCTTGGTTTCCCCCTTGCTTATTTTGTTTTTTCTTCTTCTTAGCTTCATGGTTACTAGATTCCATACTTTCACCAGGTGAAGAGGAAGAAAAAGGTGAATAAATAGATGAAGAGGGTGGGGAGTCAACTTAAGGATCAAAATGAGGTTGAAATTGTTCAGGTGGAGTCTAACTTGGTTGAGAAGCAACTTGGAAATTTGGAACGATGGGGGTAAAAAATAACCAAACTGCAAACCAATGGTTAATACCGAGAGGGGAAACGTTGCAATATAGGGAGAATGAACATTTCCAAAAGAAGGAAAAGGACCAGGATTCCAATATGATGGGATTCCATATATGGATTAACTGATGAATTGTTGCCATTGTTCTAAACCTAAGATCTGTTAAGGTGTTGTGCATGGGTAAGATGTTATTCTGTGGGAAGTAAATTTTAGAATTCCATAAAAATAATAAAAAAGGGTAATATAGGCATAAAAGATTATTAGGTATCCTTGAACTTCGATATACACCTTGGTAGAAAAATGATAAAAGAAATTACCAAGGACTTGATGTACTACAACCAATCTCCCCGAATTTTGTGTTCAGTGTATCACGTCTACAAGGAGGCTAACTTGGTTAACTATGGCAGGCTTGCAACCTAGTGGTGTATTCCCATATATACTCGATGATACGTGGGAGTCCAGTCCGTAGTAGCATTAACTAATGTGTAACCATATGATGAGAGTTTCCCCTTATAATTATCATACGTGGATCATAGTCCTATATACTTCCATGCGTGGGACGGGGTATCATCTTCAGAATGTAACATAGAGTGTTAGCAACATCTGCTATGCTTAACAACATCAGAACACATCTCTAGCTTATAGTTCTATATGTTTGCGTGAATTCGAAACTCTCCTTAAGGTTAATTGAATCAATTTTAAAGTTGATATTTTATTATGTTTTAGTTTTGACTCAAAGGCGATGCCACTTGAATACCTATAATGCAACTAGCACGAGAAAATGATCCTTTCAATTCAATGAACGTTATTTATTTTAGGGAAAAGTTTCAAACAATGATGCAACAAATAAAAATGCAGAAAATGAAGCCCTTCCTAACTAGATCACTTTCACTATTCCAATTCAATTCAAAACATTCAAAGATGAAAGTTATGTAGTGTAATCTGTCAACACTCCACCAGTTCTCCGAAGGCTGAAAAGGAGATTGGAAAAGGTAACCACAGACCACTTTAACCTAGTAGCTAGCCCTACCAGGCTGAGAGGGATATCTAAATGAGATCACAGTCAAGAATTGACTTTGACATAATATATTAGGGTAGATATTATAGGATCAGGTAGGCTTTTAGAAATTTAGGGTCTGATGCCGGATTAGGGATGAAACCAAGTAGTTAGGTCTAGGGATCAAAGGGTTTACATTTGCAATGATATAAAGGAGAAAGGTAGAAGTGGATATATGGTGGCTTTAGGGTTTTTTAGGTGTAGTGGTGAGCTTGAAAAGGTAGAGGAATTTAATGAGCATGTTCATTCATGAATTCATTAAAATTGAAGCATGCAACATAAGATGCCATTTGCATATAAACAAAGCTAAATTAATAGAATTGTGCCTATAAAATGTAAGGAAAGCCACTCAAGATAAAATATATAAAAGAGGATATATAAATCATTCAATAAAGACTATGAAATAGAATATAAATGATCATAAACTCATTTCACATGAATTCCTAAATAATAATGACAACTGCATCCTTTGATTTCTGAAAATGAGAGTGAAAGTACAAGATACAAGATTGCAATCCTCTGATGTCCAACTAGTCAAATGACTCTGAAAATGATAGATATAGACCAAAACAACATCTCCCCTCTATCAGGGGTCGAATCCATCACTTGTGGAGCTAATTACATGATAAGCTCAACAAAACTCTAATTTGTAGTAGAGGTTAACCAATTCACATTATCATAGGAAACTAGATACATCTCACAAAAAATACATTAACAAGCATGTATCTACCCTAGTTTACCATTTACCAACTCAGTTACATATCATGACATCATCATTTCATCAATTACATCAGTAAAAAGTCAAACTAGGTCAAAATTTCAGTGAAAATTGCCTTCTAGAGAAAGTGTAGCGAAATTAGGAGAAAGCGTAGTGAGCTGGAAGAAAGCATAGAGAGCTCAAAAAAATTGACTTTTGGAGGATTTCCAGGTGTCCAAATCAGGAACTAAATGTACCATTGGAAATCTATGGATATTTGATACATGATAGGCTCATCAAGAACTGAAAAAGGTGGCTCCTAGCCCTCCAAATATTCATTCTCCCAAGACTACTCAGAAAAAGCAGCGAAGGCTTTAAAAACATGGCAGAATGGTGATTTTTAGCATCTTTTTGGGCATTTTGACCCCGCAGAAGTGTTTTACATGGAAAAATTGCTAACTCAGATTGATATACTTGTCAAGATGAATCCCAAAATGTTGAGTTTTCCTCCAATGGAATCCCCCCAAAAAAGCATAGTGTGGCCCACGCTACGCTTTTTATAGTATGACTGGTTTTCTAAATTTCCAATTTTGACAAAAATTTCTCAAAAAAAAATTTTTTCTCCAAAAATCCTCAAAATTGGTCCAGAGGTGTCTCATGAGGTATTTTATGCCACTAGGGAAGCATCAACAAGAATCTCCAATTTTTCCTTCTCCTTTTGACTTTTTAGGGCTTCCTTCAATTTGGCTTGTAGTTTTTTGACTTTGGCATCGCAAATATAATTTCTTGCATAGTAGTGGTCAACCATGTGTTTTTGCATCTTGTTATCCCTGTTGGCCTTTTCAATGAGATTTTCCAAGCGAATGTTGACTTTCTCAAGCCAAAACTCCATGTTTTCATTAATTTCATTGGTTATCCTTTCTTTAAAACTCAACTCTTCATCTAATGGATTTTTCTCTCTTTCCTTCTGCAATGATCTTCTAAGACCCATGGTCCTTAGCCTCTTCCTTGTCACCTCCTCTTCATGCTTTTCCAAATATTCATTGTCTATCACTTATTTTCCCTTTACATCATGCAAACTAGCCTCAAACTGAATTTTCTCTAAAGACAATTGTTTTTCCTTCAGCTGATGGTTTTCTTGCTCTAGGAAGGAAATGATGAAATTAGCCCTTTCCAAGTTGTCTTTGAGCTCTTTTATCTAAGAATATTTGTCCTTGTTGATCCTCTCTACTTTTTCATGCTCTTCACTAGCCTCCAATTCTACTAAGTCAAAATCATGCATGGATGTCTCATGTCGTGAATGTAATCCCTGCTCTATTGATGTAGGCTTTGCCCCTTCGTCAATATGAGGAGAAAATACAAGCCTTCTCCATATTTGGTAGGTCTTAGTGACCTCAATTTTCCTCCTCATCGAAATGGTGCTAGGTGAGCCAACCTCCTTATGTCTAGAAGGTGCTGATGGTGCTAATGGAGAACTAGGGCTAGTAGGTTAGCTAATAGAAGACAAAAAGACATTTGCCTACATGAAAGCATCACACGTGATGTGATTCTACTCAGGCTGGTGTAAAAAAATGACTTTGATCAGATCATGATGGAAGAGGCTTCTTTCAAGACTAATCTTCTTATGATGGACCTTTTCTGTCATCTTTTCCAAACTTCTGTAGAGGTAATATTGAAGATTGAGTGGCTTTTCCCCTGCGAAATGCATGAGAAGTCTGACATGATACCCAGAAGTCTATAATATCTCCCTTCATAAGTGAATTACTTCATGATTATCTTCATGAGTGGTGTGTACTTCTCACGGAGGTGTCCAATAGGAAAAATATTCTTCATGTGTTGTTGATGATGTCTTATAAGATAGGGCTGATCATTTTGAAGGGATAGATCTTAGTTCTTAAAAATTTTTTCACCATGATTAGGTATGCTTGTGGCCTCAGCTACTATATCAGTTGATATAGTGAAATTAACCCTTGCAATTTTTACTTTGTCCCTTTTGAGTTGAGTGGCAAACAACTTGGTCAAAGTGGCATTGTATTTGACCTTTCCAACTAGTTCAAAAAAAGGAGACACCCTACTTCTTGAAAAAGGTGCTTGGAAAGTGGTGTAGACATCATTTCAAGGATGGCTAAGGGATCATGTCTTATCACCTAGCCTCCTTTTTTATAATATTTCCTCTCTTCCATTTGGTTGTTTGCAAGGGGAAAAACCCTAATAGGGAAAAATAGGGGAAGGGATAAAAGGGATAGGATGAAGGCATTAGGGAAGGGATATGAGAGTGGGAAAGTTTAGGGATATGGTTATGGGTCTTAGGGAACTTCAGGGAGTCAAATGGAGTGAAATGGACAAGGTAAATGAGCTAGAAAATCTAAACACAGTACTAGCTAGGAAAACTGCCCAAATTGGCAGAATTGGGTTAGGGTTTAGGGTTTGGGACTTGGGTATTGGGAATGAGGGAATGTAAAGGTTTTGGGGGTTGAGAGTTTGAGGAAGGTAAAAAATTCTAGGGGAGATTGAATTTACCTTGCAAACTGTGAAAATATGTCTAGCCACTAAAATGCAGCATGAAGGTCAATATACGGTTTTCACACTAAAACCATGCAATTGAGCTACAAGGAGGGGTTTTCTGAGGTGATGCTTACTTTTCCCATGATGCTAAATGCATTTAAAAACTTCATAAACCTTGATAAATTGATTTTATGCCTCCAAGAGAGAAAACACAACCTTGGGAAGAAAGTGTAGCGTGGAGGGTAGAAAGCGTAGCGTGGCTGATTTTGGAACCAAATTTGGAGTGCTTTTGACTTGAAATTGTTGAATTCGAACGTGGTGATGGATGAGAGCTCTTCTTGAATGATATGAATGAAAAAATTAATTGAATTGGCCTTTTATAGCTTGTAGGGGTCACTTTTCTTCATGGTAGTGGGATGACCCACTACATGTCCTTTTCACTATGCTTTGTAAACTTGTAAATTTGGCACTTTGTATGCCGCTTTTGTACCATAATTAAGTTATTACATATAAAAACATAAATTACATTTGAAATCAAACTTTATTGAACCAATTTACCTATTACCACTCCTCCAAGTTCTATATTTTATGCATGGAATGAGAGATTTGGTGACCTTGAAACCCTAATGACCTAGTGGAGACACTAAACTGAATAAAATCATGATGGTGATGACTGAGGTGACAATGATGGCCTTAAAATTATGGTACACTCAGCTGAGTGATGGAAAGGAACAACATGAAAATTTTTGAAAGGAGTGGAAATAGTCCTAGACACACTACCGAGTGACCAAATTTTTATTTGAAAACCTAATGAAATGACAAAAATTTGACTTTGAGGACCTAACAAGACATGATTAGAGCCCATTTGATCACCGGTGATAGGCTGAACATACTAACACTAACATAATCTATGCAAAATTTCGTTTTTGAAAACAATGCAATTATAATCTATGCACAATTTCCATTTTTCATTTTTGATGAATGAGAATGCATTCTATGCACTTTTCGAAGAAACAAGAATCTACTTAATGAACCTTCAAATGAATGAGAATGCACTCAATGGATATTTTAGCTTTAAAACATTGAACAATATAATCCGAGTTCAATGATATATCTCAAAAATGACTTTTCAATGCAATTTGATCTAATGCACTTTAACGAAAAGTAAATTTTGAGATGAAAACTAAATGAATGCAAAAAAAATTTCTTTTATGGTCTCAAAATAACTAATAATACTTAATTAATATATAATCAATGTTCCTTCCAAACACAAGAGCAACAAACAACAATTTTAATTGACTCAAAGAATCAAAGACTCAACCAAAATTCACTTTTACCACTTCAAGTATAGGATGGAGTTTTGCACACGACAAAGAAACTAACACCAAAAAGACAAAACTTGATGCACACATAGAATGAGGATAACCTCAAATATTAGGACACACTAGGCCTTTTAACAAAAACCCCAAAAATTCTCAAATTTAAGGACCAGCGTTGCTTTACATAGAAAAAACAATGGTGACAGGGTCTTCATCGCTACTTTAAACCCCTAAACCCACGCTGGAAGTGCTACTTTGCATAGAAAAAATAGTCATGGAATACGAAACTATATAGGCATGAGGAGATAGTGGAAAATATGGTTTTTAGCGTGACTGTACTTATAAATATCCATGCTGGCAGCACGACTATCTCTACAAAAAGACTCGCTGGTTGAGTAATGCTTAGGAAAATCAATCCAAACTGAAGCAGGAACCTAGACCTGATACTCTAAATAAAAAATAAATATTATGAATACCTATAGAGACTTAAAAAGAGTCAGATCTCAATGACTGGTCAAACTGATCAAAAATCAACCCAAGAAAAGGAAGGCATAGAGGCTAAATATCCCTAGCGGAGTCATCAATTGCGTTGTGAAGATAAATCCCCTCTACGGACAGAGGCGATCTCTCTAGCCCTACAGTGGGTATATAAAATTGTGAGACTTTCTAATGCAATATTCCTTAGCTAATATTCAAAATGAAACAATAAAGGAGATAGGATTACCTTTTCCTGATGCTATGCTTGAATCCTTTGATGATGGCCTCGCTCCATAATATTTTAGGCTCATTCCTCGGTACTATTGGCATATGATTACCTGCAGGATATAAGGAGGCAACAACAAACGTAATCCAATACATAATATTTAGGAACATCAACTATCTCATAGATCAAGGAACATTAGACTATTTGCGCAAATTATTAGACAAATATAGAAAGAAAACATCAAATATTTTATTAATGAATATAGAAGAGAGATCTTACAACCCAAGCCTTGATATTGGAGGCCTCCCTTTGGTGATTGTCCTTCACTGAAGCTCAAAAGCATTCCTTCTCCCGAATAGCTTAGGCTTTATCACAATATAGGAGTATAAAGGAAATGAATGATCACACCAGCCCGAAAGTGACTAACCAGTAGTCGAAGGATGGGGATAAATTTATAGGAATGGAGAAGAGGTTGGGAGCCCATGAAAGAAGGAGGAAGGCCCACTTTCTAAGGGATAAACCCACCATTGATACGATCAACGCTCTAAAATTAGAGAGCTTGGCCCTATCATCACCGGATAACAACCAACTCGATGCCCTGGAACTTCTAGAGGTCGAAGCTTCTCCTCCATTTGAGGAAACATTGCTAGAAAGGGTTCAACATGGTTTTTCAGGAAAAAAGGGCGCTAACAGTGCTAGGCCAAAACTGTCAACTTGCCCTCAGAACATGTAGGCCACTAGAGAAGAGCGCTGACCCAGAAAACTAGGGTTTTAACTAAGTTTCTCCAGTGATATTTCGAGGAAACTTTATTTGAGTCTTTAGAGGATGTCTTTATGTATTTTTTCCAAGTGGAAGTAATACACAGGATATGTCACAGGGAACTTCAGGATCAGGGACAGGAAGTGAGAAGAGTGACAAATTACTATGTAACAGGGGGGGTCTAAGATTTTTTGCTTAAACCCGTATGCATTATGATGAGTGTAGAAACCAAGTCTACCACTCTCCTCATATCAGACATATAATATCCATCATGAGCCCCCTTAAATTTTCGACATTTTTTTTTGTAAGCTGAGTAGGACCTTTCTTTTATTCATTCATAGTTCAAGAATGTTACATCATGATGGGTCTTCCATGGCCTCAGCTTTCCCATTGGGAAAGTAGGTTTTTTGGCCATCGGAAGGCGTTATAAGATAATCAAAATCAAAAGTATTCGATTCTATCAAATTTCACTTGGTAGGCATTAATGTCTGAAATCCACAAGACTTTTTTCATACTAACTCTAGAGCTACTTATCGATATGGACAACATCAAAAAATATTCAAAAAATTATTCAAGAAACTGACCTAACAAGGAAACACTAACTATTCCTTAGAGTAATCAATAAGCGTGGGATATTTTGTGCTACATCCTCGAATTTTAGAGTAATGAGGGCACCGAAGGTGTTGTTCGATTTGTCCTAGTCGGATATTCTACTGCTAGACCTAGAACTGGAGAAGTTGAAAGTATTAAATGATCTCCTATAAAGTAGGATAAGTCTTCATGTATTCATAGGTGTGCATGATGGATTTGGCCACTAGATTTTTCATCGTCTAGTACAGGTGGATTGTCTGTTTATATTGGGTGACCCTGCCAGTGGAATTGCCAGGGTTAGGAACTAGTATCTCACAGTCATATTCTTATGCCTCCTCCTCAGCTTCTCGGGTAAGGTCGGCCTCCCATCTCATAATAACTTGACAGACATGTTTCAAAATTTTTCTCACATATGCATATGTTGTCTTCCTATTGCGTTGGTCTTGGTATTTTCGACCAAATTTCTTGGGTTGTTGAGAAAATTATTCCCCTCTCATGACCCGGGGGCCCCTTTTCCAATTCTCCCTATGACCATCCACTTCTAGTTCTCCTTTCATAGTTTTCACTTGGGCCATATTCGGAACAGTCACCTATAAAATGATGGAGTCTTTGAGCAAGAACCACGTCCAAGTAGCCACCCACACAACTACGAATGGGCTGCCTCACATGTAATTGGCACCTGAGACAATATTCAATAGAAGAAACATGATTGATAGAAAATTTGTCCCTAGGTAATGGAAAAAAACATCAAACAGACCATCCAACCTCTATCAGTGTTTCCTTCCCTGCTTACCACCCTATCCTGAACCTTTACGCAAAGTAACAAATTTGAGAGACGAGTCACAATGCTCTCAAAGGAAGAATACCTAGCCCCCACTATAGACCACTGATCAAAATTGGATCAAGGACCTAAGTGATAACTAAAATTGCAAAGTGTTCAAAAGAGTGTCGAACCTAAGCGACTAGATAGATCTCGTCTTTCTAATGCTGGTGCTGTGAATGGTTCAAAAACTGACACCGTATGAAGAAGTTATCGCAATTTGAAAATTCTAGTAAACTGCAAATTTTGGCTTTTGACCAGGTTTGACTAGGTTGTGGAAATTAAAAAAAGGAATATTTCAGGGAATATTCTTGGAATAAACCTTGAATATTCCTCAAAATATTCCCCAAAATATTCCATCTGGGCTAGTCATATTTTGACAAGTGGCACGATCGTATTGCTGCATGGATTGTACTTATTGTTTTCGGCCAATGAGAGGGTGACACGTGGCCAACCCTGAGGCCGCCACGTGTCCCTGGGACTGTGTAATAAAATATTGGTTTGTGTTGGCAATATGACGTATTGTGTTGTCCTTGATGGCAACCTACTTGATGAATTTGTCCTCGATGGAAACCTACTTGATGAGTTGCCTATGATAAAGATGTAAGAATGATGTAGCTACAGATTAGTTCAGATGTGACAGAGAAAATAATTCCTGTAAGTGCCAGAGAAATGATAAATATAATATGTCACAATGTATACGCTACTTTTGTGAAGGCAACCGGCGTATGGATGCAATGTATATGCCACTTTTTTGAAGGAAACCCGCGTATACATTCAGGGTTAGCATATATGTAGTTTTTGTGAAGAGAAGTTGCGTATACACGCGAAAACGAACGTTCCAAGTCACATATGTGTGTTACGCTCTAAAATTATGATACTAAGGGGCATTACCATGGTATTAGCCCATACTATTGAGCATTGCATTGTCTATTTGATTCCATCTAAGAATACCATTGGAAGTTGAGTGGTTTTGACTCATGGTATTGGTAAAAGCTAAATCTATTTAAGGAGAATAAGATCATAGTGCAAGGGGTGCATATGTAAGGGTTTTTGATGAATAAATTCCTCTAAGGAATATCTGCATGGATGAACTCTGTTCTTAATTGATAGATCTGAATCTATGATGCACCCATGGATATAATGATGGTTCAAGATATCTAGATCTGATGATGATGAATCTCTAGAATGACCTACTGAAGGAATGATGAAGAACTGGCGCAAGTCTGTTGAAGAAAATGAATAAATCTGGGTAAGTTTTATAGATCTAGTATGTTCTGCAAAATTTATTTTTTACAGATCTATATGCTAGTTGGTTTCAAAAAAAGCACGTATATACGCAGGTTCGCTTCATGAAAAGCATGTATGGTAGTTAGGGTTTTCTGAAGTATAAAATGCACAGAAGTATATGTGGGTTGATGTGTAGGAAAGCGCGTATGTATGTGGCTTCAGTGAAGCAAAGCACCGTATGCTATCTGAAGTTCCAGTCACAGTGTTTTCACTGTTCTAGTTGAAGTATTGGGCAATTTTTTTGATTGTTGATAAAGGGTTGTGTTGAAGCTGTTTGATCCAGTATGAAAATTGATGAAATGTGGTCTGTAGTGGGTCTGAGGGTTGAAGCCTTCAGTATGGAAGTAGAAGTTTCCTGCCAGTAGAAGCTGGTGTTATATTCAAGGGGTTGAAGCTCCCTTCCAGGAGTGGCTGGTAAACAAGATCAGGGGGTTTGGAGCTCCCTTCCAGTAGCAGCTGGTAAACGAGTGAAGGTTGCAGCCTTCTGCAGGTAGAATCTTACGTAATGATATGAGTCTGCATCAGTACAAAGTTGTAAACAGTTTTCCATATAATAAATATTGAAGACAGAGACGACAGCAACGGTGGTTTTTTCCCGAATTGGGTTTCCACCTTAAATACTGGTGTTCATGTGTGTTCCACTTATGTGATGTTTTATACTACTGTTACTACACATATTTCTTGTTTATCTAACCTGATGCATAACTAGTAAATCTGTTTAAAGTCTGTTTCTAAGATACTTTATAAACTAAAAATTTATATAAATATACGCGAGTTTCTTTCAGCATATCCGCATGTATACGTGAGTTCAATTCAGAAAATCCACGTATGCAATTCTGCAAAAGAAAAATTTAAAGTCTAGTTATAAGCTCTAAATACTTATTCACCCCCCCTCTCAGTATTTTTCCCAACAATTGGTATTAGAGCACGTCCTTCTAAAGAAGCTTAACCGCTAGAAGGAAGATTAGCCAAGATGAGCAATCAAGATGGGACAACATCTATCAGGCCTCCACTCTTCAATGGAAATAATTTCATCTTCTGGAAAACACGGACAAGATCCTATCTTCAATCCCTTGGAGTAGATGTATGGGCTATTGTTGAAGGACATTATCAATATCCAGCCTCAGTTCCAACGGATGCAATGGCAAGAAAGAACTATGAAACAAATGCAAAGGTGGTCAATGCACTATTAGAGAGTTTGACTGAATCAGAATTTGTCAAGGTCATGTAGTTGAATACAACAAAGGAAATATGGGACAAAATCATTCTAAGCTATGAAGGTGATACAAAGGTAAAAAGTGCTCAACTCCAAACTCTTAGAATTCAATATGAAAATCTAAGGATGCATAATGAGGAGAGCATTGCCAGTTTCTTTTTACGTCTAGATGATATTGTAAATCATATAAGAAACTTGGGTGAAACCATAACTGACACTACTCTAGTTAAAAAAGTTTTAAGATCTCTAACTTCAAAATTTGAGTCAAAAGTGTCTGCTATTGAAGAAAAATAGGATCTTCAAAGTCTTACTATTGTCCAACTTCATGGGATTCTAACTGCATGTGAAATGAGAAAAGGAGGATCTTCTGAAGTCAAAGAAGCAATCTATAAAGCCTCTACAAAAGGAAAATAAGCAGTAAGAAGAAATAAGAATTGATTTAGCACTAGAAAAAGTTATTATACTCATGAAGATAGTGATGGGTTATCAAATAGTGAGGAAGAATGTGATCAAGATCTTAGACTTCTCATGGCATTTGAAAAAGAGTCTAGAGAAGAAAAGGATACTTGTATGGATGCTCTAGAAGACAATGATTTTCTTGAAGAAATCAATCAGCTCAAAATATGTTTGGAAGAAAACAAAATATCCATAGAAACTCTAAAAAATCAACTTGAAGAAAAGGAGAAACACAATGAGAAATTAGAATATGAAGTAGTAAGTCTAAGAAAAGAAATTAAGAAAGTAAAGACTTTGAATCTTAGATTTTCTAAAGGATCTGAAACCTTAGATGAAATTATCAAGGTACAATGTTCTCCTCTTATAAAGACAGGTCTTGGATATGTCAGTGAATCTTCCCAGTCTTCAACACCAAACTATCTAAAAGCAGCTACAGCCAGCCTATAGCATTCTGCCACTCAGCAAGGAAACAAGGAAACTTTACAGGTAAAGCATGACCACCTCAATACAAAGAACACTAACAGGAATACCTTTTAGAGAAATATCAACCAACAAGTAAACACAAATAGAAGGTTCCAAGATGGCAAAAATTTCTTCTTCAATGAACAATGTTTCTCATGTCATAATTTTGGTCATAAAGTTGTTCAATGTGTTGCATACAAAACCATCATGACTAGAGAAGAAAGAAAGAAAAGAATTGATACTAGTATAAAGAAGAATACATATAACAATTTTTCTCCTCTTCAAAATGAAATTGAATGTGCTTATTGCAATAACTTTGGTCATGAAGAATCTGAATGCAGGAGCAAACTTCAGCCAAAAGTGAATATACCTTCAACTTCTAAAGTATGGAAAAAGAAGGAATCACAGGTTGAAAACTGTGGCATAGATTTATTTGCAAAAGGAGAAGAAAATCGATGGTACATTGATAGTGGATGCTCAAAACACATGGCAGGTGACAGAAATAAACTTCTTGCATACAATGCTCTAGAAAGAGAAAAGAATGTTATGTTTGGAAATGACACTCCTGCTGTCATTAAGGGAAAAGATTTGGTTTTTATAAAAGAAAAGGTGAAAGCTAACAATGTTATGTATGTGGATGGATTGAAGCATAGCCTGTTAAGTGTAAGTCAAATGTGTGATCAAGGAACTGAAGTTGTCTTTAGCTCAAAAGAATGTGTGGTACGTGATCTTGATATAGGAAAAAGAATCATAAAAGGAAATAGAACACCAAGCAATTTGTATGTATTGAAAAGTTGTAAAGAACAATGTTACTTGGGTAAATCTTCAGAAAATTGGCTATGGCATAGAATATTGGGGCATTTGAGTTTCTCCCAAATCAACAAATCTAGCAGAATCAAAGCTGTTCGTGACCTTCCCAATATTACTTTGCCTGAGAGTACTATATGCAAATCTTGCCAATTCGGTAAGCAAACCAGAGTGCAATTTAATGCCAAAGAAGGATCAGCAAGTAAGCCTCTTGAACTCATTCATACTGATACATGTGGACCCATGAGAAAAAGGTCACCCCGTGGAGAACAATACTATATTTTGTTTATTGATGATTTCTCTAGAATGTGTTGGATTGGGCTGCTAAAGCACAAAGATGAAGCATTCGAAAAATTTGAAATCTTCAAAGCATTGGTTGAAAATGTATTAGATATCAAAATCAAGTGTCTTAGATCGGATCGTGGAGGTGAATATACATCAGATGAATTCTTTGATTTTTGTGAACAACATGGCATAAAAAGATAGTTTTTTGTAGCTGGTACCCCACAACAAAATGGAGTAGCAGAAAGAATGAATAGAACAGTTCAACAAATGGTTCGAGCTATGATTGATGATTCAGGAACACCAGACACCTTTTGGGGAGAAGCAGCACATACTGCTGTAAATATTCTTAACAAAGCACATGTTCGTGTAAACAGTGATAAAACTCCATATGAGCTCTGGCATGGTAATCTTCCCACTGTAAAGCATTTTAAAGTTTTTGGAAGCAAATGTTTTATCAAGAACAATGATGAAAAACTTGGCAAGTTTGAACCTAGGGCAGATGAAGGAATATTTGTTGGTTACTCTTCTAGAAGTAAAGCATATAAATTCTACAATAAAATACTTCGGAAGATTGTTGAATGCATTGACGTCGTAATTGATGAATCTCTCTCAACTCCAAAAGGGGAAATACAAACAACAAATGAAGATGATGATGATGTATATCTTTTTGCATCAAATAGAGATAATATAGAAGGTGAACCTAATGAAGCAGCAGAAGGAGATCTATCTAAAAAGGCTCCATCCAGGTATGTTCAAAAGAATCATTCAGAATCACAAATTTTGGGAGAAAAGGGATCAGGTGTCCAAACAAGAAGAACTCTTGTAGGGTCTACTAGCTATCTAGCATTTTTATCCACCATTGAACCACAAAATGTCAATCAATCTAGCAAAAATGAATGTTGGATTCAAGCCATGAATGAAGAACTTGATCAAATTGAAAAGAATCATACCTGGGAACTAGTTCCAAGACCTCATGATAAAAATGTTATTGGAACAAAATGGATATTCAAAAAGAAGTTAAATGAAAATGGAGATGTCATTAGAAACAAGGCTAAACTTGTTTGTAAAGGGTATGCTCAACAAGAGGGTATGGGCTTTGAAGAAACATTTTCTCCTGTAGCTAGACTTGAAACCATCAGAATGTTTCTTTCTTTTTCAAGCTTTCAACAAATCAAATATTATCAAATGGATGTTAAATCTACTTTCCTCAATGGTGATCTAGAAGAAGAAGTTTATATAGAACAACCAGAAGGATTCATTTTGGGCAATGATGAAAAACTTGTTTGTAAACTTAAAAATGCTTTATATCGTCTCAAACAAGCTCCAAGGGCATGGTATTATCGTCTTGACAAATATCTTCATCAACAAGTATTTTCAAAGGGTTCTGCTGATCGCAACTTATAAACAAAAACTGAAAATGCTAAACTATTGATTGTGGTTGTATATGTTGATGATATCATTTTTGTAAGTAATGAAGAATCCATGAGTCAGAAATTTTCTTCTGTTACGCAACAAGAATTTGAAATGTCTTTACTTGGAGAACTAACATTTTTTCTTGGCTTACAAGTGCAACAAGCAATCGATGGCATATTTTTATCTCCAGCAAAATACCTCAAGCAAATTTTGAAGCAGTATGGAATGGAAGACTACAAACCTGTAAGTACACCAATGATAACTGGGTGTAATCTCAGTTCTCATGATGATTCTCCGGTAGTGAATCAACCAAAATACAGATCCATGATTGGAAGTCTACTTTATCTAACCGGGACAAGACCATACATTATGCATGCAGTTGGGATTGTTGGACGATTCCAAGCTAATCCAAAAGAGTCTCACCTTCAGGCTGTCAAAAGAATATTCAAATATCTACAAGGAACTCAAGACTTTGGACTATGGTATCCAAAGAATGTTGATCTCACTCTTCATGCTTACACAGATGCAGATTAGGCTAGAAATGTTGATGATCAGAAGAGCACTAGTGGTGGTGCATTCTATATGGGGCCCTGATTAGTATCTTGCTTCAGCAAGAAGCAAATCTCTATTGCCTTATCTACAGCAGAAGCAGAATATGTGGCTGCCGCATCATGTTGCACACAACTTCTTTGGATGATGCAGATCTTACAAGACATTCAAATCACATGTTCACCTCCCATATCAATTATGTGTGATAATACAAGTGCAATCAGTATCGCAAATAATACTGTTATGCATTCCAAGACCAAGCACATCCCTATCAAGTATCACTTCTTACGTGAACAGGTGCTTGAACGAAAGGTGAAATTGGAGTATATACCCTCCAAAGAACAAGTTGCTGATATATTTACTAAACCTCTTCCCAGGGAAGCCTTCAAATATGTCAGACAAAAGCTGGGAATTGTCTCTGCTGCTCAGAAGATCAGATCTTCTTAAATTCAGAAGATTAAATTGGATACACGGATTTCATAAAAGACAGTCGCGTATATACAGAAAACTGCGTATGGGTTTTTGCTGGCACAATTTTCTGGGTCAGCATTTTCAGAACAGTTGCGGTGTTGTTGGGTATATCTGGTGATGTTCGAGTTCTTACATTTCTGTTTCAATCTCTAATATTTTTGATGAAGATGTCTTGATGATTTACTGTTGAAAGTGTTCAGGATGCACAAGCTATGGGGGAGCACTTGTCTTGTGGGAAATGATGTATTTGTTGGCATTCTAAGTGTTTGCATAGAAATAGTGGCTAGCATGATTTCCAAGCGAGCACATAGTGAATTCAATAGATCCTCTAGTTAGTTGGCCCCAACTTGCGTAAATAAACAACCTACGTTATAGTCATCCTACCTTAGGTACTAATCAAGGACTCTTTTGTTTCCAACGCATAGCAAAGTAGTATATTGATGACGAATGCCATGTTAGATTACTCACTATGAAGAAATTCCCAGAGTTTGATTCCGATCCTCTGCCTCGCTTAACGATTAGGGAAAACACGTCACTTCCTCTGCTGAGAGACTCCAATGAAGAGCACACAACTGGATTTCAATGGCCATAGAAATGACTGAAAACTACACCGCTGCATTTTGCGAAAATGCGTTGATATGGACATTGTTTTGTTGAGAAATCGTGTGTTAAAAAAAAGTGATGAGTTATCGGAATTTTCTTTTCCTCATCGTACCTGGAGTAACTCTTAAGTATACATAGTCTTGTTCCTTACTTCGGAAATTGACTCTTACTATTGAAAATCCCTTGTTTAATGTGATCCCCATCTTCAGTCGAGGAGTCCATGTAAAAATCCGTGCACTTGGAATGTAGACATAATGTAATAATCAAGAAAACCCTAAATTGTACTCGATCATTACCGGAAAAATTTACGTTAGCAACGTAGTCATTTACTAACTCAGAGCTGATTTTCAAGTAAAATTCATGCCGACACCACTAAATAAACGTCTATTTAGAATGTCGAATTTCTTACGAAGTAAAATAACGAATTTGACTGAAATCTAAAGCCGTGAAGAACGCGATTATTAATGGTAGCTTTGATATGTAGGAAGCAGAATTATTGCTATTATATTATGTCCAGCAAAGGGTAGGTAGAACACAGGTGTTAGAGTAACAAAGAGAAGCCAGTCATTTAAAAAGAAAGTGATTATTTCACAGAAAAATATCTGATCATTAGCAAAAGTATTACTATTTTATTATGTCCAGCAAAGGGTAGGTAGAACACAGGTTTTAGAGTAACAAAGGGAAGCCAGTCACTTAAAAAGAAGTGATTATTTCACAGACAAAATATCTTATCATCAGCAAAAGTATTACTATTTTATTATGTCCAGCAAAGGTACCTAGAACACAGATTTTAGAGTAACAAAGGGAAGACAGTCATTTAAAGAGAAGTGAGTATTTCACAGACAAAATATCTGATCATTTTTTTTTAGGTGACTTAGAGATTGGATTGATTTGATTGACGGGTTTAGGTAAAGATTAATGGCTTTGTTTTGGGTTGCACTCTCCAGGTAAGGAACTCCCAAATTTCTTTGAATTACTAGACAATTTATTCTGATATTGCACTTCAAAAAAGATGAAAAAGATTCACTGTATTGTAGGGAAAATTTTAAGGGCTTGCTAATTTTCAATGATTGTATGCCAAAAAAGATGATACAAATTCACTGTATTGTAGGGAAAATTTTATGCAGATTCACGGTATTGTAGAGAAAATTTAAAGAGTTAATATTTACAAATAGGCTAATTTTTAATGTTTTAAAAAAAAAATTTCCTTGATTTCCATTTTTCTAAATATTATTTGTCCAAATTTCATAGTATACAAATATTTAACATAAACATTATATAAAATTATTAGAAATTTTAATACTTTTACAAAATCATTTTCAAACATTTTATAAATTACCTGATATGTAATCATAAGATTCTTTAAAGTTTCTAAATTTTAAGTAAATTTTCATCTGACTTATGCACTTGAGTAAACAAAAGTGGAAAAATTTTCCTCAAAACAATGTTGAAAAATCAATTTGCTTTATTCTTTTCATTTGTTTGACATAGATGTATTCCAAATCAGCCTGTACTACACCGACACTGAAGTGGAAGCTGCCAATCAGACTCGATTCTTTTCTGCTTATAATTGAGATTCACATAGCACAAACTAATAATTAAAAAAAATAAAACCCAAAAAGCAAAAATATAAATGCAGAAACCACATTAAAGGTATTTCCAATTTTCCATGTGCTAACCTTAACTCTGCCAGCATTCCAAATCACAGTTATTTTCTTGAGATATCTATATTATCTCAATAAAAAAAATTTAAAGATAAATTTTGTATTAATAGTAAATCTTAATTAAAAATGGTATATTTTTAAAAGAAAATTTATAATATTTTATTTAATAAAAATTATTTAAAAAAAAATAAATAAAATTGTTAATATTTATTAAAAATGAAAATTTAAAAACTAAATAAATAAGAAATTTATATAATATATATCATATAAATTTTAAATAATATATATATCATATAAATTTTATAATATAAAAATTAAAAATATTTATATTTTATTTAATCTAAATTTAAAAATAAAAAATTGTAATATAAAACATATTAATAAATATTAGTTTTAACACATTAAAATAAAATAAAAAATGCAAACATGCTAAAATAAATATCACTTGACCATTATCATTATTATTTTAAATAAACAAAAGTTGATAATGAATTGTTAATTTTTCTCTCATAATACATACTTATAATAAATAGGAATTATATTATTTTTTAATTAATTTTTTTTAATTTCATTTTTTTTTTAAATATGAGAAAATTTTATAAAAAAAATATAATATTTTTTTACATAAAAGTCTTGTTAAACCATTGGGAGATGGACTAAAATAATGCATTACAAAATATTAATAACATTAAAAATATTGTTACTTCTAAGTTTAAAGAGAAAATGTGGTTTGAGAAAAATTTAGAGGCTAAAAGAAACTTAAGATATTATAAGGATGTCATCAACCCCTAGAAGATCAAAAGTATCTCTGTTTTAACTAGCTCAAAGGAAAAAATTAATATATTCAAGATAAGAACGAACTCTCATGAGCTCCATAGTGAAACAGGTCGTTGGGCAGTTCCTAAAACACCATGGGTGGAAAGGATTTGCCATCTCTCTGAGAATATGAACATTGAGTATGAAAATCACTTCCTCTTAAAGTGCCCTTCGTACACCCACATTAGATCTCAGTTTCATAATATTTGTTACAATACCAACCTTCCTAGCCTTTTAACATTTCAAAATTATAGTGAGCTTGAGATGCTTCTCTCCGAACATAAAAGTAAAATTATAAAACAAATTAAATAATTCTTTTCTTTAAGTCCGATAGAGCAAAATTCAGTCTCAGTCAAATTTAACCACCATCATCATCTATATATATATATATATATATATATATATATATATATATATATATATAACATTTTAGTAATATTAATAATATTTTTTCAAAAATAATAATATATAACCAAATTTGCTTAAATATACATAGTTGTGCTCTTAGACTTCATCTAAAAGTACGGATGTCTAAATAAGATCACCACAAAATAATCTAAAATTGTTGTTTTAGTCATCATTTACCATCATATATATCACACAAAAAAATTCATAACCCTATTCACTCTTCTTCATTCATCATTTTTAAAAACAATTATTGCAAGTGGTGAAATTAGAATATAATATTTCATATCTAATATTCATGAAAATATTTTGAGGTAAGAACATGTTTTTCCGTTATATTATTTTTCTTTCTAATATTTAAAATATAGATTTGTCCAATGTCAATTCAGTTTTTGATAACCTATCCACTTTGCAGTCATCTTTCTGCACTTCCACGGAGTGAAACTAAATACGTTGTGCTTGATATCTTCTAATAACAATATGAAAATGAAGTTTGAAAGGACGAAAGATCCATTCATCCATTGAATAATATACAGGGAGTCCCCATAAATGTTTAGATGATAATTCCTTGTTTCTACCTTAAGAGATATCATTTATCAAAAATGGTTTGTTTCATTTCTTATATTTATTGACAAGGATACGCTATGATTACTTGGTAAATTAAGAATCCATTTGAGGACATGCTCCTTCCAAAATGCCCACGACATATCTTAATTTACAAGGTCTTGAGGAGTCCTTCTAAGAGAGTGTATATTTGTGTGCTAAGAGGAAACTCATAGGATATCTATGCTTTTGATAGCAAATTTTAAAGGAATGATTTATTTATCTTGAAACGAAAATTGAATTCTTGTTTTCTAGGCCACAAGGGTAATGGTTAGCATATGCTAAAAAATTTATAATTTGACGTGGTTGGGTTAAATATCTAAGATTTTAGAGTGTCATTAATTAAATTTCTTTTTATTCATTTTTCAGGCCTATAAATATGTTTATCTCCTTTCAAATTTCTCAAGTGTAAATGTAGTATAGTATAATATAAGAGTTTGTTTCATCCTATCTCTTACATGAGTAGAATTCACATAGGTATTCAATCTCTTATAAATTGGATATGTGTTATATTCTTTGCATGACTTATATACACTCTACACATATGGGGTCCCAAGGAGGGTTGTAAGCCAACCCTAGTTTGGGGTGTGCATGGGGGTGGTAGCCCCCTTGTATAGGGTTGAGGTCAGCACCTCGAAAAAAAAAATGTTTGGGACATTTTTGTATTTGTTTTTGGGCAACTTTTTCTTTTAAATTTTTTTGGGTGCATTTAGGTTTCGTAGATCTCATAAAATAAATTATGGTTGTATTATAATCTAAGGTTACTTGATTGAGGGCTTATAAATGCTACAAAATATAAATATTGTATTGTAACATTGTAAGTAGTGTATATGAAGAAAATATTACAAAATATCCCACATTTGGCTTTCGAGGATAAAATCTTCCTGTTAACATGTGTTTTCCATTGAATCATTTCTATTTTGATGGAGAATCTATTTGTAGGAATTATCAATGTAGGGTTAATACCTACATTATTTTGTATTTTGTATTAGGTATGTGCCCCATTATTTAGAAGAATCCATATGAATATTTTCCTTTTTCTAGACATTTGATATTCCATAATGTTTTTCCTCATGAGATTTATGGGGATTTCCTATTACCTTGGCTAAATATTTGTATTTTAACTTTGTGTTAGCTATAACATCAAAATAAATTTGGAGTGATTTTAAATATGATTCCTAAGTCATTATCTCTTCCTCTCTAAGCCCACTTTCTCTCTATGATAACCATTTATAATTCCTTATTGTCTAATTCATGTGTGTTATTTATTTTAAATTGTAGAATTCATTTGTTCTTATCCCACGAATAATGCACAATGCACTTTTATAATATTATTCACATTATATCCCAGTGTTTATTGCAATGAGAAGTTACTCTCCTTTTCCAAAATTTTGAACTTGTAATTTTCAAACAAGGCGGAAGGAATATAATTTTTTTATCTTTAAAATGTTTGTAGCATTCTTTAGTTTTTTCTTGATTTGGATTAGATAATTATATTATTTTTCATCCATACTAATGTCATCCAAGGGGACAAGGTGGAGGAATCAAACCATGGGATGCTTTTTACTGACAAGAACCAATTTGCAAATTTGGAGTTTGAAACATTCTAAAAGTAATTTGAGGCATCAAATGACACCTTTTGGGTGTAAAAAATTGCCACTTAAGTGATCCATGGGATAAAAGATAAAAGTGCTCAAAATTTCTCGAAGCTAGTTCCAAATAATAGTGTTCATCGTCTTCATTCCAACTCTGCTTGAATCGCCTCAATCTCACATCATATGAGGAATTTATGATGTTCCAAAGCTTTTAGAAAACATCTAAAATGTCAACTTGTAGGGTTGATTGGGCTATTGACTAGGCAGGACATATGATGACATCATCAGATGACTATGTAGGCTATGGTGTTAGATGGGTCAATCCCATGTTGACACGTGGTAGTTCATACCGGAAATGTTGGCATATTTTCATTAGTAACTTGGATTACAGAGGAAAAATCTTGAGGAGCCATGTGGCTCGATGGGAGGGCACCAAATGGCCCTCAAGAACCATGCCAAAATTTTTATGTGTTGACTAGATGAGCCTGCTAGGATCGAATCCATGAACTATCAGTTAGAAATTGAATACTGAACCAATAGGCCAATCGAGGTGCTTGTTATAACTATGGTGAAAATTTATATTTCAAATAACTTTGTTCTAGTGTTGGGAGGAGGGGGCGGGGAATATGGATCCAACCCTGATCACATGATATACTACATGACCATGTGACGACTGCATATGGGTCGAGCGGTTAGCCTTGGCCCTGAATTGCATCAAAAACTTTGGAACCATCGACAGAGTATAACAGAGAGGGTTGGGAGATAAACCCTAGCCCCAAGTCTTGTTATTAACTAAATAACATTAGCAGGAGGCTCAAGTAGGTGTAGGTGTGTGGCACCCTACTCGGGCCCAACCCCTCATCACATGGTGCCATATGCATAGGACCTAGGAGCTGAGAAGTCGACGCTTAAGGCCTTATGAGTGCGGTTAAGTAGACAACAAATTGCCCCAATTGCGGTGGGAATCTTGTCGGTCCCAGGTGAAATTGTCACTTGGGAGTCAGTGAAAAGGTGGATTTCATAGCACAATTAGCCAGTTATGTCAATTTTTAGGACAAATGGCAGGGAATTGGAGAAATAAGCCTAACTTGGTCATTCTTCAACCTTTTTTGAGCCCAAGAAGAGCCTAGACATGGGTTTTGGGGTGTTCTAAACTCAATGGAAGTATCATTATTGAAATTTGAGCTATGTAAAATGATGTAATTTCATATTTTAGCATATAATTTAAAGGCCCAACATTAGAATCTATACCTGGAGACGTAGCCCAAGAGGGGTGAACTCTGTCATTAAATTGTTGTTTGTGTGATGTTGTTCACTGTTTGATTTTATCTTTTTTATTTCTGCAAAACTTAACTGAAAACACTAAGTTTATATTCTTTTGCAAATTGATCCATTTCCCGCAAGACACAAACTTGCTTGCAAACTTTTTATGAAACCTTCAAGTTTCTAATTTCAAATCATTAAGTGACACATCTTTCAATGTTATTCTACATACATATACCTTTCCAACAATGCAAGATTTTCCACAATCAATATGTATATGCTAAAGTTATGCCACTTAAAATTTTACCTCCATGATTTTACCACCATATGTCAAGAGGATGCCATGTTAACCCCCATTATTCATTGAAATGGTGCTAGCCACATGACGATACTCATGAAGACTCTAGAAAATTCCATATTGTAACTCTAGTTAACAGTTGAAGGAGTCAAATGTAAACACTAGTAGGATCTCAGGTTATGTTATAATGAAACCACTAGGAGGAAAAGGGGTTCCATTCTATTCGAATGCATTGTTTTTCATAAATGAGAAGAGTAGTTGAGGGTGGATAGAGAGATAAAAAAATAAGGAGTATTTGTGGATTGTAGCACATTACAATTGATTTTTCTCATAAAAGGGTTTCTTAGGCTATATCTTGTGTTAGCTTGTGCTTTGTGAGTTTTATTTTATTTTTCTCTATTTTATGCATAATTATAAATTTTTCACGTATACACAATAAAAATTAACCAACAAATTAAGAAATATAAGGAGAGATAAACCCCCATAGTGTATATTTCATATTTTATAATATATTTGAGTAGATTTGTTGTGACGAATTTTTCGGTGGAATATCCATAGTAGTTTACATACCACATTAGTATTAGAGTAGGTCTCTTTGGGTATCTTATGGATGGTTGTAGGAAATTCAGATTAGTTAAGCACAAAGTCATAAAACCCTAGTTATGATTGAAAAAATTGTGAATAACCCTCAAGATCCAACAAAGGAGGGCCTTGTCTGACTCGAAGCAAAAGTAGCAGATATAAATTGTAACATGATCCTTCTATCAGAAACCCTAATCAACAGGCTTTGGTTTTCAATGAATATGGAGGTTCTAATGTAGAGGTTATATCAAAGAGAAAATAAAAAAATTAGTAAAACCAAAGATGGAATCCATGAAATAACCTAAAAAATATCAACCCAATTATAGTGTCATAAACCATTAATAGTTCCTATCCAAAATGTAAGTAATGTTCAACGTCAAGTCATATCAAGGATGCTCTAAAGCTGTATCATTGGTTTCAATAATTATAATTTTATTTGAGTGTTCATCATATACAGGAATAACAAAAGATTTCATTTTCTTAGCTAAAATGTTGGAAACTAGGAAAATACTATGAGGAGGGTGAATCAATATTTTAATAATTTTAAAAATTACTTGTTCAAAATAAAAATAATCAGTTACATAGATATTAATGTGGAACCTAATTGTGAAAACCCCCATTTTATTTTTTATCATGATGCAAAATAAAGCTCCAACTTCAAATTACATCAACTTGTGAGCCTACAACCTACAAAAGACTCCAACCTCCTTTTTATTTTTCAAGCACCAACTTGCTAATCTTTAGGCACCAACCTAAAGGAATATCGAAATCCTTTATTTTTATAGACACAACCTGGGAGGAAACTCCAACTTCCCTATATTCAAACACCTACATGAACAACCTTTCAGATCCTTATTTCATAAATTTTCAAACTTAGATATGAGGCTTCTTCTTCATAAAAGTATTATCTAATCAAATTCTCCTTCTTAGATCTACTCTTTATCCCACACAAACATCTCAGTTAATTCAATTATTTATTCACATATCTTCTCTTCAACACCATTTCTACTTATAAAGCTTTATCCTTTCTTCTATTCCCTACTAATTTTCTATTTTAAATTCTAGCTTGCAATTAGGCCTCAAATATATTTTAGATTAGCTTTTATTCTCTTTGTTGTTCAACTACTCTTATCTTTTCTTTATTTATTTGTTCAATTATTTAACTCGTTATTTTTTAGATAATACTAGTTTTACTCTAATTATGCATGAGAAATACTAAATTTTCATTCTCTACATGTTATTTCATGCATGTTGTTCAAAAATTAGTCTTTGTTTTATTCAGTCCATTTTCCAAATTTTGTGTTCATACTACAATTTTTCTTTTTAATTTTGGTGCTTAAATGCCAAATTTGTAGAACACAAAATTTTGTAGCCCCTCATGTTGGCTCCTTTTCCATAGGAGCATGGGCTTGAAATGTGGTCTTACTGAGTGGGCACTAAACCTATTATCCAATATCCACTGAACTATTTTTTTCACTGGTAATATGACTCTCATTTTGATGAATGGTTTATATTCATTCCACCCCCTTGTATGCTCGATGATTAATGAAGGGGGGTGTTGTGAAGATAAATTCCCTCTGCGGACAGAGGTGATCTCTCTAGCCTAGAGTGGGTCTAGAAAATTGTGAGACATTCTAATGCAATATCGCTTAGCTAATATTCAGAATGAAACAAGAAAGGAGATAGGGTTATGTTTTCCTAATGCTATGCTCAAATCCTTTGATGATGGCCTCGATCTATAGTCCTTCAGGCTTATTCCTCACTAATATTGGCATACGATTTCCTGCAGGAGATCAAGAAACAACAAAAAACATAATCCAATACATAATATTCATGAACATCAACTATCTAAAAGATCAAGGAACATTATACTATTTGTGCAAATGATTAGACACATATAGAAAGAAAAGATTAGATTTTTTATTAATGAATAGAGAAGAGAGAGCTTACAACCCAGGCCTTGATTTTGGAGGCCTCCCTTTGGTGATTTATGAGTCCTTCACCGAATCTCTAAAGCATTCCTTCTCCTGAATAGCCTAGAAATTATCACAATATAGTAGTATAAATGGAATGAAAGGTCACACTAGCCCAATAAGGACAAACCAATCATGGAATGATGGGTATCAATTTATAGGAAGGGAGAAGAGGTTGGGAGTACATGAAAGAAGGAGGAAGACCCACTTTGTAAGGGATAAACCCCCCACTAATAAGATCAAAGCTCTAAAATTAGAGAGCTCAACCCTATCATCATCAAATAGCAACCGGCTCGTCACCTTGGAACTTCTAGAGGTCGAAGCTTGTCCTCCATTTCAGGAATCACTGCCAAAAAGGGTTGAAAGTGGTTTTCCAAGAAAAAAGGGCATTGACACCGCTAGGCCAGAACTATCAACCTGCCCTCAGCATGAGTAGGACACTAGAGAAGAGTGTTGGCCTAACAAATTAGGGTTTTGACTAAGTTTATGCAGTGATATTTCAAGGAAACTTTATTTGAGTCTTTAGAGGATGTATTTATGTAGTTTGTCCAAGTGGAAATGCTACACAGGATCTGTCACAGGGAACTTCAGGCTTAGGGACATGAAGTGAGCATTGTGAAAAATTACTGTGTACCAAATTCCCCCGAAATTATGAAGGAAGAACGGGGAGTGATGGGTGAAATTCCTTATGAACCAAGCCAAAGACCTCGAAACACCGCCAGGAAACCTGCCAAATCAAAAACAATACAATATATGACTTCTCTAATATAAATATGCCTAATAACATATATATGTACTAGGCATCAAATAACATATGAATCAATGTCATGGTCACAACCATCCTTGTGAAACAGATCATGGAAACAGATCCACGGTATGGTCGTAGCCATCCGTATAGACAAGATCATATGTACAATCATGAATACTCAATAACTCCATGCAACCTGGATAATGACAAGTGTGATCCATGGTCTTCGTCACAATCTATATCTACCCAACGTATGAATCTAGCCATGTGAATAGATGAGCTAATGTCAAACATGGTAGAAACCACCTAATTACTGGTCAATGATGAAAATTTTTAACATGAACGAGAGAAACCAAAAATAATGACGATGGACCTCAAGGTACAAAAGCACAATCCACAAGTGTGAATAAATGTGTTGAAGTTGAACACTTGTAGAACCATTCGATCAAAGGCTAGTGATGTGAACCTGTAATTGAACATGAATAACTTTCCATAGAGGCATACAAGCGCCAAGGTACTGAAAATGAGTTTCTAAATCATCTTCCCAAATAATGAGTCGAGGACGATAGGAAGTGATTCGTCGAAGGAGGGAAATAATGATTCCCACCTCATCGACACGAAACAACAGAAATCTCAAGATGATAGGAGTGATTCGGGATTGTAACAGAAAAGGTCAGACAAGTAGAGGATGTTTGACTTTGACAAAAAGGATTTTTGTTTAACATGTCGACGACATGATTTCAGAGTGTGGCAAAATTTTACTCAAATAGGATCGTCATGATGAAATAAATGGTAATCAAATGAGAGGAAAATGGATTCTCAAAACCCACGAAATAAAAGTGATGAATGAAGTATATACCCAACCTGACACGAACTATAGACAAGTGTCATGTTCAAGAGTGATAGGTTGCCAAAAATACACATAGGATGTTCACTTTCAATTTTCCCTCCTTATTGCTAATGAGTACCTCTTTATTTTTTATAGCCAACTTGAAGAGCATAGCATATGCCAAGTGTATAAGTTCATTCTTTGAATCAATCCATCCTATTAACTTTAACAAGCCCTAGGAAGGACGAACTCGATCTCATCATGGTGACAAGTCTTTCACCGTGTAAATTTAAACGAGTCCGGTGGAAGGATAACTCGGTGTTTTTTTTCATGTTTAGGGAGTTTGAAAAAGAAACTGGAAATAAAACTCCATCATTTCCATTTTCATAAATCATCTTTCGAATCCAAAAAGGTAGAAAAAAATATCCCAGAGAACCTCTTGACCATGTTCGATCAAGGTATTCAATTTTCATAAATATTTAATTTTAGCCCGAAAAAGGGGTAAATGTATATTAATACCACATCAATTCATTCACTTTAACAAGTTCGAAATGAAAAGTACTCGGAAATATTTTCATATTTTGGGAGTCTGAAAAGAGCTGAGAGAGGACCCCTCCTGGAGGAATGAGTGGTATAATGGGTAGCAACTGGTTCCAGTCATGATGGAACTACTGAAAACACACAAAGGTCAAGAGGCTAGAAAAGAAGACTACTCATCGAAGCGGTTCCTCGGGAAGGGTAAAACATCCAAGTGAGAGCGTATGATCGGCCAAGTAGATGGTAACGATGGAATAAGGAAACCAAGGTTCATCTTGTAGAAGAGGAAGATAAAAATGGAAATCATGAGAGTTATATAGTAATGGTTTCATTTCTTCACAAGCTTGGAACATGAGAAAAAAATATGCCTGGAATTGGTTTCAACTTTTCAAAAGCTTGAAACAAAGAAAAACTATGCTTGCAATAAGTTTGCATGCCCCCATCATAATGACTCAATTCAAGGTACATGCCCCCTAAGCTTTATCTCATTCACTTAACTAGATTGTAGGTTACTAACAGGTGGATGGAATGAATTTTCATTTATGAGATCAAGTGAAAGACTTGACTAGGAATTTATGAGACCTAATCGAAGACTCGAACCGAAAGGGGATTTGTTTCATTTTTGAATGATATTAACATAGTAAAATAACTCTACTCATATGGACCTACTTAATTTTTTTAACAAGCTTGACATAGTAAAAGAGCTATCCTCATGATACCTTGTTTCATTTTTTAAGGAGCTGGACGCAGGAAAAGGAACTTTGCTCCAAAGAGTTTGTTTCATTTTTCAAGGAGCTTGACACAATAAAAGAAAAGTTTTTCTGAGATACCAGTTCATGTCCCATAAGAGGTCATGGATTTCAAGGGTTCTCATCATATGGGAGAAAACAACTCTGGAAATCAAGGTCCAATGCCCTGAGCACATGATGCACTATATCACTTACCAGATCATCAGTAGACAGAGGCATGGAATAGGTGGACACATAATTAACCTATGGTGGGGAAGATACCACTTGCATGTATGGACCATGTAGGGATGATGGTTTACTGGGAGCCAAGTTAGGACAAATGAATGACAGTTGATCAATGGTCATAATTCTTCCTTCATGTGGGAAACCCATCTAGCGAAAGAGAGAAGATAAAAGAGTTCCCATGACATAAGTATAGTCACGCCTAGGGAGTGAATGAAAATACAAAGGCCCTTGGACAACCATCATGTCTATATAGTCATTCTTTCCTCCAAAATTAATAGGCAACTTAAGAAGGATCCCTAATTCTTGATTGGTTCCTTTTTTAAAAGCCAACATATTCTGGGTAACAGGTAAAAGTTGTGGAGAACCGAAAGCTTGCCAAGTAGTTGAGGATAGAATACTAACAGATGCACCTTCATCTATTATTGTGATAGGTATGTCCACATTATAATCGTGTATTGTGATCTCAAATGACACGTATTAAGGAAGATGATATCAAGCCAGTCGAATCCAATCAAAGGAAGAAACCAGACTACTTGGATGGGGTGTCGTGCAAACACGAGAACTACCCCATTGTGTTACAAGAATGGGAGGATCACCCTCCTATAGCATGGAAATGAGAGGATTTCATGGGAATTTGAAGAAACAAGAATAACATGATCGATATGCGGTTCACTCTCTACATAAAAGAATTGATAATTTGAAGGTGAATTAAAGTCAACCGGTTTCTCAACGAATGGCTGGCAAGGAACGGACTCGTGAGGTTAACATTCGGAGAGAGTGGGATTGACTAGAGCCGAATTCTAATCGATCACTGGATAAACTAGTAGAGGACCAAGGGAATTATTTCAGTAATCAGCCGGAGGGCAAGGCTGAGAAGCCATAGGGTTATCTAATTTTTTTGTGGCTTCATCCATAAAAGGAAAAAGGTGAATGGGATGATTCCCTCCACATAAACTACATGGAAATTTGACTTTACCCTTTGTTGTCGCTCCTAGAGACAGCCTAGAGTTGTGATAGACCAGTGCCTAGGACATCTTATCTTAGCAAGGAGCATATGGTATAACAAATGAAGTTATCAATAAAAATCTCTCATGCTATCTCTTGTAAAACAAGGAACGTTAATCTGAATGGGACCAAGACCTTTAGAAACTGACACAGAGGAAAGAATACTGCAGAGGCAATATGGAAAAATCCAATATAAAAGCAACAGACAATTTAGAGACAGTTTACTGTAAAGAGGGCCGATTCAGAAATACCTCACAGAAATAAGTTATCAGAAGGTTTATGTAGTGAATGAAATATTGAGGAGATATTAGTTAACAGTGAGCTGATATCCAGATACACAATACCACCATGCATGGGCTTACCAATCTAAGAATCCATACATAACAATAGCGTTTTAAAAACACCCTCCCCAAGCAACTAATATAGCATAAATACGGTTTAGCTGAATCGTGGAACAGAATATCATGCATTAGCCATATTTAAAGCTCTTGACTAATCTAAGTATGGGTATTAACTAGGATAAATCCATACCAAAAATCGGTGAGCCACTCGCATTCCAAAACATGATACAGGAAAGATGGATGAAATGAAATGATATATTAAAATAGCACATAAGAGAGAAAGTTACACACTGTGAAATACCAAAGACCAGAATCCTCTTTAACAGATGGAACTCCTCCTCACTGAGACCCTATGGGCTCTGAGCCTTCATACAAGAGTTCTACAAAATGTATACAAAAAGCCTTTCACTGCATAATTTTCTGATAAAATCTGGAACCCTCAATAATCCGTTCTCTTGAGGTTTTATAGAAGAAACAAAAACCTAGTAAAAGAGGTAGGTGATGATCATTTAATTTGCCTAATTAAAGAAAGATGGCGAGAACATATAAGCCCATACTTGCTTGATGAATTTGAGGTGATGTACGTTCTCTGTAGCCTATTTTCTGAAATAAATGCACTGGGTGAAAGTTTCTTCAAGAACACGGTATAGAAATAAAACCATATGAACATTCTATCTTTTCCTGAGAGAAAATCTTCCTGAAATAAAACCTAGAGGGTATTGTTTCTTGTGCATCGTACCGTCTGTGTGATCTAGGATATCGTTGATCTAGTGCCTTTCTGTCCTAAACCTGGAATTACGGCCAAAAATATTAAATTCTAAATGCGGAAATCCTTTACCTTCCACTGATACTCTTTGCCGCAACATTTATGTCTCCATCTGCGAAATCTGCCTCTTGAATGACACTGGGAAATTTGCCAAAGTCTAACCCTATTTCTTTAATGGATGTCATGTCATAGCAACTACCTAGGGCTTTCTTCATAAATTTCGCCTCTGAAAACTAGTCCTTCGATGCGTTCTTGGCTTCTGTAATGGAGGCTATGAATAATGGCAATTTTCCGTCGCTGTAAACCTGCAAAACCCGCAAACTCGTCAAGAAACAAATGCATGGGGACGACGATGCAGTGGAGATGACTGTGTAACAGAGCGATGTGATGAAATAACTGAAGCGTGTGGGGTGGCGACGAAAAGTGCAGTGGAATGATGGCGGATGAACTCGGCGGAGGTTTTTAACGTAAAACAATGAAATTTTGACTTATGACTGGAATATATAATGGGAGGAGAAAACATATGACACACACGTGGAACGGGTGACGTGGAGGTATGGAGTCAACCGACAGAGAGGAGAGTGATCAGGGCCGTCCGATCTCGGCGAAGATTGATGACAGAAAATGCATCAGAGGGCGATGGACTGTGGGCCAGGGGTACAGTTTCCCCTTGTTAACTTCTGTGCAGCTTTGAAGGGCGATCACCGTTGGATGAAGACCCCCAGATCGGACAGCTGACAGCGATATCGCTGGGCATATTTTTCCGAACAATAACGTGCGATGAACGGTGGTTTTGGAGCCATACGTAGGGACACGCGGTAGACAATGTATGGAATCACTCCAATTTGCGAAATACTGCCCACCTCCGAAAGGCGGTGCGATGAATACCACCAGTTTTGAACAGTGTTTTTGGGCACGGGGACCACAAAGGCGGGAGAGCTACGAGACATTGATTTATGGTTTGATCGGACGGTAGGCAGGTGGGCTATGGGCACGGCAGAGATGAATGAACGTCGTCTGATCTGTACAAATCTACGGCTCAAAATGCGCCCGATATACATTTGATAGGCACCTTTCAGTCTGGCGCATGGTCTAGCGCCTGGGTTATGTGGAGGAAAAGACAGAGGGGCTAGGGTCGGAGGGGCTAATCCTTTAAATATATTAAAAGTGAGATTTCGGCCCTTTATAATGTAATTCGAAGGCAAGAAAAAGGCAGCGCTAGGCAGAAAAATGACTTTTTAGGGCAGAAGGATGGGGGTTCGAAAGGTTTAAGCGAAATTACTGGTCAGAATTTTGACAGGATGTTGACATGGTCAGCATTGGCTCCACCTGGGGATGGCACGTTCATCCCTGAGCGTGTCGAGAACTTTGCAGACCCCCTTATCATCTTGTATACAGACTCTGTCCTTCAACACTTCGACTTTTCACTTCACGATTTATCATGACACCCAAATTATTCAAACAAAGAGAAAGGTGAAACTAATATACAATATGATACATCAGGCTCTCCTGGGCTGAATCAGAATTGGAAGTAGGGTTTAAGAAACTGACCATTCACAGGGGTGTCAAGCAAGTCCCCCTACAAATTTTCTAACCTAAAAGTATTGTTGTCCCATTTATCCACAATTTTGAAAGGACCGAACCAGAGAGGATCGAATTTACCATGTTTTCCCTTTTCAGCTCTTCAGATATCCCATCTAAGCACCAAATCCCCAATCTGAAACTTTTTGTCCTTTGCGTGCTGATCAAACAGGTACTTCATTTTTTCCTGATATTCAATTAGCTTTTGACTTACTTGATTTTGTGTTTCTTCCAATTCCACCAGTTGATTTATTCTTCTGTTCATGTCCTCAATTCCACCAGTTGATTTATTCTTCTGGTCATGTCCTCGGGCTCTTCCTGACTTTCTTGCATGAAGCGTGCTACTGGTAAGGCTAATTGTATAGGGAATACTGCTACTCGCCCATATACCAATTCATATGGGGACTTCCCAGTTTCTCTCTTACTGGTAATTCTATTAGCCCACAGAGAAAACTTCAACTAGGAATCCCAATTCTTCTGATTTTCATTGATAGCCTTCTTCAGTGCCCTTACTAGAGTTTTATTAGAAGACTCTGCCAAGCCATTTTCTTGTGGATAATAGGCTGTAGAGTGACTCAGTATGATATTATATTGCTGGCAGAAACTCATAAATTTTGCAGATTTGAAAGCCTGAGCATTATCAGTCACTATCCTAGCAGGACAGCCGAATCTAGATATGATATTTTCTTCCATGAATTTTATTATTACTGCATTTGTAGCATTCCTTGCAGGTATGGCTTCCACCCATTTTGTAAAATAATTTGTGGTCGTTAATATCCATTTATGTTGTCCACTTGAAGGTGGGTGTATCTCTCATATAAAATTGATTCCCCATTGCTTTAATGGTTCATCTACATGAACGGGAATCAAGGGCAGAGCTGCTAACTTCTGTCTTTCAGCAAATTTTTGGCACTTCTCACAAGCTCTGACCCAGGTAAAAACATCTCCAAATAGTTTAGACCAGTAGAAACCAACCTTCAGGATTTTGTGAGCTGTGGCCCTCCAGCTGTAATGTCCCCCACAGATTCCTTCATGGAATTCAGCCATTATACTTTCTACTTCATCCTCTGTGAGACACAGGAGTAGGATGCCTAAAGGATCTCACCAATATATCTGCCCATTAGCAACTATGTATTTCTGTGATTTTAACCTCAGTGATCTGTACTTAGCTTTGTAATAGCTAGGGGGGCAGCTGAGTATCAGAAGATACTCCACTATTTCTTTATACCATGGATTGGTGAGATACTTTATATGTGCTTTCTGAGAAGCTATCTCCAGTCCCTGCTGCTCTTTTTTCTTCTCAGACTCTTCACTTACTATCATAGACAGATTTATCCCCAGAGCCTAATAGTTTGATTCTGATAATATCTTGGCAAGCCCTTGTCCTTTGACCAGCTTAGTAGGACGGATGTCTAAGTCATACTCCTGTATCTTGGCAATCCATTTCCCCCTTTTTCCTTCACTATCCCCCTGAATAAGAATATCTTTTACAGCAGCTGTAGGCACAAATGCAGTGATGTGGGATTGTAGGATATATATGCGAAATGCTTTGAGGGACTTAACTAGGGAATATGCTCGCTTTTCTAATATGTTGTATTTCAATTCTGCATCATGGAGCACCTGACTGAAGAAGGCGATGGACTGCTCATACCCTTCCTCATTTTTCTGCAATAAAACTCCTGCTATTGTATGGGGTGACGCAAAAGAAAAGATCATGAAAGGTTTAGAGTAATCTGGCCCAACTAACACAGGGGCTTCTGCAAAAGAATTTTTTATCCTGATAAAGGCCTTTCGTGATTCCTGGGACCATTTAACTTCATTAATATTTTTCAGCATGTCAGTTATATGCCTAACTATTTCAGCATAGTTAGGGATAAACCTTCTCAGGAAGTTGATGCGCCCTAGGAATACTTGTACCTCTTTCTTATTTCTGGGAAAGGCAATACCATTTATAACCTCTACCCTTTGAGGATCTATCTTCACCCCATCTTTTGTTACAATGTGTCCCAAAAGTTTTCCCTCTTCTAATGCAAATAAATATTTTTGAGGATTTAGAGAGAGACCATACCTTCTGCATTTTTCAAAGGCTCTATGTAGATGTTCAATATGCTCAGTATCATTCCTTGAAAATACAGTGATATCATCGAGGTAGACCACCAAGAATTTATCCTGCTCCCCAACAAAAGCAATGTCCATGGCCCTCTAAAAAGTGGCCCCTACATTAATCAGTCCAAAAGGCATTCTGGCATACATAAATGTACCCCATGGTGTGGTCAAAGCAGTATTATTTTTATCTTCTGGAAGTATAGCCACCTAGTTATAGCCAAAGAATCCATCCATCATCGACATCCTAGAAGCTCCAACCACTTTCCGTAGGATGTGATCCATCTTAGGCAGAGGGTAATTATCCTTTAAGGATGCTCTGTTTAAATTTCTGAAATCCATACACAGCCTTATTTCTCCTTTCTTCTTTCAGACAGGGACTAGGTTTGCCACCCACTCAGAGTACCTCAATGGCACAATTATTTTGGCCTTCAATAGCTTCTTAATTTCTTTCTCAATGGAGGGAAGCAGCAGAGGATTTATCTTTCTAAGCTTCTGCTTATGAGGTTTTGCATCTCCCTTCAGAGGAATTTTGTGCTGCATTATACTGATGTCAAAAGTTTTTAGGTCCTAATAAGACCATGCAAATACATATTTGTAAGACTCAAATAATTTCAATTATAACTCCTTTCATTCTTTTGGGACCTTCTTAGATAATTTTACAATTTTGGGATCAGCATCAATACCAAGATTCAGGTCTTCTACCTGACTTTCTTCTACCACTTTTCTTGGTTGCAGTGGGACATAATTTTTGTCAAATAATATTTCTAGAGGCACCAGCCCTCTAGGTATAACATTTCCCTTTAGCTGCAACACTTTATTACCTGCCATTTTTTCCTCCCAATTGTTTTCTGAAGTATCTCCGATCTCCTCTTCTTCACAATCATCAATCTCCATATTTGAGAATTCTCCTACTGTTTCTAGGAATCTCTTCATTTATTCTTCATCTTCAAATACCTGCCAGTGCTTGGTGTTATCTGGGATAGATGGTCGATAACGTACCTCAATTTCATACCTCAAGAGAGGGTTTTGAGGTGGGCGGAATGTACTAGCAGCCACGGCAAGAGAATCTTCCATTCTATTTTGTTCCCAGGGCATAAACTGGATATTAAATGCTAAGAATAAATTCTCCACCATGTCCCATACTTCATTCCTATAAGCCCTCAGTCGAGGATGTTTGGTTTGACATTGATTCTTGACTTGTCTGACCACCAGTTCTGAATCTGCCAGAACTTTTAAGCTTTGTATATTCATGATCCTAGCTGCTTGCAATCCTAACAGAAGTGCTTCATATTCAGCCACATTATTAGTGGCTTCATATTCTAGTTTGAAAGACAATGGCACCCAATTTCCTGTAGGAGAAATTAATAGTACTCCTGCTCCATTACCTTCTTTAGAATTTGCTCCATCAAAATGTAGTGTCTAGATTTCTGCTTCATGGCTCTCTGAGGGCTGCTCAGTCTTGATCTGGAAGAAGGATGGTTCATGAGCATAATCTTGATCTTCTTCCAGCATCAAGCATGAGAAATATCCTTCTTTACTGTAGAGTGGTGAATTAACAAAGTTGTCAGCCTTTGTAACCATCTTGACAAATCTAGTTTCTCTGTATAATCTCCTCTCTTGGCCACCAAAAACTGGTATAGTGGCATACGTTAAATCCAACTTGATTGGCCCACCAATTTTTTTTCCCCAGGACCTTGACAGTAGCATGCCGAAGCGAGATGGGATGTCAGCCACCACAATATCCATGACCACACTCTTTGCTGGGACTTGGGCCAAATTGACCACGAAATCCTTGATCATCCCTAGGCATTTAACTCTTTTGGAATCAAATGAATAGAGGTCCTTATATGGATGTGTGATTTGTAATCCTAGTTGTTCCATGACTGACAGAGGCATAAGATTGTGGGAAGCTCCAGAATCTAACATACAGTTATGTAGTAGCAGGTCATGAATCACTAGAGACACATAGAAGGGAGGAGTAGAGGGATCTAACTCTTCAACATGTGGGCCAAAAACTACCATGGGTATTTCTTCTTGAAGGTTGAGACTATCTGGGATGATTGGTGTTTCTGGAGGGAGCATGAAAGAGGTGACTTGAGATTGATATGCTGGCTGTTTCAACAGTTCAGTCAAGGGGACTAGGATTTTGACCTTTTCAAGTTCCTTTTGCAGACTGAAAGCAGGAGGGGAATTTTCTATCACAACCTCTTTGGACTCTTTATTTTCATCTGAGGGTTTGACTTCTTTTGACACAGGCTTGGCGTTAGGGGGAATGACTACTTTTGAAGAGGAAGGAATTGGATCATTAGACTGCAAAGGTTTGTTTAGAGGTCCCTTACCTTTGTCTGTGGCTTTCTGCATTGTTGATTCCTTCTGAGCAGGCTCCCCTTCTTAGTATTGAGTACGAGTCCTCTTCCTAGAAGATCTGAGATCGTATCTTCTATTGAAATACTCTTGCATAAAATTAGCAAATTTTTTACAATATTAGTCAATTTCTGAGTCTTCTGCGTCTCTAACCCTTTCTTCTTCTTGCAATGAGGACTCGGTTCCATCATTTCCTAGCAAGGGACATTCTACTTCATCACTGTTTGAAAAAGAAATATTTGCATCTTCCGGTCCATAGGCAGTGTCTTCAGTAGGATCATCTTCTGGACCTTCCAAGTACAATGGGTGTGGTACCTGGTCTTTTTTTTCTTTTAGCTCCCTTGGCAATATCTGCAGGGGTGGTTTCCTATACTGAGGATTGTATCTTCTATTTGGAGCATTGTAAAAATTCTTGGAGGCTAAATTCTTGGCCTCCAATTCAAGCTTAACCATTTTTTTAATCATTTTTCTCATTTCTTCCATTCTGTCATCAGGTGAGCCTCTGTCTTGATTAGAGGTAGATACCTCCTCTTTTCCCCTCCTTCTAGTATCTTGTTCAGATTTTCTCTTTGATTTTCCAGTGGAGGAAAAGTTTGCTTCCGATTCTAGTGCATCTGTCTGAGCATCATCCAGAGTAGCAGGCTTTCTTTCTCTGAGTGAAAAACCAAATCCTGAATCAAAGGCTGCTACAAAGAAAAATTTAGCAGCAGTTTGATGAGGCTTCATATCAGCAGGAAGACTCAAATACAATTTATTAAATCTCTTGATAAATTCTGATACCCCTTCATTATGTCTTTTCTTTAGTGTATTGAACTCAATGAGACAATGTCCATGATCTTTCTTCTCTCCCCATTTTCTGAGAAAAGCATTTTCCATTTCGTCCCAATTGGTTATGGAATGGTTTCCTAATTTCTTAAACCATTTACGAGCTTCACCATCAAGGGATTGCACAAATAGTCTCAAGACTACATATAAATGTTCCACATTGAAATTCTCAGCAAAAGAACAGAATACCTCCAGATGTTTTTGAGCATCAATTTCATTTTCCCCATTGAATCGGGGTAATATCTTCAAATAATCCTGTGGCATATTATTCAACACTTGAGGTAATGCCAGGGGAGCATATTTATTCAACAAGAAGCCTGGAACATTTGCCATTGGTGGAGGTGATGCAAAAGTTTGATGTGTCAAAGGAGGAAGAGGAGGAGGTGGAAGTGGAGTATGGATAACAATGACAATATATTGTACAGCAGCCTGAGGTGTTGATGGGAATAGTTCACGGTTAACAGCAGCTACTTCGATGACTTCCTTAACCTCTTCGGCCTCAGGAGTAGGGTGAAGATTCTCTTTATTTCTGACACCTCCCCGAGGTGGGCTATCTAAGTAGTATTCAATATTTTCTTCAATGGAGTAAGTATTTTCTACTTGGACTTCTTGAGAGGAAGAGGATGGATAGTCTTCTACAGAAAATTCAGGGATTTTAGTGCGTACTGATCGCCTTTCCTTCCAAATTCTTCTATGTATGATCTTCTCTGGGTCAGACACAGAGGATGTCTTTGGCTAAGACGTATCTGACCTCAGGTGTGGATTTCGAGGAGCCAGGAATGCAAATAGATTTATCTAATAAATGGATGTGGAGTCGCCAAGGTGAGGGATCTACAACTCTCAACTCTCCATGCTCACCTATTTAGAGAGTGAATAAAATTTTTTCAAGGCCCAGGGATTCTGTTTTTCTTAAATTCATTCCCTAGCAAGGGCGCCAGAAAGATGTTGTTGCTCCTAGAGACAGCCTAGAGTTGTGATAGACCAGTGCCTAGGACATCTTATCTTAGCAAGGAGCATATGGTATAACAAATGAAGTTATCGATAAAAATCTCTCATGCTATCTCTTGTAAAACAAGGAATGTTAATCTGAATAGGACCAAGACCTTCAGAAACTGACACAGAGGAAAGAATACTGCAGACGCAATATGTAAAACTCCAATATAAAAGCAACAGACAATTCAGAGATAGTTTACTGTAAAGAGGGCCGATTCAGAAATACCTCACAGAAATAAGTTATCAGAAGGTTCATGTAGTGAATGAAATATTAAGAAGATATTAGTTAACAGTGAGCTGATATCCAGATACACAATACCACCATGCATGGGCTTACCAATCTAATAATCCATACATAACAATAGCGTTTTAAAAACACCCTCCCCAAGCAACTAATATTGCAGAAATATGGTTTAGATGAATAGTGGAACAGAATATCATGCATGAGCCATATTTAAAGCGCTTGAATAATCCGAGTATGGGTATCAACTAGGATAAATCCATACCAAAAATCAGTGAGCCACTCGCATTCCAAAACATGATACAAGAAAGATGGATGAAATGAAATGATATATTAAAATAGCACATAAGAGAGAAAGTTACACACTGTGAAATACCAAAGACCAGAATCCTCTTTAACAGATGGAACTCCTCCTCACTAAGACCCTATGGGCTCTGAGCCTTCATACAAGAGTTCTACAAAATGTATACAAAAATCCTTTCACTGCATAATTTTCTGATAAAATCTGGAACCCTCAATAATCCGTTCTCTTAGGGTTTTATAGAAGAAACAAAAACCTAGTAAAAGAGGTAGGTGATGATCATTTAATTTGCCTAATTAAAGAAATATGGCGAGAATATATAAGCTCATACTTGCTTGATGAATTTGAGGTGATGTACGTTCTCTGTAGCCTATTTTCTGAAATAAATGCATTGGGTGAAACTTTCTTCAAGAACACGGTATAGAAATAAAACCATATGAACATTCTGTCTTTTCCTGAGAGAAAATCCTGCTGAAATAAAACCTGGAGGGTATTGTTTATAGTGCATCGTACCCTCTGTGTGATCCGGGATATCTTTGATCTGGTGCCTTTGTCTCCTAAACCTGAAATTACTGCCAAAAATATTAAATGCTAAATGTTGAAATCCTTTACCTTCCATTGATATTCTTTGCCGCAACATTTATGTCTCCATCTGTGAAATATGCCTCTTGAATGACACTGGGAAATTTTCCAAAGTCTAACCTTGTTTCTTTAATGGATGTCATGTCGTAGCAACTACCTAGGGCTTTCTTCATAAATTTCGCCTCTGAAAACTGGTCCTTCGATGCGTTCTCGGCTTCTGTAATGGAGGCTGTGAATAATGGCAATTTTTCGTCGTTGTAAACCTGCAGAACCCGCAAACTCGTCAAGAAACAAATGCATGGGGACAACGATGCAATGGAGATGATTGTGTAACAGAGCGACGTGATGAAATGACTGAAGCATGTGGGGTGGCGACGAAAAGTGTAGTGGAATGATGGCGGATGAACTGGGCAGAGGTTTTTAACGTAAAACAATGAAATTTTGACTTATGAATGGAATATATAATGGGAGGAGAAAACATGCAACACACACGCAGAACGGGTGACATGGAGGTATGGATTCAACTGACGGGGAGGAGAGTGATCAGGGCCGTCCGATCTTGGCGGAGATCGATGGCAGAAAATGCGTTGGAGGGAGATGGACCGTGGGCCAGGGGTACGGTTTCCCCTTGTTAACTTCCGTGCAGCTTCGAAGGGTGGTCATCGTTGGATGAAGACCCCCAGATCGGACGGTTGATAGCGATATTGCTGCACATATTTTGCTGAACAATAATGTGCGATGAAGAGCAGTTTTTCAGCCGTACGCAGGGACACGCGGCAGACAATGTATGGAATCGCTTCAATTTGAGAAATACCGCCCACCTCCGAAAGGTGGTGCGATGAATACCACTGGTTTGGAACAGTGTTTTTGGGCGCGGGGACCACAAAGGCGAGAGAGCTACGGGACATTGATTTATGGTTTGATCGGATGGTAGGTAGGTGGGCTACGGGCGCGACGGAGATGAATGAACGTTGTCCGATCTGTACAGATATACGGCTCAGAATGCGCCCGATATACATTTGATAGGCGTCTTTCGGTCTGGCGCATGGTCTAGTGCCTGGGTTATGCGGAGGAAAAGACAGAGGGGCTAGGGCTGGAAGGGATAAGCCTTTAATATATTAAATGTGTGATTTCGGCCCTTTATAATGTAATTTGAAGGCAAGAAAAAGGCAGCGCCAGGCAGAAAAATGACTTTTTAGGGCAGAAGGAGGGGGGTTCGAAAGGTTTAAGTGAAATTACTGGTCAAAATTTTGACAGGATGCTGACATGGTCAACACCCTTTTTCCCATGGGCCTTATTATCACTAGTTGAGGGTTTGTCACCAGCATGATATCCAGAGGCTAATTACAAAGGACGATTTGATTGGATGGATGACACTTCTAATACCCTCGGAAGACCAAGACAATTGCTAAGAGGGTGATCACCCTTGCATAGCTTGCAAGGGAATTTGACTTTACAGGGCTGATTGGAAGGATTTTCAACATCATTTTCACACGCAGCAATGGTTTTTTGGTTTCCCCCTTGCTTATTTTGTTTTTTCTTCTTCTTAGCTTCATGGTTACTAGATTCCATACTTTCTCCAGGTGAAGAGGAAGAACAAGGTGAATAAATAGATGAAGAGGGTGAGGAGTCAACTTAAGGATCAAAATGAGGTTGAAATTTTTCAGGTGGAGTCTAACTTGGTTGAGAAGTAGCTTGGACATTCGGAACCATGGGGGTTGAAAATAACCAAACTGGAAAACCAATGGTTAATCCTGGGAGGGGAAACGTTACAATATAGGGAGAACCAACATTTCCAAAAGAAGGAAAAGGACCAGGATTCCCATCTGATGGGATTCCCTATATGGATTAACTCATGAACTGTTGCCATTGCTCTCAACCTAAGATCTGATAAGGAGTTGTGCATGGGTAAGATGTTATTCCATGGGAAGTAAATTTTAGAATTCAATAACAAAAAATTAAAAAAAAAAAGGTAATCTAGGCATAAAGGATTATCAAGTATCCTTGAAATGCGATATACACCTTGGTAGAAAAATTATAAAAGAAATTACCAAGGAATTGATGTACTACAACCAATCTCCCCGAATGTTGTGTTCAGTGTATCACGTCTACAAGGATGCTAACTCGGTTAACTATGGCAGGCTTGCAACCTAGTGGTGTCTCCCCATATATACTCAACGATACATGGGAGTGTAGTCCGTAGTAGCGTTGACTAATGTGTAACCATATGATGGGAGTTTCCCCTTATAATTACCATACGTGGATCATAGTCCTATATACTTCCATGCATGGGACGGGATGTCATATCTAGAATGTAACATAGAGTTTTAGCGACATCTGTTATGCTTAACAACACCGGAACACATATCTAGCTTATATCTCTATATGTTTGCATTAATTTCAAATTCTCCTTAAGGTTAATTGAATAAATTTTAAAGTTAATATTTTATTATGTTTTAGTTTTGACTCAAAGGCGATGCCACTTGAATACCTATAATGCAACTAGCATGAGAAAATGATCCTTTCAATTCAATGAATGTTATTTATTTTAGGAAAAAGTTTCAAACAATGATGCAACAAATAAAAATGCAAAAAATGAAGCCCTTCCTAACCAGATCACTTTCACTATTCCAATTCAATTCAAAAAATTCAAAGATGAAAGTTATGTAATGTAATCTATTAACGCTCCACCAGTTCTCTGAAGGCTGAAAAGGAGAATGACAAAGGTAACCATAGACCACTTTGACCTATTAGCTAGCCCTACCGGTCTGAGAGGGATCTCTAAATGAGATCACAGTCAAGAATTGACTATGACACAGTATACTAGGCTAGATATTATAGGATCAGATAGGCTTTTAGAAATTTAGGGTTTGATGCCAGATTTGGGATGGAACCAAGTAGTTAGGTCTAGGGATCAAAGGGTTTACATTTGAAATGATATAAAGGAGAAAGGTAGAAGTGGATATATGGTGGCTTTAGGGTTTCTTAGGTGTAGTGGTGAGTCTGAAGAGGTAGAGGAATTTAATGAGCATGTTCATTCATGAATTTATTAAACTGGAAGCATGAAACGTAAGATGACATTTGCATATAAAAAAAGCTAAATTAATATAATTGTGCCTATAAATTGTAAGGAAAGCCACTCAAGATACAATATATAAAAAATGATATATAAATCATTAAATAAATACTATGAAAGAGAATATAAATGATCATAAACTCATTGCACATGAATTCCTAGATAATAACGACAACTGCATCCTTTGATTTCTGAAAATGAGAGTGAAAGTAAAAGCTACAAGATTACAATATTATGATGACCAACTAGTCAAACGACTCTGAAAATGATAGATATAGACCAAAAAACATCTCCCCTCTATCAGGGGTCGAATCCATTAATTGTGGAGCTGATTACATGATGAGCTCAACAAAACCCTAATTTGTAGTGGAGGTTAACCAATTCACATTATCATAGGAAACTAGATACATCTCATAAAAAATACATTATCAAGCATGTATCTAGCCTAATTTACCATTTACCAACTCAATTACATTTCATGACATCATAATTTCATCAATTACATCAGTAAAAAGTCAAACTAGGTCAAAATTTCAGTGAAAATTGCCTTCTAGAGAAAGTGTAGCAAAATCAAGAGAAAGCGTAGCGAGCTGGAAGAAAGCATAGAGAGCTCAAAAAAATTGACTTTTGGAGGCCTTCCAAGTGTCCAAATCAGAAACTAAATGTACCATTGGAAATCTATGGATGTTTGATACATGATAGGCTCATCAAGAACTGAAAAAGATGGCTCCTAGCCGTCCAAATATTCATTCTCCCAAGACTACTCAGAAATCACAGCGAAGGATTTAAAAACATGGCAGAAAGGTGATTTTTAGCATATTTTTGGGAATTTTGACCCCCCAGAAGTGTTTGACATGGAAAAATTGCTAACTCAGATTGATGTACTTTTCAAGACGAATCCCAAAATGTTGAGTTTTCCTCCAATGGAATCCCCCAACAAAAGCGTAGTGTGGCCCACACTACTATTGGAAATGTTGTCATTGATGGAAAACAAGAGAAGAAAAATAGCATAGTAGCAGTAGAGAGGTAGCAGAGATCTGAAGAGGATGTAGAGGTTCGAGACAGAGAATATAGAGGCAGAGCCGTGAAATGAAACGGTCAAGCAGCAGAGTGAGGTTGCAGAGAGTATAGTGAAACAGAGACAGGAGATACAGAGGCAGAGACAGAGAATACAGAGGCAGAGCCATGAAATGAAATGGTCAAGCAACAGAGAAAGGTTGTAGAAAGTATAGTGAAATAGAGACAGAGAATACAGAGGTAGAGCCATTATCAAATCCATTATGAAATGAAAACAGAGGGTGTGGAACCATGCAGAACGAGCGGAACCAAAAGGCAGAAGGAACAAATTGATAAATATACACTTCAGGTATAATGCAGGGTTAATGCACAATCTGTATATTTAAACGAAGAATGGAGATTAAATAAGAAATTGAAGAGAAATTATTAGAACTGGAACCCTAAGTCAAGAGAGGAACCTTGAATAAACAGTGAAACTAGAGTTTTGGAAACCAGCAGTATCGCGTGCACTTGGGAGCGATAAGTGGATTTTGTTTTTTGAACACGATCTATGTCGCTGATGGACACGTGTCTTTGGGTGGTATTTGGATACCACTTACATCGCGTAATTTTTGTGCGTTAACTTTCAGCCCAAAGAAAAATGTGATATTGTGCATCATCCATCGGATGGGGGTCCAAAGTTCAGTTGGAACGCGAGAATACATTGACCGTCTCATCTATGCGATGTTTAATGCAAAGAAAAAACCTGTGGGGCCAATCGTTATTTTATATTGACTTTGGTAATTTGCGTGGAGGTTTCATATAGCGTTTGTTGATGTCAGGGTGCATGAATTGAATGGGCAACGACATTAAAATTCCTAAGTCTGAGCCTTTATATTATATTGTGCTGATGGTTAGTTATTAACCAAGGTCAAGACTTATTACAATGTTGAGAAAGGCGGAGGTTATAACATATATTAATATAGGTTGATATATATGGAGCGGACCTTTGTAATTGGATTTATACGCTGAGCACAGGATATTCATATGCGTGGTATATACCTATGTTGAATTGTGATAAAGCCTAAGGTGGGCCGAATGCAGGTTGAGTTAGTCCACGTGAATTTGAATACATGGTAGAGTGTTCACATATAAGTTAAATACGTGGGTTTTATTATAAGGTTCATAATAAATTGAACGGGGCCATAATATATGTCCATATATTATAATTGATATGCAAGTCACCAAGGGGTGCTATGTATGATGGTTAGCATATAGCAGTACGTTGTGGGCCTGAACACTATTACATGAAGTCGGGGTTTGATATCTATTGCAATTTTAATATGTTACATGGCTAAGTCTATGCTGTGAGCGGAAACGTTAAATAAAATATGGAGCCCGAGAGGTTATATAAGTATATATATTAGTGCTGGGTTTAAATCTGAGTCAAAGACTTAATATAATGTTGACAGAGGATATTATCTATGTAGTGTGGGACCCCCTACATGAAATTTCGAGAATCTTAACCCAAGCTAAAGGATACATAAAAGCTGAAGCAGCTAAGTATATATATATATATATGTAGCACTTTATATACAAGGGACTGAAGTTACAATATAAAGCATATGTATTATATGCTTGTGCGCAAGATTAAAAGACCAAAAGGCTCCATTGTTCCGTTTTTAAAACAAATGATGTATTATAAGGTGGTACCCTCACGAATCGCATTAGAGAAAATCATAATAGCGGAACTTGTTAATAAAAGTTCCGATGGTGATTGCGGACCTGATATGTTATAAACGGTGATTCTCATATTTTTTTGAGTTCCGGCTTAAGTGCATCGAAGTGATTCATCGCATCGGAAGTAAAAGTGCGATTGAAAAATTTGTTGAATATTGCAATCGTGATGGTGCGATCCAATCTCAACCATCGAATCATTGAAGATTGCAATCGTTGGATCTAAAGAAAGTCAGAGCGGGGTCTACAGTGACCCATCGCATCAGCAGAGATTCAAACACATGAATTTAAGCTTTTCCTTTGTGAAAACCCTTCGACGGGTAAAATAAATTGTAACACAGAATATTGAAATGCTGAAACATTATATGGTGGGGCCTTTGCTAATCGCATCGGAGAATTCCAATCGCATCAGTGCAGTGAAGTGCAGTGAACAGTGAACCATCGCATCAGAGTAAAGCAGAACATCAAAACATAACATTGAAAGTTTCGATTGCGATCAATTGCGTCGGAACCTTCGCAAGAGGTGTAATCGCATTGGGGCATAAGAAAAGATCGAATTGTGAGACCAAAAAGGCATTTTATATATTAAAATGGTCTATTATGATTATATCACCAAGAGGAATTTGTGTTATACAGAAATGGTAGTTTATATGTTAAAAATGCTTTATTATTATGTCGAGAGTTGAATTGTGTTATATAAAAAGCGCAGTTACATATATGTAGCAGTTACACCACGGTAGTGAACAGGAGAGCAAGCAGAGCTGAAAATGACAGAGATAGTCACAGAAAAGACAAATAAACAATGATCCAAAAATGAATGGGTTGATTTTTAATCCATATTGTAACTGAATGTAAATGTTTTTTAATTGGTTTATATTATTTGTGATGCACTGGCAAGTCTCCGTAGGAAACAAAACTCCACTGTAAAACTGAAAGTTGTATAAATTGCTGAAGTTTTCTGAATGAGTTGGATAAAGAAGTGAGGAGGCAGAAGGCAAAGATTCAGGGCTATTCACTTTGAATTCCCTATGGAATACGAATAGCTATGAGGCAATCTATATAAAGGATATCAAATTGATATGCATAAAGAGGTTAGAGAATGCAGAGTATGAAGAATTGAGGCAGAGAAGATAAGAAGGAGGAGGAGCAGAAAGAGATGCTACAGAACAGAGTTGATATCTAAGCTAAATCATAAAATGTTTTCTTTTGATAGAATGAGGAAGTTGGAGCTTCCCTATCAAGTTGAAGCTTGATATATGTCAGTTGTAGCTGACTGAGGTTGGAGCCTCCTGTAGGTTGGTGCCTACAGAAAACCAGTGGTGAGAGGGAGTTGGAGCTTTCCTTTGCATCACAACAATAATAAGATGCGGTTTTATCCCTTTTTGGGTTTCCACTTATATCTACTATCTGTGTGTGTGTTGCCTATATGTTGATATGCTCTATCCAATCTGCTTAATACTTGCTGCTCTCATAATAATTTTTGTGTCACATTATATTAATACTTACTGCTACATATTAAGACTGTTCACATATAAAGTTGATTATAAAATTAAGTTGTAAATAAGCTTGATGAAAAGTTTTAAAAAGCTCATGTATGTGTTAAACTGATTCCCCCCCCCTTGCTCAGTTTAACCAAGGATTCAAAAATTGATATCAGAGCAGGTTCCTTTTGTACCAGTTTAACAACTGAAAGGAGATCCTAGGTCCCTAGGATGGCTAGTCAAGAAGGAAGCTCAACCAATAAAGTCCCTTTTTTCATCAGTGCTAATTATGCCTTCTGGAAAATCAGAATGAGAGCATACATAATGTCTCTAGGAATAGAAATTTGGGCTGCTGTGGAATTTGGATATGCCCCAAAGGCAACTGAATCATAGAAAGAAGCTAAACAAGATTTTGTAGCCAATGCAAAGGCCATGAGTGCAATCCTAAATGGACTGTGTGAGGCAGAATTTATCAAATTAATGCACAACAAGACTGCGAAAGAGATGTGGGACACTCTAGAGAACATCCATGAGGGAGACAAGAAGGTGAAGACTGCCAAACTTCAAGTCTATAGAGCCCAATTTGAAAATTTAAAAATGAATGATGATGAAGATATTGCTAGCTTCTTTTTAAGGGTTGCAGAAATAGTAAATAACACGAAAGCTCTAGGGGAAGCCATAAAAGAAGCTGTAATTGTTCAAAATATTCTGAGATCTCTTCCACCCAGCTTTAACCCCAAGGTTTCTGCCATAGAAGAAACAGTTGATTGGGAAACCTTGACCATGAGCCAGTTACTTGGAAATCTAACAGCCTATGAGATGAGACTCCCACAGAAGAAGCCAAGTGTGAGGGAGGCAGCCTTTAAGACAAAGAAGAAGAAAGAAGAAAAGGAAGATATATGCTCTTGCTCTGATGAAGAAGAGGACAAATTTGTCAATAAATTGGATAGAGGCTCAAGTAAATATAAAGGTAAACTTCCATTCAAATGCTTTAACTGTGGAAGAGTTGGACACTATGCTGCTAAGTGTCCTCATAAGAAAACAAGGAATCAGGCTCAAGAATTAGAGAAAACTATATCAAAGAACTGGCAGAAAGGAAATATATTCAATAGAAAATCTTTCTATGCTCAACAAGACAGGAATGCATGTGAAGACTCAAATGAACCCTTAAGCGAAGAAGGAACCTGTGAATTTATGTTGATGGCCATAGAAGAATTTGAAGGACTCCTTCTAGAAGATGAAGAAGAAGGTGAAGTTGATCTTGAGGGGGAGCTAAGAAGTGCCCTGGAGGAGATTGACAGACTCAAACTAAAGTGCAGAAAATAGAAAGACATTCTTCTCAACTATGTAAGAGAAGAAAAAAATTCAATAGTCCTCATTCAACTGAAAGTAGAGCTTGAAGAAGCCAAGAAGATAGAAGACATGTTACTTAATCAAATCAAGTATAAAATTCAGGAACAAGAGAAGTTGGAAGAAGAAGTAGTATGCTTGAGGAAGAAATTAGAAAATGCCCAAAGGAAAGTGTCAATAAATTCTTCTCAAATGACAAGCTCTGGTAAGTTGAATGAAATTCAGGATGCTCAAAGATCTCCTCTGATAAAAATTGGGATAGGCTATGAAGGAAAATTAAGTAAAGGCAAAGAAAAGGAAAACAAAAATATTATTTTTGTAAAATAAAATAAGGATGATAAAGCAGCTCAAATGATTCCTACAAAAGAAGAAACATGCAATGAAGGAGACAGAAACCAGAAGGAACCTCTAATAACAAAGAATGAAATAAATACTCATCCAACATAAAAATTCTTAGATACCCCTGAGTATGTCAAATTTGGAAGCCATCAAAGGAGATTCTTCCCTCCTATGAAAAATGCCACCTGTTATGCCTGCCACAAGCTGGGACATATTGCTACATACTATCATACAAGGAGGAGTAATTCAAACTAGCAAAGGATGCCAATAGTGAAGAGACTATCTCAAGCAAACAAATGGAGAAGACGACCTCTCATCAGGTATGCAAATTGTTTCTATGGATACTATTTTTACTGTAAGGAATTTGGCCATAAAATCATTGAATGCAGAAAATATGGACAAAGATTGATGTTCAAAACCTCAAGGAGGTTTATTAATCATGGAGATTTTACTCACACTCATAATCATGCTAAAAATATGATTAAATGTTGTGTATGCAATAAAATTGGACATATGCCTTCCAAATGTCCTCTCAGAGAATGTGGGTCATCATCTCAGAAAAGGTACCAAACAAAAGGATGCATGTAGTGGAAAAAGAAGGTGAATAAATGTGATCTGGCTCCAACAGCTCAAGACCTGAAAAGCCAATGGTATTTGGACAGTGGTTGCTCAAAGCATATGACTGGAGATAGAAGCAAGTTTATAACTTTTGATGAAAAGAAATCTGGTAATGTTACTTTTGGTAATGATAAAGCAGGAAAAATCAAACGAAAAGGCTCAGTCAGCATAAACAATGATAGAGGAAAGGCCCAAGATGTACTATTTGTGGATGGGCTGAAGTAAAATTTTTTGAGTGTCTGTCAAATGTGTGATAGAGGCTGTGAAGTTATTTTTAGAGCACAAGACTATGAAGTCAGATCAAGCACCACAGAGAAGACTTTGATCAAAGGTGTTTGAATCGAGATTAATGTCTACATAGTGAAAGAAGAGAATGAAGCATGCCACCTTAGCAAACTTGAGGAGTCATGGTTACGGCATAGGAGATTGGGACATATTAACTTCGACCATATCATCGGACTAAGCAAGAAGAAAGTAGTTAGAGGTATGCCAGCAATAAAAAGGCCTTCAAATACCATATGCAAATCTTTCCAATTGGGCAAACAGACCCAGACATCCTTTAAGACCAAATATGAACTATCAACAAGTAGGCCACTTCAGCTTGTACACATGGACCTGTGTGGACCTTCAAGAACTAAAACATCAAGTGGAGAATCCTACTTCATGCTGATAATAGATTATTTCTCAAGAATGACATGGGTTGCATTTCTAAAATATAAATCGGAAGCACTTGAGAAATTCAAGATATTCAAGGCATTGGCAGAAAATCAAACAGGATGCAAGCTAAAGTACATCAGATCAGACAGAGGAGGTGAATTCACAGACTATGAATTTGCAAACCTATGCAATGAACATGGGATAAAACAATAGTTTACCATTGCAGAGAGAAAAATAGGTTTGTACAACAAATTTCCAGAGCCATGATGCAAGAAAGTAACATTCCCCGAACCTTTTGGGCAGAAGCAGTACACACAGCTATGCATATTCTAAACAAATCTCATTTAAGACCAAACAGTGACAAGACTCCTTGTGAACTATGGCATGGTAAACCAGCATCAATCAAGCACTTTAGAGTCTTTGGAAGGAAGTGTTACATAAAGAATAATGATGAAAATCTGGGAAAATTTGATGCAAGAGTAGATGAAGGAATATTTTTAGGATATGCATCTAAGAGTAAAGGTTACAATTGCTACAACGAGACTCTTTGAAAAATTGTAGAAAGCATTGATGCAAGATTTGATGAAGAACTACCAAACAAGACAAGAAGTACAGACTGTAGAAATCCTCCAGAAGGTCATGAAGAGGAGAACCAAGATGATGATGAAACAAGTAAGACAACAGAAGATATTGAATTGAGCTCAAAAGGCCCCTCAAGATACACTCAAAAGAACCATCCAGAAGATCAAATCATTGGGGACAAAAGTGTAGGAGTCCAGACAAGAAGACAGCTAACTGAACAAACAGAAGAGGTATACCTAGCTATGCTATCACAAATAGAGCCAAAGAAGTTTGAAGAAGCCAGCAAGGACAAGTATTGGGTGAATGCTATGAATGAAGAATTGGAACAAATTGGGAAGAACAATACCTGGGAATTAGTTCCAAGACCCACTGAGAAAAATGTCATAGGCTCAAAATGGGTATTCAAGAATAAACTAAATGAACAAGGACAGGTAATTAGGAATAAAGCAAGACTTGTATGCAAGGGATATTCAAAAATTGAAGGTCTTGATTACGACGAAACATTTTCCCCTGTAGCCAGAATGGAAGCTATCAGAATGTTTCTGGCCTTTGCATGCTACCATGACTTCAAGGTATATCAAATGGATGTGAAATCTGCCTTCCTGAATGGAGATCTAGAAGAAGAAGTCTACATGGAACAACCAGAAGGATTCTCATTAATAGATAAAGAAGACTATGTGTGCAGACTAAAGAAGTCTCTATATGGACTGAAACAAGCTCCTCGTGCCTAGTATTCAAGGCTGGATAAGTACTTGCAAAAACAAGACTTTAAGAGAGGAGGAGTAGACAACAATCTGTACATAAAAGCCCATGAAAATGAACTCCTGATTGTTGTAGTATATGTTGATGAAATTATGTTTGGAAGCAACAAAGGTGAGTTAGCAAAAGGATTTGCTGAAGAGATGAAATCAGAGTTTGAGATGTCTATGATTCGAGAGCTCACTTTCTACCTAGGACTTCAAATTCAGCAAAAGAACACAGGTACATTTATCTCACAAGAAAAATACTTAAAAGAGATGTTGAAAAAATTCAAAATGGAAGACTACAAACCTATGTCAACTCCAATGATCACTGGATGCAAGCTATGTGCTAATGATGGATCTGCTGATATAGATCAAAGACTTTACAGATCCATGATAGGAAGTATTCTATACCTAACATCATCTATACCAGACATTATGTTGGCAGTAGGACTTGTGGCTAGATATCAAGCAGCACCAAAACAAAATCACCATATAGCAGTCAAAAGAATATTCAGATATCTACAAGGAACTGTACAGTATGGGCTATGGTATCCAAAAGGAAAGAGCTTCACTTTGAAATCATATATAGATGCAGATTGGGCCAGCTATGTGGATGACAGGAAAAGCGCAAGTGGAGGTGCATTCTACTTGGGAAAAAGTCTGGTGGCATGGCTAAGAAAGAAACAAACATATATCTCTCTATCTACAGCAGAAGCAGAATACATAGCAGCAGCAGCATGTTGCACACAAGTCATGTGGATGAAACAAACCCTCCAAGACATGAAGGTAAGCATTGATGAACCTATATCTATCAAATGTGATAATACAAGTGCAATAAGTATATCAAAAAATCATGTACTTCATTCAAAAACTGAACACATCCCAATCAAGTACCATTTCCTAAGAGAAGAAGTAACACAGAAGGTAGTGAAGTTGGAATATGTTCCAACAAAATAACAAACAACAGATATATTCACAAAACCTCTTGCTAGAGAGCCATTCGAATATTTGAGAAACAAACTAGGGGTAGTGTCTTCAGATGCTACTCTCTGACATAAAAAGAAAGCTTCATTCCAGGGGGAGAATAGAAAAGAAGACATCATTCCAGGGGGAGATCGGTCAACAAAGAGAGTCACAAAACAGCTAGAGCAACTAAGCAGAGCATGAAACAGGTCCTCAAGATCAGTGTAACTTGGACGAGATTTAAAAGCACCCTGGGAAATGAGCAACCCTTTGCCATTGATGTCAAAGGGGGAGGAAAAGCAAGCAACAGAAGAAAGGGTCCTAAAAGGCAAGTAGAGGAAGTGTATTGCCATCAATGCCAAAGGGGGAGACTATTGGAAATGTTGTGATTGATGGCAAAGAAGAGAAGAAAAATAGCAGAGTAGCAGCAGAGAAGTAGCAGATATATAAAGAGGATGTAGAGGGTCGAGACAGAGAATACAGAGGCAGATCCGTGAAATGAAATAGTCAAGCAGTAGAGTGAGGTTGCAGAGAGTACAGTGAAATAGAGACAGGAGATATGGAGGCAGAGACAGAGAATATAGAGGTAGAGTCGTGAAATGAAATGGTCGAGCAACAGAGAAAGGTTGCAAAAAGTACATTGAAACAGAGATAGAGAATATAGAGGCAAAGCCATTAACAAATCCATTATGAAATAAAAACAGAGGATGTGGAACCATGCAGAACGAGCGGAACTGAAAGGCATAAGGAACAAATAGATAAATATACACTTCAGTTATAATGCAGGTTTAATGCACAATCTATATTTTTAAATGAATAATAGAGATTAAATAAGAAATTGAAGCGAAATTATTAGAACTGGAACCCTGAGTCAAGAGCGAAACGTTGAATAAATAGTGAAACCAGAGTTTTGGAAACTAGCAGTATCGCGTGCGCTTGAGAGCAGTAAGTGGATTTCGCTTTTTGAACGCGATATATGTCGCTGATGGACATGTGTCTTTGGGTGGTATTTGGATACCACTTACATCGCGTAATTTTTGTGCGTTAACCGTCGGCCCAAAGAAAAACGCGATATTGCACGTCATCCATCGGATGGGGGTCCAAAGTTTAGTTGGAACACAAGAGTACATTGATTGTCTGATCTATGCGATGTTTAATGCAATGAAATATCTTGTGGAGCCAATCGTTACTTTAAATTGACTTTGGTAATTTGCGTGGAGATTTCATATAGCATTTGTTGATGTCGGGGTGCATGAATTGAATGGGCAGCGACATTAAAATTCCTAAGTCCGAGCCTTTATATTATAATGTGTTGATGGTTAGTTATTAACCAAGGTCAAGACTTATTACAATGTTGAGAAAGGCGGAGGTTATAAAGTATATTAATATAGGTTTATATATATGAAGCGGACCATTGTAATTGGATTTATATGCTGAGCACAACATATTCATATGCGTGGTATATACCTATGTTGAATTGTGATAAAACCTAAGGTGGGTCGAATGCAGGTTGAGTTAGTCCACGTGAATTTTAATACATGGTAGAGTGTTCACATATAAGTCAAATACGTGGGTTTTATTATAAGGTTCATAGTAAATTGAACGGGGCCGTAATATATGTCCATATATTATAATTGATATGCAAGTCACCAAGGGGTGCTATGTATGATGGTTCGCATATAGCAGTACGTTGTGGCCCGAGCGCTATTACATGAAGTCGGGGTTTGATATCTATTGCAATGTTAATATGTTACATGGCTAAGTCTATGTTGTGAGTGGAAGCATTAGATAAACTATGGAGCCCGAGAGGTTATATAAATATATATATTAGTGCTTGGTTTAAGTTTGAGTCAAAGACTTAATATAATGTTGATGGAGGATATTATATGTGTAGTGTGGGACCCCCTACATGAAATTTCGAGAATCTTAACCCAAGCTGAAGGATACATAAAAGCCGAAGCGGCAAAGCATATATATATATATATATATATATATATATATGTAGCACTTTATATACAAGGGACCGAAGTTACAATATAAAGCATATGTATTATATGCTTGTTCACAAGATTAAAAGACCAAAAGGCTCCATTGTTTGGTTTTTAAAGCAAATGATGTATTATAAGGTGGGACCCTCATGAATCACATCGGAGAAAATCATAATAGCAGAACTTGTTAATAAAAGTTCTGATGGCGATTGCGGACCCGATATGTCATAGACGATGATTCTCATATTTTTTTGAGTTCCAGCTTAAGTGCATCCGAGTGATTCATCACATCAGAAGTAAAAGTGCGATTGAACAAATTGTTGAATATTGCGATGACGATGGTGCGATCCAATCTCAACCATCAGATCATTGAAGATTGCAACCGTTGGATCTAAAGAAATTCAGAGTGTGGTCTACAGTGACCCATTGCATCAGCGGAGATTCAAACACAAAATTTTAATATTTTCCTTTGTGAAAACCCTTCGGCAGGTAAAAGAAATTGTAACACAGAATATTGAAATGCCGAAACATTATATGGTGGGGCCTTTGCTAATCGCATCGGAGAATTCCAATCGCATCGGTGCAGTGAAGTGCAATGAACAGTGAACCATCACATCGGAGTAAAGAAGAACATCAGAACATGCCATTGAAAGTTTCGATTGTGATCAATGGCGTTGGAACCTTCGCAAGAGGTGTAATCGCATCGGAGCATAAGAAAAGATCGATTTGTGAGACCAAAAAGCATTTTATATATTAAAATGGTCTATTATGATTATATCACCGAGAGGCATTTGTGTTATACAAAAAGGGCAGTTTATATGTTAAAAATTCTTTATTATTACGCCGAGAGTTGAATTGCGTTATATAAAAAACGCAGTTACATGTATGCAGTAGTTACACCACGGTAGTGAACAGGAGAGTAAGAAGAGCTGAAAAAGACAGAGACAGTCACAGAAAAGACAAATACACGGTGATCCAAAACTAAATGGGTTGATTTGTAATCCATATTGTAAGTGAATGTAAACGTTTTTTAATTGGTTTACATTGTTTGTGATGCACTCGCAAGTCTCCGTAGGAAAAAAAAATCCACTATAAAAATGAAAGTTGTATAAATTGTTGAAGTTTTCTGAATGAGATGGATAAAGAAGTGAGGAGGCAAAAGGCAAAGAGTCAGGGCTATTCACTTTGAATTCCCTGTGGAATATGAACAGTTATGAGGCAATCTGTATAAAGGATATCAAATTGATATGCAGAAAGAGGTTAGACAATGTAGAGTATGAAGAATTGAGGCAGAGAAGATAAGAAGAAGGAGGAGCAGAAAGAGATGCTATAGAATAGAGCTGATATCCAAGGTAAATCAGCGAATGTTTTCTTTTGATAGAATGAGGAAGTTGGAGCTTCCCTATCAAGTTGAAGCTTGATAGATGTCAGTTGTAGCTGACTGAGGTTGGAGCCTCCTGTAGGTTGGTGCCTGTAGAAAATAAGTGGTGAGAGGGAGTTGGAGCTTGCCTTTGCATCACAACAATAATAAGATGTGGTTTTCTCCCTTTATGGGTTTCCACTTACATCTGCTGTCTCTGTGTGTGTTGCCTATGTGTTGATATGCTCTATCCAATCTGCTTAATACTTGCTACTCTCATAATAATTTTGGTGTCACATTATCTTAATACTTCCTACTACATATTAAGATTGTTCACATATAAAGTTGATTATAAAATTAAGTTGTAAATAAGCTTGATGAAAAGTTTTAAAAATTTCATGTATGTGTTAAACTGATTCACCAACCCCTCTCAGTTTAACCAAGGATTCAACAATTGGTATCAGAGCGTGTTCCTTTTGTACCAGTTTAACAACTGAAAGGAGATCCTAGGTGTCTAGTCAATTTAGTGTTCCTAAATTGATGTCATAAATTGTCAACCAGGGCTAGTAAACTGCTGAAGTGAAGTGCACCATATGTGCCTAAGTAACCTCTTCCTACTTCGTTGTGTTTAGTGTTTAGTGTTTTATGTTTTCATGTTAAAAGGAAAGGAACTAAGTTGTTGGCAAAGAGAAGTTATTGATCACTGAAACAGAGCAAAGTCTAGACTATAAATGATACCTAAGAACAGAGAAGACTAATTCACAGATTGCAGAACTTGGCAAGAAAGAAATAACTCTTCACAGATTGCAAAACTTGAAAATGAAAATAACTCATAACATGAACTCAATCCAATTCATTACATTAGAAGTATGTTGGAACAACTTTGAGAAAAGGATAAGTTTAATGCAATGAGGTTCTTCTAAGCAAACCATAACTTACAATATCACAGAGAAAATCTCTTCTATGGTTAGACATTTGTTGGAACACATTTAGAAAAGACTATTTGCAACATGGTAAGGATTTATACTCTAAATAGACCTATGATACTAAAATTAAACCATTATGCAGCTCAATATATCATTGTTAAACCTCATTCATATATTAGAAATCTTTTGGAATAGTTTTGGAAGAAGGCAGTTTGGAAAATTATGAGAAGCTGCAGAACATTCAAGACTTCAAAATGACATTGCCAATTCTTGTCCTATGATAATGATATATTAGCAGATATTTATAACAAGAAGATTTTGTAAATAATGAAGGCCTTTCAACTAGCTAACAAAACTTAAAATACATTAGACAAGACTGAACTGATATGCAACTAAATTCTGGAATACTACAACTAAGCTAAAATGCAATTAATCATTAAAACATTACAGTTGAACTAAAACACAATTAATTTCTAAAACACTACAGCTTTATCTCATTCAGTGTTAGTGGTATGTTGGAATAATTTATAAGAACAAGACTGCTGTAACATTTGATGTAGGAAAGCATAAAACATAAAGTTCAGAAAAAATATGTAAACTAGGAACAAAACAGAGCTAGAATTACTTATCTAAACAAAATGCACAGAGCTTCTCGGGCAGTAGGGGCCCTCTACCACCAGATCAGCATACAAATCTCTTCAAGATTGCTTCAAATCATGTATTAAATTTTCTCCTCTTTCATTGAAGAAAAATGCTTCAAAACAGAGTATTATGGTCTTGGACAAGTTTAACAATAAAACATCCACCAGCTCCCTCTCGGTCTCCCGAGTGATTCTTATAAGAGAAATACATAACTACCCTTGAGAGGAAATAGGAAAAGTTGTCTTTTTCAATTAAAATTGGATTAGAACTCTTGTGGAGGCCTCGTACTGTGCTTGAATACATATGTACAGTCCTTGTCCCGGTAGGAATCTGCTTCTTAGTTTTGGTCTCTTCCACGTGCATAACCGCTTGGAGATTTTTGCTCAGACTTCGTGGGGAGCAAGGAATGATGTGGATGAGGTTTGGAATTCAACCATATGCGTTTTTCCTTCAGACAACACCTATAACCCATTTAAACACTAAAATAGTTTCGGAACGCGGGATCAGCTACGGAACGTCTGTATTCTGTAGTTATTTTGCACAAAATTATTAAAACAGAAAAAACCATGAAAATACAATATGTTAATCAATTGCATGTAACCTTTAAGAAATCCTAATCATTCTTCATTAATTTTAGGCTTATGAAGTGATAAAAGAATGATGAAATGAAGTGAAGGTTTGTAAAAGAGAAGGCAATTCTAGGGCTCAACATACCCCCACTGAAAAACTATTGCATGTCCTCATGCAATTTCATCAAAACTAATTCCATGTGCTCTGAAACCTCTATTAGAACATCCAACCTTATCTTTCTACTTCTTTTGGCCCTAATCTATTTTCTAATCTCTGTTAAATTTTCAGAATTTGGTTCTTCATCTTCCTCCTGTAGTGGAGTCTCAAGTTTATTTTCAATAACCATGTCATTTTTTCTTCTTCTGCTCCATCAAAAGATTTGGCAAACGATTTTGTAATCTCCTTATGGAAGCCATCAAATTTCTCTATAAAATTTAACCTGCCTGCTTGTTGTAATAGCTCCTTGACTTGTGGATATCCTTCCAAATACTTGACTCCAACTGGTTCTGTCCTGACAATTAGCCACATTCCTCCTCTGTGTAGATTATCTTCCTTTCAGAATTACTTTTCTGTGCTTGAAGCTAGATTGACTACAGAGTCTAATGCTTTATTTTTGAAACTATATCTCTATGTTTGAAGATGGATTAGCTGTAGAATGATGCTTCACCCTCAGAATTACCTCTCTGTACTTAAAGATGGATTGGCTCCAAATTGTAATGGAGGTGAATGGATGGAGGTAATTAAGCTATAAGGGAAAATGAAGTGGCTATGGATCTGATGGAGAATTTATGATGAACTTGTGGTGAAATAAGTGAATGATACAATCTTAAGGAGATGTGGACTAGTAGGTTACTTTTGTGATTATGACCATTACTCATTAATCAAGGTTTTAATGAGGACCGTTATGGAATGTTGGATAAGGGACATGGCCAAGATATTTTAATCAATTCAAATGATAGGTTGTTTAGGAAACATATGATTATACACATTGTATCTATTTCATGTTTTAACTTTTTGCTATTAAAATAATTTTCACAATTTACCTCAGAATTTTGACCTTGTTAATTGCTATGTTTGATGTTGTTCCTTTGGTCCTCTTTTAGCATGTTGGTCTTCAAAACAGAATCCTTCAATTTTCTGTAATCATCATCTCTTTGTAGGTTTTACAATTGTGTTAGAACTGCTGAATAAGATGTGGCTACAACATGCAATCTGTAAAAAGAAATGAAGTATGAGTATGGAATATGGATGTGAAATGTAATGGAGTGAAAGTGGAATATGACTTGTGAAATGGAATGAAAGTGGCATGAGATGGAGTGAAAGTGGAGTGAGATGAAGTGGAATTTTAAGATGAAATGAATTTTGCAATTTCTCTCAAATGGTACATCAGATTGCCTTGAAATTTTCTAAGGTTGTTACCAATATTATTATGCATCTTCCGATGAAAAATCTCAGCCATTAGTTGCACGAATCTCCCGAAAAATGAGAAATGGCTGTAGGTGAAAGTGGTGAATTTCTTGAAGAATACATACTAAAATTTTCTGAATTTTTTTGTGTTTATTCACCCTACCTCAATGCATTTACCATAAAAATTTCAGGACCAACGGATGCACGGTTTGAAATTTATGATAAAATCAATTTCTGCCATGTTTCACCCTTCATTCTGCCAATGTTGTAACAAAAAAAGTATGCCACGAACTCATTTTAAGGATGAATTGGGTGATTCAAAAGGGAAACTGTGTATTTTTACCTTTTCTACTGCCACATGCTTTTAGAATTTCATTTTGATGAAGAAAAGGCGATGTTGTGCAAAAATACTGAAATCTGTCCTAATCTGTCCATAATGTTGAAAAATGAAAATATGCTTTAAAACCCCATCTGAAACACCCTTAAAATTTGCTTTTTTTCAAATTCTATCCGCGTTTTACTCAATTTATCATATTCTGAGAAAACCCAGAAGCTCAAAATTTTTTATTTCTGCTCTAGTCTCTTGCAATATTTGCGCCAAAACTGCCTCTGGAAAAAGTTGCAAAAAACAAAAACAGGCTACTACAACAATAGCTGCAGAAACTGCCACTTTCCGCAACTGTTGTTGAATTGACAAAAATATGAACATGTTGCTACAAGAAACAAATAAAATGTACTGCTACAAGTTGTTGTTGATTCCATAAAACCATTAGTCTTCATCAAAGCCAACATTCATGGTACAATTCTTACCATGCGAATAAATGTGTCGAAATCGAGCATGGGAAGAAATCATTGGATTACCGATCAATGATGAAAATCGTTAACCAATGCGAGACAAATCACCGATAATGTAAATGAGTGTCAAGGTACCTCAGTGCATCTTGACAGGGATGAATGAATGTGTCGAAGTCGAGTCGCCTGCAAGATTTGACAATCAAGAGACATTGTTGTATTCCCATTGTTATCAACTAGGAGGCTTGCCATTGATGAATGCAATCTCCAAGGCACTCCAAATAATCTCTAATCTTGATCCCAGATAAAGTCTTGAGGTCGATGGGACAAGATCTGTTGGAAGGTGGACCTTAAGGAATTCCACATCATCCAACTCGAGCATAGAACCAAAAATGATTTGAAGAACCATGAAAGATTGAAACCATCATGAAATTGTAGAACTTATTGTGAACTTTTCTCGCCAGTTGCCTGGTTTTCAAGCAAAGCTCATGTCCAATTGCGCCAACAAGCTGGTTTTCACAATAGGACTTATTTTTCTCTTTACTTTTTTTTTTTTTTTATGTCCTACTCTACTTGAAAAAGAAAATCTTGTTCAAGTATATGAATACTTCCAATGGAACCATGTCTGTAACAAGATGATAGATAAACTCATATGCAGGTTTGAAAGACACTCTTTGATATGTACCTGTATATGAGATGCCAACTGTCTTGATTTAGATGATGTCAGAAGATATTGAATAATTGAGCATTGGGATCCGATGACTGACTTAAACCAAGATTCAATGTAATCTTGTCTTCCTTGTCTTTCCTCTATCATGAAATGAAAATCTTCGGAGATGTGATCTTCATTCATAGAATCTGGTGATAGGCATGCATGAGACTTTTCAATCTCTAGTTCCAATAACTTCTCTTCATCAACAGACATCCATGATTCTTGGACCTTATCTGAGTCTTCTTCTTCTGGTTGTTGTTATTCAATGATAGCTGGTGAATCATTTTGCAATACCTCAAAATTGTAAGTTGATTAAGGTGTTTTATTGTTGAGGATATGAAATGGTTGTGGAGGTAGTGGAGTGGGAATGAATTTTTGGGGTGCTTGTGTGGATGATAATGGGAAAGGTTGAATTGAGGTCAAATGAGGGTGATTTTGATGTTGTGGTGGAGGCGAATGGTATGAATAACATTGATGATGGTATTGAGGATAGAGAGGGAAAGATTGAGGATATGATGGATTTCCTTTATAGGGCCTTTGCCAACTTTGTTGCCAAGATTGGTTTTGAGGTTGGGATTGAGATGGCCAAGGTTTCCAAGGTTGGTTTTGAGGTTGGGATTGAGATTCCCAAGGTTGCCAAGGCAAGGGTGTTTTCCAATTACCTTGAGATTGTTGTGCATAACCTTGATACTGTGCATAAGGATATTGCATCGTATTGGGTTGATGAGGCTGCCATAGTCCTCTTGGAGCTACATAAGAAAGTTGCTCTTGTGCTTGATTTGCTCCATTATCCTTTTGGTAAATTGCCTTCAACCCTGGTAATGATGGGCAATCTTCAGTAGTATGTGATCCTGCACAAATTTTACACATTTTAATGTTATCAAGTGGACATTCATGCAAAGCATGTTTCTTTCTACATTTAGGGAAAAATATGGATGAAGCAACTTTTTGCTTGTTTTTCATTCTTGGCATGTCAGTTTATTCATTTAAATTACCAAGAATGTTTAGCAAATTGTTAGGTTCAGTTTGACTTACCAATCCTGATGCTGACTTACTTACTTTTGCCATAAATGGATCTTGAGAGGACCTTACACACTTTGCTTTTCCTCTTGATATGTTCTTGCACAGTTCACAAATTTCTTGAAATGGCAATTGATAGACATCTCCTTTTCCCACAAGATTAAGAAGATCAATCCATTCATCCTTTATAGCATTTAGTAGGAGATTTTTTAATGCATCTGATCCTAAAGTATGCAATTTAGATCTTTTGATATTATAAGTAAATCTCTCCACTAAATCTTCTAGGCTTTCATCTTCTTTTTGGTTCATCTTAAAGACTTCATTTCTAAGTCCATGGTGCATGCAATAACATTTATATTTTTCCAAAAATACTCTTTTTATATCATCCCATGTCCTTATAGAATTGTTTCCTAAAGTCATGAACCATCTAAGAGCTCTATCCTTCAATGTTGCCGGAAACAAATTCAATTTTTGCATGTGCAATGAGTAGCCATAAGATCTACAAATTATTTCAAATTCAAAAAGAAAGGTTTCCGGGTCTTCTGATCTCATACCTTTGAATTTAGGAAGTACAGATGGATGGATGTTCTTCATTTGAACGTTGATATCAGTTTCTTGAATGGGAAATCCAAAAGGATCTTCCTCATTGTCATCATCTCCATCCATTTCTTCAACCTCCTTTGTCACCTCTTCTTCTACATGTAAAAATATGAATTCATGATGTGGATGTGTGGCTCTTACTGCACCATATGATATAGTGGGTTTGGTAGGTGATTGAAGTTTTTTTTTTTTTGGATGTAAGAAATAAGGTTACCTAGTTACACTTCCCCGGAAACGGCGCCATAATGTCTACTCAACTTAGTGTTCCTAAATTGATGTCATAAATTGTCAACCAGGGCTAGTAAACTGCTGAAGTGAATTGCACCATATGTGCCTAAGTAACCTCTTCCTACTTCGTTTTGTTTAGTGTTTTTTAGTGTTTTTGGTTTTATGTTTTCATGTTAAAAGGAAAGGAACTAATTTGTTGGCAAAGAGAAGTTATTGGTCACTAAAATAGAGCAAAGTCTAGACTATAAATGACACCTAAGAACAGAGAAGACTAATTCACAGATTGCAAAACTTGGCAAGAAAGAAATAACTCTTCACAGATTGCAAAACTTGAAAAGGAAAATAACTCATAACATGAACTCAATCCAATTCATTACATCAGAAGTATGTTGGAACAGCTTTGAGAAAAGGATAAGTTTAATGCAATGAGGTTCTTCTAAGCAAAGCATAACTTACAATATCACAGAGAAAATCTCTTCTATGGTTAGACATTTGTTGGAACACATTTAGAAAAGACTATTTGCAACATAGTAAGGATCTCTACTCTAAATAGACCTATGATACTAAAATTAAACCATTCTGCAGCTCAATATATCATTGTTAAACCTCATTCATATATTAGAAATCTTTTGGAATAGTTTTGGAAGAAGGCAGTTTGGAAAAATATGAGAAGTTGCAGAACATTCAAGACTTCAAAATGACATTGCCAATTCTTGTCCTATGATAATGATATATTAGCAGAGATTTAGAACAAGAAGAGTTTGTAAATAATGAAGGCCTTTCAACTAGCTAACGAAACTTAAAATACATTAGACAAAACTGAACTGATATGCAACTAAATTCCAGAATACTACAGTTGAGCTAAAATGAAATTAACCATTAAAACATTACAATTGAACTAAAACGCAATTAATTTCTAAAACACTACAACTTTATCTCATTCAGTGTTAGTGGTATGTTGGAATAATTTATAAGAACAAGACTGCTGTAACATTTGATGTAGGAAAGCATAAAACATAAAGTTCAGAAAAATTGTCCAAACTAGGAACAAAACAGAGCTAGAATTACTTATCTAAACAAAACGCACAGAGCTTCCCCTCTACCACCATATCAACATACAAATCTCTTCAAGATTGCTTCAGATCATGTATTAAATTTTCTCCTCTTTCATTGAAGAAAAATGCTTCAAAACAGAGTATTACGGTCTTGGACAATTTTAACAATAAAACATCCACCAGCTCCCTCTCGGTCTCCCGAGTGATTCTTATAAGAGAAATGCATAACTACCCTTGAGAGGAAATAGGAACATGTGTCTTTTTCAACTAAAATTGGATTAGAACTCTTGTGGAGGCCTCGTACCGTGCTTGAAGACATCTGTACAGTCCTTGTCCCGGTAGGAATCTGCTTCTTAGTTTTGGTCTCTTCCACGTGCATAACCGCTTGGAGATTTTTTCTCAGACTTCGTGGGGAGCAAAGAATGATGTGGATGAGGTTTGGAATTCAACAATATGCTTTTTTCCTTCAAACAACACCTGTAACCCATTTAAACACTAAAATAGCTGCGGAACGCGAGATCAGCTACAGAACGTCTGTATTCTGTAGCTATTTTGCACAAAATTATTAAAACAGCAAAAACCATGAAAATACAATATGTTAATAAATTGCATGTAACTTTTAAGCAATCCTAATCATTCTTCATTAATTTTAGGCTTATGAAGTGATAAAAGAATGATGAAATGAAGTGAAGGTTTGTAAAAGAAAAGGCAATTCTAGGGCTCAACACTAGGTCCCCAAGATGGCTAGTCAAGAAGGAAGCTCAACCAATAAAGCCCCTTTTTTCATTGGTGCTAATTATGCCTTTTGGAAAATCAGAATGAGAGAATACATAATGTCTCTAGGAATAGAATTTTGGGCTGGTGTGGAATTTGGATATGCCCCAAAGGCAACTGACTCAGAGAAAGAAGCTAAACAAGATTTTGTAGCCAATGCAAAGGCCATGGATGCAATCCTAAATGGACTGTGTGAGGCAGAATTTATCAAAGTAATGCACAGCAAGACTGCCAAAGAGATGTGGGACACTCTAGAGAACATCCATGAGGGAGACAAGAAGGTGAAGACTAGCAAACTTCAAGTCTATAGAGACCAATTTGAAAATTTAAAAATGAATGATGATGAAGATATTGCCAGCTTCTTTTTAAGGGTTGCAGAAATAGTAAATAACATGAAAGCTTTAGGGGAAACCATAAAAGAAGTTGTGATTGTTCAAAATATTCTGAGATCTCTTCCACCCAGCTTTAACCCCAAGGTTTCTGCCATAGAAGAAACAACTGATTGGGAAACCTTGACCATGAACCAGTTACTTGGAAATCTAATAGCCCATGAGATGAGACTCCCACAGAAGAAGCCAAGTGTGAGGGAGGCAGCCTTTAAGACAGCAAAGAAGAAAGAAGAAAAGGAAGATATATGCTCTTGCTCTGATGAAGAAGAGGCCAAATTTGTCAAGAAATTGGATAGAGGCTCAGGTAAATATAAAGGTAAAATTCCATTCAAATTCTTTAACTGTGGAAGAGTTGGACACTATGCTGCTAAGTGTCATCATAAGAAAACAAGGAATCAGGCTCAAGAATCAGATAAAACTATATCAAAGAACTAGCAAAAAGGAAATAAATTCAATAGAAAATCTTTCTATGCTCAACAAGACAGAAATGCATGTGAAGACTCAGATGAACCCTCAAGAGAAGAAGGAACCTCTAAATTTATGCTGATGGCCATAGAAGAACTTGAAGGACTCCTTCTAGAAGATTAAGAAGAAGGCGAATTTGATCTTTAGGGGGAGCTAAGAAGTGCCCTGGATGAGATTGACAGACTCAAACTGAAGTGCAGAAAACAGAAAGACATTCTCCTAAAGTATGTAAGAGAAGAAAAAAATTCAGAAGTCCTCATTCAGCCGAAAGTAGAGCTTGAAGAAGCCAAGAAGATAGAAGACATGTTACTTAAGCAAATCAAGGATAAAATTCAGGAACAAGAGAAGTTGGAAGAAGAAGTAGTATGCTTGAGGAAGAAATTAGAAAATTCCCAAAGGAAAGTGTCAATAAATTATTCTAAAATGACAAGCTCTGGTAAGTTGAATGAAATTCAGGATGCTCAAAGATCTCCTCTGATAAAAACTGGGATAGGCTATGAAGGAGAATCAAGTAAAGGCAAAGAAAAGGAAAACAAAATATTATTTTTCTAAAAGCAAATAAGGATGATGAAGCAGCTCAAATGATTCCTAAAAAACAAGAAACATGCAATGAAGGAGACAGAAACCAGAAGGAACCTCTAATAACAAAGAATGAAATAAATACTTAGCCAACATAAAAAGGCTCATATACCCCTGAGTATGTCAAATTTGGAAGCCATCAAAGGAGATTCTTTCCTCATATGAAAAATGCCATGTGTTATGCCTGCCACAAGATGGGACATATTACTGCATACTGTCATACAAGGAGGAGTAATTCAAACTAGTAAAGGATGAAAACAATGAAGAGACTGTCTCAAGAAAACAAATGAAGAAGATGACCTCTCATCAGGTATGCAAATTTCTTCTATGGATATTGTTTTTACTATAAGGAATTTGGCCATAAAATCATTGAATGCAGAAAATATGGACAAAGATTGATGTTCAAAACCTTAAGGAGGTTTATGAATCATGGAGATTTTACTCACACTCATAATCATGCTAAAAATATGATTAAATTTTGTGTATGCAATAAAATTGGACATATGCCTTCCAAATGTCCTCATAGAGAATGTGGGTCATCATCTCAGAAAAGGTACCAAACAAAAGGATGCATGCAGTGGAAAAAGAAGGTGAATAAATGTGATCTGGCTCTAACAGCTCAAGACCTGAAAAGCCAATGGTATTTGGATAGTGGTTGCTCAAAGCATATGACTGGAGATAGAAGCAAGTTTATAACTTTTGATGAAAAGAAATCTAGAAATGTTACTTTTGGCAATGATAAAGCAGGAAAAAGCAAAGGAAAATGCTCAGTCATCCTAGAAAATGGCAGAGGAAAGGCCCAAGATGTACTATTCGTGGATGGGATGAAAGAAAATTTGTTGAGTGTTAGTAAAATGCGTGATAGAGGCTGTGAAGTTCTTTTTAGAGCACAAGACTGTGAAGTCAGATCAAGCACCACAGGGAAGACTCTGATCAAAGGTGTTCGAACCGAGAGTAATGTCTACATAGTGAAAGAAGAGAATGAAGCATGCCACCTTAGCAAGCTTAAGGAGTCATGGTTATGGCATAGGAGATTGGGACATCTTAACTTCGACCATATCATCAGACTAAGCAAGAAGAAAGCAGTCAGATATATGCCAGCAATAAAAAGGCCTTCAAATACCATATGCAAATCTTGCCAATTGGGCAAATAGACCTGGACATCCTTTAAGACCAAAGATGAACTATCAACAAGTAGGCCACTTCAGCTTGTACACATGGACCTGTGTGGACCTTCAAGAACTAAAAAACCAAGTGGAGAATCCTACTGCATGCTGATAATAGATGATTTCTCAAGAATGACATGGGTTGCATTTTTCAAATATAAATCGGAAGAACTTGAGAAATTCAAGATATTCAAGGCATTGGCAGAAAATCAAATAGGATGCAAGCTAAAGTGCATCAGATTAGACAGAGGAGGTGAATTCACTGACTATGACTTTGCAGACCTATGCAATGAACATGGGATAAAACAACAGTTTACCATTGCATGGACACCTCAATAGAATGGAGTGGCAGAGAGACAAAGAAGGTCTGTTCAGCAAATTGCCAGAGCCATGATGCAAGAAAGTAACATTCCCCAAACCTTCTAGGCAGAAGCAGTACACACAACTGTGCATATTCTAAACAAAGCTCATTTAAGACCAAACAGTGACAAGACTCCTTATGAACTACGGCATGGTAAACCAGCATCAATCAAGCACTTTAGAGTCTTTGGAAGCAAGTGTTACATAAAGAATAATGATGAAAATCTCGGGAAATTTGATGCAAGAGCAGATGAAGGAATATTTTTAGGATATGCATCCAAGAGTAAAGGTTACAGGTGCTACAACAAGACTCTTCAAAAAATGTTAGAAATCATTGATGTAAGATTTGATGAAGAACTACAAAACAAAATAAGAAGTACAGACTGCAACAATCCTCTAGAAGATCATGGAGAGGAGAACCAAGATGATGATGAAACAAGTAAGACAATAGAAGATACTGAACTGAACTCAAAAGGCCCCTCAAGATACACTCAAAAGAACCATCCAGAAGTTCAAATCATTGAGGAAAAAAGTGTAGGAGTCCATACAAGAAGACAGCTAATTGAATAGACAGAAGAGGTATACCTAGCTATGCTATCACAAATATAGCCAAAGAAGTTTGAAGAAGCCAGAAAGGACAAGTATTGGGTGACTGCTATGAATGAAGAATTGGACCAAATTGAGAAGAACAATACTTGGGAATTAGTTCCAAGACCCACTGAGAAAAATAGCATAGGCTCAAAATGGGTATTCAAGAATAAACTGAATGAACAAGGACAAGTAATCAGGAATAAAGCTAGACTTGTATGCAAGGGATATTCACAAATTGAAGCTCTTGATTATGATGAAACATTTGCCCCTGTAGCCAGAATGGAAGCTATCATAATGTTTTTGGCCTTTGCATGCTACCATGACTTCAAGGTATATCAAATGGATGTGAAATCTGCCTTCCTGAATGGAGATCTAGAAGAAGAAGTCTACATGGAACAACCAGAAGGATTCTCATTTACAGATAAATAAGAGTATGTGTGCATACTAAAGAAGGCTCTATATGGACTGAAACAAGCTCCTCAGGCTTGGTGTTCAAGGCTGGATAAGTACTTGCAAAAACAAGGCTTTAAGAGAGGAGGAGTAGACAACAATCTATACATAAAATCCCATGAAAATGAACTCCTGATTGTTGTAGTATATGTTGATGACATCATGTTTGGAAGAAACAAAGATGAGTTAGGAAAAGGATTTGCTGAAGAGATGAAATCAGAGTTTGAGATGTCTATGATTTGAGAGCTCACTTTCTACCTAGGACTTCAAATTCAACAAAATAACATAGGTACATTCATCTCACAAGAAAAATGCTTAAAAGAGATGTTGAAAAAGTTCAAAATGGAAGACTACAAACCTATGCCAATTCCCATGATCACTGGATGCAAGCTATGTGTTGATGATGGATCTGCTAATATCGATCAAACACTTTACAGATCCATGATAGGAAGTCTTCTATACCTAACAGCATCTAGACCAGACATTATGTTGGCAGTAGGACTTGTGGCTAGATATCAAGTAGCACCAAAACAAAATCACCTTCTAGTAGTCAAAATAATATTCAAATATCTACAAGGAACTGTACAGTATGGGCTATAGTATCCAAAAGGAAAGAGCTTCACTTTGACAGCATATACAGATGCAGATTGGGCCAACTGTGTGGATGATAGGAAAAGCACAAGTGGAGGTGTATTCTACTTGGGAAAAATTCTGGTGTCATGGATAAGCAAGAAACAAACATCTATCTCTCTATCTACAGCAGAAGCAGAATACATAGCAGCAGCAGCATGTTGCACACAAGTCATGTGGATGAAACAAACCCTCCAAGACATGAACGTAACCATTGATGAACCTATCTCTATCAAATGTGATAATACAAGTGCAATAAGTATATCAAAAAATCCTGTACTTCATTAAAAAACTAAACACATCCCAATCAAGTACCATTTCCGAAGAGAAGAAGTAGCACAGAAGGTAGTGAAGTTGGAATATGTGCCAACAAAAGAACAAACAACAAATATATTCACAAAACCTCTTGCTAGAGAGCCATTTGAATGTCTGAGAAACAAACTAGGGGTAGTGTCTTCAGATGCTACTCTCTAATAGAAAAAGAAAGCTTCATTCCAGGGGGAGAACAGAAAAGAAGACATCATTCCAGGGGAGATTGGTCAACGAAGAGAGTCATAAAAGAGCTAGAGCAACTAAGTAGACCATGAAACAAGTCCTCAAGATTAGAGTAACTTGGATGAGATTTAAAAGCACACTGGGAAATGAGAAACCCTTTTCCATTGATGTCAAAGGGGGAGGAAAGGCAAGCAACAGAAGAATGGGTCCTAGAAGGCAAGCAGAGGAAGTGTATTGCCATCAATGCCAAAGGGGAAGACTATTGGAAATGTTTTCATTGATGAAAAAAAAGAGAAGCAAAATAGCAGAGTAGTAGCAGAGAGGCAGCAAAGATCTGAAGAGGATGTAGAGGGTCAAGACAGAGAATACAGAGGCAGAGCCGTGAAATGAAATGGTCGAGCAGCAGAGTGAGGTTGAAAAGAGTACAGTGAAACATAGATAGGAGATACGGAGGCAGAGATAGAGAATACAGAGTCATAGCCATGAAATGAAATGGTCGAGCAGCAGAGAAAGGTTGTAGAAAGTACAATGAAACAGAGACAGAGAATACAGAGGCAGAGCCATTAAAAAATCCATTATGAAATGAAAACATAGGATGTGGAACCATGCAGAACGAGCAAAACCGAAAGGCAGAAGGAACAAATTGATAAATATACACTTCAGTTATAATGCAGGGTTAATGCACAATCTATATATTTAAACGAAGAATGGATATTAAATAAGCAATTGAAGCGAAATTATTAGAACTGGAACCCTGCGTCAAGAGCGGAACCTTGAATAAACAGTGAAACTAGAATTTTGGAAACTAGCAGTATCGCGTGCGCTTGGGAGCAGTAAGTGGATTTCACTTTTTGAACGTGATCTATGTTGCTGATGGACACGTGTCTTTGGGTGGTATTTGGATACCACTTACATCGCGTAATTTGTGTGCGTTAACCTTCGGCCCAAAGAAAAACGTGATATTGCACGTCATCCATCGGATGGGGGTCCAAAGTTCATTTGGAACGCGAGGGTACATTGACCGTCTGATCTATGCGATGTTTAATGCAAAGAAATATCTTGTGGAGCTAATCGTTATTTTATATTGACTTTGATAATTTGCCTGGAGGTTTCATATAGTGTTTTTTGATGTTGGGGTGCATGAATTGAATGGGCAATGACATTAAAATTCCTAAGTCCGAGCCTTTATATTATAATGTGCTGATGGTTAGTTATTAACCAAGGTCAAGACTTATTACAATGTTGAGAAAGGCAGAGGTTATAATGTATATTAATATAGGTTGATATATATGAAGTAGACCTTTGTCATCGGATTTATATGCTGAGCACAAAATATTCATATGTGTGGTATATACCTATGTTGAATTGTGATAAAGCCTAAGGTGGGCTGAATGCAGGTTGAGTTAGTCCACGTGAATTTGAATACATGGTAGAGTGTTCACATATAAGTTAAATACGTGGGTTTTATTATAAGGTTCATAATAAATTGAACAGGGCCGTAATATATGTCCATATATTATAATTGATATGCAAGTCACCAAGGGGTGCTATGTATGATGGTTAGCATATAGAAGTACGTTGTGGGCCCGATCGCTATTACATGAAGTCGGATATCTATTGCAATGTTAATATGTTACATGGCTAAGTCTATGCTATGAGAAGAAGCGTTAAATAAACTATGGAGCCTGAGAGGTTATATAAATATATATATTAGTGGTGGATTTAAGTCTGAGTCAAAGACTTAATATAATGTTGATGGAGGATATTATATGTGTAGTGTGGGACCCCCTAAATGAAATTCTGAGAATATTAACCCAAACTGAAGGATACATAAAAGTTGAAGCGGCAAAGTATATATATATATGTGTGTGTGTGTGTGTGTAGAGATTTATATACAAGGGACTGAAGTTACAATATAAAGCATATGTATTATATGCTTGTGCGCAAGATTAAAAGACCAAAAGACTCCATTGTTCGGTTTTAAAAAAAAACGATGTATTATAAGGTGGGACCCTCACGAATCGCATCGAAGAAAATCATAATAGCGGAACTTGTTAATAAAATTTCCGATGGCGATTGCGGACCTGATATGTTATAAATAGTGATTCTCATATTTGTTTGGGTTCCGGCTTAAGTGCATCGGAGTGATTCATCGCATCGGAAGTAAAAGTGTGATTGAACAAACTGTTGAATATTGTGATCGTGATGGTGTGATCCAATATCAACCATCAGATCATTGAAGATTGCAACCGTTGGATCTAAAGAAAGTCAGAGTGGGGTCTACAGTGACCCATTGCATCAGCGGAGATTCAAACACATAAATTTAATATTTTCCTTTGTGAAAACCCTTCAACAGGTAAAAGAAATTGTAACACAGAATATTGAAATGCCGAAACATTATATGGTGGGGCCTTTGCTAATAACATCGGAGAATTCTAATCACATCGGCGCAGTCAAGTGCAGTGAACAGTGAACCATCGCATTGGAGTAAAGCAGAACATCAGAACATGCCATTGAAAGTTCCGATTGATATCAATCGCGTCGAAACCTTCACAAGAGGTGTAATCGCATCGGAGCATAAGAAAAGATTGATTTGTGAGACTGAAAAGGCATTTTATATATTAAAATGGTCTATTATGATTATATCACTGAGAGGAATTTGCGTTATATAGAAAGGGCAGTTTATATGTTAAAAATCCTTTATTACTATGCCAAGAGTTGAATTGAATTATATAAAAGGTGCAGTTACATACATACAGTAGTTACACCACGTCAGTGAACAGGAGAGCAAGCAGAGCTGAAAAAGACAGAGACAGTCACAGAAAAGACAAATACACGATGATCCAAAACTGAATGGGTTGATTTGTAATCTATATTGTAACTGAATGTAAACATTTTTTAATTTTTTTATATTGTTTGTGATGCACTGGCAAGTCTCCGTAGGAAGCAAAACTCCACTGTAAAACTGAAAGTTGTATAAATTGCTGAAGTTTTCTGAATGAGCTAGATAAAGAAGTGAGGAGGTAGAAGGCAAAGATTCAGGGCTATTCACTTTTAATTCCCTGTGGAATACGAACAATTATGAGGCAACCTGTATAAAGGATATCAAATTGATATGCAGAAAGAGGTTAGAGAATGCAGAGTATGATGAATTGAGGCAGAGAAGATAAGAAGAAGGAGGAGCAGAAAGAGATGCTACAGAACAGAGATGATACCCAAGGTAAATTAGCAAATGTTTTCTTTTGATAGAACGAGGAAGTTGGAGCTTCCCTATCAAGTTGAATCTTGATAGATGTCAGTTGTAGCTGACTGAGGTTGGAGCCTCCTGTAGGTTGTGCCTGCAGAAAATCAGTGGTGAGAGGGAGTTGGAGCTTGCCTTTCCATCACAACAATAATAAGATGTGGTTTTCTCCCTTTATGGGTTGCGTATGTGTTGATATGCTCTATCCAATCTGCTTAATACTTGATGCTCTCATAATAAGTTTGGTGTCACATTATCTTAATACTTGTTGGTACATATTAAGACTGTTCACATATAAATTTGATTGTAAAATTAAGTTTTAAATAAGCTTGATAAATTTTTTTGAAAAGCTCATGTATGTGTTAAACTGATTCACCCCCCCCGCTCAGTTTAACCAAGGATTCAACAGCTATGCTTTTGCTAGTATGACTGGTTTTCTGAATTTCCAATTTTGACAAAAATTTCTCAAAAAACAAAATTTTATCCAAAACTCCTCAAAATTGGTCCAGAGGTTTCTCATGAGGTATGTTATGCCACTAGGGTAGCATCAACAAGAATCTCCAAGTTTTCCTTCTCCTTTTGAACTTTTAGGGTTTCCTTCAGTTTGGCTTGTAGTTGTTTGACTTTGGCATCGCAAATCTAATTTCTTGCATAGTAGTGGTCAACCATGTGTTTTTGCATATTTTTATCCTTGTTGGCCTTGTCAATGAGCTTTTCCAAGTGAATGTTGACTTTCTCAAGCCAAAACTCCATGTTTTCATTAATTTCATTGGTTATCCTTCAAAACTCAACTCTTCATTTAATGAATTTTTCTCTCTTTCCTTCTGCAATGCTCTTCTAAGACCCATGGTCCTTGGCCTCTTTCTTTTCACCTCCTCTTCATGCTTTTCCAAATATTCACTGTCTGTCACTTCTTTTCCCTTTACATCATGCAAACTAGCCTCAAACTGAATTTTCTCTAAAGACAATTGTTTTTCCTTTAGCTAATGGTTTTCTTGCTCTAGGAAAGAAATGATGAAATTAGTGTTTTCCAAGTTGTCTTTGAGCTCTTTTATCTAAGCATATTTGTCCTTGTTGATCCTCTCTATGTTTTCATGCTCTTCACTAGCCTCCAATTCTACTAATTCAAAATCATGCATGGATGTCTCATGTCATGAATGTAATCCTTGCTCTATTGATGTAGGCCTTCTCCCTTCCCCAATCTGAGGAGAAAATACAAGTCTTCTCCATCTTTGGTAGGTCATAGTGACTTCAATTTTCCTCCTCACCAAAATGGTGCTTGGTTAGCCAACCTTGTGAATTTATGTATATGTTCTATGCTTGATGCAACTTTACTTTTATAACAGCAATCACATAAATAGTTAAGTAAAATGTTGATAGGACATACCAATGGATGTATAGAAGACAAACTAGAAACAGGAGAATGTGTTGGTGCATTACGGCGGTAAGTGGGATTCTTTAACCAGAAAAGTCTTCTTGGTCGGCCAACCCAGAATGTGTCACAATAGTCCTCAAATGTGTCACCTAGTCAACTCAAAGTCAACCCCAGAAAATTCAACACAGTCCAGAAAAGTCAACGCAAGGCAGTAGCAATAAAGTCAACGCAACTCCAACTTCGGTCAAACTTTTGACATTGATTTTTGTGCCAATGAGTACAGCCTTCAAAAATCGAACCCTCCACCAAATTTCAGCTAATTCAGACCATGCATTGACCAAAGTCAATGTTGGTCAAACTTCCCCAGAAACCCTAACGGCAGATTTTTGGCTGCAGTAAATTTCGTCCTCCTTGCTGCGGTAAACTTCGTCCTTCTTGCTCCTTAGATGTTCATATAAGAGGAGGATATGTGTGTTGAGATGAGTGGAAAAATTCTCGAACATTGACCCTATAAATACCAATCATGAGAGGTGTGTGACACATCTGCTGGGGGTAAAAACCTTAAGGCCGACCTGCACTTAAATTTATTATAAATAATAAATTCAAAATAAATGTTCTTCTCATCATATTAAAATCAATTTTAGATCTATTTTACACCTCTCTTAAAGAGGAATCCAATACAAATATTGGAATCTTCATCTGAGGATCACAAGATGGAGTTTGGACCTAGTTGTCCAAATTTAACACTCCCTCTCAACTAGGGAGAACTCCATCCACCAGTGCAATCAAACATCGTGCGTCATCCCGCCGTAACTTGCTTTGCTAGCCTCTTTATTTCAGAACAAAAGTGGGTCAGTCACAAAGACATCATCCCCTGGCTGACAAATTCAGCGCAGAGGTCCAAAACCTCTATCAGACTCACAAAGAGTCTCCAACCAACCCGAAGTTGGTTCATCTGACCCGAAGTCAGGCGGAGGTCCGAGACCTCACTAGACTTGATCCTAGATCAAGTGGTTGGACCGTGCCATCCTAGATAGAGAGTACGGCAATCTCTGATGCGTCCATCAGTCTTTGCTACTGGTCTCTAGCTTTTCCCATCTCATTGGCCAAATGAGAGGTACTTCCCATGAGCCCCGAACTCAATGGGTAGGATGCATACGGGGCACAGATAATGAGAGGTGAACCAACTCAATAATCACAATGGTGGGGTCCAAGCACACCAACAAGGTTTGGCAAGCCTAGCCTTGTGGTTGCTCATAGCTCCGAGAAGCTGTCCCCAAAGCCCCCTAGAGCTCCTCGAGCTCATCGTCCAACAGGACCCACATCATAGGGTCGTTCCACGATACCAAGTCTCTCACGAAAGGTTAGGAACTTGACCTTCCCCAGGGGCTTAGTGAGAATATCCGCGACCTGCTCATCAGTTCCTATATGATCGAGCCTTACGGCGCCTCGCTGTACCATATCCCGGATGAAATGATACTTGATATCAATATGCTTGGATCGGTCGTGGAACACAGGATTCTCGGTCAAGCGAATCCCACTCTGGTTATCACAGAGTATCACGGTGGTATCTAGCACATGTCCAAATAGCTCACTAAAGAGCTTTCACAACCAAACTGCTTCACAACAGGCCATACTTGCTGCAATGTATTCGGCCTCTGCGGTGCTCAAAGCCACCGACTTCTGCTTCCTGCTCATCCATGAAATCGAAGCAGAACCAAGATTGAAGCAGCATCCCAATGTGCTCTTACGATCCACCACACTGCCAGCCCAATCGGCATCAGTATATCCACGGAGTGTCACACTCCCGGCAGTGTATCTCAGCCCATGGTTTATCATGCCCCGAAGATATCTCAGAAGATTCTTGGCACCAACCCAGTGAAAGTGATGAGGCTCAACCATCTATTGACTCAAAGTGTTCACTGCAAAACATATATTTGGACGGGTGTTCACTAAGAACATCAGGGCCATTACGAGTTGACGATACTCAGTAGGATTTGACAATACAGGCCCAGCAGCGCTGCCACTCAACTTCTTGAAGTTGAGTTCCATTGGTGTTGACACGGACTTGCAGTCCACCATACCAAATCTTTCCAGAAGTTTCACAATGTATTTTCCTTGAGAAAGGAAAATCTCGCCAAGTCTTTGCCAGACCTCCAGCCCTAGGAAGTAGTGCATCAGTCCTAGGTCCTTCATCTCAAACTCAACAGCAAGCTCCCTCTTGCATTGATGAATAAGAGGGTCAGCACCTGTCAGGAAGAGGTCGTCCACATACAGCACCAGAATGAGAGGCTTTCCCTGGACAACCTTGAAGTAAAGGTTCGAATCAGCATTACTTCGAGTGAAGCCCAACTTCATCAAGTAGCTATCTATCCTCTCATACCAAGCTCTAGGTGCTTGTTTCAACCCATAGAGAGCTTTCTTCAACCTGCAGACATGGGTGTCCCGATCCTGGACTTCAAACCCCAAAGGTTGTTCTACATACACCTCTTCCTTTATTGCACCATGCAGAAAAGCGGTCTTGACATCCATCTGATGAAGACTCCATCCTTGCGTAGCAACAAGGGCTATGATTGATCGAATGGTGGTATATCGTGCCATAGGTGCAAATATGTCATCATAGTCTATTCCTTCCTTTTGAGAGAAGCCACGGGCAACAAATCTTGCCTTGAACTTTTCAGCACTTCCATCAGATCCATGCTTGATCTTGTAGAGCCATTTTGCGGTGACAATTGATTTGTCCTTCGGTCTTGGAACCACATCCCAGACATCATTCTTCATTATGGACTCATATTCTTCGTGCATAGCATCCTTCCAGACTTGATGCTTTACGGCTTCCTCAAAAGATCCAGGTTCAGATTGTACAATAGTACTCATGGCAGCCAGATACCCTTGGTATCTACACAGCTTCTTGCTTTCTCGGAATGTCCCCGTCGAGGCAGCATGTCCCTCAGCATCTTCGAGAGTGTCCCTAAGCCATGATGGTCTCTTTCTCAGTGAAGGAGATGGATCAATTGGGTCCATTGGTCCTTCAACATCAGGCATTGTCTCATCCTGCGGTTCTTCTTGATTTCCAGGCCTTGCTTCATGATTTTCCTCAGATCTCGGAAGATCTACTACTTTCTTTAGGGAAGCATCTTCGTCAAAAGTGACATCATGGCATATCTCTACTTCCCTTTGACCAGGTACATAGACTCTATAGGCCTTAGAGGTTTCATTGTAGCCCATAAACATTCCTTTCTTCCCAGAAGCATCCAACTTACTTCTCTTTTCTTTTGGCACATGAAAATAAACAGGACATCCAAAAATTCTAAAATGTGAGACGTTAGGTTTCTTACCAGTGAAAACCTCTTCGGGAGTTTTGGAGTCCAGGGCGGAATGAGGGCATCGGTTTTGAATGTATACAAAAGTATTCGCAGCTTCTCCCCACAGAAACTTCGGTAGACCCTAGTCACATAGCATGGCACGGGCAGCTTCCACAATGGTCCTGTTCTTTCGTTCAGCAACGCCATTCTGCTCAGGAGTATAGGCAGTAGTAGTCTCCCTCTTAATGCCAGCTTCTCTGCAAAAGTCCTTGAACTCATTTGACTCATATTCAGTGCCATTGTCGGTCCTCAAAATCTTGATCTTCTTCCCTGTCATATTTTCCACGAAGGCTTTGAAGGTACGGAACCACATGAAAGCCTCATCCTTCTTCTTCAAGAAGTATATCTAGGTTTTGCGGGAGAAGTCATCAGTGAATGTCATATAGTAAGAACATCCTCCCAGGGATGTTACGGGTAGCATACCAGATAGATCAGAATGGACCAGTTGCAAAATATCAGATGTCTTTGTGACACTTGAGGGGAAAGGTCCCCTTGTATGCTTTCCTTCGACACAACCCTTACATACACCTTCATGATTATTTCCAAATTCGGGCATCCCTGTCACCACCTTCCTTGCTTCGGGAAGGGCCTTGTAATGAAGGTGTCCAAACCTCCGGTGCCACAGTTCAGTTTGTCGGATAATATCACATGTCATAGCTCCCAGTGGACTTCCTTCAACCTGGTAGAGTGTTCCAACTCTAAAACCAATCACGATAACTTCCTTGAGATTCTTTTTCCACATGTGCACCTTTCCATCAGTGAATGCCACATTGAAACCTTTGTCTTCCATGGCTGATATAGACACAAGGTTCTTCTTCAATTTTGGTACATAGAGTACATCCTGCAAATGTAGGACTTGTCCTTAAGACAAGTGGAGGGTCACAGTCCCTGTCCCTTTCACGGGATATGTGGCATTATCTCCAAGGATAATTTCCAGATTAATATCCTTCTCAACCATGCTAGAGAGTGCTTCCTTGAACCCAGTGATGTGTCTTGAGGCACCACTATCTATCAACCAGACATCCATAGTGTCGGGCGGGGATGTAGCGGAGAGGGAAGATACAAGAATGTATTCATTTCTTTTATCAACAACATTTGACTCCTCATACCTGAAGTTTCTAAACCTTTTGAAAATTTTATTGTTTCCACCAGAGGGAACCTTCCTCTTTCCTTTGGACCTATTGTTTCATTGATTTCCATTCCTCCAGTTGTTGTTGTTGTCATCACTATTGGGAGAATCCTTCTTGAAAGGACATTCTCTAGCATGATGACCTGGCCTATGACAAGTGAAACACTTGCCCTTCTTTCCTTGGGCCCCTGATCTTCCTTTGTTCTTTATACCACCAGAGTTCTTCTTTCTAGAATGAGCAGTGTAGGTAGCATTTCTGTGATTTTTTTATTCCTTCATTCTTGTCTCTTCTTGCATGCATCTTGACAGTAGCTCGTCAAAGTTAGGAATTGTATTGTTATTGAGAATGGTAGTGTTGAATACTTGCCATTCATATGGGAGCCCTCCAAGTGCGATGAGTACCATCTCACGATCAGCTGTTGTCTCCCCAATAGCCAGCAGATTGTTCCTGATCTCGGTCAGTTTCAGAAATTATGTTTGGATAGACTCATCCCTGCCTTTCTTCAGATTCTTCAATTGATTCTTGAAGAATAGCACCTGGTTTTCATTTTTTACTTTGAACATATGTATCAGCTTATCATACATCTCTTTGGATGTGCCTAGCTCAGATATGTAGGTAACCAAAATTTTATGTATGGATTCCCTTATCATTAGCTTTGCTTTGATCTCCCCCTTCTTATACTTGGTTTTGGAAGCAGCAGTAGCAGTGGATGGAGGTTCTTGTATCTTACCCAGTAAATATTCCATGAGATGATGGTCTTCCAATTTGAGATCTAATATCATCTTCCAAGCATGGAAGTCATCCCTTCCAGTCAGCTTGTCATCCTCCTTGAAGCCATAACTGGTGGAACCCATTTTTCTCTTTTGGTTATTGCTATAAGTTAGGGCTTGTCTTCACCTCACCTCTGATACCATGTGAATTTATGTAGATGTTCTATTCTTGATGCAACTTTACTTTTATAACAGCAATCACATAAGAAGTTAAGTAAAATGCTCATAGAACATACCAGTGGATCTATAGAAGACAAACCAGAAACACGAGAATGTGTTGGTGCATTACGACGGTCAACAGGATGCTTCAACCAGAAAAGACTTCTTGGTCAACCAACCCAGAATGTGTCACAACAGTCCTCAAATATGTCACCCAGTCAACTCAAAGTCAACCCCAGAAAAGTCAACACAGCTCCAACTTCGGTCAACCTTTTGACCTCGATTTTTGTGCCAATGAGTACGGCCTTCAAAAATCGAACCCTCCACCAAATTTTAGGCAATTTGAACCATGCATTGACTAAATTCAATGCTGGTAAAACTTCTCCAGAAACCCTAACCACAGATTTCTGGCTGCAGTAAATTTCATCCTCCTTGCTGCAGTAAACTTCGTCCTTCTTGCTCCTTAGATGCTCGTATAAGAGGAGGAGATGTGTGTTGATATGAGTGAAAAAATGCTCCAATGTTGACCCTATAAATACCAATCATGAGAGGTGTGTGACACATCTGCAGGGGGTAAAAACCTTAAGGCCGACCTGCACTTAAATTTATTATAAATAATGAATTCAAAATAAATGTTCTGCTCATCACATTAAAATCAATTTTAGATTGATTTTACACCTCTCTGAAAGAGGAATCCAATACAAATATTGGAATCTTCATCTGAGCATCACAAGATGGATTTTGGACCTAGTTGTCCAAATTTAACAAACCTCCATATGTCTGGAAGGCGCTGATGGTGCTGATGGAGAACTAGGGCTAGTAGGTTAGCTAATAGAAGACAAAAAGACATCTGCCTGCATGAAATCGTCCCACGTGATGTGATTCTACTCAGGCTAGTGTGAAAAAATGACTTTGATCAGATGATGATGGAAGAGGCTTCTTTCAAGACTAATCTTCTTATGATGGACCTTTTCTGTCATCTTTGTCAAACTTATGTAGAGGTAATAGGAAAATTTGAGTGGCTTTTCCCCCGCGAAATGCATGAGAAGTCTAACATGATACCCATAAGCCTAGAATATTTCCCCTCGTAAGTGAATTACTTCATGATTATCTTCATGAGTGGTGTGTACTTCTCAAGGAGGTGCCGAACAGAAAAAATATTCTTCATGTGTTGTTGATGATGTCTTCTAAGATAGGGCTGGTCATTTTGAAGGGATAGATCTTAGTTCTTAAAAAAAATTTCACCATGATTAAGTATGCTTGTGGCCTTAGCTACTATATCAATTGATATAGTGAAAGTAACCCTTGAAATTTTTACTTTGTCCCTTTTGAGTTGAGTGGCAAACAACATGGTCAAAGTGGCACTATATTTTACCTTTCCAACTAGTTCACAAAAAAGGAGATACCCTACTTCTTGAAAACGGTGCTTCGATAGTGGTGTAGACATCATTTCAAGGGTGGTTAAGGGATCATGTATTATCACCTAGCCTCATTTGTTATAAGGTTTCCTCTCTTCCATTTGGTTGTTTGCAAGGGGCAAAACCCTGATAGGGAAAAATAGGGGAAGGGATAAAAGGGATATGATGAAGGGGTTAGGGAAGGGAGATGAGAGTGGGAAAATTTAGGGAGATGGTTAGGGGTCTTAGGGAACTTCAGGGAGTCAAATGGAGTGAAATGGGCAAGGTAAATGAGCTATAAAATTTAAACACAGTACTAGCTAGGAAAAATGCCCAAATTGACAGAATTACGTTAAGGTTTAGGGTTTGGGACTTGGGTATTGGGAATGAGGGAATGTAAATTTTGTGGGGGTTGAGAGTGTGAGAAAGGTAAAAAATTCTAGGGGAGATTGAATTTACCTTTCAAACTATGAATATATGTCTAGCCACTAAAACATAGCATGGAGGTCAATGGAGGGTTTTCACACTAAAACCATGCAACTGAGCTACAAGGAGGGGTTTGCTGAGGTGATAATTACTTTTCCCATGATGCTAAACACATTTAAAACCTTCATAAACCTTGATAAATTGATTTTATTCCTCCAAGAGAGAAAACACAACTTTGGAAGGAAGTGTAGCATGGAGGGCAGAAAGCGTAGCATGGCTGCTTTTGGCACCAAATTTGGAGTGTTTTTTACTTGAAATTGCTGAATTTGAACTTGGTGATGGATGAGAGATCTTCTTGAATGATATTAATGAAAAAATGAATTTAATTGGCCTTTTATAGCTTGTAGTGGACACTTTTCTTCATGGTAGTGGGATGGCCCACTACGTGTCCTTTTCACTATGCTTTGTAAACTTGTAACTTTGGCACTTTGTATGCCTCTTTTGTACCATAATTAAGTCATTACATATAAAAACATAAATGACAATTGAAATCAAACTTTATTGAACCAATTTACCTATTACCACTCCTCCAAGTTCTAGATTTTATGCACGGAATGAGAGATTTGGTGACCTTGAAACCCTAATGACCTAGTGGAGACACTGAATTGAATGAAATCATGATGGTGATGACTGAGGTGACAATGATGACCTTAAAATTATGGTACACTCAGCTGAGTGATGGAAAGGACCAACATGAAAATTTTTGAAAGGAGTGGAAATAGTCCTAGACACACTACCGAGTGACCAAATTTTTATTTGAAAACCTAATGAAATGACAAAAAATTGACTTTGAGGACCTAACAAGACATGATTAGAGCCCATTTGATCACTTGTGATAGGCTGAATAGACTAACACTAACATAATATATGCAAAATTTCGTTTTTGAAAACAATGCAATTGTAATCTATGCACAATTTCCATTTTTCATTTTTGATGAATGAGAATGCATTCTATGCACTTTTCGAAGAAACAAGAACCTACTTAATGAACCTTCCAATCAATGAGAATTCACTCAATGGATATTTTAGCTCTCAAACATTAAACAAAATAATCCGATTTCAATGATATATCTCAAAAATGACTTTTCAATGCAATCTGATCTAATGCACTTTAACGAAATGTAAATTTTGAGATGAAAACTAAATGAATGCAAAAAAAAATTCTTTTATGGTCTAAAAATAACTAATAATACTTAATAAATAGAAAATTAGTGTTCCTTCCAAACATAAGAGCAATAAACAATAATTATAATTGACTCAAAGAATCAAAGGCTCAACCAAAATTCACTTTTACCACTTCAAGTATAAGATGGATTTTTTCACACCACAAAGAAACTAACATCAAAAAGATGAAACTTGATGCACATAGAGAGTGAGGATAACCTCAAATATTAGGACACACTAGGCCTTTTAACAAAAACCCCAAAAAATTTCAAATTTAAGGACCAGCGCTGCTTTACATAAAAAAAACAATGCTGACAGTTTCTTCATCGCTACTTTAAACCCCCAAACCCACGTTGGAAGTGCTATTTTGCATAGAAAAAATAGTCATGGACTACGAAACTGTACAAGTGTGGGGAGTTATTGGAAAATAGGGTTTTTAGCATGAATGTACTTATAAATATCCATGCTGGCAGCGCGACTATGTCTACAAAAAGATGCACTGGTTGAGTAATGCTTAGGAAAATCAATCCAAACTGAAGCAGGAACCTAGACCTGATACTCTAAATAAAAAATAAACACTATGCATACCGATAGAGACCTAAACAGATTCAGATCTCAATGACCGGTCAAACTGATCAGAAATCAACCCAAGAAAAGGAAGGCACAGAGGCTAAATATCCCCAACAGAGTCGTCAATTCTGTTGTTAAGATAAAGCCCCTCTGCAGACATAGGCGATCTCTCTAGCCCTAGAGTGGGTCTATAAATTTGTGAGACTTTCTAATGCAATATTCCTTAGCTAATATTCAAAATGAAAGAATAAAGGAGATAGGATTACCTTTTCTTGATGCTATGCTTGAATCCTTTGATGATGGCCTCACTCCACAATCTTTCAGGCTCACTCCTCGCTAATATTGGTGTATGATTACCTGCAGGATATAAGGAGGCAATAAAAAACATAATCCAATACATAATAGCTAGGAACATCAACTATCTAACAGATCAAGGAACATTAGACTATTTGTGAAAATTATTAGACAAATATAGAAATAAAACATCAAATATTTTATTAATTAATATAGAAGAGAGATCTTACAACCCAAGCCTTGATATTGGAGGCCTCCCTTTGGTGATTGTCCTTCACTGAAGCTCAAAAGCATTCCTTCTCCCAAATAGCTTAATATTTATCACAATATAGGAGTATAAAGGAAATGAATGATCACACCAGCCCAACAATGAATAACCAGTAGTCGAAGGATGGGCATAAATTTATAGGAATGGAGAAGAGGTTGGGAGCCCATGAAAGAAGGAGGAAGACCCACTTTCTAAGGGATAAACCCACCATTGATAAGATCAACACTCTAAAATTAGAGAGCTCGACCCTATCATCACTGGCTAACAACCAACTCGATGCCTTGTAACTTCTAGAGGTCGAAGCTTCTCCTCCATTTGAGGAAACATTGCTAGAAAGGGTTCAACATGGTTTTTCAGGAAAAAAGGGCACTGACAGTGCTAGGCCAAAACTGTCAACCAGCCCTCATAACATGCAAGCCAATAGAGAAGAGCGCTGACCTAGAAAACTAGGGTTTTGACTAAGTTTCTCGAGTGATATTTCGAGGCAACTTTATTTGAGTCTTTAGAGGATGTTTTTATGTATTTTTTCCAAGTGGAAATAATACACAGGATATGTCACAGGGAACTTCACGATCAGGGACAGCAAGTGAGAAGGGTGACAAATTATTATGTAATGGGGGGGGTCTAAGATTTTTTTCTTATGTGACTAACCCGTATGCATTCTGATGAGTGCAGAAACCAAGTCTACAACTCTCCTCATATAAGAAATATAATATCCATCATGAGCCCCCTTACATTTTTGACATTTTTTTTGTAAGCTGAGTAGGACCTTTCTTTTATTCATTCATATTTCAAGAATGTTACATCATGATGGGTCTTCCATGGCCTCAGCTTTCCCGGTGGGAAAATAGGTTTGTTGGCCATCGAAAGGCGTTACAAGATAATCAAAATCAAAAGTCTTCGGTCCTATCAAATTTCACCTGGTAGGCCTTAATGTGTGAAATCCATAAGAATTTTTTCATACTAACTCTAGAGCTACTTATCGATATGAAAAACATAAAAATATATTCAAAAAATTATTCAAGAAACTGACCTAATGAGGAAACACTAACTATTCCTTAAAGGAATCAATAAGCGTGGGATATTTTGTGCTACATCCTCAAATTTTAGAGTAATGAAGGCACCGAAGGTGGTGTTCGATTCGTCCTAGTCAGACATTGTACTGCTAGACCTAGAACTAGAGAAGTTGAAAGTATTAAAGGATCTCGTACAAGGTAGGATAAGTATTCATGTATTCATAGGTGTGCATGATGGATTTGGCCACTAGATTTTTCATCATCTAGTACAGGTGGATTGTATTTTTATATTGGGTGACCCTGCCAGTGGAATTTCTAGGGTCAGGAACTAGTATCTCACAGTCAGATTCTTATGCCTCCTCCTCAGCTTCTCGGGTAAGGTCAACCTCCCATCCCGTAATAACTTGACAGACTTGTTTCAAAATTTCTCTCACACATACATACGTTTTGTTCCAGTTATGTTCTTCTTGGTATTTTCGACCAATTTTCTTGGGTTCTTGAGAAAATTATTCCCCTCTCATGACCCTGTGGCCCGTTTTCCAATTCTCCCTATGGCCATCCACTTCTAGTTCTAATTTCATAGTTTTCACTCGGGTGATATTTGGAACAGTCACCTGTAAAACGATGGAGTATTTGAGCGAGAACCACGTCCAGGTATCCACCCACACAACTATGAATGGGCCGCCTCACATGTAATTGGCACCTAAGACAATATTAAATAGAAGAAACATGATTGATAGAAAATTTGTCCCTAGGTAATGGAAAAAAACATCAAACAGACTATCCAACCTCTGTCAGTGTTTCCTTCCCTGCGTTACCACCCTATATTGAACCTTTATGCAAAGTAACAAATTTTAGAGACGAGTCACAATGCTCTCAAAGGAAGAATGCCTAGCCCCCACTATAGACCACTGATCAGATTTGGATCAAGGACCTAACTAATAACTAAAATTTCAAAGTGTTCGAAAAAGTGTAAAACCTAAGCGAACAGATATATCTCGTCTTCCTAATTATAGTGTCATGAATGGTTCAAAAAACTAACACCGTATGAAGAAGTTATCGTGATTTGAAAAGTCTAGTAAACTGCAAATTTTGGATTTTGACTAGGTTTGACTGGGTTTTTGGAAATTAAAAAAAAAAGAATATTCCAGGGAATTTCTTGGAATAAACCTAGAATATTCCTTAGAATATTCCCCAAAATATTCCCTCTGGGCCAGTCATATTTTGACAAGTGGCACAATCCTATTTCTACATGGATTGTACTTATTGTTTTCGGCCAATGAGAGACACATGGCCAACCCTGAGGCTACCACATGTCCCTGGGACTGCGTAGTAAAATTTTGGTTCAGACTCCACCGAAGTCGACCCCATGGCTGCATGCACAGGACGCCAAAGCCTTACCATCTCTGCCAAGCTATGGTTCTTAACCATATGAATTTGTGCCTTCTATTTAAAGTTTGACCGTTTTAGAATTGGGGGAGCAGAGGGCGAGCCCTTAGGGCCAACCCCTCCCCATATGTTTAACATCCATGTCCAAGGGCTAAATTGGCACAACCACTACTATGTTGAAATCTGTTCACATGGAATTTAAACCTCCAATGGTTTCGCAAATGGTTTTGGAACCCGACTGTATACTCCGGTTTCAAATGAGTTAACCCACAGTTTTGGACGAAGTTTCCGCCAGCAGTTGCAGTTACAAGTTTGAAGGGTTTCAGACATGTGCACAAAAAAACCATATAATTAATTTCTAACAGTTAGAAATCAGTGGGTAAGTTGGCAGTGCCCCAAGTTTAGGGTGGTTTCCTATTTTAACTTGAGTTTCCCAAAATTAGTGGAGCTTTTTAGGGGTCACTGGACAAATGTTGTTTAGGATCTATCTTGAGCTAGATTCGACCATTCTAAGAGTGTGAATAGTAAATTTAGACTATCTTATACATTCCAGACTCATTGATGAGGGTTTTGGAGCCATCAGAGGACTTTTGTATAGGTTTTTTCTTCATAGAAGTTCAAGGGGCCACTAAGGCCACGAGGAGCCAGCAACAGTTTGAGGCCTAGCTAGGGCAGTTAGAGGCCTTATTCAGGAATATGATAGTTAATTTTTGATGTTTTAGACATTATGGAACTAATGGTGTGGTTTTCAGAGCCCGTAGAGGACTTTTGAAGGCGGAGATGCTTCAGAGAATTTGCAAGGGCCACTAGGTGCCAACAGGAGAATGAGGCATATCCAGAGTAGCCGGTATACATTCTCAGAAAAAAAAATAGTCTATTTTGACTATATTGGTACTTATGAATATATTTATGGATTTTTCATAAGATTTTTAGGACTTATGAAACTTGAGATGCTTCAGAGAAGTTTTCAGTGAACCTAGAGTCAAGGGGTGCCACCAGGTGTTGGAGGCATAATCAGAGTAGCGGGAGGCCAATTTATGAAAATGAATAGTATATTATTACTATTTCAGACACCCCAAATCCAATGAAAGGATCTTTAGATTCATTTGGAGAGTTTAAAAGTTCAAGAAGCAACAGGGAAGTTTCGGGCAGCCGAGGGCCAACAGTGGATGGAGGACTAGATTGGGGAGCCATAGCTCATTTTGAGAAAATGATTAGAATATTTTGGAGGTATGTTTTGTGATGGATATAGTAGGTGAGTTTTCAGGGACAAAAAATTATTTCTTAAAGGGTTAGTTCCACAGAGAAGCTCAGGGAATTTTAAGGTATCGGTAGCAGAAATCATGTCAAAGGAAGCCTAGTTCTTTCTTCAGAGTGATGAAAGCCATGACAGGGATATGCTGGTATTATAAACCCAATGGTACAACATGAAAAACCATTGGATTTGAGTTTTTAAAGTGTAAAATTAATTTTCCATACTAGTTCCAAAGAGCCAAGTCAATTGACATAGGCTCAAGGAGACGTAGCCCACGATATTCGGGTGAAATCCTATATTAAATTTGTTGTTATGTGTTGATTCTTATTTGCTGCATTATATTATTTTTGCATATGTTTAAAATAAACAAAAAAAAATGTTCTTAAAGCACTTAAACAGTTAAAAAACATACACATGTTTCAAGTAAAAATTTCTGCACAATCATGTATAAGCACGATCATTTATTTGTTTAACTTGTGGGAGGTGCTTGCACATAAGCATTTCAAGTTATCCACCCATTTTTAGATCAACCACCCTCCAATTTGATGCATAAAACACACACACACACACACGCACACACACGCACACACACACACACACACATATATATATATATATATATAATGTGGAATTTGTAGGTATTTCTTCTTGAAAGACAGCTTTAAGACCAGGAAGTGAAGGATAGCTCTTGGTCTCATGTTTTTCTGAACAAATTACACAGGTCTCTACCACTTTTGCATCCAAAGAGCACTCTCTCAAGGCATGCTTCTTTCTACATTTGGGACAAAAGATTGCTAGGGCTTCATATTCATCTTTTTTCTTGTTTTGTAACTTAAGGGTGTCTATTTGTTCACTAAGACTCCCTAAGATATCAGATTTGAATTCATCAAGCATATGTCCTATTTTTGTCCCACTTACTGTCCCAGAATCAGACTTACTTGCCCTTGCAAGAGCAGGGTCTCTTGGTCCTTTTACAGTTTTAGATTTTCCTCTTGAAAGGTTGATACATAATTCCATCATGTTTCCTCTTGAGTTGAGATATATCCCCTTTTCCCATCATGTTATGGATATCTAACCATTCATCCCTAATTGTCTTCAACAAGAGAGCTTTCAAAGTGTCTTGGTCTAAATATTCCATTTTTGCTCTTTTGATGTTATAGTTAAACCTCTCCAACAAATCTTCCAAATTTTCATCCTCTTTTTGTAACATTTTAAACACTTCCTCCTTATGGTTGACTGGCATACATTAATCCAAATACCTCTCTAAAAATTCATGTTTCATTTCTTCCCATGTCCTAATACAACTGTTGATCAAACTCATAAACCATTTTAATGCTGCTCCTTTCAATGTTGAAGGAAATAGTTTAAGTTTTTGGGCATCTTGTAAGTAATCATAGGTTCTACATCGGACTTCAAATTTAAATAGGAAGGTTTTAGGATCTTTAGTTTTGAGTCCATAAAATTTTGGAAGGATAGAGGGTGAAATGTTTTTCATAGTTGCATTGGTTTCTTCATCTACTATAGGAAACCCAAAAGAGCTTCCCATTTCTCTTCTACCTCTTCCTCTACCTCCTTCTTCACCTCTACCTCCTTCTCCTTCTGCACCTCTACCTCCTTTCCTCTACCTCTACCTCTACCCCCTCCAAATAGTGTGTGTTCTCCATTAAAAACTCCTCCTCCCCCTTCTTCTGCCATAGTTGATTCTTCTGTGGAAGTTGAAAAGTTTATGTCCCTTGCAGGGGTTCCTAAATATTCTTCTAAGACAGGTTTAGTGGGTAAATTAGAAGGTATTTCTAATGGAATATCTGATCTTAAGTCCTCTGGAAGTCTAAGATCAGTAAAGGATGGAATGTGGGTTTGAGTTGGAGGTGTGCTGGCTCTTGGTCTTGGCAAAACAAGTGGTGTTCTAGGAATCAGGCTTCTGCTTCTTATGAATCTACCCCTTGAATCTCTTTCTCTACGCATATCATTGTTTTTGGGAGGTAAGAAACAAGGCTACCTAGTTACACTTCCCTGGCAACAGCGCCAAAATGTCTGCTCAACTTAGTGTTCCTAAATTGATGTCATAAATTGTCAACCAGGGCTAGTAAAATGTTGAAGTGAAGTGCACTATGTGTGCCTAGGTATCTATTTCTCACTACGGTGTGTTTAGTGTTTTTCAAATGTTTTTTGTTTTGTGTTTTTATTCTAAGGGAAAAAGAACTAAGTGTTGGTAAAAAGAAGTTGTTGGTCACACTAAAACAGAGCAAAACCTATTCTAAACTATGTATGGCACTTGAGAACAGAAAATGCAAAACTTTAACAAGAAAAATAACTCATAGCAAGAACTAAATAACTCCTAACATGAACTCAATAACTCATACCATGAACTCAGTCCAATTCATTCATTAGAAATATGTTGGAATATCTTGAGAAAAGGATAAGTTTAATGCAATGAGGTTCTTCTAAGTAAACAACAACTTACAATATCACAAAAATATCATCCATGGTTAGAAATTTATTGGAACACAATTGGGAAATATTATTTGTAGCATAGTAAGGGATCCTACTCTAAATTAACTTATGACACTGAAATTAATCCATTCTGCAACTCAAATTGTCACTACTAATTCTCATTCGAAAGTTAGAAATCTTTTGGAATAGTTTTGGAAAAAGGATATTTGTAAAATTATAAGAGATTTCAGAGCAGTCAAGGCCTTGAATTGATATCACTAATTCCTGTCCATATGATGATGTGTTGGAAGAGATTAATAACAAGAGTAGTTTGTAAATAATGAAGGCCTTGAAGTCTAATAGAACAGAATTAGCATACAACTAACTAATGAACCTTGAAAGACATTAAATAGAACTGAAAAAGAATGCAATCAATCAAACTTGAAATACAGTGAACAGAATTGAACTAGAATGCCATTAACCTCCAGAGTTTTACAACTAAACTAAAATGCAACTAATCTCTAAAATACTACAGCTCTATCTCATTCGGTGTTAGTGGTATTTTGTAACAATTCATGGAAATGACTGGCTGTAATATGTAATGTGAGTGAGAACAAAAACATGAAGTTTAGAAAAATGCAACTAAGCTCTAAAACACCACAACTATGTCTCATTCAGTGTTAGTGATATTTTGGAATAATTCGTAAAAACAAGACTAGCTGTAACAATTGATGTAATTGAGCACAAAAACGTAAAGTTCAGAAGAATGCAACTAATTCCTAAAATACTACAGTTATATCTCATTCAATGTTAGTGATATTTTGGAACAATTCGTAAGAATAATGCTGGCTGTAGCATCCAATGCAAGTGAGTATAAAACACAAAGTTCATAAAATTGCTTAAGCTAGGAAATGCAACAAGGCTAAAGTTACTTATCTAAACAATGTGCACAGAGCTTCTCGGGCAATAGGGGCCCTCTACCACTGGATTAGCATACAAATCTCCTCAATATTGCCTCAGATCTTGCAATAAAGCGATACTTCTTTCATTAAAGGAAAAGTATTTCAAAAACTGAGTATTATGGTCTTTTGAGATCTAGCAACAAAACATCAATCTAGCTAGTTGTCTCTCGGTCTTCCGAGCCATTCTTATAAAATAAATACATAACTAACCTTGAGAAGAAACAGGAGCAAGTGCCTTTTTCAATCAAAATCAAATTAGAACTCTTGTGGAGGCCTCGTACTTTGCTGGAGACATCTGTAGAGTCCCTGTCCTAGTAGGAATCTGCTTCTTAGCTTTGATCTTTTCCATGTGCATAACCACCTGTAGATTCTTGCTCAGACTTCGTACTGAGAAATAAATGATGTGGGAGTGTTGTGGAATTCAACCATATACGTTTTTCCTTAAAGTGACACCTGTAACCTGTGAGAACATGAAGATAGCTGCGGAATAGGCGACTGGCTACAGAATGGCTGCATTCTGTAGCTGAGTCTAGTAAAAAATTACTACAACAACAAAACCATGAAAATATAGCAAGTCAGTCATTGTATACATTCCTAAAGTGACTTTAATCAATCCTATTGACCATTTAAGCCTGTAACTGATAAGGGACAAAGGAAATGAAGTGAAATTTGGTGAAGGGAAAGGACATCTTTGGCGCTCAATAGTTGTGACAAATACATAGGACTAACATATGAATCCTTTAAAAAATATTCTATCACCAACTAATACTTTTATGGACCCAAGTTTACATCATGCACCCAATGTAGTGGGGCTACATTAATGATATAAAAAATAAAACATGACTTGGGCACCTGTTGTCCCATACATAGCTAATGAAAAATCACACTAGACACTAAGGTTCTCTCCATGAGAAATATGCCAACAAGATAGAACAATAAATGTACATGGATTTCACATCTGCACATAAATATGCTCTTATTTATCATGCCCAATACAATAATATAACATTAGTACATGGCATCAATGAAAAAATATATATGCTCCATATGTAGTAGCAACAATAAAAGTACTATCCAACGCATATTCTAGTGCATGAACACTTAACACCTTGGAGATCAACATCCCAACAATGAAGATCCCCCAACAAAATGATGATAACCACTAGCAACCACCACCAGGATCATGCGCATTAACAAAAAAATCAAATGGTAACAACAACATAGAAATATGTCATAAGGCAACAAAAAATACATATACTCATCATCATGAGCCTCATAGACCAAGAACATAATATATCATTAGCTCAGATTATAAGAAACACATCAATAGATAGCAACAACAACGCTATCAATACATGCAATTTTTCCATAGGTGAATGATGTATCATCAATAATGCACAAGAAAGAAATGAGTAAGCAGAAAATCATCACTATACATCAAAACCGACATAATAAATCAACATGACTCAGTATGCATCATCCAATGCATCATAGGCATCATACATATTGTTGTGCGGATTAATCAAACTTGCAGACAAGACTGATATCCCTAGTACCAAAAAGGTAATCTAGCAACAAACACCCAAATGAACTAATCTTTCTCTAAGCATATATGATTTACAAATAGCACTATAGAGGTGTAAAAGACTTACCGTAGGTCTAGTGCTTGTTCGAAGTCGTTGTTGTCCCTCGTGCACTTGAAGGAGTTATCTTCGTAAACCTGCAGTCACAAACAAGCAAACATTAAATAGCACCTGTATAGTAAACATCATAAATCATGCTTATCATAGTGATCAAGGAATCCATGAAATAAACAGTCAACTAACAGCTTATTGAGAAAAATGAATTCATTTGTATTAACTTTAAAAGAAGGAAAACCTTACAACCTTAGCCTTGATGTTGAACAGGCATTCCCGGGGTCGGAAGCAGGAATCTCCTCTACTCTGATAAGCTTTGCACTCCTCCAATCGAGACAGATAGAGGTATGTAATCTCTCCTCACAAAAATCTCAGTTAAATGAATCTGAATCCCAACAACACTTAACCTCAAATAATTCAAAGCTTGAACTCCCTTTGAGGCTACCCAATGCCTCTTTTTATAGTGGAAAAGAAGAGGTTTCAGTTCCAACTATGAAGGGATAGAATCCTCCTTCAAAGGGATAAGCTCCTCACATCAAGGGGTTAGCTCCATAAGGTAAGGGATACATGAACCTCAAAAGAGCAGTTCTCCCACCGCAAGATTCTTTCTAGAGGCTTCTAGAATTTAATGAAAGTGAGCTTTTTTTATTTTACTTGCACCTTTTTAATATTTACAGGGGTCCGCACCTATAACATAGAGAAAGTGCGTTCAGATACGCAAGAAACATGAACATTAGGTGCGGGACCACAGGAAAAATATTGAGAAAGTGCGACACCAAAGTTAAGGAGATTTTCAAGAACTTTTCTCCGATTTTCAAGGCTTGACATGAGGAACTGATATGTTAGACTTGCAAAGGAGGAAGTATGAGTAATAATGAGCTCATACACATAGCAGAATGCCAGGATGACAATTTTTCAGTGTAATAGATTGCCCCCTAAAGTGCAAAGTCTGGAATAGATGAAGCTAAAGTCTGTCATATATGAAGAGTGCAGTACTTTATCATTTAAAGGATCATCCTGTGGACACCCCATTCGGAACCTGTAAAAACATTCAATACAAAATATATATGTATACATATCATCGCTGAGGTAGGCATTCCCATACTTAGATCAAAACTAAATAGAAACTAATTCAAACTGTTCTGATATAGGGATGATTTTGAATACATCACAGTATAGACATGTGTAGATACAGTATGGACGCAGCCATCTATTTATAAATAGTCCACTGTATAAATGATAACAAAATTCCTCGTAGCCTGGATGGTAGAAACTAGAGCTAGGGTCTTGATTTCTGCATCTCGAACTAGTACGATTCTATCCATGTGAATGAATGCATCGAAGTCGAACATGGCATAAACCACTTGATTACCAGTCAATGATGTAAATTTTTAACAAGTGTGAGAGTAACCACCAGTAATGTCAATGGCTCTCAAAGTACTCAATACAATCCATGAAATGTGAATGAATGAGCTGAATTCAAACATGTCATGGAATCATTCGATCGAAGGTCAATGATGCAACCTGTCATCGAAGGTGAGAAATCTACCATTGAGGCATGCATATTTCAAGGTACTTACGATTTCTAGACCAACTTCCTAGATAATGAGCTATCGTTGATAGAAAGTGATCCATCGTAGGCAAGCCCACAACACGAATTCATAGATCAAGTTTTGAAAATATATTGGCAAGGATTGACTCAGGGATGGTCAAAATGGATGACAGATATTTCGCAGATGAATGGTTTATTTGAACTGTCCTCTTGAACACATAACGACACAGCAGAAGGCTTCGTGACAATTGACCCAAAGCTAATACCCAGAAACTGGTTGAAAACTTTCAATGTGGTTTGATTAACTATTAGGCAAAGGATTTCCCAACCCAGGTGAACAAAAGTGTCGTGTTCAAGAGTGGTTAACTAGATTTTTGAAAAATCAAAATACAACGAACAAGTCCATTTTTATCTCTTTTCCCCCACCATTTCTGGCAAGTACCTCTTTATTTTTGAAAATCTTGAGGAGGATAACATTTGCTTGTTTGTAAGCTCATCCTTCGGATGAGTCCAACTTAGTTTAAGATTTGAACCCTAAGAAGGAGTGGCTCGTTCCTATTTAAAATTGAACAGGTCTTTTACTGTTAAATTTTAACGAGTTCAGTATAGGAGAAACTCGGTGTTTTTCAATTTTAGGGAGTTAGAAGAAAAAATTTAAGAAAACTCCATGGGTGTACTTTTTCGTAAATTTAGTCTCTCAAGCCCAAAAAAGGATAAAATAATGCGGGAGAGAACTCTATTGACTGTAATTAGTTAACGTATACTTTCGTAAACATTCCATTTCAGTCCGTAAAAGGGGTAAACTTATACTGAAGGGACGATCATTCATTTATTTTAACGAGTTTGAATAATCAAGTGCTCGGCAATCTTTTCATGTTTAGAGAGTCTGAAAAGGGCTTAAAAGAGGACTCCAATGTTTCGCTTTTTCGTGAATTTTTGAAAGAGTCCAAAAAGGTGATAAAAGTATGTTCTTTGTTGAAAAATGATCAATTCTCCTAAAAAATCCAATTTCTGCACAAAAACTTGAAACATTACACATACCTGTTTGAGATAAATAAAAATGCTTTCAAAAATAACCTTTTTAAAGTGAAAAATGAACAAATTAAAAATTCATTTATTCGAAAAAACTTATAAAAAGGACTTTTCTAACTTCATTTTTACCGTTTGAATTCAGAGTGAAAAGTAAAAGATTTTGGGTAAAAAAGTTCCTGTGAATATTCTGGAAAATCTGTCCGACAAAATCGAGAACCGTCAGCTCCAGATAATCCACGACCTCCTAATATTGTATTTCATCTTTTTACATTTCATTTTTAGGCTTTAGATTTCATTTTCAAGAGGAAAAATATGTTTAAAAAATCGCCCGCGAGGGTCCGCAAGCACAATACACAGGGCCTGCGGACCCCGACTTTTTCCTATGCAGAAAAATGTCATGGGTCCAAACTTGTGACACTGCGTGCGTGCGTTCCTACGCACTGTGTATAAAAAAAAAATGCGGACCCCGCGCAATTAGATTTCAAATTTCTCAATTACTGCCCAAAAAATTTCAAATTGGATTGTTCTAATATATGTTTTTATGCATTGTAGGATAAACAAGATGCTGATTTGGAGAGAACGTGAGCATGAAGACGTAGATGACGCTGCAATGCTCCATTTTCCCACAATGCAAGCATTAAGAGCATGCGGTTTGTATAAATTCTAGGCCATTTAGGGCATGAGGGCACAGGTAGACCTCTTAACATGGCTGGTGAACAGGTGGAATGTACAGGACCAATGTTTCTTTTGTGGCGGCCACCGGCTCGAAATTGAGCTAGAGGATATCTATTTTTTGACTGGTTTGTCCAAAAGGGGCGAACAAATTTCTCTGTTTGGGACTAGGCCAGGTGGCCAGACTGTCGCTAGTCTTTGACAAGAGTTCTGTAATGATTAGGCAGACCCTAGGGACAAACAGATTGACATAAAAACTATCATACGTCCCGAGCTAAAATTTATTGCATTTACTGTTACCAGACAGTGTGGGAGTGTAGTGTTGCATGTGGCTACCGGTTCCCAGATGCACATTGTTGTAGACTGTTTTCAAGGCACCATTTTCAACTGGTGCGAAGCTGTGTTGGCCAATGTAAAAGGCCAACTAACCAGAGCAAAGAATGGAAAACTAAATAACTTTGGATATGGATCCATTGTAGTCACCTTTTCTCCAGAGAGGATCCCCATGTTAGCTCCGCAAAACATTCCTATTGATGCTAAACTACCTCAAGAACCTAGGATGGTTCGTTAGGTTGCATTGATGGCCCGTCATGCTGCTGAGGGCGTCGAGGTTGTTCGATTTCCTTCTTCATATTTCCGTTGGCTGGAACGCCAAATTTTTTTTATATAATATTTTCTATACGCCGGGATAGATTTCTGCGGTGACCGAGAGATGACTCTCCCAGCAGGGGAACAGTGGGATGAATTAGGTAAAATCATTTTCAAAAATTTCTAAGTTCTAATTCTTTTTTTATATTTTGATCGTCTTGAAATTAATAACCAAAAGTTTTAAATGCAAATGTGGGCCCACGGCGACCAACCCATCTCCAGCCTTATGAAAGAAGACAACCAGCTGCAACCGCACCAGCCCCAGCAGGCCAATCAGCAAAGATCCTGTCTGATTTAGAGCATCACCTAGACCGCCTGACTCTAGACATTCCAGAGACAGACATAGATGAAATTCCACTCAGATTACAGAGATACGTGATTCGTGTTCCAGGACCTTTTAGGAGGTTCCTATGTAGGGTGGCCCGGGCAGTGGTCTCTTATCGTGATCACCATCAGTGATAGGATGATCATGTCGTAGACTCATATTTTTGACCTTTTGTATTATCATTTTTGCCAATCATAAGGTGTTTCCAACCTATGATCGAAGACGATGTATATTTTTTAAACACTTCTATACTATGATATATCACTATTTACTGGCTATCTGTGTACATGTTATGGATGTTGTTTAATTTACTGTTTTGATTATTGAAAATGTTGATTTATCATACTAGAAGCAACTGCATCTGCTAATGTATTTAAATGTCTTGGAATATGCTGATATTAAATGTAATAAAATTTACGTTCCAAGAGACGAACTCTTAAAAATAACCGTAATAACACTGGATTTCTAATGGCATAAACCCTGTTGAGTTGTAATACAACAAGTTCAGAATCCAACCTAACAATCAAACTCTGAATTCCAAAAGATATGGATTTAGATAGTAACTCAATCACTGCACTATACTCTGCAATGTTATTCGTTGTTTGACTAAGGCTTACCCCATGCATGGATACTAACTCGTCAAAAGGTGAATAGATAACCCAAGCTACAAAAGAAATGTTCCGTGTACTACGATAAGCACCATCAGTAAAACCAATGTAGGTTTGAAGAGACGTCGACATCTGCAATATCAAGAGTAAAACTCAGATAAGCAGGAATAGTGACAAAACACACTTCTAAACTAGGCACACTTTTCTAATCTAAGACACACCAGCAGTAAAGAAACCTAATCTAACAAAAAATCTCCACACCAAGTTTAAGCATAATATCGCTTTAGATAAAGCCCATTTTTGGGTTTATCTAAAGAGACACCGTCAAAATCTATCAGCTCATAGGCCCCTTTTGCTAGCTTTCACTTAACAATGAAAGGACCATGCCACATAGGCACGAATTTTCCAACTCCTAACTTATCATTGGCTTGATCATAAACTAAGACTAGGTCTCCTTCTGAAAAATTTCGAGGGGTAACACTTCTATAATACTGAGCTTTTATTCGTTTAACATGAGCCTCGTTTACTATAGCAGCACTTCGTCGATTCTCATCTAGCTGAGCCAAGTACAAAAAATGTTTCTCCTCTTCAGATGTAGCTGGGAGTAATTGTATGGTTAACTTCAAAGACGGAATTTCGCATTCAATTGGCAACACAGCTTCCAAACCGTAAACCAGTTGAAAGGGAGCGAAACCAGTTGATGTTTTTACTGAGGTTCGATATGCCCAAAGTGCTGAAAATAACATGGAATGCCAATTCGACTTATGAATACCAATAATTCATCTGATCATAGTGACTAAAACTTTATTGATAGCTTCAACCAGACCATTAGCCTGCAGATAATACGGAGTGGAACTATCGTGGCGTAGGCCAAGTTGATCTGTCAATTCAGTCATCATGATATTCCAAAAATGACTTCCATGATCTGTAATAATGGCTTGAGGAACACCGAACCTAGCAATTATGTGATTGAATACAAAATTTGCAGCAGTCTTGTCGTCTTCCGAAAATGTAGGCATCGCCTCAGCCCAATTAGTAAAATAATCCATTGCTAAGATAATATTCACATGCCCCCTGACTGAGTGAGGGTTACATGTAATAAAGTCAATACCCCATTTTGCGAAAGGACCGACAACAATTATAGGGTGAAGAGGAGCAGGTGGTGAATGCATCTTACGATCAAAGATTTGACAATTGTGGCATTTTCGGACTGCATAGATACAATCTTTGAATAACGACGGCCAGAAATAACCAGCGTGCAATATCTTTTGTGTTGTGGCATACCTAGACATATGACCGCCACATGCTCCAGAATGGAAGTCATTTAAAACCTTCTCAGCTTCTTCATGAGTAAGACAACGTCGGAAAATAGAATCCGCTCCACGACGATAGAGTGTATCACCAATAATATTTTACTGTTGGGATTGGAAACGTATTTTCCGTCGTTGAGATCGTGAGATTTCAGGTCGAAAAGATTGGGTTTGGAGATAAACGATAATATCTCCATACCATGGATCAAGAGTACTAATAAGAAACAAAGATTCATCCGCAATGGTCTCCTCCGCCACAGTTTCAGTATCAGTAGAGGGGAAATCACACATTAGTTCGGCAAAAACAAAAGATTTCTTTGCCTTGGATTTTTCAAATTCCAAGTCAAATTCTTGCAGGATAACTATCCATTTGGAATACTTGCCCCCTAGCAATTGTTTGGTTAAAATGTACATCATAGGGTTACAGTCAAAAATTACTGTGGTTTTGCATAATAATATGTAGTGTCTAAATCTTTGGACAACCTGAACAGCTGCCAAGGCCAATTTCTCCACATGTGTGTATTTGATCTCGTTCGGATGCAGATTTTGATTAAGATAGTAAATCACATGTTCAATTTTAGATTCGTCTTCTTGAACTAAAACCATCCCAATTGTGGAATGAGAAGCGGCGAGGTACGACGAGGTACAAAACGTAGTCCTGGTTGTAGTTAGGAGGATGCAATAACGGTGCATGGGTCAACGCATGTTTAAGTGCATCAAAAGATCGATCAATGATCTCATCCCAAAAGAATGGAATGTTCTATTTCAGCAACTGGGTAAAACCCTTTGTAAGCTCGGCGTAGTTAGGAATGAACCGACGTAAAAAGTTTGCTTTCCTCTGCAAACTTTGGAGTTGGCGTAAAGTAAAAGGAGGATGTAAATTAACAATAGCTTCGACCTTCGACCGATCAACGCGAATGCCTGCTTTCGAAACAACGAATCCCAGTAAGTGACCCGATTCTACACAGAAAACGCATTTGTGTGGATTCAGCCTAATTCGATAATGCCTACATCTCATAAAGATAGCTCGTAGAGATGGTCAGCCCTACGTGATGAATGAGCAGGTAAATCATCGAGATAAGGCTACACAATGTGCTTAATGTCATGAAATGTGTAAGACATAGCCCTTTGAAAAGTTGCTCCAGCGTTCTTCAATCCAAAGGGTAGTTTTCAATAAGAAAATGTCCCCCATGGACAAATTAAAGTTGTTTTTGGTTGATCAGCAGGGAGTATGTTTATTTGATTGTAACTGGAAAAACCATCCATAAAGGAAAACATTTCACTGCCGGCACAATCATCAATTATTTGATCGTTATAGGGGGTTGGATAATTGTCTTTAGGACAAGCTTGATTAATATCCCTATAATCGATACATATTCATATCGTTCCTTGTTTTTTAGTAATAGGAACAATATTCGATACCCAATCTGTTAAAGGAATTGGATAAATGAAACTTGCACGAAGTAATTTCTCAACTTCGGCTTTGATAGCAGCAACTTTTCTAGGATGTATTTGACGTAGACGTTGACGGACAAGTTTGGCATCCGGGTAAGTCTTGATTTCATGTACGACAATTGATGGATCGATTCCTGGCATTTCTTCATAGTACTAGGCAAACACATCACGAAATTCTTGAAATAGGGCTTTATAAGTTTGAATTTCATCTTCTGTAAAACAAGCACCTATATGAATGTTTTCAATTATTCCTGGTTTTACTGAAATGTCAATTGGAATCGTTCGAGATATATTTTCCAAATTTAACTCGGAATCGGGATTTTGCAATGGATTATGTGGTTCTTTTACATATTCAGCAGTAAAAATAGAAGCGAAATCATCTTCAAAATGATCCAGCTCAGGTAAAAATGAAGATCGATGATGTAGATCTTCCCATGGTAAATCATCAATAGACAAAAGTTCACGAATCTGCTCATCAGTATGAACAAGGTCAGGAAATTTCGTTGTGGATGAACTAGATATAGAAAGTGATTCCTCTTGGATCCCATTCATTGGATCAGTTTCGGTTGAAGAAGGGTCGGAAAGTGACTGTACAGCCTGATATGCAATTTCAAATGGACTCAAAGGCATCATGCCATCCAATGAATCTAACTCGGAGTCGGAAGGTACGACCCAAGGATCATCAAAAATAACAGTATCTGATGAAATCATATGAATAGTTTCGATAGAAGGCGATACGTTAGGAGGAGGAAAGGAAAAAGTTCCTAGTAAACCAAGATTTTTAATCCAACCTACTCCAACATCCTTGTAAGGGATAGACGCTTTACCAATGTGCTGGATTGTTTCTGTAGAGGCTGGATCGGAAGAAAAATAAGTTAACTGATTTATTGTAACGATCATTCCTTGATGTGGAAATTTTATGAGCCGAAAGACCGAAGAAACAACAGCAGTCATAGCATAAGACCAACTACGACCCAGAAGAAGGTTGTAATCTAGAGGGGCATCAACCACTTCCACATCTAGATTTACGGTTTTACCTTCGACCCCTATGGGTAAATCCTGCAAAATACCAGTAGGGTGGAAACCTCGGCCATCAAAATCATTTAGAATTGTCAGAGATTAATTGAGTGTAGGAGAACCAAGCGATTTCCAACACTGGATCGACATAATACACGTTGAAGCTCCCTCATCAGTCACAGTCTGAAACATCAGTCTGTTTTTGAATAAAACCGGAATTTGGAAAGCCATTTGGTGAGGTAGGCAAGGTGTACTATTATCTAAATCGAATATTATAAGGTTCAAATCCTAAATATCGATAGCTCCTATGGTAGAGAAAAGTAATTTATGTTGTGCTGGGCATGACTGCAGCACTTCCAAATCCGACATTGCTGAAGGGGAAATAGTTAAGTCTTCAACAATGTTGTAATTTTGAGCAGCTCTCGCATGTGGATTGAAAGCTGATTTATGAAGAACACCTTTAGCAGGCAGTTTGATTATTAAGTCTAGATTTGGTTTCTCGATCTGTATTGGACCAGAAACAGGAGGAGGTGTAGTTGATGTATTTGCACTAGAAGATTCTACTTCTTTACCATCAACAGGATTCTCACTACCATAATCGTGCGATCAGGTCGCAATCCTTACACGAGACATCATTAGAATAGGTTCTTCTGAGGCATTCGAGCTAGAATCAACCATCTTACTATCTTGAGTCAGAAAAGGATCCTTCAAGACAGCAGGTTGTTGTGAACCTTTAACGAATTTTGCAACCTCTGCTCGATGTGGGCATTCCTTAGTAAAATTATCCTCATCACAAATGTAACAAGGATTGCGAGGTTTGCATTTTTCGTCATTGGATTTGTTTTTATCAGTTTTTTCTTTTGAATTTTTTTTGCTTTTATTCTTCCCTTTATTTTTACCGCCGAATTTAGATTTGGTCATATATGTCTCTACAACATGAAAGTCGGTAGAAATTTTAGGGGAAGACTCTCCTTTCAGGGAATCAGGTAAAGTTATAATAGGAGAAGAATTATTTCAGATTTCTTCTTGCTTTTAGTATTTACTGTACCAATCATACCATCAACGACATGAGACCCTAAAGGAGCCGCAGCTATTTGACCTTATTTTGGAAGATCAGGGATTTTTTCATGTAAAGTACCTGACTGCGTATAAACGAGGTCAAGATACTGAGCTTGAGAAATTACTTGCTTCTCAGTAACAATTCCAGCCTTAGCTACGTCTTCAGTGATTTTGGGTAATAATGATTTAACAAACCATTCCGCCAAAATTTGATCCGGAATGTAAACTTTCACCAAACGCCTTATACGTCGCCATTCATGAATATGATCAGAAATATATGTGGACGTGGATTGCTTTAGTGAAGTTAATAGTTCCGTGCCATTGTCGTATCTGAAAGGCAACTGAAAATGAGTCAAGAAGGTAGTTGCTAACTGACTGAAATTATTAAAAGAGCCTCATGGTAACTCAATGTACCATTTGGTGGCAAGACCAATAAGAGTTATTTGGAAAAGATGCAAGTGAATTAAATCATCAATTATTGAATTAGATGCACACCAGAGGTGATAATTCATCACGTTATTTGATGGATCCTCTCCTGACTTACCTTCAAATTTTGGTATATCACTGGGCAACTTATGCGGCATTGGCAGCCAGTACGGATAATAGAAAATTGGATCATTCGTAAGGCGCGTCAAATCAGGTAAATCCAAAGTTGCAATAAATGGTAACTGATAGTTAGGGTCGCGAAAGCCTTGAGTAGCCAAAGCAGTTGCAGGAGGAGGATACCCAGGATAACTGGGAATCGGAGTTGCATTAGGAATTGTGTAACCTCCCGGATAACTAGGATTAACTAGACCAAACTGGGGTTGTTGAGGTTGTTGATAAGTATAGCCAGGGTACGGTTGATACTGATAATTTGGATTTTGCGAAATGGGACCAAATTGAGGCTATCACTGGTACAGTTGACTTGTGACAACTGTACTTGTACCAGCTTGTCCCGCAGGCATCTGGACCGAAGTCTGAACAGAAGGTCCTGACTGGGGTATAGATACTTGAGGGATTTTCACGAATGCAGGGATAGAAGAACTCGGAGCTACAGATACTCCAGAAACAGGTGTTATAGGTTGAACAGACGTTGCAGCAGTTGTAGCAGTTTGAGGCGGAGTCTGAGGTGTACTAGGCCTAGACTGATGAACAGAATTAGGTGCAGGAGTTTGAATAGTAGGCTGGATGGGTTGCTGGGTTGGACTAGAAACCAAAGGTTGTCCAGGTTGAGAAGGAAAATGCACATTAGGCTGCATAGGCTTTTGATATTGGGATGGATCCCACACCATATTCATTCTGGGGTATTGTCCTGTAGAAGGTTGAACGTAAGGACCATAACCTAGTTGAACGTAGGGTTGATAAGTAAGTGGTAAATTTCCAGCTCCTTGTACAGATGATTGACCAGAAGGCTGTTGGAAACCTTGAATTGGGTACTGACCTTGAGGTTGATAACCTTGAGGCACATACTGAAGCTGGGGTTGATAAGGACCCTGAGGATCATATTGAGTTTGGGGTTGACCTTGGGGTATGTACTGTCCTGAAGGTTGATAACCTTGAGGTGTGTACTGTCCTTGAGGTTGTCCTCCAAAATAATATGATTCCACATTTTGTCCTGGGAAAAAGTTACCTGAGGTTTCCCCCTAGGTGGTAACTTACTGCTTGAAAGTTGCCCCCCAGCTGGTAATTGACTACCCTGAGATTTCTCCCCAGGTGGTAACTGATTTCCCTGAAATTTCCCTCCAGGCGGTAACTGACTGCCTTGAGGTTGAGGATTCAGAATATTACCAAACATCATAAAGATTTGCTCTGCATTCGATGTTTCAGTTTTAACTCCATTAAGACCAGATGATAATACATGTTCAATTGGTTGAGGGGCTGCTCCAAAGAAAGTACCAGACAAAGCCTGATATCCCAAAGGAACAGAAGGACCACCATGCAAAAATGCTTCCAGTGTCTGGGAAAACATGGATGACTCTCCTGCCATGATGGCTGAAGGATAGTAACCTCTGGGTGTAGGATGAAATGGAATTCAAGGCGGAGAAAAAGCAAGACCCGGATTCTCTAAAAAGTTTTTAAAAGATAGATACCAAGCGTCCGTTCGAATAGGGATGTAGAAAATAGATTCACACTCCCTAAGATTTAAATACTGAGGGGATTTGGGAAGAGATAACTCTTCGTCTGGACTAGTAAGTTCTTCAATAGAAATAAGGCAAGATGGAAGATCTTCAGTGACAATATTTCATACCCTAGGTGAACCAAGATCGCTAGAAGTTGGTGTAATAAATCTTGAGGATTTCTCCAAAACAGAAGGTTCAGTTTTAGGTTCAGAGATCTCAGGTTTGTCAGCTAGTTCACTGGAAGGAGAAATACTACCAGTAACTTCAGAAATTGAAATCGGTTCTTGAATGTGTTCTGTTGTGGGTGTTTGATGATCAGGATGAACAACTATAGATGGAGTTCCAATTTTTGTTGATCTAATTCTACCGATACTAGATGATACTAGAGCACACAGCCCTTCAAGCTGACTTGGTGTATATTCAGGGGGTTTCCCTTGAAGTCTCCGGGATTGTCTCGGCAATTACGCCATGATTAGATATTAACTAATCACACGCAAACAAAGAAAAATTTCAATAAAAACACCTAAAGTCTCTAAAGAAACAAATATCTGAATCACACGCTTAAAAATCTAAGAGTTCAAACCACACACAAACAATAAAATTTCCATACTAAAAACACTAGTTGGTGATGAAATCCAACTTAGTAGAAATTTAATATAGAAAGGACAGTTGGAACAGTTACCCCGACAACCTGCTTAACGAAACAGACTGGCACAAGATTCTTCACAAAACCATCTCGAGTGAAGATAACCCCCCAAAGAGTCCAAGTGAGTCTAGTCAATGTCTACTCCAGGTATAGTGAGATCTTTCCTTCACCGTCACCTCAGGAAATAATCTTAAGTTTTTGGACACTAAGGTTACCAACAGTAACAAACACAACTGGGGGAACAGTCTACGATCCGATCTCACGCGCAAGGGCAGAGTAACAAAGCTCAATCCCCTTGAAGGTTCCTCGACATTGTTAATCCAAGGTTTACCGAAAAGTGACCACAGGCTCCTCGAGAATGGTTAGTCTGAGGTTTATCGTTTGTAATGCACGCAAAATCTTCTATCTTCCCCAATGAAACAGAATTGATTGTTTCAAAGGTTTGGACATGATCTCATGATTGACTTCTTTAAGAGAAGTTTCCCATATTGTACCAATTACAATTGGATTTATTTCCTATCGCAACATTTATCTACTTGTTTGTTTTTACTTTCTTGGAGAGTTAATTACTCCCTACTCCAAGATACTAGCCTAAGCTATGTTGGTGATAAGAGCCCTAGAAAATAAAAAGATTGCTAGATGAATTTTAATTAAGCGTTACTTTTATGAGTTGTTTATTAATTCAATAGGTATGGAAATGAAACTTTGATGGTGTGAAGACTCGACTTCCAAAAACGCTAAAAATGCACCTAAAAATGATAATCAAATCGTTTTCTTTCAATGAAATTCTAGCTAAAGAAAGAGTTCGAGAATGCAATTCTTTTAAAAAAAATATATCTTTCTTTAAGCATAAAGAATAATTGGAAGAAAATATTTTTGTCTTTTCAACAATAACTCAAAATGAGACAAATTATCAAATCTCACAAGAAAATCCTTTCACTTTCAGAAACTTGAAACTACAAAAACAATTTTCCTTCAAAAGAAATCTGCAAATTTTTTAAAAGCACTCAAAACTATAAAACTAATTTCGAGATCTACAAACTTTAAAAATATAATTGAATAAAAGCTTTAATATTTTTGAAGAATGTTTTACTTAGTTGTTCAGTAAACTAAGGATCTATTTGTCCAGAATAACAAATAAATAAAAAACACTCAGATATGTTTTTTATAAAAATGAAATTCAAAACCTATAACAAAGTTCTTTTCGAAGATTTGCAAAGAAATAAGTAGATCTATTTCTCAATAAAGGATGGATTTCAAAATTAGGTCAGACTCAGCAAAAAGGAAAAAATACCAATGTAGTCTGAGGTACTTCAAACTGCCAATGCTTTGAATCACTACAGAGACCAAATGAAAAGCAATCCACAATGCAAAACTTCTAGAAAATCATCAAAACACAGATACTGCTGGAATTCATTCACAAATTTTTTTTGACAGAAACAACGCCAATATGGGCAGATACTAAAAAATCTAAATCAAAATAAAGATAAAATAAAGAAAGAAATCTGGAGTCTTTTAGAATTTTAACAGGGTCCGCAGGCATCGAGAAGTAACAGGTGCGGTCCCGCACTGTTTACTTAAAGAAAGTGCGAAACTGCCCGCACTGTGAAAAACGACAAAGTGAGGTCCCTAGAAAAACTAAAGAAAAACATAAAAGATTTCAAAATTTTCAAAAACAGAGAAAACCTAAGCTACCCAGACAGATATCTATCAATCGAAAACTAGGAAAAACTTTTCCTCAAATCAAAATAAAAGAGAACCAAAAACAACAAGTTTCTTCCCCAGTGGAGTCACCAATTTGTTGTGTGGATTAATCAAAATTGTAGACAAGACCGATCTCCCTAGTACCAAAAAGGTAATCTAGTAACAAACAGCCAAATGAACTAATCTTTCTCTAAGCATATATGATTTACAAACAACACTATAGAGGTGTAAAAGACTTACCGTAGGTCCAATGCTTATTTGAAGTCGTTGTTGTCCCTCGTGCACTTGAAGGAGTTATCTTCGTAAACCTGCAGTCACAAACAAGCAAACATTAAATATCACCTATATAGTAAACATCGTAAATCATGCTTATCATAGTGATAAAGGAATCCATGAAATAAACAATTAACTAACAACTTATTGAGAAAAATGAACTCATTTGTATTAACTTTAAAAGAAACCTTTGACATATCTCTGTCGATGGTAACCAGAGCCTTCCACGGTGAACGAATCTCCTCCTGCGGTAAGCTGCTCTCTGGCAAGACGAAGGATAGAGGTGGCAGGTCTCTCCTCACAAAAATGTCGATTAAATTGGTACGAATCACAGCTGACACTTAACCTCCAAATAATTCAGAAGACGTTCCCTTTGAAATTTTATGCCTCTTTTATGGTGGAAGAGAGAGGTTTTAGTTTCCAACTATGAAGGGATAGAATCCTTCTTCAAAGGGATAAGCTCCTCACATCAAGGGGTTAGCTCCATAAGGTAAGGGATACATGAACCTCAAAAGAGCGGTTCTGCCACTGCAAGATTCTTTCTAGAGGCTTCTAGAATTTACTGAGAGTGAGATTTTTTGAGTTTACTTGTGCCTTTTTAATATTTATAGGGGTCCGCACCTATAACACAGAGAAAGTGTGTTCAGGTACGCAATAAACATGAACATTAGGTGTGGGACCGGAGGCAAAATATAGAGAAAGTGCGACACCAAAGTTAAGGAGATTTTCAGGAACTTTTCTCTGATTTTCAAGGCTTGACATGAGGAACTGATATGTTAGACTTGAAAAGGAGGAAGTATGAGTAATAATGAGCTCATACACATAACAGAATGTTAGGATGACAATTTTCAGTGTAACACATACTCAAGTAGCAACAAAATCTCTTCATGAAATAATAACAATACAACTCTCAAAGGTGTATAAATCATCACAACTCATCCATCCATATGCATATAAAAAACATGCAAGATTCATCTAAAAATGAAAGCATAAGCAATAGGGTGTATACTCTAGATTAGCCAACTCTAACACATCATATGATCTCTATAGAAACAAAACATGCATGACAACTCATAATATTTCTCTATAAAATATAATACAAAAATCGTGTTATAGAAGCATATGATATTTCCACTATATGTCAGCATCAACAAAATATTATTCCCTACATCAAATTAATATAAAAAATATTCACAACATGCTCCTCCATAGCGAACACAATGCCAACACTCTATAGATCCATTAGGAAGCACAAATTCTCCCCCTGAATGTGTGATCATCCATCACACCTAGACAATGTGCATCAATGAAAACTTCAAACATACAAATTCTCAAAGGACCATGAGTAACAATATAGTTGATCCAACTATAATTAAACTAGAAATAAATAGATCAGAAATTAAAATTCACTTCAAACCTCATGAACTTCCCCTGAACACATGCAACTCTCAATATGAAGATTTATGTTCACGTACTTTTTCATATATGGCTACACATCCAAGAATCTACATGTAACTCATGAGGCAACCATAAGCTCCCCTTGAGACCTAGTAGGCATCATTTTTTTATGGGAGTTCCTTGCTTCTCTTTTCTCCTCCAAATTTTCATATGTTGATCCTTCCTTTTCTTGTGGGGTTAGCCTTGCATATTTTCCTCTCTCTAATTTGATCTCCTGTAACACATGGGAAACATGAAATCCTTTGGCCTTATGACACCATTGTCACACATAAAACATATTATGTGACTAAGGAATAGAGGTATAGGTTGATATTTTCTAGTGATTTTATCCCTACTCCTTTCATATTCCTTAAAATCAATATCCCTATGCCCAAAATAATTGCATGATACAAAATGAACATAAAAAGTAATACTATACCAGAATGATGGAGATCTTCTTTTCATGCAAGCTTGAGATTGCATATCCTTTTACTTATTCTTTTTATGAGAGGGTTTGATATCTCCATCACTGCACATTGTTGCTATGTGTCCATGTATTCTACAATTATAACATCTTCCAATTTTATTCTTTTTCTTTGGAATTTTATGCTTTTTCTTTAGTGTTTTGCATGGCTATTGATTTACGTTTTTGTAATATCCCTTTTTCAGGATTGCTCATAAATCATGCATGAAAAACACATTTCCAGCAACATATACAATAAAACAGTGAAATCATCACTTGGATCCCATGGATACATCTATGTAGCATGTAAATACAATAATATATTAAAAATAAATGGAACTAGGTGGGTTAAACAGACCTCCCACACTAGTGTAGCTGAAAATGGTGAAAAACCCCAAGACTGCAAAATGTCAGAGCAACTGCTCAAGGGACTGCACAGTCTAAGAGAGGGTTTACACATAAAAATATGGGAGAAAAATATATCTACTCATATATTGATAAATAATTATGAAGAATAGAGATCTAGTCACCTCATACAAATACAATATAACCCAGCAAGGGTTTCTTATCGAACACTCTATATATAAAATGTGATATTCAGGAAATGACTGAATAATCACTGCAACACTGAAGTAAATGAGTGAAAAAGGCTGAAATATATTGGATCTGATGTATAACCCTCAAGGGCTTCCTCCCATGAAAGGGTGAACCTCTCAATCACAAGGAAACACTGCAATGGAGCCACTAAACCATGCAATGAACACTGCCTCTAAAATAACGCACTCCCTAGCAGAAAAATTGCTAGGAGGGTATGAGAAATGTGTGGTATAATACCACAGATCTGAAATAAGCTATGAGGCTCTCCAAAAATATCTCTCAAGTGAAGGAAACCTTCCTCCAATGACAAACTAGCTTAGAAGCCAAAATTCCAATCCCTTCCACTGTTGCACCCAGTAACACTGCACAATCTCCAGAAAAGCTGTACTGATGTAGATGGATGAAGCTTGGCCTGAAAAATTGATGTGGAATGATGAATACAAACTCTCCCAATGAGCTCCTCAAAGGAAAGAGGTGGGATTCCCGCTCGGGAACACCCAGTGCTAAACAGCACTGCAACTTTGCTAAGTAGCAAAGCAGCAAAAATTCTTGGCAGCCAAGAATAATAATCTACAACATGATGCATAATGATGCCATCCTCTTCCTTATATAATATGTGAGTTTTATTTCCCTTGGCCCCACTCACTTAGGTTGCTTCTAACCCAAGTTACATTTCCCTCCAAAATTGAGTTATCCATCCTAGGATTCCTCCTCCACTAAAACTGCGTTGTTGACTTGGTCAAAGCAGCTTCATTTTATCTTTGTCCACACATGGAGGTGTCTTATTAAGCTAGAAAGAGTGTCTCCTTTCACACTTGGAGTATTTTTATCCTCCTTAGGAGACTTGTGGGCTTTTCTACCCATTTATTTACTAGCTACAATTATTGTTAACTCTAATGTTCCATTTAGATTGATAGCTAAAATTTTGGACCATTACATTCCTCCCCTCCAAAATATTTTCTGGTCCTCAAGAAAATGCATAAGGACAGAAAAATATCTCCCCTCCTCCTCATGTGGCCTCCATCAATAGCCTCCATCACTGCATCAAGAGAATATGCAAATAAATTGTCATCCAATGCTTCCTCCCAAGTGTGCAAAACCAAAGTGTCTGCATCAATCAAAGGTGGAAAGTGTGAATGGAAACATGCTATGTTTCTCATGGCCTCCACAAATTAGGAGTGATGATCATCATGGTGAATGAGCTCCTCCCTCATCCATGCAATCATCCAAATGAAGTGAGTCACCTTCCAACATGGTAACTCATGAAAAGCCTCTTCCACCTCGTGCTCTTGAAATGAAGGTGGGTTGAATAAGTGAACATGATAGGCAAGAGGGCCTATCCCACACTGTCCTCCTCTCCACTCATGATAAGTGTAGAGGGCATGCTGATCTTGGGCTGAGACATGATTTCCCTCCAATGGCAAGAAGAAGATTGAGCCTCCAAAGACTCTTCCTCAAAATTCATGAGTCATGCCAACCCAAACCATTCCATTCAAGATGAATGGCACATCATCACCACATGGAATCCAAATTAGAATATGGCTGAAGTTTATGTGCAAATTTGGATGATACATATGGTCTCTCTGGTGGATATAGTGCAGTTCTCTCAACTGCTTCTTGAGAATGTCATATGGCAAGTTGTCCTGCAACAAGTTACAAGTTGTATATGTTTGTTCTCCCAACATGGGGAAGTAGGCATAAATGTATATCAGTTGTACATATATAAAATAACAATACACTTGTCCAATGTCATTTATAGATGGGCTACTATCATCATAAACATTGGCCCTAAAGTGACCATGAAACCCAAAAATAATCTTGCTCTCATATGGAGCAATGCACTGTTTACATATGGTGAGAAAGTACAAATACTCAATAGAGTAATCAATAAGCACATAAATTTCTTTCCTACCATGCATCATGTGTGAGTTGAAAGTGAGGCCCATGCATAAGTTCCCCCATGAGGATTCCCTCATAAAAATCTGCAAGAAGAAAGGGTACATATACTCCTTGGAACACTCCATCAATAAGAACACTCTCCCATGTGACAGCGTTGTAGGCCTTAGAAATAAGGATCCATGACTCCTCTCTCTGACATTACATATGCCAAAGTCATCCACCATCATGCTACTATGTGAAAATATCTCCTCCGTACATGGAAGTCTCTCATGATCATTCAATGTTGAAGGGTAGCATCCTTGCACCACGAATGTGCCTTTCTTCTCTTCAGAAATATCATGAAAAGTATGGGAAGAATTTTTCCCATACTCTCCCAAGTGAAACCATAGCAACAACAACCTTTTTTGCTACCTCATCTCTCCCTCATACATGATTCCTTCGAACAAGAACACATCAGCAATACATGGAAGCAAGATATAATAAAAACAATTTGCCAATTGACAACCGGAGAGTGAATCTTGGTCCCTTTCATGGAACTAGCACAGTGCACCCTTGGCTTGCATCAAAATAAGAGTCAATGAGTTCTTTACCAGCCACTTTTTTTCTGCCATAGTCATCTCATAAGATGAAAACATGAAGTCACAATATGGTGTCATTGGTGCACACCAAGAGACATATGGTTTCCCCCACAGCTCATCAAAAGGATAGCCAAGATCAATGCTACAAGTAGCTGCAAGTACATCGTCATATAATACGCAAGAAGAAATGTTTCTTCTTGTTACATCATGCTGTTCAAATAAAGGAAAGAAGTAAAATACAAAACATGAAATGATACCTCCTCCATTATGTACTTGAGGTATTGAGCCGAAATGGTTCAACTGGAAATTCTCCTTCACTCCCAATGAGTAGGAAGGTAGCTGTGACATCCTTTCTATGACCATCTGGGCTATGCATATCTCCATATGCCGATATATGTCATGCTGGATGCCCTCCCAAGTGAACTCCTTCATCAACTGGAAATATGCATCAAAGTGCATAGAAGAGAAGTCCTCATGTGCTGCATGTAGCAACTTTTCCTTGAAACTAGAAGATCTAGTCAAGAAGATCCTTCCATAGGAATAGATGACCACATCTCTTACCATGTATCTATCATCTCCATCCGGGTCATCAATAATCATGCATACACCAAGATCCTTGGAGTACTCTACCAAAAGCTGAGATCTCCAATAAGGATCAATCCTCCTCAGTGACTGTGCTAGTGATCCGGCATGTGAAGTTCCACTCGTGTTGTTGCCTGCTACTCTGACATCCCCCATGCCAAATTTCTCCTCAAAACTCCTCACCTCTCCAAAATCCAAGAGTGGTGAACCCAAATACAAGACATCTCTCATCAACTGAAGATCAGGTGGCCTCCGAGGTGGAATGCCTCCAAGAAGTGAGACATCGATGTCAAGAGTAGATTGCATAGGTGATTGGGCCATCTTGCCCCTACTTCTACAATGCAAATCAGTATACCTCTTCCTTGCATTGGCTCTCTAAAATAGAGAAGGGTGTATGCTTCTAATCAACTGATGCTCCTCTTCCTCCTTTCCTCCTCCTTCCAGCTGCAATGTTGCACAATCATGCTGCTCACTGATTGTGCTTGGACCTCTATTTATGAGATCCTGGGGAACTTCTTGTAAAGATACAAGAATCCGTCCTGTGGGAGCATGTTCTCCTCCCTCCTCTGCATGAGGCACTGGATGTTCTCTAAATGTGACATCGTTGTTGCCTTCTTCTCTATCAATGTGTGTAGGCAACATCTCAACAATTGGATCCCTTTGTGAAAAAGTGATCCCCATGCCCTCTTGTTCAAGAATATGAACTGGAAGTTTTGCTTCCAGAAATGTGTAATGAAATACATCAACTCCTCTCATGGTTTTCTGAAATGGATTTTCATCCATCGCATGCAAGGGTTTTGTTTTCTCAAGTTTTCTTTGCTCGTGTGTCTTAGGAAATTTTTCACCAAACCTCTCCATTAATGTTTTTATGAATCTTGCATAAGAGAAAGTATTGGCATTCTTTAAGGAATAAGATTCAAAAATCCACCATGCATGAGCCTTACCTATGAAATGCAGTGCTGCAACTCTGATAGCTTCATCTCCGGCAATATGGTGCAGCTGCAAATAGGAGTGTAGCTCCTTCACCCAAGCTCCAACTAAACATGTAGGTGATCCGGAAAAAGCAGATAGAAGAAATCTATCTGTATCTTGCTACTGACTCTTCTCCATCTGGATCTTGCAAAACTCTTGGAAATCATTATGATCTCTAAACTTCTCAGTTTGAGATTCATACTCCCGCAACAAATCACTAAGAGTCATTCTCTTAGGCATTCTTCCTCCTCCCATCCATCTCAGGATAGCTTTGGGCATTTGTCTGCGCTGTGCATCATGGAGTGTAGTTGCATGCTCACACTCACCATGTGCGAATCTATATTAAACTCTAGAATTAACCTCCTTTGGAGATTTCATCTCCAATCTTATTTTCTTCAGCTCTCCTTGAAAGCTCTTCATAGATTTTGGAAGAATATTTGTGAGCTTGTCTCCCTTTCTTTCTGCACATATTGAAGCTTTCTGGCTTCTATCCATCTCTCCATATTCTAATAGCTGTATCTCACAAGCTATGCCAAGAGATCATGCTCTGATACCACTGTAATATCCCTTTTTCAGGATTGCTCATAAATCATGCATGAAAAACGCATTTCCAGCAACATATAGAATAATACAATTAAATCATCACTTGGATCCCATGGATACATTTATGTAGCATGTAAATACAATAATATATCATAAATAAATGGAACTAGGTGGGTTAAATAGACCTCCCACACTCGTGTAGCAGAAAATGGTGAAAAACACCAAGACTGCAAAATGTCGGAGCAGCTTCTCAAGGGATTGCGCAGTCTAAGAAATGGTTTACACATAAAAATACGGGAGAAAAATAGATCTACTCATATATTGATAAATAATTATGAATAACAGAGATCTAGTCCCCTCATACAAAATACAAGATAACCCAGCAAGGGTTTCTTGTCGAACACTCTATATATAAAATGTGATATTCAGGAAATGACTGAATAATCACTGCAACACTAAAGTACATGAGTGAAAAATGCTGAAAGATATCTGATCTGATGTATAACCCTCAAGGGCTTCCTCCCATGAAAGGGTGAACCTCTCAACCACAAGGAAACACTGCAATGGAGCCACCAAACCATGCAATGAACATTGCCTCTAAAATAATGCACTCCCTAGAAAAAACAACACTAGGAGGGTATGAGAAATGTGTGGCATGATACCACAGATCTGAAATAATCTCTGGGGCTCTCCAAAAATATCTCTCAAGTGAATGAAACCTTCCTCCAATGAGAAACTAGCTCAGAAGCCGGAATTCCAATCCCTTCCACTACTGCACCCAGCAACACTGCACAATCTCCGGCAAAGATGTGATGATGTAAATGGCTGAAGCTTGGCCTGAAAATATGATGTGGAATGATGAATAAAAACTCTCCCAATGATCTCCTCAAAGGAAAGAGGTGGGATTCCCGCCCGGGAACACCCAGTGCTAAACATCACTGCATCTTTGCTAAGCAGAAAAGCAACAACAATTCTTGGCAGCCAAGAATAATAATCTACAACATGATGCATAATGCTGCCATCCTCTTCCTTATATAATATGTGATTTTTCTTTCCCTTTTCCCCACTCACTTAGGTTGCTTCTAACCCAAGTTACATTTCCCTCCAAAATTGTGTTATCCATCCTAGGATTCCTCCTCCACTAAAAATGTGTTGTTCACTTGGTCAAAGCAGCTTCATTTTATCTTTGTCCACACATGGAGGTGTCTTATTGAGCTATAAAGAGTGCCTCCTTTCACACTTGGAGTGTTTTTATCCTCCTTAGGAGACTTATGGACTTTTCTACCCATTTATTTATTGGCTACTACTATTGTTAACTCTAATGTTCCATTTAGATTGGAAGCTATAATTTTGGAACATTACACTTTTCATCACCGCTACTAGCTTCTCCAACAATTTTTGGTTTTCTTGTAGAAGCTTGATCACTAGTGTTGAACCTCTATAATTATTCTCTTGCATATGTTTCTTCAACTTTCAATTTTTGGCACTCATCCTCCAACTCCTTGTACTACTTCCTCATTCCATTCTAAAATTTTCTTCCTTCTTCTAGATGAATTTTTAGATATGAAAGTTATACTTTGAAATCATAGTCCTTTTCATCAAATATTTCAATGATATTCTCTAATATTTATTTTCAACCACGAGCCTTTGAATTTCTACTTCTAGTACCATTATCTTGGATTTCTCCTCAACTTTGTTGTTGATATATTTTTGTTGTATCTCAAGATTTATGCTCAATCTATCACTACTATCACTTTGGATTTCGTCATCTTCTTCTGAATAATTGGCACTTCATCTTCTTCTTATGAGGAGGATTGATTTACTACTACAATATGTGTTGAATCCTTTCCATTTTTCTCCATCTCTAAAAAATGAAATTTTACTGCAAGATACAAACTTTACAACTTTTCTAACATCTCTTTTATAGTATCACAATGTCTCACATACATGCTATCATATTTTGAAATACTATGCAAAATCAATTTTTTTCCAAATCATTAAAATAATCTCTAACTCCATACTCTACTAGTAGAAAATTATTTTCATCAAGAGATATAAAATATGAATCCAATTTCATCCTCCAAGTTGAAAATTTTCCTCCATGAAGTAGTGGAACTCCTTGTTGATCCATTCCGAAAAAAATGGAAAACTTTTCCAATAACTCCAAGATCCACTCTCGAGCGATCAAGCTTCAATTGGTAGCCCCACTCTGATACCAAATGTTAGAAACTAGATCACTACTGAGAGGGGTGGGGGGGTTTAATCAATAGTGAAGGAACTTATAATTTTTTCTCCAAATTATTAATTATTTAAACCAAGCATAAAAAGAGACTAGAGCATAAAATATAAACATGAAATAATAAAATCAACCAACACAATGGACATCAATATTTCTAGTGGAAAACCTTCTCTAGGGAAAAAACCACCCGTTGCTACTACACTACTCAATATATTTTATTATGCTAATAAAATTGTTTACATAGATATTAAACTCGCTACTATCAAATGGAGATCTATTTCTAAGGAGGATCTACAAAATACCATTCGATAGAAGCCACCATGACCAATGATCCTCGCTTAGTTACTCTTGAACTTTCAATTGACTCTATAGCCTCCAATCTGCTAGAAACCACCATGACCAACAAGCTTCCCCTAGTTTCTTACATTTATTTCACCAGAGTCCTCCAACTCCACTTCTCTGTGCGGTTTTCATTTCATACATTTTCAGACTTGAACCAGGAACTTCTTAACATGAACACCACCAAAAATTATCTTCAAGGCATAGAATCAAAACTCAAAACATCACCAAAAACTGGATCACAACCTCACCAAACACTACATAAAATAATATGATCAACATATCAACTAAAAACCTCTCTCCAACAAATTAAATTGCTCACAACTGAATTTTGGACTCAAACAATAAGTTGGAGAATATATCAGGATAAAAAATATCCAAATACATATGTAATCACAAAACAAAAACACCTTCTACCAATCAACACTTCATCTTCCAACTCACTGCACAAAATATTGGCTGAAACATATTCCAACTATCTCTTGCAACACTTGCAAGATTCTTAATAAATTTTGCACCACACAACTTGAACACTCTTCTCCACTCTCACAATCATTCAACACATCAAGAGAATCAACCATACTATCATTGAGCTCCCTCCAATATATAGATCAACTAAGGTGCTCAACTCAATAATTACCAAGAACTATTGAGTTCCATAAAGTTTGTTCATATGCTTGATTTGATCTGGATTCAGCTCATTGAATTTATCAAACCCCTAAATTCACTTTCCTTTTAAATTTTTCAACTTTGATTAACTTCTATAGGCCTCACTACCTTTTTCAACAAAATACTGAAAAGTTTCGATCAAGAAAATTTCTATAAGACAAAAATTAGTTGAGTTGCATGAGTAATGTAGAGAAAATATCGTGAAAATGCTCATTTTCATGTACAACACAAGCCAAATTCGACTGTAAATCTTCAGTCACTCTCACATAATTGTCTCCCAGTGATTGGAAAATCTCAGTCGCTATGACGACCCATCATCCATGCGACTTGGGAAGAGGATGAAGGAAAATTCAATAAAATCATCTCAAGACTCCGCCAAACTTCAGGGACACCTCCATCATCTTCTAAACACACCTCGAAGCCTTTGTAACTTGTCTGCAACTAATTATATAATCCAAGAACATCTGTAACAAGTCAATGAAATGCAAACCCTAGTATTCCAAACTCCTCATCAAGACCAACACCTTGAGCTCTTCAAGAAACTAAAAAAAAAAACTTTCCAAACACCTTGAACACATGAAGAAACATGTATAACACCTACAATAGTAAAATAAACTCATACAACTGCTCCAACACCTGTAGAGTCACCTGCAATAAAATCAACAACATCTCAACACATGTAGTATTAGCTCCAATGCTTCTAACACATGTAGAAGCATATGTAACACCTGTAGCAGCAATCCAATCACCGACAGTAGCAACATATTCAACCAACACAACATGTCATTAATCCATCTATATTGAGCCTCCAAATCTCCTACACTAAGTCATGCCACAACCAAGTTGACATGAATACCAACCAATAATACCATCAAGCCAAACACTCATCACACATCATGAGGAGGACTAATAATCATCAGGTAGACATAAGGCATATGATGAACAACACCATGACCTTGTTGAAATCAATTCCAACACTACAATTCTAACAATCCCTTCTCTAATTAATCATATGAATAGATATGTATTACAATTGCTAGCTCAATCAGAGTTCAACCTGCAAGGGAATAGCCTATATCTCTACTCACTGAGAAGCTTTGACCTAGACTTAATCAATTTATACCTCTAGTTGATCCCTTTTTTCCTTCTACAATTCCTTAAGAAATTAGGCCCCTATTATTTATGAATTTCCTCGAAAAGGATTTCCCAATTCCCAAGATTTATCATTTGACTACATGCAACCACTCTACACTCAAGACTAGTCTACAACTGATGTTACACTTCCTTGGAATCTCCACCGTAATTGGGGAACTCAAATTCTCTACATGCACTAGATATGGATGATTGATCAGATAAATGGATGATCACTAAGTTTGACTGAAATCCCAGTGCACAACTGACCTTCAACTACTTCCTCTAATAGTTAGAACTAGTTTAACTGAAGAAAACTTGAAATAACTGATATTGGTTGCTAAAAATTAGAAATCACACATGCTTAAATGAACTCTTACTTCTCTAGCTCAAATTTACTAAGATAAATAAGTAACAAGAGTCATGTCACACAAGCTAACTGCATCCAAGTTGTATGGTGATGTGGAAATTCAATTTTTCTCAATTTAATCAAGGAAAAATAAAATTGAGAATTTATTGTTGCATTTTTCAACACTCCCTCTCAGCAATAAATGGATTACCAACCAATGCTATCATGCACCTTTGGAAATAAAAATTCCCTCTTAACAAGGCCTTTTTCAACATGTCAGTATCTTGTTCCTTTGTTGTAATGTACTGAAGCAACATTATCTGGCTCTACACATAGTCCCGTAAATGGTGACACGATATATCTATATGCTTGGACTGATAGTGAAATACATGATTCTCAGAGAGCTTGATGCAAATTTGATTATCAAAATAGATCACATTTAGATCCATCATCTGACCAAATAGTCCCACAAGTATCTTTCTGATCTATATCACCTCACATGTTGCTTGAATTGCACCCATGAATTTTTCTTCTGCCAATTTGAGTGCCACAGATCTTTGCTTCCTACTGTACCAGGAAACTGATGCAGACCCAACATTAAAAATTCCCCCTGATTTACTCTCATTAGAGAAATTTTGAGATATAAAATGGGCCTCCTAAGTAAATTATAAAATAATAGTGGAAATAATAAAATAAGATTAAATTACATCATCAAATTTTAGATGGGAAAAATAAAAAATTACTTTTTTGACTCATATTTTTAACCTATATCCTTATGGTTTTACTCCAATTTCAAGAGGGAAAAACCATTGGATGTAGAATTTTATTCTCATCCGAGTACCCATGTTTCACACTTTTGGCGGATCATGCTACACGAAAAATCAGAAATTCATGTATTCCTCATTTTTCCTGTAGCAGGGTCCATCAAAGGTATGCAACATGTGTAATCATTGGATGAAGAATTAAATTTTGCATCCAGCAAGTATTCCTGCTGAAAATTTAAGTAAAACCTTAGGGAGATAAATTGAAAATACGAGTTGAAAAAGTTATTTTATTATTTTATTATATTTTAGTATTTTTACTTTTTTACTCCAAAATTGGTGAATCATCCCCATGGCTGACAACATCATCTTGAATCCCATTGGTTCTTATAAATTTTATTGTGGTTGTACATTTTTCTTAAGAGGCCCATTTTTTAAATAAAAAATTCTCTAATGTTTGGTGTAATGGGCGCCCTACCCAATCTGCATCTGTGAAGCCACACAAATTCACTCCCTTTCTCTCTCTGTACCATAGTTCAAATTGGGTAGTTCCTATGAGGTACCATAAAACATGCTTAGTTTCCTTCCAATATAATTTGGTTGGCCTTACCATATCTTGGCTTATTTGGTTGACTGTATAACACATATCTAGTTGTGTGTTCACAAGATACATTAGTGAACCCACTAGCTGATGATAAATGGTTGCATCCACTTCTTCACCTGGAGTGGCATCCTCCTTCCTCCAACTGGTAGATAGAGGTGTCCCCATGGGTTTACATCTCTCTAAGAAGAATCCCTATGTTATCTCATTTGCACACTTTCCTTGGGACAAAAAAAATTTGCCATTACCTTTCCATACTTCCAACCAGAGGATGTAGTGCATGACATCCATGTCCTTGATTTCAAATTCCTTTGCAAGGACTTCCTTGAAAGATATAATCAGTTGGTCATCACCAATAAATAAAAAATCATCAACATATAATCCAACCATAATAAATTTACCTTCTACCAATATGTGATAGATTTTTTCATCCACTTCACTTTTGGTTAAGCCAAAACTAGTGAGATAGCGGTTAATCCTGGTGTACCAAGCACATGGTGCTTTCTTGAGACTGTACAATGCTCTTTTCAATCTGAACACGTGAGAATATTGATCAAATGTCTCAAAATATTTTGGTTAATTAATTTACACCCTCCCCCCCACCTCAATAAATCCATTGAGAAATGTTGTTTTTACATCCATATGGTGGATCTTCCACCCCATATGTGCAACCATAGAAAGAATTGATATAATGGAAGAGTACCTTGCTACAAGAGAACATGTCTCCTCATGGTCAACTCCCTCAACTTAAGAGTACACCTTGGCCATAAATCTAGCCTTATACTTCTCTATGCTTTCATATATTGTATGTTTTATCTTGAAGATCCACATCAAACCCACAACGGATTTATCTACTAGTATTGGATCCACTTCCCAAACACTATTATTTACAATGGATTCATATTTCTCCACCATTGCATCAAGCGATACATGTCTCTCTGCTTCTTCCTCGAAATAGGATGGCTCAGTCTCTACAAGCTCATCCATTATAACCTTGTAGTCAATGTGCCATTCAGGTGATCTCATTTTTTTGTACAAAGTTGAAGGAGCTCCCACATTCTCCCTCTCATTTTTCACATGTCTATCAACTTCCCTGGTCCTTTTTCTAACATCTCTGGATGGTTTTGATTGAGTAGTTGTCTCCACTTTTTGTCCTAAATTTTTGGCTACTCCAAAACTTCCTGAGGATCCTCCTTCGGAGCTGAAATCTCCTCTTCTTGTGGGATCTGAAGCTCCCTCTCAAGAGAGCACTGCATCACTTTATCCTCATCTACATCCCTTCACACAACTATCATTTTAAGGGATGGAAAGTACATAGGATAGTCGTGAGGATTTTATGTGTAACCCATAAATACGCCCAATTTATTTGTTAGCTCAATATTCTTCTTTTATTATTTTGATACATGATAGCAGACAAAGGCTCCAAAAATCTTGAAGTGCAACACATCTGGATTTCTCCATGAAAAGGCCTCCTCTAGTGTAATCATGCCCATAATATGATGAGGACTCTGGTTTTGAAAATAGACTATTATGTTACATGCCTCTACCCATCAAGTGAAATGGTAGGCCTTGGTCATGCAACATAGCCTTGGTCGCTCCCACAATGCTACAGTTCTTTCTCTCAACCACCCCATTCTAGTGTGGGTTGTGGGGCATTGTTAACTCTCATTGATTTCCTTCTTTCACATAGAAAGTTTTGAATTAATTTGATGTGTATTCACCTCAAATATCTCTCGTGAGAGCATTCACCTTATTGGAGGTTTCTTTCTCAACCAGTGCCTTGAACTATATGAAATTGGAAATTGTCTCCTCTTTCATTATCACGAAGAAGATACAACAATTTTGTGAGAATTCATTAATAAAAATGACTAAATATTAGTGTTTGTAAGTGAAGGTTGTCGTGAAAGGCCCATAGACATTAGAGTGGATCCTTTCAAGGAATGCATGTGCTTTTATCTCCCAATCGTGGAATGTGGATTTTATGTACTTCCCAAAGGTACATCCTTTTCATAAATCCTTCTACTCTAATTCTCCTTTAGGGAGGCCAATGATTATTTTATGCATAATATTCAAGGCGCCGTGATGCAAATTGCCAAGTATTCTATGCCAAAGTTCACCGACATCGTAACCCTGCACTTTCTCTGCCTTAGTGCTTAATTTAACACAATATTACACATCTATCTTATATATATTCTTCACACGAACCCTAATTTTCTTCACCTATCCCATGGCTATGTGTCTCAAGAATTTGTTTCTTTGCGAAAGATCGCATCATAACCATGGTCTTCAAAAAATGAAACATATATGATATTTTTCATTTGGCCCAGAACTAACATGACATCCTTGACTCTAACAAGGGATATTGACTCCCTGTAAAAGGTGATTGTACCAACCCTGACCGAACTATATCTTCTGTCCTCTCTCTACATTGTGTCATGTGGAACGATGCACCTGAGTCCAAGTATGACACACTCGCCATCACTATATTGGCCATGCATTGAATGAGGGTAAATTCACGCTCGAACTATGAAGCTAAGGCTTCAAATAATACTTTTACTAATTTATTCTTGCTCACCTTTTTGTGTGGACACTTTGTGGCATAATGCCTGAATTCATGACAATTGAAGAATTTAATTTTGGACAAATATTTATTGTCCTCCTTTAGTTGGATTCTGGTTTTGATTGTGATTTCTTCTCTTTTCCCTTATTTCCATTTCCAACTAATGAAAATTTTTCTTCATCCTTTCCCTTGGATGAAGTCCCATCTCTGGTATTCTGCCTTCTTTCTACATGTATCAAATCACACCATAAGCATTCCCAATTTGGTAGTTTCTCCCTCTCGTTCATTGAATCTTGGTAGCTATGCCAACTGTTGGGAAGGCCTAGAAGGGATAAGCTTACCAAATAATCTTCTGCAACAATTAGACCAAACACACCAAGTTCATCATGAACTTATGTGAACCTGATCAGATACTGTGGAATAATGTCATTCTTATACATCTTAATATTTTTAGGTTTATCCTTGATCACCAATTTCCTGTGGTTACTATTATTCTCAAAAAATTATGTCAGTGCTTTCCACATTGCAAAAGGATTTTTTCCCATGTATATTCGAGACAATGTGGTGTCACACTCCATCCAAGATTATTTTCCCCACCTTGGCTACATATTTCTTCCACTGAGCTAGGTTTTGTGCAGCATATACTTGTTGTTTTTCAATGTCTCTCTTGACATATTCAAGTTATCCATTGTCATCCAATACTACTTATATGTGATCCTTACATGCAATTAAATTAGAGTTTCCTTCCAAGTTATACTCTAGTCTCAAACCTTTGAAGGTCATATTCCCAACTCTGTAGAGATCCCACTACACTGAACTGCAAATTCAAACCTCCTAAGAAATAAATTCCAAATTATTGTTCTAATGTGAATCTTGCTCTAATACCATGTGGAAAATATGATGCATATTTGTGACTTCTCCTCAGGTTTTAATCAAAATCACAAGCCAAAAACCTACTCTATTCTTTTTGGAATTCAATTCACAATTTAAAACATCAATCACAAACATGAAATGAGAAATAATACAAATGCACACAATATTTTTCTAGCGGAAAGAAACTGCTAAAATATCTATATGCCTGCTTATATTAATCTAATTAATAGAGATGCATTACAATTGCTAGCTCAATATGAGCTCAACCTGCAAGTGAATAACCTATCCTTCTACTCACTGAGAAGCTTTAACCCAGACTTAGGAAAATTCTACCTCTGTTATTGGGATTATTTATAATGTGTTGTCCTTGATGGAAACCTACTTGGTAAAGATGTAAACACGATGAGTACATATGAGATTATAGAAAAAAATATCAATTTAGAGACAGAGGAAAGATGAAGGTAAATTTTGAGGAAGCATAGATAGGTTCTGTGAAGAAAATTCATTTACATATGTGGGTATGGTGAAGAAAATACACGTACAGTTTCCACGTCATGGTATTACAAATAGTAGGGATCTTTACCATGGTATTGCCCCATAGATTGATTGCAACAATGGGTATTTGATCCTGTTAAAGAATACCATTGACATTAGTATGGGTTTAACCCAAGGTATTGGCTAGGGCCTAAGAGATAAAAGGAGATGTAGATGAAATTGTGTGGGTGTGCATGTAATGTGCAATTAATGAATAGTTTGATTTGAAATCAGTGTGCACAAGGAGTATGATGAGGGATAAGATCTATTAGATATGAAATGACTACATAATCTTCATATGGATTGATATGTAATGACAATGTTATGAAATGTTTTTTTTACTATGTATGTTGATATTTGGGTTTTACTGAAGTTTGGTTGTGCAACGAAAGTATGACTTGGTATTTACATATTTTTATGCAGGTTTTCTTCATAAATATCGTGTACATATGTGGATCTAATTTTGGGTAGTCACGTATAAATTATGCAGTATGGATAAATCGATACGTGGGTGTCAAGAGTGAAAGCTACATACATATGCATAAGTGATTTATAAGGGTCATGTAAATATGATAGGGTTTTGCAGTATGGAATGATAATAATGGTTGATCTATTTTGTTATGATTGTTGTTGTTTTTTGAAGAAACCTCTCTTATAATTATCTGTTTTTGATAATATTGTTTGGGTTGAATTTATTATGAAGTAAATTATTGACTTGTGATGATGATGTTATGGGATAATATGTATATGGCTCAGTGATTTATCTTGTCTTTAGTATCTATTTGGGTGATTGATTCAACGGTATAGTGATAAAGTTTAAATTATCAATATGTTGAGATCGGTATGTGGGTATGCTTTAGGGTAAACACGCACATACGTGGGTATGAGTAAGAACAATAACTTATATATCTTAACATGTGTTTAGACAGGGTTTGCAATGACAAAATATGGTTTCAGTGATTAAAAATATGTGGTATATGAATGGGTATATAGTTATATAGGTTGGTCTGGTTGTTTGAATGAGTTATTTCTATGTTTGACATGGAGATGCAGTTGGTTCAATGATTAAGTGACTTGGTACAATGTTTCTTTCAATATTGTTTTCTGATATTTGGAATGGATATAGTTTGAAATATTTTGAAAAGTGATCCATAAAGAAAAAAAGATAAGAGGGTTGTATCTCCCTTCGAGTAAAAGCTGGAGAACAAGAGAAGCTTGTAGCCTTTTGCAAGTGGGTGTCTACGTAACGATATGAGTCTGGGCCAATACAAGTTTTTAAGGAATTTCTCTTTATAATAAAAGAAGAATACAAAGAAAAGAACAACGATGGTTTTCTCCCACATGGGGTTTCCACCTAAAAATGATGGCGTTCATGTGTTCTTGTGTGTAATGGCTTATTTTGTTCTTACTACACATGGTTACTATTTAATTAATTTTTAATGAGGTATTGTTATATAGGTTCAAGTTAAACATATGATGAATGAATTGAAAAGGTTAGTGATCTGGATATACGCTACTTGTCTTCATTACAATCACGTACACACAGGTAATTTTCTTCATAATGATTGCATACAGAAATATGAATAAGAAAATAATTGTTAAGTATTTAAAAAAAATGATTCACCCCACCCCCCCCCCCCCATCTCAACGATTTTCCTAATAATTGGTATCAGAGACGGTCCTTCAGAATATTCTTGATCACTTGAAGGAAGATTCATCAAGATGAGAAAACAAGAGGGATTAGCATATATTATGCCACCATTTTTCAATGGATTGAATATGGTTTTCTGGAAATTGAGAAAACGATCTTACCTGTAGTCGCTTGGAGCAAATGTTTGGGGAATCATTGAAGGAGGCTATCATTATCCATCCTCCATTCCCATAGTTGAAGCAGAAAATAAAAGAATACAAAACCAATGCAAAGGTTGGCAATGTTATATTAGGAACCTTGGAGGAATCTGAACTTCTTAAGGTCATGTAGTTGAATGCTACAAAGGATATATGGGACAATATCATCCAAATTTGTGAAGGGGACACCAAGAGAAAATGTTTCAAAATTCAAACTATTATAATTCAATATGAAACACTCAAAATGAATAATGATGAAAGTATTGCAAGTTTCATTCTTAGGGTAGATGATATTCTGAATTGTATGAGAAATATTGGTGAAGAAATAAAATAATCATCAATGGTTGAAAAAATATTAAGATCTCTAACCCCAAAATTCGAATCGAAAGTCTCTGCCATTAAAGAAATGTAGGGTTTGGAGAAACTTACTATTTAAGAACTTCATAGGATTTTATAAACCTATGAAATGAGAAAATGAGGTCCCTTAGATATCAAAGAAGTTGCATTCAAAGCTACTTCTAAAGGAAAGGAAAAGGAGGATCTCAAGGAATCAGGTTATGTATCAAATGAATAAGAGGAAAACTTTGTAAAGAAACTCCAAGTAGGTACTGGAAGATTTAGAGGTAAGATTCCTTTGAAATGTTTTTCTTGTGGAAGATTTTGTCATTATGTTGCTAAATTCCCTTATAGAGAAAACCATGAGAAAGTAAAGTATCCTACAAAAATGAATGTTAGAAGAGAAAAAAAAAAAAATTCTACACACATGCAGATAGTTATGGTGTTTCAGATGGTGAATAAGGTGAGTCTGATCAATAATATCAATTACTTATGGAATTTACATATAACTGTATTGATGAATTTGATTATTTATTTTTGGATGCCCTAGAAGAACAATATAATCTCATTTAAGAAATAACTCAGCTTAAAATTCATCTAGAAGGAGGTAAATTAATAGAAGAAGCTCTGAAGAAAGAAATTCTAAAAATGGGGAGACATAATGAAAAGCTAGAAATAAAAATAGTAAATGTAAGAAAGGAAATTGAGAAAAAAAAGGTCTAAATATTACATTTTCTAAGGGTTCTGAGACCCTAGAAGAGATCATCAAAATACAACACTCTCCTCGAATAAAAACAGGCCATATATAATGGATAATCATCAAAAGCTTCTGAAATAGGTGGAATAAGATATATCAATGTAGTAAGGGGAAGAAATCAGAAAATTTCTAGTTCCCAACAAAGTAATAAGGGATCAAATATCTCACAGGTAAATCCTCCATACCAAAATCAAAATAGAAACTAGATAAAAAGGTAATATACTTCCATAATTTTCTACTTCAAAGTTCAATGTTTGACTTGTCACAATTTTCTTCATGAGGTTGCTCATTGCGTTGCTTATCACCTATTATGACTAGATAAGGAAGAAAACAAAAGAATGACTTTGGATTAAAAAAATAATCCTACAACACCTTATCGCCTCTACAAGATGAAGCAAAGTGGTCCTTTTGCAAAAAATTTGGGCATAAAGAGACTGAGTGCAGAATCAAAATGACACCATCTCTGCAAAATGAACAAAAGGAAAAAACATCCAATGTATGGAAAAATAAAACCATAGAATCTGGAAGTTGTGGTTTGGCTTTGTATGTAGGGGATAAAGAAATTTTTTGGTATATTGATATTTGATGCTCAAATCATATGACAAGTGATAAAGATAAGTTTATGTCCGTTAATGAAATAAAGAAAAAAAATAACGTAACATTTGTATATAATTCACGTGCTGTCATCAAAGGAAAAGGGATTGTTTTGCTAAAAGAAAAGGTTAAAGATGGAAATATTTTTTTTGTTGATGGATTAAAGCATAACTTGTTGATTTTTATTAATATGTGTGATGAAGGGAATCAGGTTGTTTTAAAATCAAAGAATTTTGTGGTTTGGAATCTAGATATAAGTAAGATCGTAATAAAAGGAACAAGAACTCCAAGTAATGCCTATGTTTTGGAAGGTGGTCTAGAACATTGTTACTTGAGAAAATTAGAAGAAATTTGGCTTTGGCATAAAATATTCAGACTGATAAGCTTTAGTCAATTATATATTTCAAGAAGAATGGGAGGATTTCACAAGTTTCCTAACATCTCTATACCAGAAAGTACCATATGCAAATCATGCCAATTCAGTAAGCAAAGTAGGGTGCAGTGTAATGCTAAAGAAGGTACTTCAAGTAAGCCACTTGAACTTATTCATACTGATTTGTGTGGTCCTATGAGGAATCCTTGGAGTGAACAATACTTCATATTATTCATTTATTATTTTACTCAAATGTATTGGATTGGGTTATTAAAACATAAATATGAAGCATTTGATAAGTTTAAAGTCTTCAAATGTCTAGTAGAGAGTGATTTAGATTTGAAACTAAAGACTCTAAGATATGATAGCAGAGGATAATTTATATTAGATGATTTTTTTATTTTATTTTTGTGAACAAGATGGAACTAGAGGAAATTTTCTATAACTAAAACTCCTCAACAAAATAGAGTGGCAGAAAGAATGAACAAAACTCTCTAATAAATGGCATGTGCCATGCTTGATGAGTCTAGAAAAAATCATACCTTCTGGGGGGAACAACACATACAACCATGAATATCCTCAACAAATCTCATAATCAAGTAAACAAAGATACAAATTATCATGAACCGTGGTTTGGTAAGCCTCCCACTGTTAAGCATTTTAGAGTCTTTGGAGGATATTGTTACATAAAGAATAATGATGATAAGCTTGGAAAGTTTGAAGCTAGAGATGATGAAGGAATTTTCCTTGGATAATCCTCTAGAAGCAAAGTATATAAATGCTACAATAAAAGATTTCAAAAAATTGTTGAATGTTTTGATGATGTGATTGATGAAGCATCCACATGTACTAAAATGGAAGCACCAGCAGATGATGAATGTATTTCTATGACAATCCTAAAGAATGTAGGAGAGGGAATCATTGAAGTATCAGAAGAAGGAACCAAAAGCACAAAAGTATCATAAAATAATCCTTCAAGGTACATTCATAAAAATCATTCAAAATCTCAAATTCTAGGTGAAAAGGAAGCAAGAGTACAAACTAGAAGAAATCTTATTGGGATTTCCAGTTATCTAGCCTTACTATCCATAATTGAACCTCAAAATGTGAATCAAGCTAACAAAGACAAAAATTAGGTTAAGTAAATGGATGAATAACTTGATCAAATAGAAAGGAACCATTTATGGGAACTAGTATCAATACCTTATGATAAAAATGTTATTGGGACAAAATGGGTATTGAAAAACAAACTAAATGAAAATGGAGAAGTAACTAGAAACAAATCAAGAATCATATGCAAAGGCTATGATTAACAAGAAGAATTGAATTTGAATAAATGTTCGCACCCATAGCTAGACTGGAAGCCATAAGAATGTTCCTTGAATTTTCAAGCTTTCATAATTTTACAGCCTATCAAATGGATATTAAATCTACATTTCTAAATAGGGACGTAGAAGAAGAATTTTATATTGAAAAACCTGAAGGGTTCATATTAGGAAATGATAAAAATATTGTTTGTAAATTGAAGAAGGAATTATATGGGATAAACAAAGCTCCTCAAGCACGGTATTATCATTTTGACAGGTATCGTCAGCAACAAGGTTTCGCTAAGGGGTATACAGATAGAAATCTATATATAAATATGGATGATGGTCAACTTTTGATAGTTTTTTTTTACAGGGATGACATTATATTTGGAAACAATGAAGAACCTATGAGTCAATGATTCACTTCAATCATGCAACAAGAATTTTAAATGCCCTTACTTTTTGAACTAACATAACTTTTTAGTCTTCAAGTCCAGCAAGCAAAAAATACCATCTTTCTCTCGTAGACTAAGTACCTCAAGTAGATTTTGAAGAAATATGGATTGGAATACTGTAAGCCTGTATGCACACCAATGGTAACAGGATGTAATCTAATCTCCCTTGATGATTCTCCCTCAGTAAACCAACCATAATATAGATCTATGATTGGGAGCTTTCTCTACTTTACAGGCACAAGACGAGACATAGTGCATGCAATTGGGATTATTGGATGGTTTCAAGAAAATCCTAACTCATCTCCATACAATCAAGAGAGTATTCAAGTACTTAAAAGGAACTAAATATTATGGTCTATGACATACCAAAGATGCATATTTTTCTCTGCATGCTTACACAGATGAATATTTGGAAGGTAATGTTGATGATCAGAAAAGTACTAGTGGAGGAGCATTCTATTTGGGACCCCGCTTGGTATCATTTTTCAAAAAAAAAAACAAAGCTCTATTTCTTTATATACTGCTGAGGCAACATATGTTATTGTTTCATATCTGCACACAAATTCTTTTTATGATGCAAACGTTGAAGGATATTAAAATAATTTGTTCTAAACCTATACCCATTCTATGTGACAATATCAGTGCCCTAAGTATTTCTAAAACTCTTGTCATGCACTTAGAAACCAATCATATTCCAATAAAATATCACATTGTAAGAGAAACAGTACATGAAAAAAAGATAAAATTGGAGTATGTTCCCTCAAAGGAACAAGTTGTAGATATATTTACAAATCCTCTTCCACGTGATTATTTTGAATATATCAGAGAAAAACTAGGAATGGCCTTTGCTTCATCACTTCATTAATTATTCTAACAAATCTTTCATGTTTAATGGGACTCTAAATTATACATAAATTAAGGCCCATTTGACCATCCTTCAGCACATTAAACCTCTATTTTTTGCATTATATGACATACTTTTAGCTTTAATATGTTCATTAGGAAGTTTAGAGATAATTGTGTATTTGTGGCTAATATTATTTATTTTTGAAGAATATTGCGAGAATATTGGACACTTTATGAATATTTGGAGGAGGAGATAATCTAGCATACTTTCTCCCTACTAGAGGAGGATAAATGTTGGAGAATAAATGAACAAAATATCATGAAAGTATTGAAAAAATCTAGAGCTACAATGATTGATAAAATCTAGGAATGTGTTTTGTGTCATTTAATGCAGATTCCTAGTTCGGAACCAAATCCACTATTTGAGGGATTTTGGAGGGAAAAGCTTCCTCCTTTCAAGTTTAATGCTTCCCCATAAATTTTATAAGTACCAATTCAAATTTTCCTCTAGGGAATGTATTTTTTAGTGTTCTTATGGATAAAACTCATTGTTTATCATCTCCATTCTCATTTCTTGCGGGGATGTAGTTGGATTAATTCAAAAAATGATGTTTTGTGCCATTTTTAGCTTCTAAAGCTTGGTCTCCTTCATAGGAACATGAATATAATTGGTCTTGGTCATATCAAGAGCCTTAGAACCCCTTTCTACAACTTGCTCTTCTTCTTTTCACTTCATATTCACATGCATCTTTTATTCTTGTTTTTCCTATTTTTGTATTTAGTATTAATGGTTTTCTTGCTGTAGGATTGAGTAAAATGATTGAAGTGAGTTATTTTGTAGGCTATTTATAGATTCAAAATAATTAATCATCCTTATTGATCTGAAATGGGTGGCTGAATTTTTATTCTTTGCAAGCACCTCCCACTTAATTAAAATAGATTAAGATCTTTCTTCTACATGCATGTGCGGAATTTCATACTTGAATCAGGTGTATATGTTTTAACTGTTTTAAGGCTTTATGTGTGACAAATTAATTTTTTTTTTTGTTTATTAAAAGCATGTACAACAACCATAAATTGCAGCAAATTAATCATCCACACATAACAACAAATTTAATAAAGGATTTCACCTGTATGTATTGGGCTACATCTCCTTGAGCCTTTTTCAATTGACTTGGCTCTTTGGGATTAAGATGGAAAATTTATTTTAAAAGTTACTACTCAACTCCAATGGTTGTTTAAACTACAAAAATGGGTTTAGAATACCATCATCCCCCTAGATTTACTACTAACTCTCTAGAAATGGACCTAGGCTCCCTTGGGCTTGACCTCTTCTGTCGTTGTCCTTAAGCTTCCCTGAGCTTCTCTATGGCACAAAATCTCTTAGAAGTCCTTTTTTGTCCTTGAAACCTTTTCTACTATCTCTAGCATATATCATTCAAGCAAAATAGGCTATTAATTTTCTCAAAATGAGCTCTGGCTCCCCAATCTATGCCTCCCAAACCTCGTGGCACTAGGATCCCTGAAAACTTCCTTGTGGCTTCTTTGGATCTAGAAGTCTTAAAATGGTTCTAAAAATCCCTCCATTATATTTGGAATGTCCAAAATAGTCAAAAATGACTATTAATTCACTCAAAATGGACTCTCGCTCCTCTGGCTGTGCCTCCAACACCTGGTGGCACCCTGTGGCTCTCAGCTCACTGAAAAATTCCCTGTAGCATATTGGCCTTCAGAAGTCTCCAAATGCTTTTGAAATCCCCATCATTGGATTCATAAGGTTCAAGATAGTTAGAAATGACTATTTTTTTCCTCGAATGGCCTCTGGCTACCCTGGCTAGGCCTCATTCTCATGTTGGCTCCCAGTGGCCCTAGTGGCCCTTGGAACTTCTCTGAAGCAAAATCATGCTCAAAATTCCTCAGTTGGATCTGAAAACATCACCAATGGCTCTAGAATGCTCCAATTAGCTAATAATGACTCAACATTCACTCTGAATGATCGAAAATTGGGTGTCGTACCCTTTTTCCCAGTTACACCTACGAAAGCTCCACTAAAAGTGGAGGACTCCACTTAACTCAAGTCAAAATAGTTAAATCCACCAAAAATGGTGCGTTTTTGCAAACCAATGCCGAACTAACCATTTACATTAAATGATGGTGGTTGGGGTGGCCACATGTGCACCCCAAATCCATAGGACTAACTGTCGGAGGTTAGCATAAACCAAGGCACATAACTATGGTTGAATGAACTCTGGTTTAAATGCTATGGGTTAATGTTAACCGTCGGGGAATATAGCTGACCATTGCATGTGATAAGAATTTCGGTTAGGATGGCCGAGTTTGCAAGTTGGTTGACACGATTAATTATCGGGTTAACATTACTATTTTCAATGTGAACGCTCCTCCGAGACTACTGGCAGGTTGGGAGTGCCGGTAGTCCCCAACCCCCACATGTCATCCCACTCAACCTTAACATCAACCTGACTCCCATACATGCTAAGGAAAAACTTGTAGTGCAGACGGTGGAGACTTATGCATGCCTTTCGGACGATGCAGGGTTGAGCCCTGTGGACCTCAACAGAAAATTTTACACAGTGGTTCAAGGGCCATGTGGCAGCCTCGGGCTAGCCACGTGGCACCTTCTAATTGTCCCACAAACATAAACATACAACCATTGACCTATAATATCGCACCACTTTTCCTCTTGTGATTGGATCGAAAGGAATATTTTGAGGAATATTCCCTTGAATATTCGTTTTTAGTGACTGTTCCAATGCCTAGTCAACCCTGGCCAACTGTCAAAATTTTCAATTTACTAGACTTTTAGAAACGGGATAGCTTCTTCATACAGTGTTGGTTTATCGAACCCTTCATAGTGCCGGAGTTAGGAAGACGATATCTATCTGGTCTCTTAGGTTCGACACACTTTTTAACACTTTGAAATTTGAGCTATCACTTAGGTCCTGATCCAATTCTAATCACTCTTCCCCATTGGGAATATTTTGGACCCCAAAAGACTTGATTACCTGTTTAGTAGATGAGGGTACAGATCCCTCACTTTTCCAACCTCCATCCACTTTTTCTTGCTTGGCTTAGTGCCTTTAAGCCCCAACTTGAAGGTAGTCAACACTTCCCTTCTTTGATACTCTTGTCCTCCTGTCGAGAATTGTATCTTCCTTGAGCTCATCCAGAAATTATGGTGAGAAATCTTCAATAGAAGGTAGCTAAACATCACTTCCTTTGTCATCAATCAAAGGTGGCTCATACAAACGTAAACCTTCAACATTAACAATTGAATACATTTGCATATGCATAAAGGAATGTATGTCTTACTGGGTCAAGAAGTCAAACCGCTTCTTACCAACCCACTTCCATGGCGATTTTTCCTACTGAATATCTTCTTCTTCTTAATCATATGGACTCACATAGATGATGGAATATTTGGTTCCATTCTCGCCAGTATTTTTATCCTCTTGTTTCAAATGATTTGGATGATTGGTTGGATGCAATGTCCAACATTGGGCAATGAGATGTCCCTTCTTCTAGCAATGTGTGCAAGTATTTTTCATCTTTTGAGAAAGTAGCCTCCACTTTGACTGTTTGTTATATGCCTTCATTCTCTTCCAGCATTTTTAAATTTCATGGTTACACAAACCACAATAGGAACAACAAATATTTCTCCCATTCATGCATGCAGACTTGTCATGCTTAACATAATCATAAAAAACTTGACTATGGGAAGAATTATACCTTGAATGTTGCTTTGCATGTCCATCTTTTTTACCTTGTTGAGGAGATGAACTTGAAGAGGTTACAACTCTCTTTTGAAGACCAAAATAAGTGTTCATGTCTTGATAGCTGTCAAAACTCTCTTGCTCGGCATAAGCTACATGTCTACAAACATCTTGCTGCAACATGGGTTTCAAACAATTGCATTCATCTTGAATAAAAACTTTACATGTTTGTGGGTTTTAACTTGCAACAAAATTCGTTCTTGTAACTGTCTCAAGAGCCTTCATGGCTGTAGATTTTTCACCATAAGATTGAAAATAGCCTAGAAAAATCTTATTAGGTATTTCCTCAACCATAATGGGCTTAACCAAGCCTTGTGCATGTTTTATTAGACCCTTGCCTTCATAGCCCATTTTTGACATTAGTTTAGACCCTATACCTCTATTTTTTTTTTCAAATGAACCTACACATCTATTTAAAGAGGAATTTGAAGACAAATTTGAATATTTACCTCTGTTTCAAACATATTCTTGGTTAAGGCCTTGTTAGGTTCCCGTGATTTGGCAGATTGGCAAACCAAATGACAAGGTAACATCAGACCAGTCTTTGGAGTCCTAGGACCTAGCCTTCCTAGACTCAGAGAGGGCTCTCTCTATTGTGCGAAGGATGTGAAATTGTTCACCTCGGATGATTGATTTTAGACTAGTTGTTTAAGTACAGTTTGTCTATTTGTTTTGGGTTGGGGTAAGTTAATTAAGTAGGATAGGTGGAATGAAAGAATATCAAATCAATAGGGCTATGGGGTCAGATGAAGTCTAGGGTGTCTAAATGATGAAGTAGAGTGTATTGTAGGGCCGATTTAGCAAGGTTAATGGATCCTTTAGGTGATGTATGAGGTGAACATTAAGTTTGGTGAAAAGACTAAGAGGTCTTATACATCTATAATTTGAAGCAATAACTCATGAGGTATGGCAAACCATTAATCTCTATGAATAATAATCAAACTAATAAACATACAAGATGAACAATCCAGTGGTACATAGAAGCATTATAACTCCTAAGTTTATAAATCCACCTTCAGCTTTTTGAGAAAACATAGAATATAAACAAACAATTCAATGTACAAAGAGGGAACTCCTAAATAGCATATATCAAACTATCAGGAACTCTGAAACAAGTTGATGAGCATGGGCAAAGGACAAGATCGAAATAAGACCTCTTTGCATTGACCTAATCAATCAATATTCCATAGGAGAGCTTCATCATAAGTTTTTGAAAACTTTAAATAAGAAAGGCATGCCATGAATCATATTTATAAGCTAACATACTAATCGTTCATGAAACAAAGAACAATTTTTAGTGGGCCTAAGGAGCAATCAAGAATTCCTTAAGATGACTAAAAGAAGAAAACATAAAAACTATAGCAAACAGGAGGTTTGAGGTGCTTCCATGAGCATATATCAACCTATAATTTTCTAATATACAGTAAGCAAGTAGACTGGAACAAAATGAGGAAAGGAAAACACTAACAAGTTAGAAAAACATCACCATTCACCAAGCTATGGAATCCTGCAAGCAAGCTTCTCCAACATCAAGCCACACAACTCATTCATTCACTTCATAAAACCAAATATCTTCTCCAAGCTCATAAACCATGTATTTCTCTATAACACATCAAGTTCAAACTGTTTCTTACAATGTATCCTCATGGCTCATATAACAAGCAAGGAGGAAGAGAGCTCACTAGAGCATCTAGAAGCCTATTGGCCAAAAACAAATATTTTAAGTTGTCCTTGAGGCCTTGCAAGGTCCAAGGCACAAAATATCTTCTAAAATATCCTTTTCGGACTAAAATAGAAAAAAATTGAATTTTAGGCTTTGACATACATTATAGAACTTGCCTAACACACATTTTCTTAGTCACCACACAGGAACGCAGCACTCTGTCTCAAATTTTGAAAATTTTCCAGGAGCGTAGCACCAAAAAAGGACTTTTTACAAAAGGGTTTTGGAGGCCATCCAGGTGTCCAAAAAGTCTCCGTGATGGCCCATTAGAAAGCTCTAGATGTTTTCTTTCCAAATATACCTTTTTTTCCTCAAACGGAACTCTACAAGTTTCCCAAAAAGTGGAAAAAGTCAAAGCTTCCAGCAGCGTAGCACCTGCTAAAAAAAGAGGGCAGAAAGGTGAAAAATTGGGCTTTTTTTACCCTTCTAGGGGACCAAAACAACTCCACTTGAGCTGAATATTGGTGAGAATACTCCTCTCCTGATGGGGAATGCAGAAATGTGAGCTGCTCCCTCTGAAAGTGCTCTAGGAAAAAGCGCAGCACCTAGGGTGTTGCATTCCTAGGCTTAAATTTTTACAAAAAACAAAAACTTGTTAAATTTTGCTCAAATTTGGTGAGTGGGCCCCTCAGGGGTCCTTAGAGACCTGAAATGAAGATTGAGACAAAATTCCAAGCCTAGCTTGGTCCTTTCCATCATTTGGAAATGGGCCCTCCCTTTGGGCAGTTTTGAGCTTTTCCCTTGCAAATTGATTTCTCTTTTTGTAGTGCTCAGCGATCTTTCTCTGTAAACCCAAATTTTTGTTGGCCTTCTCTAATTTAGCCTCTAAATGTATATTTTCCCTTTCAAGCCATGATTCTTTTTTATGCTCAATTTCTAAGGCAAGGAGCTCGGTGAGAGGAAATTGTTGGGCTTGGGGTGATTCTTCCTCTTTCTGTTTTTCCAAAGCTCTCCTAAGACCCATAGTCTTAGGTCTCTTTCTAGCTTGCCCCTCTTCCTTATCATCTTCTTCATAGGCACCCATATATTCCTCCAACTGCACTTGTGACCTTTGAGCTTCTTTCTTATATTTTAGCACCCTCATTTCGTAGATGGCTAGTTGGCCACTCATTTGCTTGTTTTGCACTTGAAGGAAGTGAATAAGATCTTTTGACCTTTCTAGATCAACCTCCAAGTCTCTAATTTGTGCATTCCGGTCCTGTAGGAGAGAATTAACTATCCTTGTTTCATTTTCCTCATCACTATCTATGTGAATGAGTTCAAATTCCCTCCCTTCCTCATGATTACTTTCCTCTTCTGCGATTGTTTTCTTGCCTTTGTCTTTTATTAGCTTTTTACGTTTGTCCTTCATTTGCTTTTTACCCTTGTCCTTCATTTTTTTGGTGATTTTTTCTTTCACTAGTTTTGAGGAGGAGTGCATGGCTCCTTGCCTTTTGGAGCCAAGAAACACATGCATCCTTCTTCCTTGATAACTAATGGTGATAGGTGCCATACACTTTGTTTGTAATCCTCGATCATTGACAATCTTAGGACTGTCTCCTCCATGAAAAATGTTGTCTGTGTGTATATCTTCCCTACCTTGCTATTGGTTGTCCTTTGGATCAACATTTTTAACATCTTTCATGCTTTTGTCACTATCAAGACCCTCAAAACTTCTATGCTCTGTTATTCAATATCAGAGGCATCTGTGCTTGGCATGTCTTCACTTTCATGAATATCCTCCTCCTCACCCTTTTCATTACTATTTTCACTGCCAACCTCATCTTATGCATCACTACCTTCATTCTTTTTACCTTTGTAATAATCTCCTTATTCATTGAAAACAATTTTAAAATCTGTATCTGGGATGCCCTTGTCATTTTGGTCATTGTCATGGCTTTCTTTTGCTTCCTCGCCGCTGCCTATTGTAGTGTTTCCAATGTTACTTCCATCTTCACAAGACCCACTGACTGGACTTGTTAGCTCATCATTGGATTTAGTGATCAGAACTTTGTTTTCTTGCCCACTGTCCTTTTCTTGAGAGGCTCCCTCTTTTTCTATGTCTTTAGAGCCTTCTTCTTCATTATGAGACCCATTTCTTTGGCTCCCTTCACCATCATCTGTATCACTGATTCCACCTCTGTTTTCTTCTTCATCTACATCCTTATCTCCGCTACTACTTTCACTGTTTTTCTCTTCGCCATTGTTGTTTTATTCTTGGCCAGCTCCCCCTTCCTCATTGGTTTCTTCATCATCATCACTCTCTCTTTTACTACTTTGTTCATGATCATCACTGCTTTCTTTCTCATTTTCATCATTTTATCCCTCATTTTCATCATCTCCTCCCTCACTATTTTGTTCATGATCATTACTGCTTTCTTCAAGGCCTTCACCATCCTCTCCCTTATCTTCATCATTTTCATCATCACTCTCTCCCTCATCTTCATCATCCTCTCCCTCATCTCCATCACTTTCATCATCACTCTCTCCCTTATCTTCATCATCCTCTCCCTCATCTCTATCACCCTCTCTCTTATTGTTTTTTTTTATCTTGATCATCATTGCTTTCTTCATGATCAGATTTATTAGGGGAAGGCAAATGAGGAGGTTTGTTTGAGGGAATAATTTATGTGAAGAAGGTGAACCAAGGTTAGTGGAGGGTGATGGAGGCGGGTGAGGAGGATTTTGAAGAGATGATGGCATATTTTTCAGAGGGATGGAGGGTGAAGTTGTGAAATCATCATGGGTGATAAAAACCTCCCAGGGAATGCATTGTTGTTATAGCTGGTATCAGACAATTACTTTGATGAGGGAATGGTGAAAGAGGCTTGACATTTGTTGGGATGGAGGACATTTCTCAATGCTTTTGCGAAGGTATTAGGGCATGTGCAGTAGCTTGGTTTTGTTGAAATGCATGAGGACTCTAATATGATAGGAATAGACTTTGGAGAACCTACCTTCATAGGTGAAGTATTTCATGATAATCCTCATGAGGAGGGCATATCTATCCAATAGATGAGAAAAAGAGAAAATGGTTTTACAGATAGCTTGACAACTAGGTTTTAAGAATGGATGATAATGTCTTACCTCAAGATGCTTCTGTTTAAACCACCTTTCTCCTATGCCAGGTATTCTAGTGGCCTCAAAGATGGCCCTAGTGGTTAACTCAAATCTTACCCCTGCTAGATGTACTTTATGCCTGTGAAGTTTTAAGGAAAATAACTTGGTCAACTGAGGGTGAATTTTGATCTCTTGCACTTTGTTACAGAACTCATAGCACCCTAAATCTTGGAAATAGGAAATAATAGAAGGGGAGGCTATCAGTTTTGTAGTGCTTATGGGTTCCAACCTATTGGGCATTCCTCCTTTCTTCTATTGTTTTCTTGGACTTGTCTCTTCATTTAGGTCAACCCTCCCTTCTTGAGACATTTTGTTTTCTTCACCCCTTCCTCCAACTCTTTAAACAGAAAGGATTTTTTCTTGTGAAATAATGGAGAAAAAGGTTTTAGGAGATGCTGAGCTTTTAAACAAGGTTAGGAGACTTAGCAAAAAGTAGGTTAAGCTTCCTTTTCAATTTTTCTTCAAGCTTTCTTTGACACCAATTTGGATCTACTTGGTGCCCTTATCAATTATAGAATTTATGAAGAGGTGATTATTTAGGGAAAATTCCTCTTAAAATTGTCTTCCACAACAAAAATATGTCATTTATGAGTTCTCCGGGAAATCTGGGCACCTCTGCACGCTTTTTGGGTGATGCTACGTTTTTATGCCAGGTGCGCAGCGCTCTGGGTAAGCCTGAACGCAGTTCCATTCAGCGATGCATGCCCATGGCCAGAGTGCAGCGTTGTTGGCACGGGCAAGGCTAAATGTAGCGTCGAGCGATAGAGGCAGTGGTGAACACATAGTGTGGTTGGTGGGCGAGAGCTGCTCACGGTGTCAGGCGGTAGAAATGAGTGCTAGAGCGCAGCAACGGGCGGGCACCCTGCACGTTGTTTCGGGCAGTTACTTCTACACGCCAGGCGATACTAGAAGAGCATAGCACCCACCTACAAGTGCGCAGTGCTCAGAAGGAAATTACACTGGCGGTAGCTACAGGTGCCCAACGTCCACCTACAGGAGCGCAGCACTAAGGGAGTTTTTCCTGAGGATGCATGCGGAAGCCAAAAAATTTCACTCTGTCTTTGCAAAACATGAAATGAAGGGGCAAAAAAGAGTTTTTGAAGTATTAATAACCCTTTTTTGAAATAATGAACTTTAAAAACCCTCCTTCTAAAGTCCTCTTTGCACCTTTTTCTTTTTCTTCTTTATTTTTTCCAATGCCTCTGATTTCCCTTTCAGTCTTTTAACCATGGTACTCTTTAGCACTTAGGAAATTGGTTAGGCTAATGATGGCTCACGCTTGTTGTGAACATCTGCAGAGTGATTAAAAATATATTTTCTTCCATATCCTTTGACTATTCCTTTGTAAAAAAAAACAATTTAACTATCAACTTGATTTTTGTTTCTTCAGTGCAATGACACACAATGCCCCAATACCTCATTCTTTGACCCTTTTTGGACTTCAGATCTCATCTTTTGATTTAGTGGATTTTGTGCTCTTTTTACCCAATCTTAGAAGATATTTTAGGAATTTCTTTTTACACCCTCTACTGTTGATGAAGGAGGTGCTCATTTCCACTTATCATTCCTATTTTCTCATTATCCCAATTTTGAGCTTTTAGGGATATCCAGAAAGACAAGCAAGACTATATTCATAGTTTTTCTTTTTAAAAGGAAACATATATTTGAATTCACTTATAACGCCCAATAAAGTTTGCAATGCTTATTTGGAGGGTTGGAGGAAATCTTTAGCCTTTGTAGCCCAAATACTTTTTCACTGTTTGGTCACAATAGTCATATATTTTCATTTTCAACCAAAACTCATCTACTACTTTCTTCATGAGTGTGGTTGTCTTTCTTGATGTTGGTCTTAGTCTTTACCTTTACTTTATGGCTCATTTGATAAATTTTTTGGTCTTGTTGTAGGAATGTGGCAAACGGCAGTTGTCCCTTTACCAGCTTCATGATTGAGGCCAAAATCCTTTCCAATGATCTCTTTGCTATAATGCACCATGCTGCTCATATGCCATTGTCCTTTTGAAATTCACATAGACATTTTTGATGAGCAGTAATTTTACCACTCATTATGAGCTCTTGATCTTCCCTATAGCCTACAGCTTATTATACCTTTTTATCAACTTCAAATGACTTCATGAACTCTCTTAGGTGTCTTTCTTTGCCTCTGTTTTGCTTTAGACTAATCTTCAAGGCATTCCTGCAAAAATGCTTGGATATGACAGTCTGTTCCTTTGCAGATTTGTTGTTGGATCAAGAGGGTGCCTTTGGAGGTTACTTGAGTACATCTTTAGATAATGATAAACTTCAAATCTATTTTCTCTTGAATTTAACTTTGAATTCTTATGGAAGTAATGGAATTAAACCATGATAGTGTACTCACCTAATAAAACCTATTTGACTTATTTGCAAGGTTTTAGAATGGGTTTCTGACTAAAAGTTTGAATCAGGGTTTTGAATGAAGATACAGGGTTTTGACACTCTACTTATGCACCACCATCCTAGACAACTAGACAATTTTTCTTTGTTTCAAAGGGTTTATTTAGAAAGGACCTTTGGAAACACCATCGCTTGAGGTACAGGGTGCACAGGGGAAAATGTTTGGTTGACTTGGCGAGACAAGGGGTGAGAAATAGAAGGCTTAGGCAAAATGAGATAGAGGGTTATAGGCAAGGGTGATGATTATAGGGAGAGTGAGGGACATTAGTCCAAGATGGGGTTTTATCTAGATAAAAATATTGGCCATGCTTGAACAGAGAGGAGGGATAGTGGAAATTTTCTCTTTGAGAATATTTCTAGAAGACACAAAGATTCTTGAATTTTGATTTCTAGAAATTTGAGACAAAGCATTTAGTCATCTAAAACAGGTGAAAATTATTGACTTCTAACAGTGGCTCCACTTGGGGAGGGCAGCTCCTTTTCAGGAGGTGTCCAAAATTTTAGATCTCTGGTTTATGAAGACCAGTGCCTCATCCATTAGGCGGATTCTCTCTTTTCTTTTGCTGATGTTTTCCCTAGAATAGTAATTTTGAAAATCTGAAAGCATGATTAGCTCAAATTTTCCTTTACCTACCCAACCTACTTGCCTAACATTTTTTCTTCCTTGGGTGCACTTAAATTTTTAAAAATGGAAACAGACTATCTATTTCTACACTTATCTCTTTCGAGAGTTCAGATTGAGTTGTTGAACTCCTTTGATTCTCTACCTACTCTACTCAACTATCAAGGTTAAACTGTTTGACAAGATTTATTCACTAAGCTAAAAACATGAAATTGAAAACATGACTCAATCAGGATTAGACAATCTGATTTATCATGGGTTTGTGGCATAAAAAAATGTTGCACACAAATGTCATTTTTCTACAAAATAAGATTTAGAAAAATCAGGGTTAGGATACATAGTCTGCTATTCATCCCTATTTTTCTCCTTGGTTCTATTTTGAGCATGTGGAACCAATATCTTCTCTCATAATCTATTTTTTTGACAAGTCAAGCTTTAATAATTTGACCATCATTCTTTTCACTAACTTATCAACACTAAATTTAAAGCATGTTCAGCTATGATTAGGCTAGATAGCTGAACAAGACATCATTTTGCACTAGTAGTGGCATTTTGACTTGCACACTTTCAGTATTATTATTTTTTGGGTATGGGGTTGTACTTTTTTTAGAATCTGCCCTCTTTTTCTACTTTGCTTATGTTTTTGTGTTATCTCTCTTTTTGACTTTTTCTTCAAACCATGGTATGTACAATGAGTAAACATTTCCATCAGCTATCATTTCAGGCTCCTTAAGTTTACCCATGCTATCCTCCTCTATATCAGCTTCAGCAAAAGTTTCTTTGGGATTTGTAGCAATATTTGTGAAAATTGGTAATTGTTTTGGAAAGGAAAATTTTTTGGATGATGAAGTATCTAGGTAAGGTAGAAACATTAGATTGTCTTGTTCCAGATTCCCAAAGATTTGTGTTTTGTGGGGGTTTTTCATTTTTTCCGGATGAGCAAAAGGAAGAGGTTGTGTTCTTGTGATTTTTTTTTCCTTTGAGCAACCTATCCCCTTTTCTAAATTATTTTTTCTTTCTGAATTTTCATTTGCAATTTTCAGGAAATCAATTTTAGTTTTATTGTCTTGTGGTTTTTCAGGATCATGGTAGTTTTGACTATTGAACTCATCATAGAGGAATTGGTCTATCTATTGTAATGTTCCTATATCTTCACAATCTTTATTTACTTGTTCATCAATATCATTTTCATTATACAAGATGAATGAGTCCAAATCTGAATGAATGGAGTAGACAGGGATGTTATTGGGTATATCTAGGCTACTTACCATATACTTCATGTGAGATTCCTGGTATAATATTCGTGTTTTGTTAAAAATCGGGATGGTGGCATAAGACATGTCAAGTTGGAGGTTTCCAAGAATCTTAGCTCCACAAGATCGAGATAAGAGCATGCCATATTTGGGGGAATGTCAGCCACGACTATATCCATGACCAAGCTCTTAGCAGGTATTTGTGCTAGGTTGACACATAAGTCCTTGATCAATCCTAAGTATTTAACTATTCTTGAATCAAAGGAATACAGATCTTTGTAGGGCCTAGTTATTTCCAGGCCCAACCTTTCCATCACTACTTTCAGCATGAGGTTGTGAGAGGCACCACAGTCTAGCATGGCATTATGTAGGATTTTGTCGTGTATGTTTAAGCTAACATGGAATGGGGGAATGGTTCCTTCCTGGTATTTTCCATCTACTTCGGGTCCGAACAACAACTCTGGTTTATTGTCTGTAAAATTCAGAGTGTTGGTATCATTTCCTATGTTCAAGAATTTCAAGACTTGGGAGCGATACATATCTTGAGCTACCAGTTCAGTGAGAGGGATGGTTATTTTGATTTTTGCGATCTCTCCTTCAAAACTGAAAGGTACTTGAGTTTTATACATATTTACATAAGTTTTATCAGCCATAAATTTCTCCACATTTTTAATTTTCTAATTTTGATTCGAGGCTTTGGTGATTATATTTTTCTCAGGGCCACTAGTAGAGGTGATAGGATAGCTTGCACCAATACTTGATTGGCTGGTTTTATTTGTGTTGGGATCAGCTTTCTTAGCCATGGTATTGCTATTTTCTGCTATTTTTTAAGAATGTTTAAGGGAGTTTTCTTAAAAACAGTGTCTGAGTTCTTTTTCCTAGAGTTGTCTTGGTTTTTCTTACTCCTAACATCATATTTCCTATGGACTTCCATTATGGCATTTTCTAATCCCAATTCGTGATCCTCGAAATCTTCATAGCTTGTTTCATCTTGGTCTGAGGAGAAAAAAACTTGTTCTTCTTCTGTGAGAAAAAACTCACCCTCACTATCAGAGCCTATTAAGTTTAGAGGATTCTCATCTGGTTGTTAAATATCTCTTTCCCCTTCGTCAACATAGTTATCTTGGAAGGGTGGTCTGATTTGTTGATCATTTTCCCTTGGTCTGTTTTGGGGCGGGTCTCTTCTAAAGTTTTGATTCCGATTTCTGTTTTGGGGATTTGTTTGGTTGTCCCTATGGGGTGTTCTTTCATTTATGCTTATTCTTTCCATCATTCTTTCCATGGTCCTAAGAAGGTTTTCCATCTTGGAATCAGATGAAGAGGTGGAGGGCATGGTGTCATCTTTGTATGTTACCCTCTTCTCTAATCTTAGCCTAGCCTTTTTTTCAATTAAGTTGGCCTCTACACTTATAGCTCCTTTTTTCATGTCTTCTAAAGTAAGGGGATCTCTTTCTCTTACTTGATAGGCCATGTTGGGGTCAAAAACCTTTAGGAATTTAGCTAAGGCTAGGCATAATGGGGGTTTCATGTTCGGTGGTAGCGTGTTGTGAACACTATTGAACCTAGTGCAATAGTCTTGGGAACTTTCCCTCGTGTTTCTTTTGAGGTTGCTATATTCCGAGAGGATTTGAAGAGGGTTTTTCTTGATTTCCCATTTGTTTATGAAAGTTTGGTAAAGGGAAGGGAGATCATGAATACGGTTGGGAGTTAGGATTTTGAACCATTTCTTAGCTTCTCCTCCTAGGCTTTGGGTGAACATTCTCATTTTCATGGTTTCCTCTTCTAATTCCATGTAATAAAAAGCATCATTCATTCTATCTACATGTTGCTGTGCAGTAGTGGATTCATCCCCCATGAAGTGTGGGATTCTGTATTGGTAATCATTTGGAAAAGGTACCAAAGGTTGCGGTAACACAAGGGGTGCATACCATGCTTCGATGGTGGGAGCTAATGGTGGATTTACAAGCAGAGGATTTGTGCTATGAGATGGAGTGGTTTACATAGTGGTGGTGTGAATGGGTGTGGTGGAAGTACTTGGACCAGTAAACTGACTCTACGAAGACTTGGGGTGGAATGAGCCGAATTGATGGAGAAGTTGTAGATCAGGTGGAGTGGAAGGAGAAGCTTCTCCACTAGGACTCTGTTGCAATTTTATGGGGTCAAGATCGGTATGGTCGATTTTACTTTGTGACTTGGTTCTGAAAAGGTTTCTAGTATGGTGCAAGTAAAACTGGGGGTCTTGCAATGCTGCAAAATGTTCAGGTACAGAGTTTTCTCTATGAATGGTCCTATAAGTAGCTAAGTTTCCAGTCTCAGAAGTTTGCAACAAAATTCTTTCCGGGTCATCAACTATAGTAGGAGGGTTTGGGTCCAGATGAGATCTTGTATTGATTCTTTGTGGAGCCATTTTTCAAATTCAAAATTTAGAGAGGCTGAAAGTTTATGACTGTTTTTTGGAAACATGACCTCTCTAGGTGCTATCAAACTTGCACTGTGTGTGACTAAGGTTCTAGATTTCCTGAGGTTGTTTTGATGCAGTCCTACAGGGGTCTATAGATACTTTAGCAAAATTTTGAAGGCCTATTGGAGGCTAGTGGAGTCGCCAAGTGGATATTTTTAGTTGTTTTGAAGGTATGTTGTCTATGATCCACCACCAATACTGACAAAAAGCCAATCTAGAAATGTTTTTGGGGTCTTTTTGAGTTTCTATATGCAGCCCAAAAATTTGTAAGAGTGTCCTATAGCTAAGTCATCAATTTTCTAGGATGATGAAATAACTGGTTTCTACTCTTAGGGTATTAGTTAAGTTCTCTATGATTTGACGAAGTTTTCTGAAGTCCAAAGGGATACTTAGTTTGTCAATGACATCAAAGGTTGCATCATGATCACCATTTTGTTAGTGAGCGGTGGGATAAATCCACAAGATAGTATTCTTAAGGGCTTCTGAAATGTTTAGGGAAGTTTGTTTCTTACTCAGAGTCCCACCATGATCGCCATTATGTTAGGGTGGCGATGAGGTGGCGGATGAACCACCAGATAATATCAATCAAACTTGAGGGTCAAAAGAGTCTTAAGAGGTTTTCAGACAATTATATACTCAGAAGGTCCCACCATGATCGCCATTATGTTAGGGTGGTGATGAGGTGGTGGATGAACCACCAGATACTATCAGTTGCACTTGAGGGTATAAATATTATTAAGAGGTTTTTAGGAAATTATATACTCAGAAGGTCCCACCATGATCGCCATTATGTTAGGGTGGCAATGAGGTGGCGGATGAACCACCAGATATTATTAGTCGAACTTGAGGGTCTAAAGAGTCTTAAGAGGTTTTTAGGAAATTATATACTCAGAAGGTCCCACCTTGATCACCATTATGTTAGGGTGGCGATGATGTGGCAGATGAACGACCAGATAGTATCAGCTGAACTTGAGGGTCTAAAGAGTATTAAGAGGTTTTCAGGCAATTATATACTCATAAGGTCCCACCATGATCACCATTATGTTAGGGTCCCATGATTTGGAAGATTGGAAAACCAAATGACAAGGTAACATCAGACCAGTCTTTAGAGTCCTAGGACCTAGCCTTCCTGGAAATAGAGAGGGCTCTCTCTATTGTGTGAAGGATGTGAACTTGTTCGCTTTGGGTGATTGATTTTAGGCTAATCGTTTTAAGTACAGTTTGTCTGTTTGTTTTGGGTTGGGGTATGATGATTAAGTAGGATAGGTGGAATGAGATAATATCAAATCAATAGGGCTATGGGGTCAGATGAAGTCTAGGGTGTCTAGATGATGAAACAAAGTGTATTGCAGGGCCGATTTAGCAAGGTTAATGGATCATTTAGGTGATGTATGAGGTGAACATTAAGTTTGGTGAAAAGACTAAGAGGTCTTATACATATATAATTTGAAGCAATAACTCATGAGGTATGGAAAACCATTAATCTCTATGAACGATACTCAAATTGATAAACATACAAGATGAACAATCCAATCGTACATAGAAGCATTAGAACTCCTAACTTTAGAAATCCAGCTTCAGCTTTTTGAGAAAACACATAAGATAAACAAATAATTCAATATATTAATAAAGAACTCCTAAACAGCATATATCAAACTATCGGGAACTCTGAAACAAGTTGATGAGCATGGACAAAGGGCAAGATCGAAACAAGACCTCTTTGTATTGACCTAATCAATCAATATTCCATAGGAGAGCTTCACAATAAGTTTTTGAAAACTTTAAATAAGCAGGGAATTCCATGAATCATATTTATAAGCTAGCATACTAATAATTCATGAAAAAAATAACAAGTTTTAGTGGGCCTAAGGAGCAATCAAGAATTCCTTAAGATGACTAAAAGAAGAAAACATCAAAACTATAGCAAACAGGAGGTTTGAGGTGCTTCCATGAGCATATCTAAACCTATACTTTTCTGATCTACATTAAGAAATAAGACTGAAACAAAATTAGGAAAGAAAAACACTAATAAGTTAGAAAAACATCACCATTTGCAAGAAAGCTTCTCCAACATCAAGCCATACAAGTCATTCATTCACTTCATAAAACCAAATACCCTCTCTAAGCTCATAAACCATGTATTTCTCTATAACACATCAAGTCCCAACTATTTAAAATGAATCCTCATGGATTATATAATAGGTAACGAGGAAGGGAGCTCACTAGAGCATCTAGAAGCCTATTGGCCAAAAACAAATATCCTAACTTGTCCTTGAGGCCTTGCAAGGTCCAAGGCACAAAATATCTTCCAAAATATCTTTTTCGGACTAAAATAGAAAAAACATTGAATTTTAGGCTCTAACATACATGATATAACGTTCTTAACACACATTTGCTCAGTCACCACACAGGAACGTAGCACGCTGTCTCAAATTTTGAAAATTTTCCAGGAGCGGAGCAACAAAAATGGTCTTTTGGCAATAGAGTTTTGGAGGCCTTCCTGATGTCAGAAAAGGCTTCGTGATGGCCCGTTGGAAATATGTGGATGTATAATTTCCAAATATACCTTTTTTTCCTCAAACTAGCCTCTGAAAGTAGCCCAAAAAGTGGAAAAAGTCAAAGCTTTCAGGAGAGCAGCTCCTTCTCAAAAAAGAGGGTAGAAAGGTGAAAAATTGGATGTTTTTTACCCTTTTGGGAGACCAAAACAACTCCAATTGAGCTGAAAATTGGTGAGCATACTCCTCTCATGATGGGGAATGCAAAAATGTGAGCTTCTCCCTCTGAAAGTTCTCTAGGAAAAAGCACAGCACCCAGGGTGCTGCGTTCCTAGGCTTAAATTTTTACAAAAAACAAAAACTTGTTCAATTTTGCTCAAATTTGGTGAGTGGGTCCCTCAAGGGTCCTTAGAGACCTGAAATGAAGCTTGAGCCAAAATTCCAATCCTAGCTTGGTCCTTTCCATCATTTGGAGATGGGCCCTCCCTTTGGGCAGTTTTCCCTTGCAAACTTATTTCTCTTTTTTTAGTGCTTATCCATCTTTCTATGTAAACCAAAATTTTTGTTGGCCTACTCTAATTTAGCCTCTAAATGTATATTTTCCATTTCAAGCCATGATTCTTTGTTATGCTCAATTTCCAATTAAAGGATCTCGGTGAGAGGAAATTGTTGGGCTTGGGCTGATTCTTTCTCTTTCTATTTTTCCAAAGCTCTCCTAAGACCCATAGTCTTAGGTCTCTTTCTAGCTTGCCCCTATTCCTTATCATCTTATTCATAGGCACCCATGTATTCCTCCAACTTCACTTGTGGCATTTAAGCTTCTTTCTTATATTTTAGCACCCTTGTTTCGTAGATGGCCAGTTGTCCACTCATTTGCTTGTTTTGCACCTGTAGGAAATGAATAAGATCTTTTGACCTTTCCAGCTCAACCTCCAAGTCTCTAATTTGTGCATTCTGGTCCTGTAGGAGAGAATTAATTATCCTTGTTTCATTTTCCTCATCACTATCTATTTGAATGAGTTCAAATTCCCTCTCTTCCTCATGATTACTTTCCTCTTCTTCCATTGTTTTCTTGCCTTTGTCTTTTATTGGATTTTTACCTTTGTCCTTCATTTTCTTTTTACCCTTGTCGTTCATTTGTTTGGTGATTTTTTCTTTCACTGGTTTTGAGGAGGAGTGCATGGCCCCTTTCCTTTTGGAGGTAGCAAACACATGCCTCCTTCCTCTCTTATAAGTAATGGTGACAGGTGCCATACACTTTGTTTGCAAACCTTGATCATTCACAATCTTAGGATTGTCTCCTCCTTGAAAAATGCTCTGTGTGTGTATACCTTCCCTACCTTGCTGTTGATTGTCCTTTGGATCAACATTTATAACATCTTTCATGCTTTTGTCACTATCAAGACCCTCAAAACTGTTATGCTTTGTTGCTCCAATATCAGAGGCATCTATGCTTGGCATGTCTTCACTTTCATGAATATCCTCCTCCTCACCCTTTTGATTATTGTTTTCACTGCCAACCTCATTTTCTTCATCACTGCCTTCATTCTTTGGACCTTTGTAATCATCTCCTTGTTTATTGAAAACAATTTTAAAATCTGTCTCTAGGCTGCCCTTGTCATTTTGGTCATTGTCATGGCTTTCTTTTTCTTCCTCGCCACTACTTGTTGTAGTGTTTCCAGTGTTATTTCCATCTTCACAAGACCCACTGACTGGACTTGTTAGCTCATCATGGGATTTAGTGATTAGAACTTTGTTTTCTTGCCCACTGTCCTTTTCTGGAGAGGCTGTCTCTGTTTCTACGTCTTTAGAGCCTTCCTCTTCATTATGAGACCCATTTCTTTGGCTCTCTTGACCATCATCTGTATCACTGATTCCACATCTGTTTTCTTCTTCATATACATCCTTATCTCTGCTACTACTTTGACTGTTTTGCTCTTGGCCATTGCTACTTTCTTCTTGGCCATCTTCCTCTTCATCAGTGCTTTCTTCATCATCATCACTCTCTCCCTTACTGTTTTGTTCATGGTCATCACTGCTTTCTTCCTCATCTTCATCATTTTCTCCCTTATCTTCATCATCTCCTCCCTCATTGTTTTGTTCATGATCATTACTGCTTTCTTCAAGGCCTTCATCATCCTCTCCCTTACCTTCATCATTTTCATCATCACTCTCTCCCTCATCTCCATCAATTTCATGATCACTCTCTCCCTTATCTTCATCATCCTCTCCTTCATCTCTATCACCCTCTCTCTCACTATTTTCTTTATCTTGATCATCACTGCTTTTTTCACGATAAAATTTCTTAGGGGAAGGCAAAAGAGGAGGGTTTTTTTGAGGGAATAATTTATGTGAAGAAGGTGAACCAAGGTTTGTGGAGGGTGATGGAGGCGAGTGAGGAGGATTTTTTAGGAGATGACGGCATATTTTTTCAGAGGGATGGAGGGTGAAGTTGTGAAATCATCATGGGTGATAAAAACCTCCCAGGGAATGCATTGTTGTTCTAGCTGGTATCAGACAATTACTTTGATGAGGGAATGGTAAAAGAGGCTTGAAATTTGTTGGGATGGAGGCCTTTTTTGCATGATGGAGGACATTTTTTCAATGATTTTTCAAAGGTAGTAGGGCATGTGCAGTAGCTTGGTTCTGGTGAAATGCATGAGGAGTCTAATATCATAGGAATAGACTCTGGAGAACCTAACTTCACAGTTGAAGTATTTCATGATAATCCTCATGAGGAGGGCATATATGTCCAATAGGTGAGAAAAAGGGAAAATGGTTTTACAGTCAACTTGACAACTAGGTTTTAAGAATGAATGATAATGGCTTAAGTCAAGATGCTTCTGTTTAAACCACCTTTCTCCTATGCCAGGTATTCCAGTGGCCTCAGTGATGGCCCTGGTGGTTAACTTAAATCTTACCCCTGCTAGATGTACTTTATGCCTGTGAAGGTTTAAGGAAAATAAATTGGTCAACTGAGGGTGACCTTTGATCTCTTGCACTTTGTTACAGAACTCATAACATCCTAACTCTTGGAAATAGGAAAGAATAGAAGGGGAGGCTGTCAGTTCTGCAGTGCTTATGGGTTCAAACCTATTGGGAATTCCTCTTTTTTTCTGCTGCTTTCTTGGACCTGTCTCTTCATTTAGGTCAACCCTACCTTCTTGAGATGTGGTGTTTTCTTCAGCCCTTCCTCCAACTCTTTAAACAAAAATGATTTTTTCTTGTGAAATAATGGGGAAAAAAGTTTCAGGAGATGCTGAGCTTTTAAACAAGGTTAGGAGACTTAACAAAAAGTAGGTTAAGCTTCCTTTTCAATTTTTCTTCAAGCTTTCTTTGACACTAATTTGGATCTACTTGGCACCTTTATCAGTTATAGAATTTATGAAGAGGTGATTATTTATGAAAAATAACTCTTAAAATTTTATTCCACAGCAAAAAGATGTCGTTTCTGAGCTCTCCGGGCAATCTGGCCGCCTATGCACACTTTTTGAGTGATGCTGCAATTTTATGCCAGGAGCGTAGTGCCCTAAGAAACCCTGAATGTAATTCCATTCAACGCTTCATGCCCGTGGCAAGAACGCAGCATCATTGGCCCGGGCGGGGTTGAACGCAGTGTCGGGTGGTAGAGGCAGTGGTGAACGCGCAGCGTGGTTGGTGGGCAGGAACTGTACGCGGCGTTGGGAGATAGAAATGAGTGTCAGAGCGCATCAACGGCCGGGCACCATGCACGTTGTTTCGGGTGGTTACTTCTACGCACTGGGCAAGACTAGAAAAGCACAGTGCCCACCTACAAGCACGCAACACTCAGAAGGAAATTACACTGGCGGTAGCTATAGCCGTGCAGCGTCCACCTACAGGAGCGCAACAGTAAGTGAATTTTTCTTGAGGATGCCTGCGGAAGCCGAAAATTTACACTTTGTCTTTTCAGAAGGTGAAATGAAGGGGGAAAAAAGAGCTTTTGTAGTATTAATAACCCTTTTTTGGAATAATTAACTTTAAAAATCGTCCTTCTAAAGTCCTCTTTGCACCTTTTTCTTTTGCATCTTTGTTTTTGCCAATGCCTCTGGCTGCCTTACTAGTATTTTAACCACAGACCTCTTTAGCACTTGTGCAATTGGTTAGGCTCAAGATGGCTCACACTTGTTGTGAAAATATAGAGAGTGATTAAAACTATATTTTCTTCCATATCCTTTGAAACAAGCCTTTGACTATTCCTTTGTAAAAAAAAAAAAAAAATTTACTATCAACTTGATTTTTGTTTCTTCAGTGCAATGACACACAGTGCCCCAATACCTCATTCTTTGACCCTTTTTGGTCTTCAGATCTCATATTTTGATTTAGTGGAGTTTGTGCCCTTTTTACCCAATATTACAAGATATTTTAGGAATTCCTATTTACACCCTCCGTTGTTGGTGAAGGAGGTGCTCATTTCCACTTCTCATGCCTATTTTCTCATTATCCTAATTTTGAGATTTTAGGTATATCCAGTAAGACAAGCAAGGTTGTCTTCAGAGTTTTTCTTTTTGAAAGGAAATATATATTTTTATTCACTTCTAACACCCAATAAAGTCTACAATGCTTATTTGGAGGGTTGGAGGAAATCTTTAGCCTTTGTAGCCCAAATACTTTTTCACTGTTTGGTCACAATAGTCATATATTTGCATTTTCAACCAAAACACACCTACTACTTTCTTCATGAGTGTGATTGTATTTCTTGATGTTGGTCTTATTCTTTACCTTTACTTTATGGCTCACCTGATAACTTTTTTGGTCTTCTCGCAGGAATGTGACAAAGGGCAGCTATCCCTTTACTAGCTTCATGATTGAGGCCAAAATCCTTTCCAATGATCTCTTTGTTGTAATGCACCATGTTGCTCATATGCCACTGTCCTTTTAAAATTCACACTGACCTTTTTGATGAGAAATAATTTTACCACTTATTATGAGCTCTTGATCTTCCCTATATCCTCCAACTTATTGTACCTTTTTATCAACTGCAAATGACTTCATGAACTCTCTTAGTTGTCATTCTTTGCCTTTGTTTTGGTTTAGACTAATCTTCAAGGAATTCCTACAAAAATTCTTGGATATGACAGTCTGTTCCTTTGCAGATTTGTTGTTGGATCAAGAGGGTGCCTTTGGAGGTTGCTTAAGTACATCTTTAGATAATGCTAAACTTCAACTCTGTTTTCTCTTGCATTTATCTTTGAATTCTTATGGAAGTAATGGAATGAGAACCATGATAGTGTACTAACCTAAGAAAACCTATTTAACTTATTTGCAAGGTTTTAGAATGGGTTTCTGACTGAAATTTTGAATCAGGGTTTTGAATGAAGATACAGGGTTTTGACACTCTACTTATGCACCACCATCCTAGACAACTAGACAATTTTTCTTTGTTTCAAAGGGTTTATTTTAGAAAGGACCTTTGAAAACACCATTGCTTGAGGTACATGGTGAATAGGGGAAAATTTTTGGTTGACTTGGTGGGACAAGGAATAAGAAATAGAAGGCTTAGGAAAAATGAGACAGAGGGTTATAGGCAAGGGTGATGATTATAGGGAGAGTGAGAGACATTAGTCTAGGATGGGGTTTTATCTGGATAAACAGATTGGCCATGCTTGAACAGAGAGGAGGGATAGTGGAAATGTTCTCTTTGAGGATATTTCTAGAAGACACAATGATTCTTGAATTTTGATTTCTAGAAATATGAGACAAAGAATTTAGTCATCTAAAATAGGTGAAAATTACTGATGACTAATAGGCCTCTTGGGCATGATGGAGTTGAATCTCCATCTCATGCATTGTTTGAAGAAATCCTTCTTTCTCTTGATTCATAGCAAATAATTTCTCATGAATTATAGTGCTTTCCTTTACATCTTCATATAGACTTTGCACCATATCCTTCATGATGTAGAAGTCTTTGTTCATCTCTTTATCAAAGAGTCTTGTAAAGGAGGAGGATTTAGAAACCCCACTTGATGAAGTTTTCATCACTATATAAATGAATTAAATAACTTCAACAACAATTCATGAAGCTTCAAAAACAATTGAAAAAGCTTCTTCAATTTGGCTGTAGATTCAAGCTCTTCTCTGCAGCTTGTATCTCTTCTTCAAGCAGTGTCTTTTTGCAAACAATCCCTCTTATGTTTCAAGGGTTTCCTTGAGGTCCTTTATATAAGGAGAATGATTTCAACCTTCTTCCTTCTTGTCCTCTTCTAGACTTAGCTAGCAATATCTACCCTTCACCTCTAGCAAACTCAAACTGGTAAGCATTAGTCAATTTGCAAACAGTTAAATTCTTTTCAATGTTAAACACCCTTCAAGTGAAACAAGAAACCTAGTGCTTTGATACCAACCTGATTTGAAATGGGTGGCTGACTGGTTATGCTATGCAAGAACCTCCCACTCAATTATAGCTAATTAAGATCTTCCTTCTACATTCATGTGAGGAATTTCATACTTGAATCAGTTGTATGTGTTTTGTTGATATTCAACAAGATGACGATCCTAGTGAAAATTAAGCACCTACACTAGGTGGGGCCTGCGGGCTATTTTGAGGTGTATGTCTATTTTTAGAATGGTTAGAAAGTTCTATTTATAGCGGGAGTCTATTTATAGATGGCTGAGAAAATTATATTTATAGATGAGGTTCTATTTTTAGATGCATGTAAGAATTCTATTTATAGATAGCATGTCTAAAAAATAGAATGCATGTCAATTATTATTATCTCTTAATAATAATTGGACAATAAATATTAATCTATTCTCTTGAAGCACTTGATTTCAGTTAACTGAAGTGGAAAACCAGTTAGCTGAAGGAATTTTGAGTTCTAAGGTTGGTTGGTGGGACATGCAAGTGGACTTAGTTGTAACTGAGTGATTCGAAGTTGTAACAGAGATGTATGTGTCATTATGTGAGTTGTAAAGTAGTTTAACTCAGTTAAGTGAGTTAAACTCAGTTGTGCTAGTTTTAACTAGTTGTAACTAAAGATACAGTAGTGAGATATCAGTGAATTAGGTATTAAATTACTTCACATGGAGTGATCTCACATGCAACTGAAGATTTACTACTATTAACTACATGCATGTCAGATCTAGTGGAGACCCAGTTGAGAGATAGGTGAAAGGGATAGTTTGACTATCAGTTGTGACATTAGTGGGTGCACTCATGCAACCACACACACATTGGAGATGCCAATAAGGATTTCACAGTAAAGGCAAGGTAGGATCTCATTCATTCAAGGATTTTCATTAGCAAGGATTGTGCAGTGGAGGAAAACTGCCAGGAGGCAGTAAATTGGCGCATGTATTTGCCAATTTTTGTATGACAGTGTGAGACAATTGTATATTGTACTTAGAGCTCTTGGATTAGAGTTTTGTATGATATTTTTTCATGATCCATGATACATAAATAACATATGATAGTGGGGTTTTTAGCTATATTCTTTCCCTATAAAAACATATGTGTTATGTGTGATTGATCTTTCTTCATGTGTTTGCAATTGGCGATTAAATTTTTGCAAAGATTTTAGTAGAAGGATTTTGGATTTAACAGTGGAATATAATTTTTAGATCAGGATAATATAGGAAATACATAATTGTATTAAAATTTCTACATGGTATCAGAGCAAAGAAGATTTCTATTTTGAAGCAGTAGCTGAGTTTGTTGGTGGAAACAATTTGAATTTGTTGCAAGAATTTCTTGGTGTGACAGTTGAGTAAACATCAAAATGGATTTCAATGGCTTGTGGCTAGAGTATGCACTCGAGGGTAGCTCGAACTACATTTATTGGAAGGATGGGATAGAGGTGGTGCTTGAAGATAATGGCTTGAAGGAATTCATCGATAGTGATGTTCCTAAGCCCACTTCAATGGATGTTGTGTTACTTGACACATGGAAAAAGAAAGTAGCAAATACGAGAAGGATTATGTGGGAAGGTGTAGGAGACCATATTGTCTCAATAATTCATTGGAAAGCCACTCTATTTGCTATGTGGAAGGCTTTGAAATATATTTTCCAAAGTAGCAACGACCATAGGAAATTATCGTGGGAGGATAAACTAAGAAAGATCAAGATGGAGAAGGGCAACAATATTCCTAAGTATCTCACAAAGTTTGTCCAATGTAGGGATGAACTAGGGAGTGTGGGAATCATGGTTTCTGATGATGATTTGGTGAGCTTGGCTCTCTTGGGACTTCCTAAGAGTTGGCACAATTATCAAGACTCTGTCAACGGATGGGAAAAACTATCGGATTGGGAATGATTGTGGTCGGATCTAGTGCAGGAGGAGTTCAGGTGGAACACCAGAGATGGATCTTCATCAAAGCATGATGATGAAGAGGATTGTGCTTTGTCTGCCAAGGCAAGGAAAGGGAAGGGGAATAAATTCCATTAAAAATCCGAGTCTAAAGGAAAGAAGTTGTATTTTTCCAAGGTAAATTTTTTTCATTGTCACGAACATGGGAATACCGCCATTAACTACCCATAGGAAAAGAAGAATAAAAAGGTTGTTGGAGATGCAGCTGATGAGGCCCTTGCCTCAAAATTTGAACTTGATTTCTCTTTGATTGCATGCTTGGTATCAAGCGAAATGGGATCAGTGTGGTATCTTGATAGTGGTGCTTCCTTCCACATAATAGGAGATAAGGAGGTTTCAGTGACTTGGAGGAGAAAGATCTCCAAATGCATATAGATATGGGTGACAATGGACAAAACAGTGCCACCGACATTGGTACCATTACCTTTGAGAGGGAGTCAAGTAAACCATTTCAATTGAAATAGATTATGCATGTTCCAAGTCTGAAGAAAAAATTGGTCTCAGTTGCGATGTTGGAGGACAGAGGCTATGACATTATTTTCAGTGATGGAAAATATTTTCTGCAACATAAAAGAACTGGTCAAGCCAAGACGATAGGGATTCGAGTCAAGAATCTCTACAAGATGGAGGTAGAGGGTTGCGCTAAAATTATGGGTAAGGCAGAAAAAGTGGTGAGCTGGGATGAGGGCTAATTATGGCATATGCGATTGGGATATCTTCATCATGGAGTATTGAAAGTTATGCAACAAATATCTACTAGACTTCCAATGGGAACACTTGCTCAGTTAGATTAGTGCAAGGGTTGCACCATGGGGAAGTATGCAAAGTCCACCTTTCATGAAAAGGAGAACCATGCTTCGGTGATCTTGGAGAGAGTTCACACATGCATGTGTGGATCATTCTAGGTTGCTTCAACAGCAAAACACAGGTATTATGTTATTTTTTTTGATGAATTTTCTCGTAAGTGCTAGATATTCTTCACACAGAAGAAGGATCAAACATTCTCAAAGTTCTGTGAGTTTAAGTCATTGGTGGAGAAAGAGTCGAGGAAGCAAGTGAAGTCTCTATGGAGCGGTAATGGTGGAGAATACATCTCGAATGAATTCAAAGACTTATGTAGCAAATATGGAATTCGAAGAGAACTCATAGTGCCTCATAACCCACAGCAAAATAAGGTCATGGGGAGGAAGAACAGAATGATCGTGGGTGCTGCATGAGCTATGATCAATGATCAGGTCTTTTTAATGCATTTGTGGGCGTAAGCATGCAACACTGCAGTTTATGTGCAAAACCGTTGTCCTCATATAGTACTTGGCATGATTACACCTGAAAAATCTTTCACTGGTAAGAAACCAAATTTTTCTCACTTTAATATTTTCGGCTCATCTATTTATGTGTATGTGACCAAGAATGGCAGGAAAAAGCTAGAGCTGATTGCTAAAGTTGGGATATCTGTGGGGTACACAGAAACACCCCATAATTATCATATGTATTTTCCAAATAGTCGAATGACTGTGGTGCGACGAGATATAAAATTCAATGAGGAGAAAGCCATGAAGTTGTCACTTGAGAGGGAGCTAGACTTATATGCAGAGGAGGAAATTTTGGTTCCCAAAGATGAGTCTCTAGATGTGGATCAACAATAGGTGGAGGTTGATGAAGTGGAGGATTCCACTCATACAGAGCCAAACATCAAAACTTGTAGAAGGCATACCATAGAAGCTGAGAGGTTGAAGCTTGATGCGGCACATAATGTAGGAGTCCCTACTTCATAGCGCAGACAGAGACAATATCCTGACCGATTCACTGGATACATGGCTCTCATGAGGAAATGTATTGTGACTAAGCCTTATTCCTTTCAGAAAGCATTGCAGGAGCCCACATGGGTGGATGCAATGGTGGAGCAGTATGACTCTATTGTGAGAAAAATTGCTTGGGAAATTGTTCCAAGGCTGGTTGATAAATCAGTGGTAGGTTCAAGATGGATCTACAAGGTAAATAAAGATGATGATGGGAGTGTTGAGAAATAAAAGGCCATATTTGTGGCTCGGGGCTTCTCACAGATCGAGCGGATTGATTATGAAGAAACCTTTGCACCTGTCACACAATATTATTCCATAAGGACCATCCTTGCTCTTTCAACACAAATGGGTTGGCACATTCATCAGATGTATGTGAAGACTGCGTTTCTTAATGGGATCATTGAGGAAGAAGTGTACATTAAGAAACCTGAAGGATTTGAGATCTTCAGTAGAGATTCACATGTGTGCAGACTCGAAAGAGCATTGTATGGGCTGAAGCAAGCACCATGTGCTTGGTACACTTGAATCGACAGCTATTTAATTAGACTTGGCTTCACCAAGAGTGATGCAGATGCAAACATATACCAAATTATGGTGGAGGGTAAGCTTTTAATAATTTTTATTTATGTTGATGATATAATATTGACTAGTGATGAGCAGCTGATACACTCATGCAAGGAGGACCTTGCAAAGGAGTTTGAGATCAAGGATATGGGTCTCCTTCATTATTTCCTTAGATTGGAAATATGGCAGCGAGATGGTGAACCTTTTGTGTCTCAAGGAAAGTATGCAAGGGAGATACTAGGTAAGTTTCACATGGAGGTTGCAAACCCATGGATACTTCTCTTCCAAGAAACTAGAGGAAAGATGATGCTACGTATGGAAAGGTAGTGGATTCTACTTTCTATCGAAAGTTACTGGGTTCACTAATGTATTTAGTAAATACAAGACCAGACATATGCTATGCGGTGAACCAAATTAGTCAAGCGATGGTTAAGCCTACCAAGCTCTTTTTTAAGGCGGGCAAGCATGCCCTGAGATATCTCAGGGGAACATCTGAGTATGGATTATGGCACAGACAGATGGATGAGGTGAAGTTGCATGGATTCACGGATGTAGATTGGGCGAGAAGCCCAACGGACAGAAAGAGCACATCAGGAGGGGTCTTCAGTATTGGATCTACAGTTGTTTCTTGGTACATTAGGAAACAAAGATACGTGACACTCAGTTTAGTGGAAGCGGAATACATGGCAACAACTCAAGCTGCATGTGAAGCTATCTGGATGAGAAATATAGTGGTTGGTGTGTTTGGCTCTCATTTATATCCTACAACGATTCATTGAGATAATCAGAGTTGCATTAAACTCTCAATTAATCCTTTCTTTCATGATAGATCTAAGCATATAGACATTGAGTATCATCATATCAGAGATTGTGTGCAGCGGAAGATCATGTTGCTTCAGTACATTCCTCTGGAAGTTCAGGATGCAGATATTCTAACGAAGCTACTCACCATGAGAAAATTCGAATACCATAGAGACGGGATCAGGGTGAAGGATAATCCCTTTCTTGTTGAGAGCGAGTGTTGAGGTTCAACAATATGATGATCCTAGTGAAAATTAAGGACCTACTCTAGGTGGGGCCCACATGCTATTTTTATGTGTATGTCTATTTTTAAAATGGTGAGAAAATTCTATTTATAGTAGGATTCTATTTATAGATGGTTGAGTAAATTATATTTATAGATGTGGTTCTATTTTTAGATGCCTGTGTGAATTCTACTTATATGTAGCATGTCTAAAAAATAAAATGCATGTTGATTATTATTATCTCTTAATAGTAATTGGACAATAAATATTAATATATTCTCTTGAAGCACTTAATTTGAGTAAACTGAAGTGGCAAACCAATTAGCTGAAGGAATTTCGAGTTCTAAGGCTGGTTGGTGGGACATGCAAGTGGACTTAGTTGTAAATGAGTGATTCAAAGTTGTAACATAGTTGGATGTGTAGTTATGTGAGTTGTAAAGTAGTTTAACTCAATTAAGTGAGTTAAACTCAGTTGTGCTAGTTGTAACTAGTTGTAACTAAAGATACACTAGTGAGATATCAATGAATTAAATATTAAATTAATTCACATGGAGCGATCTCACATGCAACTAAAGATTTACTACTGTTAACTACATGCATGTGAGATCCAGTGGAGACCCAATTGAGAGATAGGTGAAAGGGACAGTTTGAATATCAGTTGTGACATTAGTGGGCGTACTCATGCAGCCACACACACATTGGAGATGCCAATGAGGATTTCGCATTTAAGGCAACGCAAGATCTCATTCATTCAAGGATTTTCATCTGCAGGGATTGTGCAGTGGAGGCAGGCTATCAGGAGGCAGTAAATTGACACATGTATTTGCCAATTTTTGTATGACAGTGTGAGAGGATTGTATATTTTATTGAGAGCTCTTGGATTAGAGTTTTGTATGACATTGTTTCATGATCCATGATATATAGATAAGATATGATAGTGGGGTTTTTAGCTTTATGCTTTCCTGGTAAAAACATTTGTGTTATGTGTGATTGATATTTCTTCATGTGTTTGCAATTGGCAATTAAATTTACGCAAATATTTTAGTAGAAGGATTTTGTATTTAACAGTGGCATATAATTGTTAGATCATGAGAATCTAGGAAATTCATAATTGTATTTAAATTTCTACATGTTTTAATTGTTTTAAGGCTTTATGTGTGAGGAATTAAACATTTTTTTTTTATTAAGAGCATGTAAAGGAAGCATAAATTGCAACAAATTAATAATCCACACATAGCAACAAATTTAATAAAGGATTTCACATGTATGTCTTGGGCTACGCCTCCTTGAGCCTTTGTCAATTGACTTGGCTCTTTGGGATTTGTTATAGGTCAATTTGGGCACCAAAATTTTCAGAGCACAACAGTAAACAAAACTGAAGTAAAGTACAAATTTAGATTCAGGGGAATTTGGTCCCTTTCAGGAGCCAACATAGTCTTCAAAGGGAGACAGTGCTCTGCAACGCGGGCTTGGAAGGGACACAGTGCTTTGCAAAGCATTGTGCCCTGACTAAGGGTGTGTTGGGAACAATAAACAAAGAAAAAGCTACTGTTTGGCTCACTAACTTTACAAATTAAGCTCTAAAAAAGTCTAATATTTATGTGAAACATCTACTGGGTGGATTTAGAAAGAATATCAGAGACTAAAACACCTAGAACTAAGAGAAATTCCTCCCCAGTGGAATCACCAGTTTGTTGGGCCAAAATTGTAATCTACAGATAAATTACGCTTTCCTAGACAAGTGCTAGTCTAGAACAACAGGTGAAATACTATACTACCATTTCTCCTAACTTAGAATAGATACTTAGAGAGTATTGGAGGCTTACTTGTTTCAGTTGCTTCCAAATGACTCCTTTCTATCACTTCCACTACATCTTCAAATTCAAGCGCTTTGTTGGCTGAATGCTTCCTGCAAGAAAGAACACTGAAACAACAGAAGATGCAATAATATAGATATCTATTCAAGCTAGTTAGCTAAATCAGTTAAGCATAAACTACATTCATCAACCAAGATCTTACAATATGGAAAATCAAAGTTAACATAGATGCATGTAGGGAAAAACAAGAAGTACTCTTTATTGATGATAGAAGGAGAGGTTACAACCTAGTGACTGAAAGAAGTAAGCCTCCAATCCTCTCTGTGTATCTATCCTGAGTTAGGAGAAATGGTAGTATAGTCTTTCACCTGTTGTTCTAGACTAGCACCTATCTAGGGAAGCGTAATTTATCCGTATATTACAATTCTGGCCCAACAAACAGGTTCCCATGAGGATGGTTCTTTTTACTGTGTCAACCTCATTAAAAAATGAAACAGATTATGGGGATGGTTCTTTTTACTGTGTCAACCTCGTTAAAAAATGAAATAGATTTTGAGGATGGTTCTTTTCCTGTGTCAACCTCATTAAAAAATGAAATAGGTGTTGAGGATAGTTCTTTTCCTATGTCAACCTCGATAAATGAAATAGGTTCCCATGAGGATGGTTCTTTTTCTGTGTCAACCTCGTTAAAAATGGAAACCGAGTTATGAGGATGGTTCTTTTCCTGTGTCAACCTCATTAAAAAATGAAACAGCTTATGAGGAGAGTTCTTTTTTCTTGTGTTATCCTCTTTTTAAAAATGAAACAAGTACCTATGAGGATAGTTTTTTTTTCTTGTATCAACCTCGTTAAAAAATGAAACAACTTCCTTTGAGGAAAGTTCTTTTACTGTGTCAACCTCGTTAAAGAATGAAACAGGTCATGAGCATAGTTCTTTTCCTGTGTCAAGCTCATTAAAAAATGAAACAAATCCTCTCCTAATTACGACGAGTCTTCCATCTGATCTCGTAAATGAACCTTCATTCCATCCAGCTATTAGTAACCAGTAATCCACTTAGGTGAATGAAATGAAGCTTGGGGGGCACCTACTCTTGCAGGGGGCGTTCGACATGTGCTCTTCTAGGGGGAATTCAAAACATTCTTACCAATTGCACACAATCGACCGCTGAAGTTCAGGGGAAAAATCAAGTTCAGAGCTCCAAAATACAAATGGTAACTATGGAATGGTAAAAATGAATAGTGAAACTGCTTTATATAGTCATTTAATTACTTGCAAGTTAAATTTATTGCTATGACTATGGTTTTATTATGTTTTTTAGCATGAAATAGGTATTTTTAATCCATTTGATGTTCTGAATAGGAAATACAACTGATGAATAGATTAGTCGTGCAGATTTATTTCAAAGAAATACTTGACCAAAAAGCATAATTTTTCTCCTTATTTTTCGAGCTTTCATAAAAAACAAAAAAGGATTTGAAGCGCACTTTTATCTCTTTTTCGAGCTTCGATAATAGCGAAAAAGGAACCCCTGGAGTCTTCTTTCAGCTCTTTTCAGACTCCGATAATGTGAAAATATTGCTGAGCACTTGTCATTTCAAGCTCGTTAAATTAAATGAATTGATATCTACTAAGTATAAGTTTAACCCTTTTCCGGACTGAGATGGATTATTTACGAAAAAGGAATACCTTGGTTAAAGAAGACCAAAGAGGTTCTTTCAAATATTATTTTACACTTTTTCGGATATGAGAGATAAATTTACGAAAAAGTACTTTTGGAGTTCTCTTTCGTCCTCTTTTTCAGACTCTATAAATATGAAAAAGGACCGAGCTATCACTGTCGTTAAGCTCGTTAAAACATAAAATAGCGATGGGCTTTTCGATCATGGCAAGAATCGAGTTTCATTCATCGCTAGACTCATGAAATTATTAAATAGCGATACTTTATTCACCCGAAGTGTTGAATTATAGATCAAGCAAATGTTATCCTCCTCAAGCTTGTCAAAAAATAAAGAGGTATTGGTCGACAAATGACCAGGGGAAATTTGGGAAAAGCAAGTAAAGTTTCTTTTTGGTAGCAAGTCGCTCTTGAACATGACACTTCTTTCAATTTATGTCTGTGCTGTTTGGGTTGGTAATCATATTGATGGTTTACTCACACCTATGGTTCATCATACCTTCACTTCGGTTTTGGGTCAATGCTGCCAACTCATCATAGTGTCACCGATATGTTCAAGAGAATTCATCCAATGATTAAGAACTCATCCATCTACAATACTCGTAAACCTTCATTTTCATGACCGTCATCCCTGAAAATTGCTATATCAAGTCATACCCTTGTCTCTGAAATCAGTAAATCTAGTTTTGTAATAAGATGAGTTCCTGTCAACAAAAAATCAATATCCAAGAAGTTCACTTAGAAACATCAGATTCCAGTACCATGAGGCTCGTTACACCATCGACAAGATCCTCGCTTCTAGACTTTTGACCAAAAGATTTTGTTTGGCGTTCGACATCCAATCATCTATTCACGCCTTACGAAATGTACTGCAGTACCCTAAGGGCCATTGACATTAATGGTGGTTCTCTCATATTTTTTAACAGCGCACATCATTGGCTGGTAATCAAATGATGTCTTTCCATGTTCGACGACAAATCATATATTCGCATGGCTAGACTTGTACCCGAATGATCGAGTGAACGAGATAAGAAGACCCTGGATTTAGTTTCATCCATTCGTGCTGTGATTTTAGGATTGTTGTACACATCATCTGTATGGTGACCTTACATATAGATTGTCATCTAAACATGGGCCTATATCTGTAGGTGTGTCCGCATCTGGGCAACATTCCAATGTAGACGACTTTCTGAATTATGTACATGTTATTAGATTGTTTTATGTGCTGACTATGGGAATGCCTACCCTCAGAAATTATGATCAATAGAGGATATATCATGATGTAGTGTATTGTAAGATTGATGCAGGTGACCATTCCGCTTTGTTTCCAGGCTCATGACAGTGTAAATCATCTCAATCAAATGTTCTTATTATTTGGATCTCATGCTTTAGGAGGCAACTATTATAGGTCAATTTGGGCACCATTCCTAATGACCTGGTAAATTGGGCATCATCTCCAGGACCAATGATCACTGGTCTATCATTCCCTATCATCTCAGTTTCTATATGCCCTAAGACAAGAAACAACATAAATCAAACAGTGACTTTCATCAAGCAAGGGTTTCCATGGTTTGAAGCTTATTATTTATCACATGATAGCTCACCAACGCAGGCTCTAAGGGGTCTAAGTGTGTTGCATATGCAGGTAGCCCCATGCATGGCTGCTCTGCAAAGCACTTCCTGACATTCAAAGGTGCGTTGGTCACATTGGGAGCGAAATTATCATTGTTCCAGAATATCCACTTGGCCAGTGTCATCTAGAAGGGTTCTCATGTATCAAGCTTCATATCCAAGTGTCCATTTGACATCTACATGACTGGAAACATGTCTTGCCTATTTTTGGAATGATATTGATTGCAAAACAACCTACAACTCATCTATAAATTGAACACAAATATAAGTGTTTGAGGAGGAATAATTTGAGTAGAGAAATGCTGGAGAATTTTGAATTGAGAGTTTGATTTGTGGAGCTGCTGCTGGAGAGATTTATGCTATGATGAGACTTGGGAACTCTACTGGAAGGTCAATTCAAATCAGTCTCTAGGTTGTAACCTCTCCTTCTATCATCAATAAAGAGTACTTCTTGTTTTTCCCTACATGCATCTATGTTAACTTTGATTTTCCATATTGTAAGATCTTGGTTGATGTATGTAGTTTATGCTTAACTGATTTAGCTAACTAGCTTGAATAGATATCTATATTATTGCATCTTCTATTGTTTCAGTGTTCTTTCTTGCAGGAAGCATTCAACCAACAAATTGCTTGAATTTGAAGTTGTAGTGGAAAGGAGTCATTTGGAAGAGACTAAAACAAGTAAGCCTCCAATCCTCTCTGTGTATCTATTTTGAGTTACGAGAAATGGTATATAGTCTTTCACCTATTTCTCTAGACTAGCACCTATCTAGGGAATCATAATTTATCTGTAGATTACAATTCTAGCCCAATAGGATTAGGATGGAAAATTTCTTTTACAAGTTACTACTCAACTCCAATGGTTGTTTAAACTATACTAATGGGTTTAGAATACCATCATACCCTTGGATTGACTACTAACTCTCTGGAAATGGACCTAGGCTTCCTTGGGCTTGACCTCTTCTATCGATGTCCTTGAGCTTTCCTAATCTTATCCGTGGTACAAAATATCTTAGAAATCCTTTTTTGTCCCTAAAACCTTTTCTACTATCTCCAACATATATCATTCATCCAAAATAGGCTATTCATTTGCTCAGAATGAGCTTTGGCTCCCCAATCTATGCCTCCCACACCTGGTGGCACTAGGCTCCCTGAAAAATTCCTTGTGGCTTATTCAACTTCAAAATTCTTCAAATGGCTTTGAAAATCCCACCATTGGATTTAGTATGTCCAAAATAGTCAGAAATGACTATTAATTCACTCAAAATTGCCTCTAGCTGCTCTAGTTATGCCTCCAACTCCTGGTGGCACCCTGTGGCTCTCGACTCACTAAAAAATTCCCTGTAGCATCTCGGCCTTCAGAAGTCTGTAAATGATTCTAAAAACCACATAATTGGATTCATAAGGTTCAATATAGTCATAAATGACTATTGTTTTCCTCAGAATGGCCTCTAGCTGCCCTGGCTAGGCCTCATTCTCGTGCTGGCTCTTGGTGGCCCTGATGGCCCTTGCAACTTCTATGAAGCAAAATCATGCTCAAAATTCATCATCTAGATCTAAAAACCTCACCAATGGCTCTAGAATAATCCATTTAGCTAATAATGACTCTTCATTCATTCTAAATGGTCAAAAATTGGGCCTCCTATCCTTTTTTTGAGTTACACCTAGGAAAGCTTCACTAAAAGTGGAGGACTCCACTTAACTGGAGTCAAAATAGTTAACTCCACCCAAAACAGCATTTTTTTACAAACCAATGATGAAGTAACTGTTTGCATTAAATTCTGGCAGTTGTGGTGGCCACATGCGCACCCCAAACCCATGGGACTAACCGTCAGAGTTTAGCAGAAACCAAGGCACATAATTGTGGTTGAACAGACTCCAGTTTAAATGCTATGGGTTAACATTAACCGTCAAATATCATAGATGACCGTTGTATGTAATAAGCATTATGAGTAGGCTAGTGGAGTTTGCGAGTTGGTTGACACGATTAACCGTCGAGTGAACATTAATGTTTGCAATTTGATCGCTCCTCCGGGAATACTGGCGGGTTGTGACCACCTATGGTCCCCAACCTCCACACATCATCCTATTCAACCTTAACATCAACCTGATTGCCATACATGTTAAGAAACAACTTGTAGCGCAGATGGTGGAGACTTATGTGTGCCTGTCGAAGATTGTGGGGTAGAGCCGTGCGAACCTCAACCCAAAATTTGACACAGTGGTTCAAGGGCCACGTGGTGGCCTCAGGGCTAGCCATGTGGCACCTTCTGATTGGCCCACAAACATAAATGTGAAAACATTGACCAGTTATATCACACCACTTGTCCTCCTGTGATTGGCCCGGAAGGAATATTCTGTGGGAATATTACAAGAATATTCCTAAGAATATTCCTTTTTTTTACTATTCCAATTCCCATTCAACCCTGTTCAATTGTTGAAATTTACAGTGTACTGGAATTTTCAAAATGCGATAACTTCTTCAAATGATGTCTATTTTTTAAACCGTTCACGGTGTCGGAATCAGGAAGAAATGATCTATCTGGTAGCTCAAGTTCGGAACACTTTTGAACACTTTGAAATTTGAGCTATCACTTAGGTCCTGATCCAAATATAATCACTTATAATAACTTTGTAATTTCATCTTCATAATTGAGCTAATTGGATTTGGTTACTAGTTCACGAATATAGGATTTATGGATATTCCTTGTAGCAAAATAGTAGTAATTTTCTGGTCTTTTTTAGAATAGGTTAATGAGCTTAATTTGATTTTATTCCTCTTGTATTAGGTCATAAAACCATTCAAGTTAATAAAAAATTTACCCCACTTCAGTTTCAATTTATTCAGTTATTCATTTGATAGGTTAACTAGCTCACTAGTTCTTGAATTTCTAGTTTTTAAAGTAGCAATTTTCTGTTATTTTTTAGTAGTTGTGAAAAGTTGTATTTTGGAGTGATTCGACTTGGAATAGAGACCTAAGACATCCTACTTAATAATAGAAAAAATTCACCATCGCATTTTCATTTTATTTACTTATTCATTCAGTGATTTATCTCCTAAAAACGACTTCCTGTAGCGAAACAAAACTTCCTATAGCAAAACAAGACTTCCTGTAGAAATCTTTTATTACGTGTAAACTTTACGATATATTCTCCCAAAGTTTGGTTTTTGTCTCTTACGCTTTAATCATGACCTATAAGATATAAATTCATGCTTTAGGAAGAATAAACACCACATAGGACATGCATGTTTACAAAGTAGATTAGGCATTTTATTTGAATTCATGCTTGTAGGATTTCAGTTACAAATTGTTGAATCTTGCCTAGGATTAATTTATTTTCAAAAAAAATTTTCCATTTTTGAAATTAGTTTAGGATTTCATTTCATGACATTCATTCCATTACATTAGATCAATAAAATAAGGACACATTGTATGCTTCACATATAGTGTTGATACCTCTTAAGTTTGTACAAACACTGGGTCGATAATTAAAGTTGGTAGCCTTGGGATTTGCAACTTTCTTATTGCAATATCGATTCTATTTACATTTTGGTGTCATTTTCGTTGAGGTGTGAAATTTTTCATTTTTTTTCTTCCCTAGTTGATTCATTTATTTTCTTTCTTCAAAAACAAAAATTATTTGCATTAGGCATATTTCATTTCAAAAAGAGGAAATTTCATTTCATTATAATTATTATTCAAAATAAAAAATAAAAATACTTCTCTAACACTAACCCGCCCTATTTGATCACGTGGTGCAATAAGAACCACATCACCATCCACTTTTGCAGGTAGAAGAAGAAGAGGTGGTAAAGAGGGTAGAAGAAATGGATGGAGATGATGAAAATGAAGAACATCCTATTGGATTTCCCATTCAAGATACCGATGTCAATGTGCATATGAAGAACATTCCTCCATATTTCCTTCGCAACTTCCATGGTATGAGGCTAGAGGATCCAAAAACCTTTCTCTTTAAATTTTAAATTGTTTGTATATCTTATGGCTACTAAACACTCAAAAGTTGACATTGTTTTCGGCAACAATGAAGGATAGAGCTCTTAAATGGTTCATGAGTTTTGGTACTAATTCAATAAGATCTGGAATGATATGAAAATGATATTTATGGAAAAATATAAATATCTTGATCTTAAAAAATAAATATTTAGAATGAAAAAAAAAATATGAGAGCCTTGAGGATCTAATAGAGAGGTTCATGTATAATATGAAGAAGGAAAAATTACATCATTTAGGATTTGACACACTAAAAACCATATCACTTAGAACAATTAGAGATGAGTGGATTGAACTCCTTGATCTCATGGGTAGTATAAATTATCATTTCAATAAATTTGTGGAACATGCAAGCACATATCAAGAGGAAGGGAAAGAGTAAGTAAATCAACATCAAGATCGGTAAGTCAATCTGAACTTGTAAATTTGTTTAACGACTTTAAAACATAAATTATTAGCAATCTAAGTGAACAGGTAGAAATGCTAAGAATGAAAAAAGAAGAAGATGTCGATATTTGTTTTATCCATGCAGAATCACATGCTACTAAATATTGTCCATCATCAACAAGGTTGAAGGAATTGTACCAAGAAGACAGTGGAGCGAGTCAATCACCAAAGAAAATCTATTATTTAGCTCGAAGAGGACCATTGCAGCCTAGTCAACTTGGTATGGTTCAAGAAGCTAATTCAAAATTTAAATCCTATGCACATCCATCTAAAAGTAATTGGAACACACTCCCTCCTTGGAAACATTTTCCATCTCAACCCTAAAACCAATCTTGGCAACAAGGTTGGAAATAAGCTTACGCGAGAAATGCATAATATCCTCAATATTTTCCCGAATATCCTCCATACCCAACTTCGTGCTATCCCTACCATCCACCTCCACCACAACCACAACTCCAACCACATTCATCTCAAAGCTCCACTCCCACCTAAATACCTGTACCACCATTTCCAAACCCACACAAGGATGTAGCTTACCCCACTTACAATGTAATATCCCAAAATAGGGAAAATCTACACCAATGGGAATATATTAAGATATTCCAAAACAGGAGATGCAGCAATATGTAAACACAATAATGAAAGAGGAGTGTTGCATAAACTTCAGAAAGTGTAAGAAGAACTCATAGCCATATTATTAATGTTACAGCAGTAGAATGTGTACAAGATCTTGAGGAAATGATCACTCAAGCTTAGGAAAACCAACCTCAAAGGAACATGTACAAGAAATATGAAATACACTACTACATATGGAAAGCCAAAGCTATGACTACGCATTTTATAAGAGGCACTTCTACATAATGAATTTCAATACATAGATTTAAAAATTTATGGCTCAAATAAGGTGGGGAGTAAAGCTCTAAACCCCTGAAAAACAATGTCAAGTCAATCCTAGAAGGATTGGCTGAAATATACACAATGGCCAAAATGCCGAAGTTGCAATCTCAAAAACTGAGTAGCAGATGCAAATCAAGAAATGGATGAAGATAACTAAAGATGTTGCATATGATGAATGGATCTCTTAGGTGAAAGGCTGATCCAATCCCTGAAGATCTCACCCTCCAAAATAGTGGTGCAAATCCCCAATGCAAATATACTTAGAAATAATGTAGTCAAGGAGATGGACTGCGCTGTAGGAGATGGGAAGTACTTGGACTGATGCAAAAGATGTGTAATCAGCTCCTAAATCTTCCTCGCTGACCTCCCAGAGGAATAGAAGCTCCCTCCTCTGAAAGATAAGCTCTAGAAGTGGTGTTGTGGAACCCTCCAATGCAACACCCTGAAGGAGGTGGCTTGGCCTTGAGACTGAATGTGGAGAAATGAAGTAAAATCCCTCAAGAGGCCTCTTAAGAAGGGATAAATATTCCTAAACTGGAAATCCTTGTGCTAAGAAGCACAGTAATCCAAGTTAAACAACTGAAGAGTGTAAATAGTCCTACATACCAAAATCTATACTGAATAACATATCCTCCAATGGCTACCTTGTCCTCCATTTATACAAATGAAAGCATTCTTGCCTTGGCCCCCACACATTAGGGTTTTCTCCACCAAATTATCTTCCCTCCATTCGTACTATTTTTTCTTCTCAAGTGATCCACTCCCTTTATGGCAGCACTGTTGACTTGGTCAAACTTGACCTTGTCCTCGTGCATTTGCTCCCTTTTCACACTAGAAGGTGAAAAATATAGTTATTCTGATGATCCCTTTCACACTATGAGGTATTTTATTCATACTCATGGGCCTCCTTACCCATTTATTCACCTCTTGGATGATATAAGAAAAATCAGTGTTCCAATTAGCTTCATGCTAATTTTGGGAACATTACAGTCCTCCCCTCGCAAATGTTGCTTGTCCTCAAGAAATTGTAAGGATAGAACTAAAGGGCCTTATTGAGGGGTGAGGGCTGATATGAATTGGGATCTACCATCCCCATATGAATCTCCCATCCCCAAGAAATCATCCATACAAAATGAGTTACCCCCCAACATGGAAACTCCTAAAAGTCTTCCTCCACCTTTGGCTCATGCAAAGTAGGTGGGTTGAAAATCTGATCATGGCAGACAAGGTAGTCTACCCCACGCTGTCCTTCTCTCCACTCATGATAATCTTAGAGTATGTGTTGATTATGGGCTACAATAGCATTTCCCTTAAGCAGAAAAATGAAGAAAAATCCTCCATGGATCTCCTCTCCAACATTGAAGAACAAGTTGGCCCAAAACATCTCATCTATGATGAATAGGACATGATCATCACAGGGTATCCAAATGAGAAGTTTTCTGAAGTTTTTGCATGATGCTACTGATACAAACAATGTCTCAAGTGGACACAGTGCAGTCTCTCCCACTACAACTTCAGAAAATAGCATGGCAAGTGATGTTTTGACAAATGGCTAGTTGTGTGAATCATCACATCTACTAGTGAATAGTAAATGGGTGAGTGTGCGAACTTAGCATACAAGAAATAAGAAAACACTTTCCCATGGCTATACAAAGGATGGTTGTCTTCATCATAATATTTGGAAAAAAATTTCTTATGGGGCTCAATAATAAACTTGCCCTCTTGTGGAGCAATGCACTATATGATAATGGTAAGAAGATGCAAGTACAATGTTACATAATCAATAGATGCAAAAACAACATTCTCACCATGTTCTGAAAGTAAAATGATGCTTGAATACACGAATAAGTCCATGCTCCAAAGGACAATGTTTTTGACCTATGCAAATAGGCTCCTGCCAACTCATAGCTCAATTTTTTGACATGATTATTGTCAAATATTCCTCCAATAATGTTGCTGCAATTAGGAAATTCCTCCCAAAATGGAAGTATTTCTTGTTCATATAAGGCCAAGGAATAGTCCCCTTGCACCATGATAGTGCCATCTCCTACTCCTGCAACATCATATAACATGTGAGAGCTTTCGCTTGCTCTCTCAAGTATAACTCAAGCAAAAAAAGTGTTTGTTGCCTCCTCATGCTCTCATCATACAAGTCATGTGATGAAGACATAATGAATGATATGAATGTCAAATAAACACCATGCATCCATACTCTTTACTGCTTAATGATGCAAGCATCCTACCACATCTTCTCCATCCCCATACCCTTAGGAAGAATATATGCCAAGTGATGGCCAAACTCCTTCAAGAGTAACCAACACATCCAAGCCTCCTGCTGCCTTGTGTCATAGATCTACAAGTGGCTTACTGGCCTCTTTCTCTTCATCCACATCCACTCAATCATTTGTGGATGTCTCCTTCCATCCTCCATATTGGTACTCCTCCCACGAGGGCTACCATCCTCCATGTGTTGATGAACCTTGCACTTCATGATATGTTGAAGTGCATCTCTAATGGGATCTCTCCATGAGACCTCCTCTTCATCAATGGCCTCCCAAAACCAATAAGGTTCTGGACCTACTGCAGGTAGAAGTTTCTCTTTGAGATGGGGAGTGCTCATTGAGAAAGTGTCATCTAGAAAGGAGAAAGTGTTTCTAACTTCAATATGTCTACCATCTATCTCTTCTTCCTCCAAGTCTTCAAACCCCACCCTCAAGTGTGGTATGCAATCGAATAATGGCTCATGAGGATGATGGTTTATTTCTTCCTTGAATGTTTCAATGTTGCACAGCACAGTGCAATTATGTTTCTCTAAATCAGCAACATGCAATGATGTAGACCCACCCATAAGGTTTGCTGAAATGATAAGAGATGGAAATTCCGGCATACCTTTGGGAAACTTGGAAGCATCTTGTATGGTTGTAAGGGCTTCCTCCTCCAATGTGTTGGCTTCCCCAACTACTGAAGATGAAGGTTGCTCCTCCATGACTAGGACAACGCTGGTATATGCCTCTTCAACTAGTGGTGAGAGCTCCTCCCTCCTTTTGCAAAATCTCCCGATCATCCTTTTAGAAAACTTAGCAAGAGTAGATACCCTTGCATGGCTCCAATGGCTGAACCACCAAGTATTTTCTTCCCCTTCAAGGTCCAGCACTGCAATTTCTATAGCCTTTTTATCTACTAAAAGATGTAGCAGGAAGAAAGCCTCTAGCTTCATCACCCAAGCCTCTACTGCACATGTGAGTGATCCATCAAAATTGGACAATAGAAATCTATTATCTCTCATCATCCCATAGCTGTAGGGTGTTCTCTCTTCCTTCAGCTGAATGAACTGTGGTAAAGCTAGAGTCTCCTTGGAGGCTCTAGATTTAGCTTTATATTTAGCAACCTATTCACTTAGAATTTCAGATTCCAAGTGTTCTTCATGCTTCATGTCTTCTTTTTGAGAGTAGGATGTTCATGCTCCTTCCTCTTCTCCTTCTTCTATCTTCTTAACCTCCTTGGAGAGGTCCTTTTTGGATCTGAAAACTGGTGAGAGTAATCTCATCCTTTCCATAATTCCGATCTCTTCTATCTTCTTTATGGCTAAAACTCACAGGCTGAGCAAAGACTATGCTTTGATACCACTGTAATATCCCAAAATAGGGAAAATCTACACCAATGGGAATCTATTAAGGTATTCCAAAAGTGGAGATCCAACAATATGCAAACACAATAATGAAAGAGCAGTGTTGCATCAACTTCAGAAAGTGTAAGAAGAGCTCATAGCCATCTTATTAATGTTATAGCAGCAAAATGTGTACAATATCTTGAGGAAATGATCACTCAAGCTTTGGAAAACCAACCTCAAAGGAACATGTACAAGAAATATGAAATACACTGCTACATATGGAAAGCCAAAGCTATGACTGCACAGTTTATAAGAGGCAATACTATATAGTGAATGTCAATACATAGATTTAAAAATGTATGGCTCAAATAAGGTGGGGAGAAAAGCTCTAAACCCTTTAAAAATAGTTTCAAGTCAATCCTAGAAGGTGTAATATTCCTATTTTAACAGGAATATTCAATTTCATTTTGTTTGATTTGCTCAGAGAATAATTATGTAAAGGAGGGTTAAAACTCCTAATAAAATAATAAATACATGCCCAATGTGAACAGAGGTAAAATCAGGTGTAATATTCCCAAAATTTAGATTTTACCTAAATTGAATATTATAGTTGATTTTATCCTATATAGGTAAATAAAGGGGTAAGAAGACCCCATAATCCTTAAGAAGGAAGGATAACACTCCTCATGTGAAAGGAGGAAGAATAAAGTAGCTGATTTGAGCACCACATGGTGTGAACATGATTAGATCATGCTTGATCTAGTCATTTTGACCAAGTCCACATACATTGTCTAGATACAATGTATCTCCTTGATGGACTGCGTAGTTTTAAAGGAGGATCACTTGCATGAGTTGGGAGGCACATGTGGATGGGACCCATGGTGGAGAGGAGCACTTGCTATATATGATGAGGAGGAGATCCATTGTTTTTCATGCTTGATTATTATTTCCTTGGGTTTGTTGAGACCACGCTCCTCTTGTTGTTTAGCAAGACTGCAGTGCTACATAACACAAGGGTGTTCCTAGTCAAGAATCCCTACCTCATCCTCAGGGAAGGAGAGGTTCTAGAGCTACATTTCCTCATTTCGGATTTTGGCCAAAGTTACCTCCTTTAGTCACAGTGTTATTCCTGAAGCAGGATAACTTTGTGTTGCAGGGTGCAGCAACAGAGGATTTCTTGAGTCATTCCTTGGCTTGTTTTTCAGTGGAGGGCTTGGCTATCCATTGGAGGATCAGTGAGGAGGACTCCTAAGCATATTTTCATATCATTTGCATTAGGCCAACCATCCATCTTCCCTCACAGCGCAGTCTCCAGCTAGATCTGCATTTTTTTTCCAAGCAGTTGCTGGGAGGGTCATTTGAGCTCATTAGGAGGGGTTGTTTCTGAGTAAAGGGATCAGCCTTTTTCTAGATACACTATTAGAGGAGGGCATCATTATTTCAGATATTCTATAGCCTCATTTCATATTTTTATTTAGTTGTAGTGACAAGTTAATTTTCACATTGTACATTCTCCGGCATTTCTAGCAATCTCTCCTAGATTGGCTAGAAATATTGTATTGGAGCCCATTCTTCTATTCTTGGGCATTTATTTTTATATTTCAGCCATATTCCATGAATTCACATCTGTAGCAGCAGCTACACTTCTATAGACTACGCAGTCACTGCTCTCTGGCATTTTGTGTAATTGTAGCATCTCATGTATTTCATGTTCTAACCATTACAGATTGATTCCCACTGCTTGAGTGGCTTGTCCCTCAAGATATTTCTATATATTTTTGCTGATATATTAATGAACATGATGGCTGCATTATATTCCCTTTATTGACATGTTCATATTTGTAGATTTTAATGATTATGTTCATATATTGTTGTAGCTCACTCTTTGAGCACTTTTCTGAGATACCTAGGTGTGGGAGATCTGTTTAACCCACCTAGAGGGATTTCTTTGAGCTCAAATTCTGGAAATGTAATGTATGATGTGTTAAATAAGGGATCCAATTCCCCTTCCATATTATTTTTGCATTATCTTCCTTATACAGCGTCCCTTTGGACTATATTGCAGAAATTCCTGAAAAAGGAATATTACAGTGGTATCAGAGCATCAATCTTGGCTCAGCCTGTGCATCCAAGATAATATGCCATTAGAAGAATAAGCTCCTCACATAGAAGATGGGTTTTAAAAAGGAAACAAGAAAAGAGTAATGATGTAGGAGGAGATCTCCCTGCTTCTTTTCCAAACTATGGAAGCTATCATAGAAGATCTCAAGGAGATAGAAAGGGAGAATTACAGAAAGGTTCTGAGAGGGTTTGAAGATGAAGAAAGCCCTAGATATTATCATGATGGGTGTGGGAATTCAGCCACACATGCAGATCCACAATGCAATTCATTTCCCACTTTCACTACAGGGAGAATGGAGGAAGAAGATGAGGCCATTGGAGGAGCGGCGCTGCAACTCAAAGGTATGGCTCATGGTTGGTGGTTTGAAAATTCTGTTTCATATTATCATGTAAATGTAAACACATATGATGAATTCACTAAGGGATTGGTGAGGAAATTTGATAAAAATCATTGTGAAACATCATGTATCAAAACCTCAAACACTTTGCATGCATTGGAGGGAACCATGAAACAAACTCCATTCCATATTTCTAAAGGGGATGAAAACATGTATGATGGCTTGCTGTTAGGTCCCTATATTACTAGTATAGTACCTTATTGTTGTTAGTGTAACCCCATTATTGTTATTATTATACCCTTGTAACCCCCATATTTTTATTATTGTGCCCTTAAATTATTATTGTTAGGTCGGCTAGGATTACATTGTGTCCCCACTAGGATTACGTTGTAGCCCTATGGACTCCTATATATAGAAAGGAGGTTTTGTAATTTGTATCATCCAATAATTTTTCATTCATGTAATGTATTGGAGGTTGCCCCCTCGAAGTGGCTTATTTCTAAGGTGTTGATATCTCTTTTCTGCTATTTCTGGAGCTAGTTTTACAACATTTGGTATCAGAGGTTTGGATTCTAGGGTTTCGCTGCTCCAAACATGTCATCGTGAAATTTTCGCTATAAATTTGTTTCTACGAAGATTCAAAAGATGAAATTTTTAGGGTCCAAAGACAAAATCTTGAGGAACAACATCGCAAAATTTCAGAGCTTCGTTTACAATAATTTTGGAGATATGATCTGTGGAAGGTAGGGCTTTTTGTAGGCTCCTGAATTTCGCTTAAACAGGTCATCGCAGCATTTTCGCTATAAAAATTTTTCTACGAAGGTTCAAAAGCTGAAATTTTTAGAGAGCGAAGCTAAAATCCTGAGGAAAATCTTTGAAAATTTTCAGATCTTGGTTCGGATTATTCTCAGAAATATGATCTATGGAAGTTAGGTCTTTTTCAGGCCCCCGAATTTCATCTCAAAGAGGTTATCTTGGGAAAACCTTCATAACATTCTCTCTAAGCATCGGGTTGGAACGTTGTAAAAAGTGGCCACAAGTACACGGACTGTAGTTTCTTTTCTATAAAGATCAGATCCAAAGGAGGAAATAGTGACATGTGGAAAGTCGTACAAGTGCGCTATACTGAACCAGTCCATAATTGGGTCATTGTGGGAGATTGGACATAACTTTGTCTTGAAGAATCCAAATCAAGTCAGACCTATGGCATTCGAAAGAAGATTTAGAGGGTGACTTCATGGCCAAATTTCAGATATTTAAGATCCAAAATCACAGATATAACTTAGTTTCAATATCGAGTTCCTCAAAATCAAGAAAAAGGTGTGTATGTTTTTTCAAATTGCATAAGTCTTGTTTGAAAAATCAGTTCTAGTTGATTCCAAAGGCCTATTGAGCATAGCTATCAGTATTGGGTTCTAAAATTCCTCCTAAAAATAATTCAACACCCATTAGGGCAAGATACCGATTGTGTGAAGGGCCCTCTTCCATTTGTGAAGACATCGAGGTACTTCCTTCAAGAGATGACCAAGATCTAGGGTCTCTCCTTGATGATGAGGTATTCTCAATTATTGATGGGGAGGATGAGCATAAGAGATCTAACAGCACTATCCCATAGGGAGGAGATCCATCACCACATGGAGGTGAAAGGGGAGCCATTGCTTCCATTAGAGGAGCCCTTCTATCTTTACAAGGAGTTCCAAATGATTCAACATGTGTGAACCAAGGCACGATTCCGAAGCCATATGCAACAGTTTTTAGGGATTGTGAGAGGGAGGAGGAAGAGAAGGATCAACATCAAGGGATGATACACCCTTATCTATTCCGAGGAGTTTTTGCACAAGAGAAGGAGACTGTACTACGCAGTGAAGAGAGGGACAAATCAGTCCAATCATATATATAGTCCAATCATATATATCTTAGATGCCAGAGTGGTGAAGACTTTGGAGGAGTCCAGCATAGCGCAGAGAGTTTGGGATAGACTCAAGGAGGAGGGAGACACTCTCTCATTTTCAGCATCACCCACTCTCATTACCCATACTGCGCTAACATAGATTGCTATAGGGATGAAGGATAGCATCTTCATGATCTCGGATGACTGCTCCACAGATTTGGAGAGACAAAGGATACTTCCTTTGAGGAAGGACTCTTCCACACATGGGAGTGTATGGAGGCCACTCATGCCTACTTTGGCCCAGCTTGGGAGATTCCTTTTGGATGACAGCTTCTCATGGGAGGCCAACTTCCAAAGGTCACCATTACTATTGGAGCATGAGTAGTTTCATGATGGGCATGGCAGTATTTTGGCAGATAAAATTGGCATGGGGGATGTCAAATTAGCAGGAAACAACATGAGGGGAGATTCACATGCAAGATCTGAGGAGGATTGATCTGTATTGGAGATCTCAGCTCTTGGTAGAGTACTCCAAGGATCTTGGTGCATGCATGATTCTTGATAACCCAAATGGAGAGGACAGATACATGGTGGATGATGTGGTCATCTATTTATATGACAGAATATTCTTGACTAGGGCTTCTAGTCTCAAGGAGAAAATATTACATGCAGCACATGAGGACTTCCTAGCTATGCACCTTGATGCATATCTTGCTATGTTAGAGGAGTTCACTTGGGAGGGCATCCAGCAGGACACCTATCAGCATATGGAGAGATAAATATCCCGAATGGTGATTGAGAGGATATCACAGCCACCTTCCCACTCATTGGGAGTGAGGGAGCTTTTTCAGTTGAGCCATTTCAACTCAAGGCCTCAAGTACATAGTAGAGAAGGTATAATTTCACATTGTGTTTTGTACTTATTTAGTTTATATGAGTAGCATATTGTACCAAGGAGGAACATCCCTTCTTGCATATTGTATGATGTACTTGCAGCTACTTGTAGCATTGATTTTTGCTACCTTAATGGTGGTTTATGGGGGAAGCCACATGACTCTAGGTGTGCACCATTAACACCACATTGTACATTCATCTTCACATTTTATGGGATGACTGTGGCAGCAAAAAAGTGGCTATTAAATCACTTGTTAGTAATTTTTTTCATGCAGGCAAGGAGTGCACTGCGCTGGTTCCATTGGTGGAACTATGATTCACTCTCCGGTTGTCATTTGGAAGCTTGTTTTAATTGTCTTTTTCTTCCATATCTTGATGATATGTTTATGCTCATGGGAAGCTTTGCTTGGAGAGTGGGATTGGAGTTGAGGATGCCCATTGGGAGTATGATTGTCCCCTTTTCACATGTTGTATGTTTCAGGAGAAACAATGGGCACACCATGATTGCCCCATCACTCCTTATCCCTTCATGTAGGGGAAGCCATTGGGAGAAGATGTGTTGTTGGAGGAGGCACTTCATGGTTGATTCATTTTGTGGGGAGGCTTGGGCCAATTTTGGAGGCCATGAAATTTCAGCCCAATATCAGCAACCCCCTCACACTTATCATAAATGGAGGGAGAAACAACTTGGATGGAAAAATCTAAACTCTCCATTTAGCCCCAGCACATTTCGTGGATCTGGGGTTGAGGATTTCTTGGATGAGCTACCTAGGATGGCTCATTTCATTTGGATTATTGCATGGGTGAAGGAGTCACTCATTGGGAATAATGCTTCCCATGTTTCTCATCACTCCAACCTTGAGGAGGCCATTGAACAAAAAGAGTATTCCTACTTACATCTCTCTTTGCCTCATGACGCACACTTCTATTTGATACACTTGAAGGGATTCATGAAGGACAGATTTATTGCATTTTATGATGAACCATGGTGGAGTGTATTGATGAGAAGGCCACAAGAAGAAATGGGGGAGTACTTTTCTCTATCTTGTAGTTGCTTGAGGACAAGCAACGTTTTGAAGGGGGAGGACTGTAATATTCCCAAAATCTAGATTTTATCTAAATTGAATATTTTAGTTGATTTTATCCTATATAGGTAAATAAAGGGATAAGAGGACCCCATAATCATTAACGAGGAAGAATAAAACTCCTCATGTGAAAGGAGGAAGAATAAAGAAGCTAATTTGAGCACCACGTGGTGTGAATAGGATTGGATCATGTTTGATCTAGTCATTTTGACCAAGTCCACATACACTTTCTAGATACAGTGTATCTCCTTGATGGACTGCGTAGTTTTAGAGGAGGATCACTTGCATGAGTTGGGAGGCACATGTGGATGTGACCCATGGTGGAGAGGAGTACTTGATATATATTATGAGGAGGATAGCCATTGTTATTCATGCTTGATTATTATTTGCTTGGGTCTATTGAGACCATGCTCCTCTTGCTATTTAGCAAGATTGCAATGCTGCATAGCACAAGGGTGTTCCTGGTCAGAAATCCCTACCTCATCCTCAAGGAAGGAGAGGTTCTAGACCTACATTTAATCATTCCAGCTTTTGGCCAAAGCTACCTCCTTCAGTCACAGCATTATTCCTGAAGCAGGATAACTTTTTTTTGCAGGGTGCAGCAACAGAGGATTTCTTGAGTCATTCCTTGGCTTGCTTTTCAGTGGAGGGCTTGGCTATCCATTGGAGGATCAGTGAGGAGGACTCCTGATCATATTTTCATATCATTGGAATTAGGCCAAGCATCCATCTTCCCTCACAGCGTAGTCTCCAGCTAGATCTGCGTTATTTTTGCAGGCAATTGTTGGGAGGGTCATTTGAGCTCATCGGGAGGGGTTGTTTATGAGTAAAGGGATCAGCCTTTTTCTAGATACACTATCAGAGGAGGGCATCATTACTTCAGATCTGCTACAACCTCATTTCATATTTTGATTTAGTTGTACTGACAAGTTAATTTTCACATTGTACATTCTCTAGCATTTCTATCAATCTCTCCTAGATTGGCTAGAAATCTTGTATTGGAGCCCATTCTTCTATTCTTGGGCATTTCTTTGTATATTTCAGCCATATTCCATGTATTCAAATCTACAGCAGTAGCTACACTTATATATACTACGCAATCACTACTCTCCGGCATTTTGTGTAATTGTAGCATCTCATGTATTTCATGTTCTACTCATTGGAGATTGATTCCCACTGCTTGAGTGGCTTGTCCCTCAAGATATTTCTATATATTGTTGCTGATATATTAATGAACATGATGGCTGCATTATATTCCCTTTATTGACATGCTCACATTTTCAAATTTTAATGATTATGATCATATATTGTTGTAGCTCGCTCTTTCAGCACTTTTCTGAGATACCTAGGTGTGGGAGAACTGTTTAACCCACCTAGAGGGATTTCTTTGAGCTCAAATTCTGGAAGTGTAATGTATGATGTGTTGAATAAGGGATACAAGTCCCCTTCCATATTATTTTTGCATTATCTTCCTTATACAGTGTCCCCTCGGACCATATTGCAGAAATTCCTGAAAATGGAATATTACATCAGGGTTGTCTTGATAAAATCCACTTGTGTGTGAAACAGAATTGAGCCATTTGAATGGGTCAACAAGATCAAATCACAACACATTCTAGTTGCATTGAACCTCCTGGAGGATCAACGTAGTTATAGAAGGAGGTTCTCCATGTGAAAAGGGTTAAATGAATGAAGGTGGTTTAGGGTTTTGGCAAGCTCTCATCTTATAAAAGGAAGGGAAGGCAACATGTTGAGGGGTTGATGATTTGATTTTTGAATTGTTGTCTGTTTAGACAAACAACTTTCTTGGCTGCTTAGCCTATATTGCATTGGTATTTCCTGTTTAGGAGTTCCATCTCTTCCCATTGAGGAGCTCTTGGGAGAGCTTGTATTGCTTAGTCCACTATCAGGTTGGATACCAAGCTACTACATCCAACTGCAATGTAGATCCATGAGGGTTTTCTTGCTTTTGTAAGCTGCAGTAAGTGGAACTCTAGATTTTTTCAGGTCTAGCTTGTATTGGAGCCTCTTCTTAGTGATTGTGTCTTTTAACCTCCTGGAAGAGTGCATCCATTGTTGGAGCTTCATTTTTTGATCTTGGCATCAGGATAAATTATTCTGCATCACCATCAATGTAGTTCCTTGAAGATACTGTGTCCTTTCTGCTGGCAGAGTTGCAGTGGGGTTTGTGTAGCAGCTTGAAGGAAATATCTCTGGTGAAAGGGACCCTTCCCTTCACTGTGGTCATCCATGGATTGGCCAACCAATCCATGTCCATTTCAGATATAATATATTGTGTATCATATGATTCAGAAATTTCTGAATATTATTTCATATATGTGGCTTAGATCTCAGATCTATTCATTGATATCCATCTTTTGCTGAGATCCCCAAGGGGACTGTAAAGAACGGCATCTTTGGCATATAGATCTGTAATAGATATATATATTTTTATTTAAATATCTGCCCTATATCTAAGATATAATGAAATACTACTTCAGCCCTCTGAAAATTACGCTGTCAAGTTCTTCAGTCTTAATACATGGTGCAACACCTCTATTTTGAGGGTTTATTCATGTTAAATCTCTATTTTTCTCTTGTATATTGTTTGTTCCATATCCTTGATCCAATTTATTGAGGTTAAAACCCCATTATAGTTAAAACATTCATAAAATCACGTTTTCTATGCTTCAGTAATTTCTGCATACTCTAGGTCATGGGGAATCAGCATTTTTAAGCCATTTCGGGAGTGGGGGAACTTTTTAACTTAGCTAGAGTGATTTTTTTAAGCTGAAATTTGGTATGAAAGTCTCTTATGACCTAAGCTACGACATACCACCATCACCTAACTTTATTTTTACGTACATCTATGAAATTAAGCTTCTTAGGGCACAAATAGCTGGTTTTCCCCATCTCTTGGATCATGAATCAGAATATAAGTTGCTGTTGTAGATCTGATTGAAGGATATGTGTTTTAACACATAACATGAGCTTATTTGATGCTGAATATCCATTATTGTACTTATATATTGCTGCATTTCCTCATTGGGCACTTTCTCAAGGCAGCTAGGTGTGGGAGACCTATATAACCCACCAAGAAAGATTTATTTATGATATCCTCTTGTATTTAGGACTTATATACTCAGATATAAGGGATAAAAGTGCTGATTTCAAATCCTGTAGCATCCATTCCTGAAAAATGCGTTTTTCAGGCATGCCTTGCTAGCAGTCCCGAATTTGGGATATTATAGTGGTATCAGAGCATGATCTCTGGCTCAGCCTGTGAGATCTAGCCATAAGAAGAATAAATAAGAAGACTAAAGAAAGAAACATTACACAGAGGAAAAATATAAGAGTTTTCCTAATACTCTCTCTCAAGCCATGCATGAATTGAAGGGAGAAATTAGGGGAATGAGGAGGAGAAGACATGCAAATCCCTCAAGAAGTTCTCCTCATGAAGAAAGACCTAGTACTTCTTATGCTATGTGTGAGAATTCAGCCACACAATCTGATCTACAACGCTATGACATGCCTACTTTCTTGTTGAGAGAAAGAGGAGAAGGAGGAATGACGGAAGAGGAGATCTCCCTGCTTCTTTTCCAAACCTTGGAAGGTATCAAAGAATATCTCAAGGAGATGGAAGGGGAGGAGTGTAGAAGATTTCTGAGAGGGTTTGAAGCAAGCCCTAGCTATTCACATTATGGGTATGAGCACTCAGCCATATCATCAAAGCTACCATGTTCTGTCAACAACTTCTTCATGAGGAGGAAGAAAGGAGGTGTGACAGAGGAAGGATCTACAAATCCAATTCCACCTATGAAGACCATTGAGGAGAATGTGAACTTGTTTGAGACCATGCCTAGGGAAATATCCTCATTGGATGAAGAGTCTTCCTCTCAAATAGAAGACATGGATATTTCTCTCTCAAGGGTAGACCAAGATCTAAGGTCTCCTATTGATGACGAGGCATTTTCCACCATTTAAGAGAAGGTTAGGGGTGACAGCGTAGTCACAACAAAGGCATCTCTAACATTTCATGAAGAAGGAGGAGGGGCAATTTCTCCAAGAAGAGAAGCTCTTGCATTCGTGCAAGGAGTTTAAAAGAATCTCACATATAGATATTATGGCACAATCCATGGGCAGCATGTGCCATCATTATCAGATGGTGAGATCCTGAATACTGCAGAAGAGGAAGACAAGGGCAAGCTTCATAGGGTAAGAAACTTTTACCCTCCCTTTTTATTTCAGAGGAGTGATGTTTTAAGAAGGCATGAAGATCTATGCAAGAAAAACAAGGAAACATTAGTCCATACATATTTCTATGATGATCTATGCCTTGATGTCTCTTTACTTGGAAGAAGCCCACTAGCGAAATTCCCTCATGGAAAGAGAAAATTGTTCTCTCAACGTTGTACAATAATGATGCATTTGGCCAAGGGAGGAACTATCACAGTGCTAGAGACTTTGGGTAAGAAGCATGCTTGTGCAAATCACATTTTACTTTATTATTGCATGCATTCTTTTATTTTACACATGCAGGTCATGAATCCTAAAAGGAGTGTTCTACCTTATAAGCTTCATGGCCAACTATGGGCTAGAATTATTTCCAAACATGGCCACTCCCTTGATGGGCTAAGGGAGGTTTTTCAGCATGATGGGTGCTTCCCTAAAGCACCAAATATACATCTCACCTTTAGCCATGGTGGAATTATGATGACAACAAGTAAGTGGCATGTAAACCACTTACCACATCTAGATCTGAAGCAGGGAGGAGATGACCGACACTGGTTTCTATTGTTTGAGTGTGGGTACCACCAAATTTTTTTGATTTTCTTGTCTCATGCCTTGTATCTCAAGGAAAGAATGCATAAGAAGAAGGTATGGTTGCTTTGGTTAACAAGAAGAGAGTATGGACACCCCATGATGAATTCCATGTCCATACATTTACTTATGTCTATGATGTATGTACATGTATTTCAGTTTAGGATGTATATCATAATCATCTACGTACTTTGGGTTGGGAGAAATTGTAACCTTCTCATGAGGTGGCATAAGGGAGCTTTTTTGTATCATGATGACCATAATGCTCCAATATTTGTTATGAACATGAGAGGAGGAATGACACATTGGTTGAGTGTGTCCTTTGGGAATGAAATATCCCATATTCATTCATGCTTCAAGAGGAGGATAGAACATTGTGTGGCTGCTATATTATATCATTTTCTTACTTATGCTAGAAGCCATATGTTGGGCTTATGTCATTGGAAGAAGTCTCTCACTTGGGAGAATTTGTAGCAAGACATGTGTTGTTTGAATCATATTCAGCCAACACCTATTACCCTCTACTATTTCCAAGCTTTGAAGAAGCTTTTTGCAGCAAGAAGGTGGTGGGATGGCCACTTATTGTACTATGATTTGAGGCAGCAAGGTAAGACAACGCTGGTCTCAAAGGAGGGAAAATTGTCACCATCCAATACATCATATGACACTTAGTCCATATTTCTTTTAGAGCACATATGGTGAAGATAATCTATTCACTATATACATGAAAGATTGGACAAAAAGGCTCACTATGATCCATGAAGGGAATCATGAAGTTCCAAGTTTCTTTTGGCTTCATGAGGACTATATTGTTGTAGCCCGGGATCATCAACTCCATATGTATCATAAATGGAGGGAGAGACAGCGTGAGTTGAGTATACTTATCTCTCATTTCCAGCCATGGAGCCCCTACACATTGCATATGGTGGGGATTGGTGACTATTTCTTCGAGCTATCAAGGATGGCTCACTTTGTTTGTATGATAGCAAGGAGATTAGAGTTTATCATGGGGGTTGAAGTGCCCAATATTCACCATATCTCATACCTTGAAGAGACCAATGGACAGCATATGATTCTTTTATGTATCTCCCATTACCTCATGATGACAGCTATTTGGTTCATCCACTAAAGGCAGACTTGCATTCTTGGGAGGAGACAACCCCATTGGAGATTTGCAAAGTCCTTGTGAGTTGCTTGAGGACAAGCAACATTTTGGAGGGGAGGATTGTAATATTCCTATTTTAACATGAATATTCAATTTCATTTTTTTTCTTTTCTCAGAGAATAATTATGTAAAGGAGGGTCAACTCCTAATAAAAGAATAAATACATGCCTAATGTGAACAGAGGTAAAATCAGGGCTGTCTTGATAAAATCCACTTGTGTGTGAAACAATATTGAGCCATTTGACTGGGTCAACAAGTCCAAATCACAACACAGTCCAGATGCATTGAACCTCTTAGAGGATCAGCATAGTTCTAGAAGGAGGTCCTCCATGTGAAAAGGGTTAAATGAATGAAGGTGGTTTAGGGTTTTGGCAAGCTCTCATCTTATAAAAGGAACAGAAGGAAACATGTTGAGGGGTTGATGATTTGATTTCTAAATTGCTGTCTATTTAGACAAACAGCTTCCTTGGCTGCTTAGCCTAGATTGCATTGGAATTTCCTGTTTAGGAGTTCCATCTCTTCCCATTGAGGAGCTCTTGGGAGAGCTTGTATTGCTTGGTCCACTATTAGGTTGGAGACCAAGCTACTACTTCCAACTCCAATGCAGATCCATGAGGTTTTTCTTTCTTTTGTAAGTTACAGTAAGTGGAACTCTAGATCTATTCAGATCTAGCTTGTATTGGAGCCTCTTCTCAGTGGGTGTGTTTTTTAACCTCCTGGAAGAGTGCATTCATTGTTGGAGCTTCAGTTTTTGATCTTGGCATCAGGCCAAATTATTCTACATCACCATCAACGTATTTCCTTGAAAACACTGTGTCCTTTCTGCTGGCAGAGTTGCAGTGGGGTTTGTGTAGCAGCTTGAAGGAAAGATCTCTGATGAAAGGGACCCTTCCCTTCATTGTGGTGATCCATGGATTAGCCAACCAATCCATGTACATTTCAGATATGATCTGATATGTATCGTATGCTTCAGAAATTTCTGAATATTACTGCATATATGTGGCTTAGATCTCATATCTATTCATTGATATCCATCTTTTGTTGAGATCCCCAAGGGGAGTGTAAAGAAAAACCTCTTTGGCATATAGATATATAATAGATCTATATTTTTATGTAAATATCTGCCCTATATCTGAGATAGAATGAAATACTTCTTCATCCCTCTAAAAATTACGCTGTCAAGTTCTTCAGTCTTAATACATGGTGCAACACCTCTATTTTGAGGGTTTATTCATGTTCAATCTCTGTTTTTCTCTTGTATATTGTTTGATACATATCCTTGATCCAATTTACTGATGTTAATAGCCTATTACAGTTAACATATTCAGAAAATAATGTTGTATGGGCTTCATTAATTTCTGCATACTCTAGGTCATGGGAAATCAACATTTTTAAGCCATTTCGGGAGTGGGGGAACTGTTTAACTTAGCTAGATTGATTTGTTTAAGTTTAAATTTGGTATGTAATTCTCTTATGACCTAATATACGATATCATAACATCACGTTCCCTTATTTGTACGCACATATCTGAAATTAAGATTTTTAGGGCATAAATAGCTGCTTTTCCCCATCTCTTGGATCATGAATCAGAATATAAGTTTCTGTTGTAGACCTGATTGAAGGATATGTGTTTCAACACGTCACATCAGATTATTTTATGCTCGATATCCATTATTATACTTATATATTGTTGCAGTCCATCATTGGGCACTTTCTGAAGGAAACTAGGTGTGGGAGACCTGTATAACCCACCTAGAAAGATTTCTTTCTGATATCATCTTGGATTTAGGACTTAGATAATTAGATATAAGGGATCCAAGTTCTTATTTAAAATCCTGTAGCATCCATTCCTAAAAAATGTGTTTTTTAGGCATGCCTTGCTAGTAGTCCCGATTTTGGGATATTACAGAAGGATTGGATGAAATATACACAATGACCAAAATGTCGGAGTTGCAGTCTCAAAAAATGAGTAGCAACTGCAACTCAAGAAATGGATGAAGATAACTGAAGATGCTGCATATGATGAATGGATCTCATTCAATGGATCTGTCAGGTGAAAGGCTGATCCAATCCCTGAAGATCTCACCCTCCAAAATAGTGGTGCAAATACCCACTGCAAATATACTCAGAAATAACATAGTTAAGGAGATGGAATGCACTATAGGAGATGGGAAGTGCTTGTCCTGATGCCAAATATGTGCAATCAGCTCCTGAATCTTCCTCACTAACCTCGCAGAGGAATAGAAGCTCCCTCCTCTGAAAGATAAGCTCTAGAAGTGGTGTTGTGGAACCCTCCACTGCAACACCCTGCAACACAATGTTTCTTGCTACAGGAATAACGTTGTAGCTGAAGGAGGTGGCTTGGCCTTGAGCCTGAGTGTGGAGAAATGAAGTACAATCCCTTAAGAGGCCTCTCAAGAAGGCAGAAGGATTCCTAAACAAGAAATCCTTCTGCTAAGCAGCACAGCAATCCCAGTTAAACAACTGAAGAGAGAAAATAGTCATGCAGACCAAAATCTATACACAATAACATATCCTCCTATGGCTGCCTTGTCCTCCCTTTATACAAATGAAAGCCTTCTTGCCTTGGCCCCCGCACATTAGGGTTTCCTCCACCAAATGATCTTCCCTCTGTTCATACTGTGATGTCTTCTCAAGTTATCCACTCCCTCTATGGCAGCGCTGTTGACTTGGTCAAACTTGACCTTGTCCTCATGCATTTTCTCCCTTTTCACACTGGAAGGTGCAAAATATAGTTATTTTGATGATTCCTTTCACACTATGAGGGGTTTTATTCCTACTCATGGACCTCCTTAACCATTTGTTCACCTCCTAGCTGATATAAGAAAAATTAATGTTCCAATTAGCTTCATGCTAATATTGGGAGCATTACATACAATGTTGAGGTACAACAGTTCCTAACATCTCCTCTTGATATAAATTCTATCATATTAGCTAAGTAAGAGTATCGCAAAAAATATATTCTCTTAATGTTATTGAATGACAACATTCGTAAAAATAAGATTCAAATAAGAAGACCAAATAATCATGGGTTGCACTTGATGAAGAGCAGACATCAGAATTAGATATTGAGAAAGTTCCCTCATGTTCACCATCAAATCCTCCATGTGGTCAAGGAAAAAACTAGAAAAAAGAGGAATATTTCAATGTCATGGTAGAAGAGGACACAAAAAGAGATCCAAATGTGCAAATAGACCTAGGGCATCATAGATATATTGAAATATGGTTCTACACAATCATTAAGCTGCATCAACAAACTCTTCTTCAACATTTCTTGAGCTCATTTCAGTCAAATAATTTTTCCTCTCACATTCAGGTACATGTCAAAGAATATATTTCGAGCCTTCACATGAGTTATTATGTCATCTTGATGTGCATATGGGTCCATTGGATGTATTCCTACACTTGAAAGAGATTTTTTTTTCAAGTAGAGTAGGATAGAAAAAGGAAGTAAAAAAATGGAAAAAGAGAAAAATAAAAGGAAGAGAATAATGTCTCAGGTGAAAAACTCATTTTGAGTTGCCTAATATTGGCTCACTGATTGAAACCTCGATGAGGTGGTCAATGGGTTGGAAAAAAAAGAGAAAATAAGACAAAAAGAAAAGATCCTATGTGAAAGCCTCCTTTTAGGCGCCTAAGTAGACCTACTAGTTGAAAACCTCATCGAGGGGGGTAGTAGGCCGAAGAAAAGAGAAAAAAAAAATGAAAAGATTTTTTTTTATCCATGTATCTCTCTCTAATGAATTTAGGTGCTCTCCAACCTTTGCAAGCAACAAAAAAAATTTCGCACCGAAAGAACAAGTTGGTCAAAAATCTAGTAAAAGGAAGTCAAACTTGGACTTTCTCCTCCTTTGCTCAGATGCTTCAAAAGGACCAAGGTCATGCCAATCCACAACGTCACCCATTTATAACATCCACCCATCATTTCCAAGCTTTTCTCATTCATTTTCGTCGATGTCCTAAAATTATACACGAAGTCCTGTTTTTGCTACAGGAAGTCCTGTTCTTTGAGCATAATTTTTTTTCTCGAAAACCATTCATCCATTGGCCCAGATGTTTCATGTGGAGATGCATATAGATTATGGTAACATGGTCAAGACATTTCAGTAAATTTTGGTGCACAGTTTTTCAGAAATCGACCTCCATCTCCTAAAACTACTTTTATTTTTTCTTGAAAGTCATGGATCCAATGTCCCATATGTTTTATGGGAAGGTGCATAAGGATCATGGAAACATGCTTAAAATATTTTAGGTCAATCAATTCTACCATTTTAGAGTTATGGATAAAACAATTTTGCTGCAAGAGACTGTCATGAAATGCTATAGGAACAACCAGAATTGCTACAAAAGCTCACATACAAAGCTCTCCTCCATCCTTCCATCCATAACATCTCATATACATACCCATTACTCATATAACCTTCTCTATCCCCATCCCATGAGCTCAAAAATCAAAATTTTGCATGCTCTCAGTGGTGCTACAGGAAGTTCTTGAGGTGCTACAGGAAGTTACAGTGAGCTACGGGAGGGTGGATCAGAGACAAATAGCATTGAGTAAGGGCCCTGTGGTGTAAAAATTTCCATGGGGAGATTATTTCCACCATTTCCTACTACCCTCTCATCACTCCCCCATCTTAACCATAAATATTTTTCACTCAAACCCTACACTTTTTTAGCTCTCTAAAATAATTTTTCTGAAAACAAAACACAAATTTCATTTACTCCATTTTTCCAAAGCCACACGACTTCCTCATTATCCTAGCATCATCATACCATTACCAAAATACCTCTCCACACTCTCCCTTATCACCCATGCAAATTTAGATTCCAAAACAAGAAAAACAAATAGGTTTCTACAAGAGTAAGAAAATTCCTGTAGCAAGCCTTGCCTAAGCACCAGAAAGGCCTTGAAATGGTATTATTGATCATCCAGAAAGACAAGAAAAATTGTGAGGTAACTATGACGAGGCTATGGCACTCCAAGGAGGAATTTCACCAGAAGCAAAAAACTAGACATTAGAGAGGCACCTACACACACACAACAATGTTATCATTCAAGGCATAATCAAATTCTCAAGACGTGCACCAGGAACCGAAAAAGAGTCAACTCCCTCTGATATATCATGGTGTATATGGCCCATCTCCAGCATGCAAGCATCTACACCAAATCGACATCATAGGTAGGTACATGTATGCAATATTATTTACCTCTTCTCTTGAGCGTATTATGGTTAGAATTTTTTTGTCAATGCATGAGAGGTGAGGTTCTATAAGCTAAGGATGGGTTAGTAGTCTCGACCACCCTCAACCAGTTAAGTGAATTTAACTCCTTGTAGGTTTTAACCCTGTACAGAAATTATCTATGAGCGAATCTTTAAAACAGAAAATAAACAATAGCGAGAGCATGAAACATAAAACAGATAAACACAGAGATTTTCCCCTAGATCCCAAATTGGGATGACCAGCTTGATTTTTCATTATATTCCTTTTAGTGTTACAACACATATATATACATGTCGAAGCATACATAAACCCCAATCCATTAACTCTGGATTAGAAAATAACCATAGTTCCTTGACCAGATCTACAAAATACCAGGGGCCGAAAACCATCATGCCCCAAAACCATGTGCAAACCCATGCACAAAACCATGGGCAGGTCTGCCCACCGGAAAATAAGGACCAAAAAAAAAATTCTAGGGCGTTGCCCCGGACCCTGACAGGGGGGGCTACCGCCCCCCCTAGGACCCCCCCATATGTTTTGCCTAGTGCAACGTACAGGGGGGCCTATCGCCCCTGCTGTTACCCCCCCCGCATGTGACTAGTTGTGGAAAGAATATAACACAAACCCAACATTCTCCCACTTGTTGTTTTCTTTCCACAAGGAACCACAGGAGATCTGAGTCATTAGCCTAGCTTTTCAACACCCATTGTTTCTCTAAACCATGAGAACCTCTGAGTGCTCACATAATTTTTCAATGCATCTGCAACATTTTTCAAAGTGGCCACCTTTACCAGCAACACCCTTTTAGCTTCAACCATATATCTCACAAAGTGGCATTGAAAATCAGTGTGATTTGTCTTTGAATGATAAGTATGGTTCTTAGCCAAGAAAATTGCACTTTGTCTATCATAGTCTATCCTTATAGCTTGCTACACCAACCCCATACTTGAACAAAATCTCTCCAACCAAACTGTTTCCTTGCTTGCATGAGTGGCTGCCGTGTATTCTACCTCTGTAGTTGAAAAAGCCACTACAGACTGTCTTTTACTCATCCAACTGACTACACCTCCAAATAGGCTAAACACATACCCACTTATAGATCTTCTTCGGTCTAGATCTCTAGCCTAGTCTGGATCAACAAAAACACAAATTTCCAACACTCTTTCCAATCCTGGTCTTCCCTGGTAGCACAAGCCATAATCACTAGTGCGACGCAAATATTTGAAAACCCGCTTCACTACTGTCCAATGCTCCTTCCCTGGGTTTGAAATAAACCTGCTGAATACTCCCACTGCATGTGCAATGTCTGGTCTAGTATAGACCATTGCATACATCATTCTACCCACTGCACTTGCATATGGAACACTAGACATATCCTCCTCTTCTTTTTGTGTCTTGGGACACTGTTCAAAAGACAACTTTGTACCTACAGGAATCGAAACATTCACCAGTTTACTATCCAGCATATTGAACCTCTGCAATATATTCTCGACATACTTCCTCTTGTTTAACCAGAGCTTCCACTTTTCCTGATCTCTCTCAATTTCCATGCCCAAAATATAGTTTGCAGCACCAAGATCTTTCATGTCGAATTTAGAGAACAACTGGGTGTTCAAATCTTGGATAATTTCTTTGTCATTTCCAATCAACAAGATATCATCCACATACAAGAGCAAATAAATAACATGGTCACCAATTAATTTAAAATAAACACAGTGATCCTCCTTGCTTCTGGTGAAGCCAAGTCCCTGTATATAGGTATCAAATTTCTGATACCACATCCTTGGTGACTGTTTTAACCCATATAGAGACTTCTTTAACTTGCATACTAGCTCTTTCTTCCCCTTCACCATAAAGCCTTCAGGTTGTTTCATGTAGATCTCCTCTTCCAGATCCCCGTGAAGAAATGTTGTCTTCACATCCATATGTTCTACCTCAAAATCAAATGTAGCAACAACAGATAAAAGTAATTTGATAGAAGTAACTTTGGCATTAGGAGAAAAAATATCACCAAAATCAATTCCCGGCAGTTGGGAATAACCTTTTTCTACCAACCGAGCTTTCTATTTCTCCACCTTACCTTCTACATTCATCTTCTTCTTAAACACCCATTTGCTCCCGATAGGCCTCCTTCCAGCTGGCAGCTCCACAAGATCCCATGCCTCATTTTTATGCAAGGATGTCATTTCATCAACCTTTGCCTCCTTCCATAGTTTTCCATTCTCTGAATCTACTACCTCCATGATGGTTTTGGGATCATCATCAGTTATAGTTAAAGAAAACTTTGAACATAAAGTAGATGGACTATACCTTTCTGGTTGTCTTCTTTCCCGAACTGATCTTCTCACAGCTGGAGTTTGTGGCTTTTCCTCTTCTGAGTCATCTTCTATTGTAGAGTTTGATTCATCCTCCTTTAGCTCAAACTCTATCTTTTCAGGTTCCTTTGCTAGGATTTCATGTTTAACAAAATCTTTCACCTCTCTAAACAGCACATCTCAGCTATACACAACCTTCCTTGTTTTTGGGTTCCAAAGCTTGTAACCCTTTAAACCATCCCTATACCCAATAAAGATGCACCTTTCAGATTTATTATCCAACTTGCTCCTTTTCTCCTTTGGAACATGTACATATGTATCACATCCAAATACCCTCAGATTTGAAAGAGAGGGTTTCTTACGAGTCCATACCTCATGTGGAGTCTTATCCTCGAACGCTAATGAAGGTGATATTTTAACCAAGTAACATGCAGTCTCCACTGCCTCTACCTAGAATTCTTGTCCTAACCTGGTACCACTAAGCATGCTTCTTTCCTTTTCCGTCAGCATTCTATTCATTCTTTCTGCAACTCCATTTTGCTGAGGTGTGTATGGATTATTCTTCTACCGTGATATACCACACTTCTTATAGAACACTTCAAATTCCTTCTTGAAGAACTCCCCACCATTATCTTTCGTCAACACCTTTATCTTCTTCTCTGTTTGGTTTTCCACCAGAGCCTTAAATTCTTTAAATCTGTCAAAGACTTCAGATTTCTTCCTCAAGAAATATATCCATGTATTCCTTGAGAAGTCATCTATGAATGAAACATAGTACATAGACTTACCCAATGATGGAACCAACACAGGTCCAAACAAATCACTGTGCACAAGCTCTAATATCTTGTTCGCCCTCGTAGCACCAAAAGGAAAACTCACCCGATTCTACTTCCCATATACACAATGTTCGTAGAAATAAAAATCCAGAGAGCTATTAGACATACTTTCTACCATACCATTTCCATGCAGTGTTCGAAGGCCCTTCTCTCCAATATGTCCAAGCCTTTGATGCCATAGCATGGTCTTTTGTCCAAAGACTGCTAGGCTTTCTGCTCCACTTTTGGGAGCCACAGAACTGTTGCACCCATCAATAACAGTGCTACCCTGAAGCTTGTATAGATTTCCAATGCAAACTCCCCACATTAATACCAGTGCTCCCCAAACCATCTTACAGGTATATTTCTCGAACACTGTTTTTACACCTGCATCATCCATCTTGCTTACAAAAATCAGATTTCTGGCCAATGCAGGAATGTGAAGAACACCAGGGAGTGTTCTAATCCTTACACCTTGTAGCTTCAGCTTGACTTTTCCATGTCCATTGATTTTTTATTTCCTATCATCACCTAAGAAGACATCACCGCCATCATATTTCTCATACTCGTAGAACCACTCCCTATGGGAAGTGAAGTGAAAGGATGCACCCGAGTCAATCAACATGACTCATGATCTACATGTGTATTTGAAGAAGAAGCCAAATATGCATCCCCACCTTCATCCAAGGTGGTTTTTTCCTCTGTAGAAGGAGCATCATCAGATCCCTTTCCTTTCTGAGGAGCTTTAGATCTGCAGTCCTTTTTGTAGTGCCCTTCCTTTCCGTATTTCCAGCACACCATTACAAAATTTCCAGGAGATTTATATCTCCCTCTAGATTTATATCTCCCACTCAAAACCTTATTCTTGTTTCTGTTCTGGGACCTTCCTCATATAGATAAGTCATCTCCATTCTAACCCTCCATATTTATCCGTCTCATTTCCTTCGATGGCAAGGCTACGAAAATGTCATCAAACTTCAAGGTAGTTGTATTGCTATCTATTGCAATAACTAGATTGTCCCATGAATCTGGTAGAGAACACAACAAACTGATGCACTTATCTTCATATGAGATTTTAATATCAACAAATGACAGCTGACTTACCACAATATTGAAGGCGTTTAGATTCTCTATCACCGAGTCTCCATCCTTCATCATCAGGTTATACAACTTTTTCTGCAAGAAAAATTTATTCACTAGAGACTTAGATTGGTACAAAGTCCCTAGCTTGTCCCAGAAGGTCTTCGCCATAGCTTCCCCAGATACATTCAACAATACTGAATCATAGACACACAACCGTATTGTGATCTTTGCCTTGTGATCCAGTTTCTTCTAGTCTTCATCTGACATTACCGTTGGTTTAGTACCCAGATCTACCGCAATCCACTGGTCCTTATCCACCAGCAGATCCTCCATCTTGCCGAAACTGCTCTAATACCAAATGTAGGTTTTAACCCTGTACAAAAATTATCTACAAATAAATATTTAAAACAAAAAATAAACAATAGCGAGAGCATAAAACATAAAACAGATAAACACAGAGATTTTCCCCTGGATCCCAAATCAGGAGGACCAGCTTGATTTTTCATTATATTCCTTTTAGTGTTACAACACATATATATACATGCCAAAGCATACATAAAACCCAATCCATTAACCCTGGATTAGTACATAACTGTAGTTCCCTTGACCGGATATACAAAATACCAGGGACCGAAATCCATCATGCCCCAAAACCATGTGCAAACCCATGCAAAAAACCATGGGCAGGTATGCCCACCTAAAAATAAAGACCAAAAAGAATTTTCTGGGGCACTACCCCGAACACCGATAACGGGGGCTATCTCCCCCCTATGACCCCCCCATACATTGCACCCAGCGCAACGTACAAGGGGGACTATTTCCCCCCCTGTTACCCCCCCTCATGTGACTACTCGTGGAAATAATATAACACAAACCCAACACTCCCTCATGCAATGTGGAAAATACAAATGAAGGAAAGTAATAATTATGAGGAAATTGGACTAGATCACCAAGCGCACCAAGCCCACTACCACATAAAGAAATAAAAAAACAAGTATCAACTTCATATGTATCGGTGCTCATTCCAAAAATAGTTAGATAGGCTCATTAAGGCATCAAAGGTTGAGCTAGATGCTACCAAGGGTTTTCTAGAATTCTACAAAAGAGATATAGATTTGATTTGTAGGTGTTAGAGGATCAGACATTGTTACTACAAGAGAAAAAATGCTATGACAGGAAAAACATGGTTGCTACAGGAGACAGAGTAGGTGCTATAGGAGACAGTATGCCTACTACAGTATTGACCCAAGAGGAAAAAAGGGGCCCTATATTGAGCATTATTGGCCACAAAATACTATAACTTTGGAGGATTTTGCAAGGAAGGTGTAAGCACTTGATTTTTCTCCTCTTACAAACAAAAATTCTGTGAATTTTTGCAAAATTTCTCCATTAAACATCCTGCAGCAGAACCATAAAAAAATTTGAAGTATGGAGTTTTCTTGTGAGTATGAGAATTATGATAAGAGAATACACTTATTTTGAAATTGGAATACCTCACTCATCAACATGAAGCACTCCTCCTCTTGCCATAATTTGAAATCCTAAGTTATCTAAAATTGATAATTCGTAGCACAGTTTCCTTGCACAAAAAATTAGAACATATGGATAATTTGTGTTGACATGGATAGAGAGACTTTTCTGGACTTGAACAGACAGTTAGGGATGGCTCTGAAGAAGAACAAGAGGGTGTAAAAGAAAAATAAAAGGTTTAAACATAAGAAAAAGTTCCTGAAAAAAATTAGAACAAAGGATACAAGCCAAATATGAAGAAAAAAGAATATATGACCTCCTTCAATCCAAAAGAAAGGAGCCCCAAGCCTCTCAGAGGAAGCCAAGCACCAGGAGAGCCATGAACAAACAACTAAAAGAAGAATATTTCCTACTATAGCAAGAAATAAAGCTGCCATAGGAAGGGATAAATTTGCTACATGAATGCATAAATTTGCTACAGGAAAGTGTCGCACAACTAAATTATAGATTAGGTAGGCCATGAGGGCGATGAATGAGGCACAATTAGGTCTCTAAGTTGTTTAGAGGATGAGCAACACATTTAGAATGGAGGTATGATGGGCCTCTAAATTAGACATAAATTAAGGCTTATTTGACCATCCTTCAACACATTAAACATTTTTTTTTTTCATTAGAATATATATTTTTATATTTAATATGTTCATTGGGAAGTTTAGAGATAATTGCATATTTTTGCCTAGTATTATTTATTTTGGAATAATATTGTGGGAATATTGGGTAGGTTAGGAAGATTTGGAGGAGGAGATAATATAGGGACTTGATCGCTACTACAGAAGGATCAATATTGGAGAATAAATGAAAAAGATATCATGAAATTATTGACAAATTTAGGAGCTCCAATGATTGAGAAAATCTAGGAATGTGTACGCTGACATTTAATGCAGATTCCTATTGTTGGTAACCAGATCCACTACTTGAGGGATTTTGGAGGGTAAAGCCTCCTCCTTTCAAAGATAATTCTTCCCCATGAATTTGTATAAGTATGAATTGGAATTTTCCCCTAGGGGCATGTACTTGTTAGTCTTCTTGTGGAGAAAACTCGATGTTTGGAAACTTCATTATCATTTCTTACAGAGATGTACTTGGATTAATTTAAATAATGAAGTTTTGTGCCATTTTTAACTTATAAAGTTTGGTATCCTACATAGGACTTATATTATCATTGGGCTTGGCCATCCCAAGAGCCCCAGAGCCATTTTGTACAACTTTTTATTCTTCTTTTCACTTCTTATTCGCATGCATGTCTGATTCTTGTTTTGCTTGTTTTTGTATTTAGTATTTATGTTTTTCTTGTTGTAGGATTGAGTTAAATGAATGAAGTGAGTTAATTTTAAGGTTATTTATAGGTTCAAAATTATTATTCATCCTAGGAATAAATTTGGAAGGTCATCTTCATCATTTAGCTACGGATTTGGTTACTAGTTCACGAATATAGGGTTTCTGGAAATGCCTTGTAGCGAAATAGTAGTAATTTTCTGATATTTTTTAGAATAGGTTAATGAGATTTATTTGAGTTTATTAAACTAGTATTAGTCCATAAAATAATTCATTTTGATAAAAAAATTCAACCCATTTCATTTTCACTTGATTCGGTTAGGCATTTGATAGGTTAACTAGCTCACTATTTCTTGAACTTTGAGTTTTTAGAGTAGTAATTTTCTATTACTTTTTAGGACGTGTGAACAGATGTATTTTGGAGTGATTCCACTTGGAATGGAAACGTAAGACATCCTCATTAATAAAAAAAATTTCCATCCCATTTTCATTTTATTTACTTATTCATTCGGTGACTTATCTCCTAACCAAGACTTCCTGTAGCACTCTTGTAGCATGTGTAAAGTTGACCATATTTCTCCCAAAGCTTGGTTTTTGTCTCTTAGGCTTGAATCATGACACCTAGGATATAAATATATGATTGAGGAAGAATAAACACAACTTAGGACATGCATTTTTACAAATTATATTAGGCCTATTTATTTGAATTCATGCTCTTAGAATTTCTATTACAAATTGTTGTTCTTGTCCAGGATTAATTTATTTTCAAAGCAACACTTCCTTTCCTGCAATTAATTTAGGCTTTGATTTCATGAAATTCACTCCATTACATCATATAAACAAAATAAGGACACATTTTATGCTAGACATATAGTGTCGATACCTCTTGTAGTTTTTACGAACCTCGGGTTGATAATTAAATTTGGTAGCCTTGGGAGTTGCAACATTCTTGTTGCAATATTGAGGCTCATCGATGTTAAAGGGGAGAAATACATATGTTGTATTGATGATAATTCCCATTATTTTTTTTATATTCATGCTTCTTATATTATTGATAGTACATCTGATGTAGTAATAGTGAAAAGGTACATATAGTACATGCTCAAGTGGAGTAGTGGTTATGAAAATCTCAAAACAATTTAGTTTATGTACACGGATATTATGAAGAAGAATCGAAAATATAGGCGAGTTCTGATATAGATAGTCGCATATGTTTCTCTATGATGAATACACTATGGGAGAGACTCAGGGCAAGGCTCTAATTTGGTTCATACAATTATTATTTAACACTCTAGTCCCGATGTTGATTAGTTACAATCTAATATTACTCAGATCCTACTTAGAAGTGGTATTTTCTTATGATGGTTTATAAGTTCCTGCAATATGAATTAATTATTTGATGCACTTACCGATTGATGAATATGCTTTGATGACCTATCTGATGGATGAATTAATATGATCAAATCTAACAGTGAACAATTGGTAGAGGTTTAGGGGGAGCATTTGCTATTTTTCTATTAATGAATTATTTCCATTATGATTAATTTAGCGTTTTGGTATGTTGGTGTTCATGATAAGTATATATATCATGGATAAGGTTGTTGAATACACAAAGGTTTTTGTAGTGTTTGTTTCCACACTTAATTCTTATGGGCAGATCATATATGGTGTATGATAGGTTCTAATGACTATCATGATATTATTGTGGTCTTTTGTTTCTGATGTAAAAGTCACATAAATATCCATGTTGTAATCATTGTAATATTTAGTCATATTTGGACTATTGTAATCCCATTTTTATCACTTGATGTAATAATGAGTCTATAATCCCACATTTTTGTGTGATTGATGTAAGCTTGAGTCATTGGGGATAGGATCATATCTGGTTGAGTCATAAAGTCATATTTTTCTTTTTATATCTTCATAAATTTCAGCATATGATGAGGGGGAGCATGGTTAATAGTCAATGCTCATACTCCTTCTTTCAACATTGGTCAACCCTTTGCCCTTTAAGTTGAAGGGGGAGAGAAATTGGTGTTTGGAGAATGATTCGTAACATGGGAAAGAAGCTTGGTGTCTCTACAAATCTGCCTATAGTTCGTGAGCTTGGTATGTCTACAGATGTATCTACAGGTGGTGGTAACCAAACACCAAAATGGTTGCCAGCAAGTCCAAACGGGGAGATTGTTGGCTTTATGTATAATGTGTTGTTCTTGATGGAAACCTACTTGTTAAATATGTCAACATGATGAGTACATATGAGATAAGACAAAAAAATATTAGTTTACAGATATAGGGATGATTAAGGTAAAGTTTGAGGAAGTATACACAAGTTCTGTGAAGAAAAGCTACATACATACATGAGTATGGTGAAGAAAAGTCACATACAATTTCCACACTATGGTATTTTAAATACTAGGGGTATTTACCATGGTATTTGTCCATAGTATTGGGTGCAACAACAAATATTTGATCCCATCAAAGAATACTATTGACATTAGTACGAGTTTCACCCAAGGTATTGGCTAGGGCCTAAGCTATAAAAGCAGATGGAAATCAAAGTTTTGGGGTGTGAATGTAATGTGTAATTGATGAGTATTTTGATCTAAAATAAGTTTGCACAATTAGTATGATGACGGATCATATCTATTAGATCTTAAACGAATAAATAATTTTCTTATGGTTTTATTTGTGATGATAATGTTATGACATGTTTTTGTTACTTTGTATGTTGAGATTTGGGTTTGCCTGAATTTTTGTTGTGCAGCAAAGGTCTGACTCAATAATTACAGATATGTATACATGTTTTCTTAAGAAATATCATGTACATACACATATATACTTCTAGGTAGTTGCACATAATTTCTATATTTTGGACAAATCAATATGCAGGTGTCAAGAATGAAAGGTGCATACATACGCAAAATTTCTTTAGAAGGGTTTCATACATATTTTAGGGTTTTTCAGTATGAGATGGTGATAATGGTTGATCTATTCTGTTATGAGTTCTTTTTTGTCAATGAAGTCTCTCTTATAATTATCTGTATTTGAAAATACTATTTTGGCTTAATTTATTATGAAGTAAAGTATTGACTTGTGATGATTATTATATGTGATAATTTTTATCCAGTTCAATGATTTATGTTGGCTTTAGTATCTATTTCAGTGATTGATTCAATGATACAGTGATACAATTTCATCTATCAATATTTTGAGATTTGTACGCGGGTATGCTTCAAAGGAAACACGTAGTTATGCAGGTATGAGTAAGAACAATAGTGTATATATTCTGACATGTGTTTGTAGTGACAAAATCTAGTTTCAGTGATGAACATTATGTGGTCTAGTATTCTGATGAATGGGTATAAAATGATATAGGTTGGTCTCGTTGTTTGAACAAGTTAGTTCTATGCTTGAATTGGTGATACAATTGGTGGTGGAGCTATAAAAGAGAAGTCACTGCCTCTAATTACCTCACATTAATATGTCAATCCGGGAGCGTTTTGTTATTACAAAGAGTGACTCAATCCGAGGCTATCATTTGTCAGAGTAATGCTAGTAGTACAGTGCTTAAGAAATACAAGAGTAAACGGATGCTTATCTATAACTAAATTACTTCAAAGAATAAATCACACACTCAGAAAACTCAACAGTTTATCAGTCAAGGGTTCGGTAGTGATAACCCATCCCTTCAGAAACTGATGGAAAGGAAACTAGAGCATGGACCATGAGCTTGGGAGCTAGACAGTGACTGCTACTGCTCACTACAGCCTTAGGTCATCTCTCACACCAAACCAACAACTGCAAGTAAATGGAACAGCAAAGCGAATAAAGGATTGAACAACAATTCTGGAATGGAACAGCAACTCTAAAATGGAACAGCAATTAGATAACTAAGTCCCGCGGGTTGTAATCAAACTTAATCTATTAACTCAAATGTTTTCTATGCAATCAAATAACATTCTGTTACTCTAAAGGCAATTCACACAAATCATATTAAAGGAACAGCAATAACGATTAACGAATTATAGAACAATACTGCACACAACACGAACGTTAATATGACAGCTCTGTAACATAACAGTAAGAACATGTAATGAACTCTTGAAAGGATTAATAACTTGATGTGGAGTCAACACACGATTCTATCTGCAAAAACTTCAATGATTCAATCTTTAACAGAACATGTAATATGAACTTGTAAAACATACCAAATTAACAAATAACAATGATAAACAAACCACACAGAAGTAAAGTCGTAATGGTACAGAAGCAAGTGTCCTTCGGGGCCGGGCCCTTAGCCTCCAAGGATACACCGCTTGAAGTTAATCCAGTAACAGAGATGAAATAATCACCAAACTTCCATTAATGCATCGGTCAAAAATACATTGAACCAGTTCTCAACGAAACTTAATAATCAACGCTGATGTTTTACAGAAATTACATAAAAGCGTATTCTTCATCTCTATATCTATCCATATTAAACTAACAGTGCTGTCTCTTTATATAAAGACGACGGCGGAGATGTCCAAGTGACAAGGTAAATAAAGCAGCGATCCCTCAGGATCGAAGATCCTGAGGGATTCGCCAAACTGTTAACTCTTCATCCTATCTTTTCTTTTGCGCTGAGCTGGTGTCCTCTCCTTCTTTTCCGAGCCGATTTGCTTTGATCTGTTTCTCTTTGTTTGCGTTCGGTTCTCGTCTAGAGAGACAGCAGTTATCTCGACTTTGTCTTTCCCTTTGGAACGACAATCCCTTGTTTTCTCCTTTTCCTGTATAGAAAATAACCATTATCAGTGGCTAAGTCTTGTATATCGATTCTCACATGTTTTGTTATGGTTACTTATTAATTCCCAAATTCATGACACACAAAGGTTCACAAATTCTATTAAAAAGCCACTGAAATAATGATCAAAAGCATACCTTTTTAGTACTCCACACACCCCCCTGCTTACCTTGTTTCATGTCCTCATGAAAACATTGTAGTTGACATGTAATGCGGTGAGAGAATATGTTGGAGAAGGAGTCTCATGCGGAGGCCTACAACCATGTTGAGTGATTAGATAGTCAAAGAACTGACCTGTTTGTCCCTCAGGCATATCATACAGGGCCTGGTATCCGGGTGCAGGGTGCCAAACAATTGGAGTGCGAAATCTATACCCTAACCAGGATGATCCTGCTTTCAGAATGGTCTCGCCATAGAGGTTCAAACGGTCGGCAGCTAACTCAAAGTTCTCATACTTAAATGGTTCTCTGAGCTGGATGTGTGGATCAGAGATTCGATATCGAAATTTAGCTGCATTAATGGCCAAGTCTTTGATAGAAAGAAAATACTCTAAACTCTCTTGAATGAGTGCCTCATGCATAGGTCCTAATGTTTCAATGGCACCAGGAGCTGTTATAAGATTTCTATGAACCTTCCACAACTGTACTGGGTTCCTAGGCTCAGCTCTAACCCGTAAATCTAGACCATTTTCCTGACCCTGGAAAGTATCATAGGCTTTGAGCCACTTAATCTGATTAACCCCGAATGAAATGAATGCTTGGAATTGGATATCTCCAATGGAGGGGCCAGGGTTCAATTCAGTCTCCTGACTTAGCACAAGGTCGTGCAAATAAAGTTCACACAACAATCTCTGGACTTTCACTCCATAATGTTTACAGCAGTCTATAAAGTCATTGACAATGTTGATTTGTATAGGGGTGCCTGCTTTAACAGCTTTTATTTTTAATTGTAAATACCGTTCTAATAAAAACAGAGCATAGTTTTTAGCAGGGGCCCTACATGCTAAAACATCATTGTACAAAGAACACAAGGCATTCATCTGTTTGATAACAGTATCTAGTCTACGGGTTACCTGTGCAACTTCCTCTTGTTCCTTTTTCCACCCTTCAAAGGCCTGGCTTTTGGATTGACTGACGTCCCTTAGTTGCTGTTGTAACTCTTCATATTTTTCTCGGGGAACCGTTTGCTCTCTAAGCTGTTCGGCTTCTTGCTGGGCTTGCTTCACCATCTTATGCAGGGTTTTTGTTTTCGGATCTTTCTTCCATAGGTCAGTGGAGGCCGGGAGTTTTACCTGAACTTTCTTGTTATGCTGTTTGGAGTTCAGAACCCTTATTACCCCTGAGGGTGGTGCTTCTGTCTGAATTTGTTTGTCACTGACCCTTGTATCATCCTTTTCTGTTTTAACGCGAACACCCGTCTGTTCCTCGACATCAATTGGAACGGCAGCTGGATTCTCAGTAGGGTTTTGAACAGCAGACCGCTTGTTGGCCTTCTTTTTCCTCCCTCCAGTCTTTCTTACCTTCTGGTTCTTTTTCAGAATCCTAATTTGTTGTCTGAGCTGGGTTATCGTATTCAACAATTTATTCTGTTCCTTCCGCAACTTCTTAATTTCCAGTGTTTCCTTCGAAGGAACAGCAGTCTGTCTGCTGCGGACTGGATCATGACTGGTTTCTAAATCTTCCTCTTGGGGTTCTTCTTCACTGCTCTGCTCTGGCTGTTCTGGAGTAGGAACCTCGACTGGTTCTGTCTCTTCCTGAGCAAATGTTGTTTCTGCTCCTACTCCCTCTAGATTTTCCTCTTGTGACATGGGAACAGATTGTTCCCGTTCAGTATTTTCCTCCTCTTCATCATGAACAGGCATGTTCTCTTCCTGGGGTTGGTCGTGGGGGTTCTCTGAACTAGAAGGTTGACCATACTTACTCATATTGGCTAGGATGGCGGCCAAGTCATCATCTTCTAGTAGGTCTTGTAATGGGCTATCCTCCTGTTGTCCCATTTCTTCCTCCTGTTCAGTTTCTGCTTCTATTTCTGTTCCCGAAGGCTCGGCTGCTTCTTCTTCGGGTTGCTCATCTTCAATTATCACTGGTTGGCTGGTGCTTCCCTGAAGCTTTTCCAGCCTTCCTCTTATCCGAGCCAACCGGGCTGATTTTCTGGGCTTGTTTATGCTTCCTCTCATCTGAGCTAACCGAGCTGATTTTCTGGGTTCCTCTGGTTGCTCGGGTGAATCAATGGCATGCTTACGCTTTGCTGATTCTTGATGTAACTCTGGTTGTTCTGATGTACTAGCAACGTGTTCTCTGCGTTTTTCCGGACACTCCGGTGTGCTTATAGAATGTCTGCGTTTTGGGGATGGCTCTGTCAATCCCCCCTCAATCATTGCAATGAGCTCTTCCCAGCTGCTCTGCTGCTGGGTAAGACCATAACTAACAACAAGTCGAATCAACCCATGGTGACTAACGATTGATTCTACGTGCTGTGCCTTTTTCATACTTTGTGCAGCATCATGCAGTAAGGAGTTCAGGAGTGCGGGTAAATTCACAGAGCATCTCTGCTTTAAAACAGCTAAAAGTTTAAGATGTCGTGGTCTTACCACGTCTTTTCTTCCTTCGCAGGTAATGTAGCTCTGGACTGTTCTTGCTAGCTCCGTCCAGGGTTCTCCTAGGGTTGCTGGCAGAACTCCCTTCCCCTTGATTGTCAAATTCTGGCCTTCGTCCTGGAAGATGTCGATGACCTTCTGTAATCGTTCCTTTTTTAATGTCCATACCGGTCCAGTGGCTGGTAGTCCTGAAACTTCCGCAATTATGGCATCAGTGACCGCTATCCGTTTCCCTCTTACTGTGGAATGGTCATCTTGTAAATTCTGCAAAAATTCCATTGCTACTGTTTCATTAGCTTCCTGTAGGCGATTGAAATAATTCAACCATCCCGCCCTTTCCAGGATCTCCCGGGCAGCAGCGGAGATCGTCAGCTGTTGAGGCTCACTTCGAATTGCTCTTCCTCCCATGATTTCACTGTGAATTCTAAATGGAACAACAAAAACGTTTTTGGTTTGAAACACAGAGAGTAATCGCAAGGTTTCGAGAAAGAAAACACAGAGTATGCAACAGTGCAACAAAAACAACTTGTGTAAAAATAAAAATATGCCATGCCGTGAAACCATGCCAAACCGTCGTAAACTAATTTTTCGAATGGTGAATTGACACGTAATACAGGGAATGATGAGGTTAACCTCCCCCCCCCCCGCAGTGTGATAGGCTGTCCCAGCCGGCAAATAAAGGAGCGGCACCCAGTCTGCAATTAAGTCAGAAAGGAACAGCATGTGGAATTATGCCATGTTGAAAAAGGACAACAGATTACCGAAATCGAGGCGGAGAATTGATCGCGTATGATATAAGAGGCTGCTGTGTTATGAGTTGAGGCTGATGGATAGGGCATGTATCGTACTTGCCAATCTCAAGTGGTCATGGTCACTTCCGTTGCCATGATTGGTAATGATAAATATTCATGCGATGTATAAATCGGGAAATAACATATGATTAGTGCCTAGGATATAAGAAACAAAAGAGTGTTAGTATCTTACCCATTGGTGTAAGCAAGGTGACTTCAATACCATTAACATTACTCTGCTGCCAACAGGTGTCCATTATCTTGGCAGAGTTGTTTTTCACCCTCGGAACCATGATTCTTTGTGTATACTTAGGAATGTTGTTATGTCAAAATGTAGACCATTATGCTGGCTTGGTGACCAGTTAACCATAATGCCATTCACGAGGAAGGAGCGAAACGTGGGCAGGCCGGCTCGTGATGAGACCTTTTGTTCCAAGGTTCATTTACTTGATATACCTTTTGGACCATATCCCTGGTATGGTGGCCATAATGGGAATGCCACTTCACTTCCATCCTCATGATCATGGTAGGCTGGCTCTCAATGAGACCCCCTATCCTGCATTTGACATTTGACATATCATGTTCACATATGTTTTCTTATTCTTTTATAGAATACTTTTCCTTATTTATACACAAAGGGTGGTTCAACACTCCTTAAGAGTAGGAATGGTGGAAGAAGTCTTATCATCTCAATAGGAAGATATAAGCTCTTTGCTCTTATTCCCAAGTACTAATAAAAAAAGTTTAAGGGAATCAGCATGATAAAGATAACCAATCAGGGAAAAATTAGTAAAACCATGTCAACAAAAGGTAAGAAATAAGTATGTCCTTCCATTTGTCCTCTTATTAATGCAGAGCCTTATAGATATAGCGATTTATGATTTGCAGATTTCGGCATGTTGTGTTTTTATATTTCATTGCACAAATACATAGCTGAAGCTTTAAAGACTAGAAAGAAGACGGGCAAAAAGCATCCTCAATTTAAATCAGCAAAAGAGATCAAAAGTATGCTAATGGTGTTCCGTTGGAAAAGCAACAACGATGGATAATAGAAAAAGGAAAAAAAATGCAAATGCCGTTCCTTTGGGAAAAGGAACGGCAATAATACTATAAAACACTCAACATGCCATTCCGTTGAAAAAGGCAAAACAGCAATAAAAGAACGCTGTTTCTTTGAAGGAAAAGGAACAGTGGTAACCAAAAGGAACAGCGAGAAACGTAACAATATCGTTCTTTTGAAAAAAAAGGAACAGCAGAGATCCGAATGTTGTTCCTTTAGAAAAGGAACAGCAAAACAAGCAAAACCAACATCATAAAAAAACACGCATATGCTATTAGAAGAGCAAAAATCAAACTTTGTGGAAGAAAAAGGAACAGCATAAATGACAAGAAAATATTTAATTCAAACTTATGTACAAGAATCACTCAAAAACAAGAACTTATGTACAAATTTGCAAAAAGAAATAGACCCTTAATGAATTACAGGTGAGGAATATTTCTCTTCCTCTCCTAAGATCTCCAGATCAGTATCTCGGCGTAGCTGCTGGCAGAAGGATTCCCGAGTAAGTGGTTTACGATAGAGACGGACTCGGTGGCCATTTACTTTGAATGCATATCCAGAACCGTCAATGGTGATTAGAGTAAGGGTTCCATTGTCATGTACTTTTTGGATTTCGTAGGGTCCCAACCATCGAGTTTGAAGTTTTCCCGGGAAATCCTGAAACCGAGAATCGTATAACAAAGCCCAGTCTCCCTCGTGGAAGACTTTGTTCTTGATGAGCGCATCATGCCATTTGGCTCGCTGCTGTTGAATCAATCTTGTATTTTGTAGTGCAGAGAGCCGAATTTCGTCTAATTCATTGATTTGCTGTAGTCGATTGAGTTGTGCCTCGCTTAGATCTAGGCCAACTTCTTGTGTTGTTCGCAGTGTTTGGATTTCGAATTCTATGGGAAAAATGGGTTGTTTTCCAAACACTAGTTGATAAGGTGAGTAACCGGTGGTGCTCCTCCATGTGGTTCTATATGCCCAGAGTGCTTCAGGCAGTCGGGTGGCCCAATCACACCTATGTGACGCAATGGTTTTTGTTAGGATTGATTCTATTATCTTATTGCTACTTTCTACCTGCCCATTCGCCTGTGGGTGATATGGAGTAGTGATCTTATGCTGGACATGATAATTGTTAAGTGTTGCGGCTAATTTATGCCCAACAAATTGTGGTCCTCCATCTGTAATTATTTCCCTAGGAAGGCCATAACGAACAAATAGAAGGAACAGGAACTGTATGACAGAGTCCTCTGTGGCTCTTGGCAATGCTTCTGCCTCAACCCATTTGGTGACATATTCTGTTGCCACCAAAATATATGTTTTCTGATTTGATGAAGGGTTGATGGGTCCAACGAAATCCAGAGCCCACCGCTCGAATGGTTCGATGACTAACTATGGTTTCAGAGGCATCTCATCAGCTTGACCAGGTCGTCCTGCTCGCTGGCAACTGTCACAGGCTTGGACAAACTTCTTTGCATCTTTGAAGATCGTAGGCCAGTAATATCCTATCTGCAATACTTTATGTCCGGTTCTACGCTCAGCGAAGTGCCCCCCACACGGTCCATCGTGACAGGCTTTTAGGATGTCAAAGATTTCATCCTCTCTAACACATCGCCTTATATGCATGTCTGCTCTTGTGTGAAACAAATAGCCTCCAATCCACGAAAATCGAGAACTTTTCTGAATGATCTGCTTGCGCTCATTAGGAGTTAAATGTTTTGGTAATTTACCTACTGCGAGGTAGTTGGCAACATCAGCATACCAGGGTGTTTTAACGGCAACAACAAACAGGTGCTCATCCGGAAATTGATCTTCAACTGCTGCTGCATCGCTTGATTTTGGTATTCTCGAAAGAAAATCGGCTACAGGGTTTTCTTTGCCAGGCCGGTCCTTGATTGTGATGTCGAATTCCTGCAATAAGATTAACCATCGAGTTACTCTGGCATTTGTGACGGGCTTATTTGCTAAATATTTTATAGCAGAATGGTCTGTATACAAGATAACAGGATAGCCTGTAATATAATGTCTAAATTTATTGACAGCATGTATTACAGCTAGGAATTCTTTTTCAGTAATAGTGTAATTCAATTCAGCAGGGGATAAATTCTTGCTAATGTAATAGATGGCATATGGTTTTTTATCCTCTTCCTGCCCAAGGACTGCGCCAATGGCTGTATCTGAGGCATCAGATGATATATGGAATGGTAGGTCCCAGTTTGGTCCTCGAAGAACTGGGGCTGTGGATACCAGCTTCTTTAGATCCTCGAAAGCACGGTCACATTTGTCTGTCCAAAGAAAATCAACGTTACCAGTTAGTGCATATAACGGAGCAACAATGTGCGAATAATGCTCTATGAATCGTCTATAATAACCTGAAAATCCAAGAAAGCTGCGTACCTCTGTTTGAGTAGTAGGAGTGGGAATAAGCAAAAGTATTTGGATTTTGGCTGGGTCTACCTGAATGCCGGCTGCTGAGACATAGTGTCCTAGGATAAGCCCTTCAGTCATCATCAAGAAACATTTTTCATTGCTTAAGCAAAGCCTGGTAACAATGCAGCGTTGTAGGACTTTCTCTAGGGTGTCTAGAGCTGGATCAAAATCATCTCCATATGGTGTAAAGTCATCCATGTAAACTTCAAGTCCATCATTTATTAAATCTGCAAAAATGCTAAGGATGGCCCTTTGAAATGTGGCAGGAGCATTACATAGGCCAAAAGGTAGAACTCGATAGGCAAATGTTCCCCAGGGACAAGTAAAGGTAGTTTTATCCTGGTCTTCAGGGGCAATCTGAATCTGATTGTATCCACTGAAGCCATCCAGGAAAGAAAAGAACTTCTTCCGTGCTAAAGTGTCCAATACTTGATCTATGAAAGGAAGAGGAAAATGATCTTTTTGTGTTGCCTTGTTAAGTTCCCTATAATCCACACAAATTCTCCATTTCCCATTCTTTTTTGGTACCACCACAAGTGGAGAGACCCATTTACTATCGGAAATAGGGTAGATAAAATTCACATCTAAAAGCTTCTGAAGTTCAGTTTTTACGACATCTTTTAGATGGGGATTAAGTCTCCTTTGCGGCTGACGCACAGGTCTGGCATCTTTTTCTATATAAATGTGGTGTGTACATAATTGGGGATCGATTCCTTTCATATCGGGGTAGTCCCATGCAAATGCTTCTTGATATTTTGTTAACAGATGGATGAGATTTGTTTCTTGTTCAGGTGTGAGATTAGCATTGATGTTTAAAGTTTTCCCCGGTGCAATTTCCACAGTTTTACTATTTGCAACAGAAGTAACAGGTATCGTTTGGTCATGAATATCTTTCAGGGGATCTTCTTCCAATTCATTATCAAATGTTGCTTCTATCATGTGACACTGTGTGCGAGGTTCAGTTTGAGTAATGAAATTATTAATGGCATCGTCTTCTGTTTGATATTTGAAATCGAGTGCCTCTTGTATAGTTAATGGAGATCTGATGTTATCGGTAAGGTATGATACAGGGTGTTTATTAGTTTTAATCATTGTGACACTTGGTTGCGCTGGAGGATATAGAACTAAATTTTTGCTATTTGGTCCTCTGGTTATGGTCATATTTCCCTGCCGACAGCCAATGTAGGCATCGGCAGTAGCGAGCCAAGGTCTACCTAAAATTAGCGGGTGTCCATCAAGTCGGGTTTTTGGATTAATTATCGGGAAATCAGTTGGATACTCCCAGGATTCTACAGAGACCATGACATCATGTAGAGTGCCCTCTGGTCTAACCACAGATCGGTCAGCCAATTCTAACAGAGTAGAGGTGGGTTCTACAGATGTAATGCTGAGCTTTTGGCAAGTTGTGGTTGTTAAAATATTAATTGCAGCCCCTAGATCAACTAAGGCATTAGACAGGGTCTGACCATAAATTTGAACAGTTATAATTGGGTTCCCGGGGTCTTCATATTTAAGGGGTGTTTCTCTTCCGGACAATAGGTCAGATAAGGTACCGACTACTTGGACTCTTGGATTATTTGTTATATTCCTCCTTGGTTTCTTTATGCACAATTCTTTTATAGTTTTGGCGTATATGGGAATGTCTTGAATGGCTTGGAGGAATGGAATTTTTATGTACAGATTTTGTAATTCTCCCAGAATGTCAAAGTCGGGATATTGTATGGATCGAGGTATGGCTAATCGTTCTGGGAACGGAGGAGAGGATGTGGTTGCTTGATTATGAGTTTGTTGCTTATTTGCATCCTCTTGTTGTGACTGATGTTCTCTGGGTAACTGATCTTCAATATGAACTGTTTTATCTCCCTCAGTTTCAATTATACGTCCAGATCTTAACTGAAGGTCATTGCACTCCCTCAGGTCGGGTCCTATTTCTGGTGTTTCTATGATTTGAATAGATTGGACCTGTCTGTTGTTTGGATTGGGATCGGGTTGGGCTGGGAGTTGCGGTCTCAGGTTAGACTGGGGATTTTGTTGTAAGGCTGGCAAAGTAGGTTGAGGGAGCGGAATAGTTCCAGCTGGGTGGTACATCGGTCTTTGCCAGCTTGTCTGCCAGGGTGAACTTTGTGAAATAGAGGGAGTCCATTGTGAAGGATACGGGCCATTTTGCCAATATGGTGGAGTGTAAGGGAAATTCGGCCAACCAGTTTGGCTTGTTTGATTCAGCCATGGATTTGAAGAAGGCAATGATTGTGGTGACCAGTTTGTAAATGGGGTTTGAGATTGATTCTGCCACATACCATATTGTTGAGCATTATACTGTGGGTTTTGAAAGAAAGAGGTTGGGTCCGGAAACCTACCAGGTTGTCTTGGCTGCCACGGGCGGCGCTGGTTGATCGAATTCACCGATTCTGGTTCTTCTTCTGCTTCCTTATATACCGCTTTCAATCCAGGAAGTGAGGGGCAGCTCTCCGTAAGGTGATCTTTTGTACAGATGGCGCATGTTTGGACTTTATCTAATGGACACTCCTTGTGGCTGTGTTTTTTTCTGCATCGGGGGCAGAAGATTGCCAAATTCTGTTCTGCCTCCAGCTGCTTCTGTTTAGCCTGCACAATATCAACTTGTGTAGTTAGTGTCCCCATAATATCAGTTTTAAAATTTTCTAATAAATTTCCAATTTCTGCACGTGTTACTCCTTCTGCTGATACTTTGTTATCTCTTGCAAACCGATCATATTCTGTCGGTTTTATTCTTGTGCTGCCTCTCGAACTCCTGATACATAAGTCAAGGATGTCAGTGAAATTCTCTTGATAAATATCCCCTTTGCCCATAATGTTTAATGTTTCAATCCATTGTTCCTTCATGCCCCTCATTAATGCAGTTTTTAACACATTATCAGGTAAAGGTAGCGATACATAAGGAGATCTTTGTAAATTATACTGAAAATGTTCCACATACTCCTCTAATGTTTCATTTGGTCTAGCTGTCATTTGAAATATTTCGTCTTTTAATTCTCTAGACCTACAATAATCCTGGTATTTCTTTAAGAAGGATTCTTTCATTTGATCCCAATTGTTGATAACCCCGCCACCTAGCCCCATAAACCATCTTAAAGCAGCCCCTTTCAATGTAGAGGGGAATAATTTCAATTTTTGGGGATCGGTGGTGTAATCGTACCCCCGACATAACACATCGAATTCAAATAGGAATGCATCCGGATCCTCCGATGTGAGTCCGTGAAATGTAGGGATATGCTGAAGAGGGATAGCTTTCATGGGTGCATTTGCTGCAGAATCCACTATAGGATATTGTAATGTAGAGGTTTGAGTGTTTGGCTGGTTTTGAGCGTTTGGTTGGTTTTGAGCCATGGGATCGAATATATGCCAGTAACCTTCTGGGATATCTAGGAGGGTATTCCTAGGTTGGGTGGGGACGGTTTTGACAGGGATCTTTTTAATAGCGCTTCCTTTATCTGGAATAATGGGAATACCAGGTGTTTGAGGAGATTGAATCTCTTCAACAATGACTTTCACAGCACTCCCCTTATCTGGGCTATCTAATGGCTGATTTGTTTCAATAGGGGATTTTGGTTCCTTCGTTTCCCCTGTTTCTCCTTCTCCCTCACAAAAGTTGCTAGAGTTCCCTTCCTGCAATAATTCTGGAGTAGAATTTTCAATTTCTTGAAAGTCCTGCTCTTCAGTTTGACTATGCACCTCAGCACAGGCTACAGATGGTGATCCTGTGGCCTGAAGGGAACTAGTAGGCGGCTTAGAAATGTTTTTATTGAGGCCTACTGATGGCTGAGATTCTGTTTTTTTATAGATTTCGTCTATGAAGGTCGTTCGGCCAAGGGTCACCGACCCCTTAGCTTTTTCAGGCTTGGATGGGGGTTTGATATTCTTTTCTGGTCTTTTCTGCTTAGTCATGCACTCAAAAATAAACTACCAACTTCTATTCAAACAAACAAAAACAAATCTGTTAGGAAAGCGGATAGTGAGCAGGTCTTTTACATGCTCTGCACGTAGGTTCTTACCTTCCGTTTTTAGGATCCAACTCCTCCCTAGCAGGCTCGTACACTACTCTGAAAAAGACAAATGGCTAACACTCTTTCCCCGGCAACGGCGCCAAAATGTAGAGCTATAAAAAGGGTCTCTTTCACCTCTAATTACCTCACATTAATATGTCAATCCGGGAGCGTTTTGTTATTGCAAAGAGTGACTCAATCCAAGGCTATCATTTGTCAGAGTAATGCTAGTAGTACAGTGCTTAAGAAATACAAGAGTAAACGGATGCTTATCTATAACTAAATTACTTCAAAGAATAAATCACACACTCAGAAAACTCAACAGTTTATTAGTCAAGGGTTCGGCAGTGATAACCCATCCCTTCGGAAACTGATGGAAAGGAAACTAGAGCATAGACCACGAGCCTGGGAGCTAGACAGTGACTGCTACTGCTCACTACAGCCTTAGGTCATCTCTCACACCAAACCAACAACTGCAAGTAAATGGAACAGCAAAGCAAATAAAGGATTGAACAGCAATTCTGGAATAGAACAGCAACTCTAAAATAGAACAGCAATTGAATAACCAAGTCCCGCGGGTTGTAACCAATCTTAATCTATTAACTCAAATACTCTCTATGCAATCAAATAACATTCTTTCACTCTAAGGGCAGTTCATACAAATCACACTAAAGGAACAGCAACAACGATTCACGAATTATGGAACAGTACTGATAAATTAGAAACGCACACAACACAGATGTTAATATAACAGCTCTGTAACATAACAGTAAGAACATGCAATGAACTCTTGAAAGGATTAATAACTTGATGCGGAGTCAACACACGATTCTATCTGCAAAAACTTCAATGATTCAATCTTTAACAGAGCATGTAATATGAACTTATAAAACATACCAAATTAACAAATAACAATGATAAACAAACCACACAGAAGTAAAGTCGTAATGGTACAGAAGCAAGTGTCCTTCGGGGCCGGGCCCTTAGCCTCCAAGGATACACCGCTTGAAGTTAATCCAGTAACAGAGATGAAATAATCACCAAACTTCCATTAATGCATCGGTCAAAAATACATTGAACCAGTTCTCAACGAAACTTAATAATCAACGCTGATGTTTTACAGAAATTACATAAAAGCGTATTCTTCATCTCTATATCTCTCCACATCTTAAACTAACAGTGCTGTCTCTTTATATAAAGACGACGGCGGAGATGTCCAAGTGACAAGTTAAATAAAGCAGCGATCCCTCAGGATCGAAGATCCTGAGGGATTCGCCAAACTGTTAACTCTTCATCCTGTCTTTTCTTTTGCGCTGAGCTGGTGTCCTCTCCTTCTTTTCCGAGCCGATTTGCTTTGATCTGTTTATCTTTGTTTGCGTTCGGTTCTCGTCCAGAGGGACAGCAGTTATCTCGACTTTGTCCTTTCCTTTGGAACGGCAATCCCTCGTTTTCTCCTTTTCCTGTATAGAAAATAACCATTATCAATGGCTAAGTCTTGCATATCAATTCTCATGTGTTTTGTTATAGTTCCTTATTACTTTCCAAATTCATGACACAAAGAGGTTCACAAATTCTATTAAAAAGCCACTGAAATAATGATCAAAAGCATACCTTTTTAGTACTCCACACTTTAATGACTAAGTGACTTGTTACAGATTTGGTTTCAGTATTTTTTTCTAATATCTGGAATGGATCTAGTTTGAAATATTCTGAAATATGATCCAAAAATAACATAGGATAATGGGGTTGTAGCTCCCTTTTAGTAGAATTTAGAGAATGAGAGAAGGTTGTAGCCCTTTGCATGTAGGTGTATATGTATTAGTATGAGTCTATGCTAGTACAAGTTCATAATAAATTTCTCTTTATAATAAAATAAGAAGAAAAAGGTGACAACAATAGTGGTTTTCTCCCATATTGGGTTTCCACCTAAAAAATTGGTGTTCATGTGTTTCTTGTGTGTGATGGCCTATTATTTTCTTACTACACATGGTTACTATTTAATTAATGTTTAATGAAGTACTGATATACAATTTCAAGTTAAAAAAATGAATATTTAATTGAAAATTTTAGTGAACTAGATATACGCTACTTGTATTCATCACAATCATGTACATACACAAGTTTTCTTCATAAAAATCGCGTACAAAAATATGAATAAGAAAATAATTGTTAAGTAGTTTAAAATACTAACTCAGCCCCCACCCCCGTCGTAGTATTTTTCCTAACATATTCTTGAGCCAATATTTCCTTGAACAATTCCTAAAAATATTATGCCCCTATTATTTAGGAATTCCCCCCTATTGATTGTACAATTTCGAAGGTTGATCATCTGATTGTATACAACATCTGTACACTCAAGACTAGTCTACAACTAATGTTATGTTTCCTTGGAATATCCACCATAGCTGGGGAACTTAAATTCTCTGCATTCAATAGCTATTTTGGGTTGATTGATGAGTTAACTTGATTATGATTGAGTTTGACTGAATTCCCACTACACAACTGACCGTCCACTAGTTCCTTCAATAGTTAGAACTAGTTCAGTTGAAAGCAACTTGAAAAAACTGACCTTGATTGCTACAAATTAGCAATCAAACTATGCTTAAATTAACTATAACTCGTCGAACTAAAATTTACTAAGCTAAATAAGCAACAAGATCCATGTCACATAAGATAACTGCATTCAAGTTTTCTTCTGATGTGGAAATTTGAATTTTCTCAATTTAATTAAGGAAAAATCAAATCGAGAATTTCTTGCTACATTTTTCAACAAAATCAATTGACATTGCAAATATTATCAAGAAATAAATTTCGAAATTGTATCCCATTCCCAAGATAATTATATCTAGATATGATGTCAGGATTACTTCAAAATTTTGAAAGTTTTTATTTGTAGGATTTGGGACATAATTAGAGGTTAGCATGGTCTATAATCAACATAATAGTTGTTGGATAATATATTAATAATGTATGATATGCATCAATGCAAGAAGTTGGAAAATGAATTTCCCTTAATAGTGTTTTCCTATAACAATGACTACCATGAAACATTAAACTGAGCCCTTTGAGACCTTATATGGTATAAAATGAAATATTCCAATTACTTTGTAATTTGGTGGACTAGATTACACTTGGAATAGAAATGTTAAAGGAAATGGAAAGAAAGTGGTAAATACAAAGAATGAATTGTAAGTGACACAAGACTAAAAAAGGAGCTATGCAAATATAAACATAACCCATAAGAAGAATCAAGGTAGGGGATCATGTATATATTAAGATCAATCCTAAAATAAGTTTCATAAAAATGGAAAATTATTTCGAGCTAGCTTCCTTGTATTGTATACCATTTTGGATCCTAGAAAGAGTAGTACAACTAACATACAATCTTGCCTTACCTTCTATTTCCCACCACTTCGTGGGTGATATCCTTAGGAGAAATTTATCTCCATGATGCATCTCATCCAGTAGCCAGTATAGCCCTTGCAACCCTCAACTAGTTCATTGTTCCATTTCAGTAGTACAAAATGGCTAATTAGTTACTAGAATAGCGACTAAAATTTCCATATAAACAATTATTTCTCGGCTAGTGACCAATAGTAGCGAATTTACAATATATTATAACGCGGCCAACTTTTAGTCACTTTTAAGTTAGTAATTAATTGGTTGTCTCACTTTTATTGTCTAGTAGTATATTTATTCATAAGTTTGGTCATTAATTTAGTCATTAATTGCCACAATTATTGACCAAATATACAACAAGATATATTACTAAATGATTACTCAAGAAAACCAATTAATTACCTAAGAAATATGACCAAAATGTTGATCGTGTTATAAGATATTGTAAATTAGCTGTTAATAGTCATATATATTCAAATTTTAGTCACCACTTGAAACCAATTAATGACCAAAGAAATATGACTAAATGTTTGTCGTGTTATACGATATTGTAAATTATCTACTAATAGTTGTATATATGCAAAATTTAGTCATTATTTGTAATAAAAAATTATCATTTGCAGTAGTCATTTATCGTTTTTTGGTAGTTTCATATTCATTAAATAAATGAATACTTTATTAGTTTATATTCATTTCATTTACTTTCATTAACAACCATTTTAAACAACTAATTTATTCGTATATTCATTTTATTTATGTCGATCATTAATCAACATAAACTGCTAATTTATTAGTCTTAGATCCATTTTCTATGTTCATTATTAATTAACATAAATTAATTAGTATGATTTTGCAACTAAATTTTAAAAAAATGTCACACAATGTACATGTTCATCAAATATGAAAACACAAAGTTACAAATGTTAATTACAACTAAATAATATCATGTGAAACTATAAATAATTTCAACCACATAAATTATATTATATAAGATGTCAAGTATTACAATATGAGTTTCCAACTTAATATTGGTTGGAGTACTATTTACACATGAAATATTGTTTCATCACTTCAAAACATTAGCATTGTGTTTCCAAGGCATTACAGGTGAATTCACTAACTCTGAAGACTTGACCATCAACGTATGTGTGTGTCTTATGTGAGATATTTTCTCTATGTTTCCCACTATACCAATTATCTTCTCTCTCTATTTAATTTTCATTTTTTCACTCCAACGTTATTGTTCTCCACTTTCTTCAACTTCCACTTCTTACCATCAACAATGAGTTCCTTTTTTGAAAAAGAAAGAAGATATAATGAAAAGTATAAGACATGAAAGATGATGAACACTAGAATATAAAATAAAGTAGACTATAAAGTATTTATATGATATATACATTAACATCGGTAATATTGTCAATGTGATTTTTCTCCATAAAAGCAAGAAATTTGAACAAGTTTTCTCCAATTGTGGAATAGTGGCCACTATGTGGCTTGATGACCTGCATAAAAAAAAAAAAAAAAAAAAATCACCATAGAAAATAATACCTTAGTAAAATTATTATTCAACCTTCCAGGAAATATTAGGCACAATCATGCCAACTAAGTTATATGGTAAAAATATCAAGTTCTAGATTACTTATACAATGTGGGAGCGGAAACAAAAATCCAAGTAAATGCCAAAGCTAAGTCAATAATAAAATGAAATGAAGTAAAAAGGATACAACAATAGGATAGTCTTGTATAAATACATATAATATGATAATGTAGAAGACTATGTGAATAATTCCAAGGCTAGAGGTCGACGATGTTAAGAATTCCCAAATCTGGTGAGCATTTCTTCAGATAAGAACTACTATTTGGGTCCATTATCACATATGAATAAGCCAACTAGTCTATATCAAATTATTAATGTTTTTCTTATATCTATGGACCGCTACAGTATAAGTGGATAAATTTCAAATACAAATCCATTCGCATTGTGTTCATGGACTATGGTACAATATATTAGCTATGATTTGGAGAAAATTTCTAACATCGAAAATATGTAGCAATCACAATTACTAATCCCCCAAATAGGATTATTTTGCAATGTAACTTTCAGATTCCATTTTCTATGTGATCCTTGAATGGAAAATCCACACTTAATTCCAACACCAAACATCCAATTTTAGGGCACACCTGTGGTCATCCTTAATCATTCAAACTCAAAACATTAGTGATCATTATAATTATAGATTTGAGACTTTTGCGGTTGGTATTTTGTGTAGCAAAGTTTTCCAGATAAATCACATCCATGGTTGATAAATTCGAGGTTTCGGACTAGTCCACCGTGGTTCATATTCAGGAAAAGATCGTGGAGTAAGTCAGATCTCACATTAGGTTAATAAATAGGAGATGAATTGATAGGATGGTGATTTCAGAATGCAAAAGAGCTTGGTTGGATTTGTTGAAGATGTGAATGTTTTTAGAGTTTTTGAGGTTGTGGTTGATGATGGAAAATGAAGGGGTAACACAGCATCTCTACATATTTTAAGGAATGCGAGATCAAATTTTTTTCGAGCAATCAAAGATCTGTATGGTTCAAACAACTTAATTTTATGTAATTTCTCCCTTCTGTATTGGGTTAAAATTATATATTTGAGACTTTTGCGATTGGTATTTTCTGTAGACATTTTTTACGGATAAATGGCATCCATGGTTGATAAATTCGACGTTTAGAACCAGTCCACCGTGGTTCATCTTCCGGAAAAGGTCATGGATTAAGTCACATATCACATTAGGTTAACAAATAGGAGATGAATTGATAGAATGGTGAGTTTGGAATGCATAAGACCTTGGCTGGCTTTGTTGAAGGTGTGAAGGTTTTTAGGGTTTTTGAGGTTGTGGTTGATGATGGAAAATGAAGGGGTAACACAGGCGTCTCTACATCTTTTAAGGAATGTGAGATCAGACTTTTTTCGAGAAATCGGAGCTCTATATCATTCAAACAATTTAAATTTATGTAATTTTTCCCATCCATATAGGGTTAAAATTATAGATTTGAGACTTTTTTATTGTTATTTTGTGCAGAAAATTTTTCTAGATAAATTGTGTCCATGGTTGATAAATTTGATGTTCGAACCAATCCACCATGGTTCATCTTTAGGAAAATATCATGAAGTAAGTAAGATCTCACGGTAGTTTAATAAATAGGATATGCATTGATATAATGGTGATTTCAAAACACAGAAAATATTGGTTGGATTTGTTGAAGATGTGAAGGTTTTTAGGGTTTTTGAAGTTGTGGTTGATGATGGAAAATGAAGGGGTAACACACGTATCTCCACATATTTTAAGGAATGTGAGATCCAAATTTTTTCTAGCAATCAGAGATCTGTATCGTTCAAAAAAATGAACTTTATGTAATTTCTCCCTTCCATATAGGGTCAAAATTATAGATTTGAGACTTTTTCGATTGGTATTTTGTGTAGCAAAATTTTCCGGATAAATCGCATCCATGGTTGATAAATTCGACATTTCAAACCATTCCACCATGGTTCATCTTTAGGAAAATATCGTGGAGTAAGTTAGATCTCACATTATGTTAATAAATAGCAGATGAATTGGTAGGATGGTTATTTCAGAATGAAAAAGAGCCAATAACAGTTGTTTTGACTGTTTTGCAGATTTACATGCAAAGCACCAATAGTTTTCCCATATTTACCATACTTGCGATTTCCAAAATATAACACATCAATTGAGCTTTGGCAACAAATACTTGATTAAATACAAACAAGAATTTAACATATTACAAAAATACCACCAATGTTTGATCATAAATTAATTCAAACTAGTTAGCACAAAAACTTCAAGAAAGAGAAATGAGTAGAAATAAAAAATCTATCAATTAATAATCAATCAAAAATGGAAAAGTTGTTTATTGAAGCTTGATAAAAAAATATAAATATTTAAAATTAAATAAAAATTTTAAATACATTTTCAAATACATTTGTCACCCTCGAAACTTTCAAATGTCTATTTTCTAGACACTTATCAAAATCAAGCAGTTAGGAATATATTCGAAAAAATGTTTATGAAATTTCATATAAATGTAGTTCATTTTTCTAGTAACTTCCATGGCCATAACACACCACCCAAGGATTTGATGTCATAGCCATCCAAAAAATAAAGTGAAGGAGAAGAGGGATATCTCACCGGGAAGAGCCTTTAAATTAGAAATGTCTTCTAAATGATTCAAGTTAGAAATAGTCCTAATTATATACACTGTTGAGTTATAGATATAAATTCTCTCCTATATGATTGACATGCTTCAAGGTTGAGTAAAGGATTTGTAATAGTAGATCTTGATCTATTCTCAGTGTTACGTGACATGTTTCATCCTTCTCCTCTCTTAGAAAATGGTTTGATAACCTTTTTCTCTTCTTCTTCCAGCCTCACATTTATGAAAGTTGAGCATGGTTCCTCTACTGTTTTTTGTAATATCTCAAAATTTTATTTTGGAGATAGTGGGCCTTCAATATATTTCAAAGAAGATAGAATGCCTTAGAGAATGAAAAACATATGAATTGATGACTAATAGTGGTAGTGATATCACTTCTAGTGCTATAAATTCTCTTCACAAAGAAGCTAGAAAAATATACCTTTGCCACAGAATGAAATATTAGTTATTTGGTGAATTTAAGGTAGCTCATCTATAGATAAATTTAAGTAGCTAAGATATATCTTCACAATTATGGGTTTTGTGTAGTAGATTTATCAAGGTTATACATTTGGAAAATTTTAGCTTGGTACTCTTCATATAAAGGAAATCTGATATTTCTTTACCTGGCACTATTTCAGTATAGAGGAGACATTAGATATATTAACACATATGTGTATGATGCAAATTGCATCTCCTATACATATGTGCCTGGTGCATATTGCATGATATATCATATTTAAATAAGAAACTAATTACGAAAATAACATTTGCAGTGTTTCTAATCTTACTTCTAAGCTCTAAGATGAAAAATTATCCTCTCTTGAGGCCCTAGTAGTATATTTCATTGGATAAAAGTCTTATACCCTCCATTTAAAATGCATAGAAGTACCATTGAAAAGGAAGGATGTCATAATAGATTATCAAGGATCCATAGATTTATTCCTTCAATGAGAAAATGTGCCTAAATATGATAGCCAAATTTGGAAGAAAACATTGTTGTTTTACTAATAATCATTTTTAGAAAGCCATATATAAAGAGGGTTGTTGTAAAAACAATTAAAAAAGAGTGTGTCTTTGTAATTGATTTTTTTCTCTTGCTCTCCTGGAAATATACGTATTCCTTACAAATTGACAAACTAATAATAAAAGCCTCAGGATTCCCTTTTTACCATTGGTTCAATGGAATGAATTACTAATTGAGTTGAATGACCCTAAGGGAGGTAAAATGATGATTTTTCTAAGTCCCTCCTTCAATCAAGCTGATGTGGTGTAATAATAGGATTGCACATGTTCATACTACCTAGAATGGTACTTTTCAATATCACACACTATCGATGAAATATGAGACATTGAAGAGGAATGTAGGACATGGACTAGTAAATAGCAAAAAAGCGCCAAATGAATCATATTTGAAGGACTAAAAAGACTTCCTACATTCCCGCATAATCATTCACCAACACTAGCTAGTAATTTACCATTAGAAGTGAAGTGGAAACATACAACTTTACTCATACTAGCTTGAAAGAAACCAAACTCACTAAAGGAAAACCATGTAATTTAAAAAATGCGTTATGGGTTGACATGATTGGTATGTATAACATTTAATTTAAGAAAAATGATGCCAAAAAATATCAGTAGAACCTAAAAGAATGATATAATATTTACAAATAGTCTCTCTATTTCTTTCTTGTTACAACATTTATAGTGATGTAGTAATCTCCCTACTTGTATAGCTCCAAATTGCACCTTTTTATCATACATTTAGTGACATCCATGCATCTCCTACCTAGATCTCCTAGATTTATATAATCACGTAAAAATTACTCCACATTTTCATCCAATGATCCAACCTCGCCAAAGTGATCCATATCATCTGTAGTTAAATTTATTTATCATCCTATTGCCAAAATGGAGTGCCCATGAGAATTAACGAAAAAAAATTTAGAATAATTTTCTGGGAAACATGCAAAATAAGTTTCAATTTAAACTTACTAAAATTATTTACAGAATTATAAATAAATTTCAATATCCTTACCAATTTTTTCAATGGGAAATAAAGTTTCCCATCTAATCCATACATAAGTAGAGGCTTTCATGAGCTAGCGATGTGCTGCAATGCACCTACCATAGATAACACATCACCATGTGTCTGAGACTCTAATTATATGGTGTTGAGGGTGCAGAGGTTAGGGAAAGGCCAAAATTATTCATTGTTCTAGAACTAATTGAATCAACAAAAGAGGATTTTTATATCACTTCATGTAGTCGAGGAATGGCCTTATTATTAGACCCAAGTATACATGAAAGCACTAGATGTAGAAACTTAATATTCCTTTAGACTAGTATAAAGTTTTTTTGGGTGAACACTGTGTTGAGATAGACACTTGCATTCTGATCCCTATGATCATCCACTTTGGATTCATCGAATGGAATTATCACACTTTAGTTTGGTTCCTTGTTTTCATTAATGGTGATAGGAGTTCCACTTATCCTCTCGTGTCATCTACTTGTGCCCTCATTTATAACGTTGATATTGATCTAGGTCCTTAGTGTTATTTCTAACATTACTTGATCATGCTCTTTCATGTATTTGTTAGTTTGGCATATGTTATAATATCAGAGTAACCTTAACTCTTAAGTACTTTTGTAGATGCTTATCTTTGATTGTATTATTTTCTCAAGTCCAATTGAACTAAATTTTTATCATTTTGTTAGACATGAATATACTTACATATGTTTCATGTTACTTGTGTCTATCTTGGAATTTCCGATTGCATTTTTAATTTGAGTATAACTTTGTCTTTTTGTTTCAAATATAGAGCGTGGTTGGGTAGAGGCACTTTTTAGGACAAATTTGGGTAGACAAATTAAGATTTAGTCACCCAAAAAGTAACAACAATAATCCCCCTTGAGATGGGGAGCTTCAAAATCATGAATTTCATTCCATATGAACCCATGCACCCGTTTATTTTCCATGACTGTATAAATCCATAATTTAATGGTTATTTCCCCCAAAAAAATCACATTCCCCTACACCAATTGTTGGTAAACCCTTGAAATTCAGGTTGGGTACTTACCCATACTTCCATTGAAGTTCGAAATAACTCTTCAACCACCACTCAAATTCCATAATTGTGGGAGGTGGCTACCTTACCTACCAATTTATTCATTTTAATGAATATTGGGGTGGAGGAAAAAGATAAGTGTAATATTCCAAAATTCGAACAGCTCAGCAAGCCTGCTGAAATAACGCACTCCTGAGAATTCTGTGCACTGAAATGAGTTTTCCGCTCCTGGATCCCTTATATCAGCTCATCTAAGATCTAAATCGAAAAGGCGAGAAAAAAAAAATCAAATTAGGTGGGTTAAACAAGTCTCCCACAACCTAGTCTAGCTGAAAAACACCCAAAGAGAGGGGCTACAGCTATATGCAAAGGACTGCTTCAGAAATAACATAGACCCATTGAAGAAAAGAAATAGGCTGATATGGAGGTTCAAATATCAGATGTATAGTAGAAAATCATAGTTACATTACAGCCCATACATTGTACAAGAGAAATAATAAGACTATATACGAAAAATCCTCATAAATGGGGTGATACAGCCATAAGAAAACCATGCATGAACTGGATAGCGTTATTTTATGGGGCTGAAGTAGCAGTTTATTAATACTCAGATCTAAAGCAGATATATACATAAAAATATATATCTCATTCAGATCTATGTACAATAAAATCTCATCTATACATTCCCCTTGGGGTTTTGTGAAAAACATGAAGCACAGAGAGTAGATATGAGATCTAAAGTTGCAGATCTGCAAAATTATTCAGAAATTTCTGAATCATACAATAGGAAATCAGATCAGATCTAAAACAAACATGGATTGGATGGCCAATCCATGTATCACCACAATGAGAGGAAGAATCCTAACACCGGAGATCTCTCCTCCAAAATGTAGACAAAACAACCTGCAACTTCTCATTTGAAAATAACGTAGTCTAGGGAGAGAAACTACGTTGTAGGCTCTGAGAATGATTTGGACTGATTCCAAGGTCTGGATCTAAAGCTCAATCAGTTAATGTACTCTTCCAGGAGGTTAAAAGACACACTCACTGAGAAGAGTCACTAGTAAAGTCTAGATCTGAGAAAATCTAGTGTCCTTCACTGCTGAAACTCACAAGGACAAACCAACCCTCAACAGGATCAGCTGTAGGTGTAAGGTGAAGCTTGGCCCAAGCCTGATAGTGGACAAGATGGAACAAGTCTCCTCCAATATCTGCTCAATGAAGGAGGTGGGAATCCTAAACAGGAAAACCCAACAAGGGATATCTAAGCAAACAATACCTTCAGAAAATAATATCTTCAAAAAACCCTTCACGTTTCTCTCCTCTTCCTTTTATAAGATTGGAGTCTTGTCAAAACCCTAAACCACTTCATTATTTTAGCTTCTTTCACATGTAGAATCTCCTTCTTGAACTGTGTTGTCCCTCAAGGAGGTTCAATGCATCTAGACTGCACTGTAGATATGGTCATGGTTGACTTGGTCAAGTGATCAACCTCTTTCACACTCAAGGTGTCTTCATTTTGACTAGCTATCTTGATTTTCATTCACATTGAATTGTCTTTATTTAGGATCCACTCTTTGAGAAAAAATGTTGTTGACTTGGTCAAACTTGACCTTGTCCACATAGTTTAGACATTGTTCACACATGTGGATGCTTGATCTGGTTATTTCATGATCCCTTTTCACACTATGAGGGATTTTTATTCATACTTGAGAAATTTATGAGCCTCCTTTCCCATTTATTCATCCATCTAGATTTCAAAAGAAAAATTAGTATTCCTATCAGTTGTAAGGTAATTTAGGAATATTACAGTCTCCCCCTCCCAAATGTTGCTTGTCCTCAAGCAACTGCAAGGGTGCTACAAAATCTCCCCTTCTTCTCTTGTGGCTTCCTCATCCAATAGTCTCCACCATTGCTCCCAATTTTCTGCAATAGTTTTGTCTTCCAATGGCCCCTCCTCAATGTGCAAGTTGTCCCTTGGGGAGTAAACCCAATGGCTCTCATCATGAAAGAATGGAAGGTTGTTATGGAAACCTTCTTGCTGATCCATGGCCTCCTCAAGATAGAAGTGATGAAAATCATGGGGAATTTCATTATTCATGAAAGACTCCCATCTCCATGCTATCATCCAAATTAAGTGGATCACCTCCCAGCTTGGAAATCCATAGAAAAAATCCTCCTCAATACATATGAGAGGCATGTTCCCAACTAACATATGGCTCACTCTACAAAGAGACAATTGATCTATCATAGTGACCATAAAATATCTCATGCTCCCATTGAAGCATGTAGTGCAAAAAGAGTGGGGAACTCCTTCCACCAAGGACACATCCCACCAATGTGCCTCTCCTCCAACCATGTTCCCAAGAGTAAGAGCATTTTCAACATATGGAATCATGGTTAGAATCATGCTAGCTGCCATGTATGATAAAGGATAAGGGAGATGTATCCTCATGTGCAACCAGTGCAGTTTTACCCTTAACTGCCATAGAATAGGAGATGACAAGTGCCTCCCCCAACACTTGTTTGCTGCCCCATCCCTCTTGAATGCTTGGAGAAGGTGCATCATAGTTGGTGAAAGAGAATCACACCATGAAGAATATGATAACTTTCCAAGATTCTCCAAGGAATTACCTGCATCAACATAGTTCATGGCCTTGAGTGGTCCATGAAACCCATCATAAATAGTGCCCCCTCTTGGAGAAATGTTCTACAAATGAGTGTTATAAAAATATAAGCATATAGGAGATACATCATAATATTTAGAAAGACAAGTTCCTCTATATACTTGTTTTACATCAGTGAGGTAACTCATGGATGAGTTCCCTCTCTCACTCAATGAGTAAGGAGGTGTGAATGATGGCTCTTCCCAAGAGCTATGTTCCTCCTCATATAGTAAGTAATCCATGCACATCTTCATATGAGCATGAACCTCTTCCTTGAAACCTTCCCATATGAATCCACCTAAGATAGTATGATATGCTCTAATGAAACCAGTGGGTTTAGAAAGTAGGATCTCATAGGTTGCATTTAGTAGTCTCTCCTTGAGCTTGGAGTCTCTAACCAAATAGATAAGATTATAGAAATAAATGACTCCATAAAATACCTTAAACCTCCCAACCATTACCTTCCCATCAAGAACCCACATGTGAAAAGGTCCTTGGAGTATTCCATCATGAGTTGGGAATCCCAATAAGGATCCAGCCTTCCCAAAAATGACAGCGCCGTAGAGGTCTAAAATGCAACCCCTGTCATGTCATGGCTCTCCTCTTTGACATTCCTGATGTCAAAATCACATGTTGGAGCATCATAATCCTCCCTTTGCTGCCTTCTTCATAGCTGATCTTTACCAAGACAAGATTGAAGCAGATGGAAATCAACTTCCCCTTGGAAAGTCCTTGTCTTCCAGTACTTCCTTAATCTAGCCCATGCATGCAAGAGAGTCAACATCCTCTTTTCATGTTCAGAAATCTCTTTTATGAATGAAGGTACCATGGGTTGCCCCAAAGATATGGAGTTTCCATGTGTCCTCATGTCCATGCCATCATAGACTTTTGATTCCTCGTTTCCTAGTGCAGATAATTGAGTGGAAGATAGGAATGCCCCTTTCAGGAAATTGCTCACCTCTCTTCTAAATTCATGATAGATTCTCTGTGATGTGCTGGCTTCTCCCAAGGCTCCCTCCTTAGCGAAGTATGCAAATGTTGCCCATAGTTGAGAGAACACTTTAGTTTTCCTCCAATCAAGAGGTTCTTGAGGTGCTTTTGTTGTGACTGCATTATCATCTCCTACCTTCCCCTCCTCCTCTTCAAAAGTTGAAGTTGCCTCACCATCAATAAGAGACCTTAGATCTTGGTCATTTATTGAAGGAGGAATCTTCATGCCTTCCTCTTGAGAATAGAGCCCTTCATCCAATGGAGATATTTCCCTTGCCAAGGCATCCAACAAACTTACACCTTCTTCCATGGTTTTTAGAAATGGAGTTGGATTCATACACCCTTAAAACTCATGCAAAATATTTGTTTGATAGGGTTTGATAGTTTCAGTAGAATATGTTACACATGGAGTTTCATCAAACCTCTCTACTAACCTTCCAATAAACTTTGCATAAGTAGGTTTATTTGCATTTCTTAAGGAAGAAGATTCAAAAAACCACCAAGCATATGCTTTAACTTCAAAATGCAGTGCTGCTACTTTGATGGCTTCAATTTCTGAAACTTGATGTTGTTTCACAAAGTTGTCTAGCTTCTCCACCCAAACCCTAACTGGACATTTTAGTGATCCATCAAAAGTAGATAGAAATAATCTACCCACACCATGCTGCTTCCCCTATGTGCTTCTATCCTCCTTGATCTTGCAAAATCCTTGGAATTTTAAGTTATCTTTGAACTCCTTAGATTGGGCTTCATATTCCCACAAATACTCTCCAAGAGTCTCCTTCTTGGTCACACCTCCTTTCTTCCTCTTCATAAAGAAATCACTGACAGAGCATTGAAGAATTGGTGATATGGTTGAGTGCACATATTCGTGAGATAAGGATTTAGAAATTTCCTTATGTATAGATCTTAGGGATCTGGTTGAGGGATCTTCCTGCTCTTCCCTCCCCATTTCTCTGATGTCTTTCTTCGTACCTTGCACAGCTTGAGATAGAAGTTCTTTGAACCTCTTCCCTCCAGAAAACAAGGGTTTATTTTGGTTTCTCTTGCAGATGTACTCCTCCTCATGAGAAGACTTGATACTGCTTGAATCTCACAGGCTGAGCCAAGGAAAGATGCTCTGATACCACTGTAATATTCCAAAATTGGAACAGCTCAGCAAGCCTGCTAAAATAACGCACTCCTAAGAATTATGTGCACTGAGATGATTTTTCAGCTCCTGTATCCCTTATATCAGCTCATCTAAGATCTAAATCCAAAATGAGAGCAAAAACCAATCAAACTAGGTGGGTTAAACAGGTCTCCCACAACCTAGTCTAGCAGAAAAACACCCAAAGAGAGGGCTTGCAGCTATATGCAAAGGACTTCTTCATAAATAACATAGACCCACTGAAGAAAATAAATATGATGAGATGGAGGTTTAAAGATCAGATGTATAACAGCAAATCAGAGTTACATTACAACCCATACATTGTACAAGAGAAAGAATAAGACTATATAGGAAAATTCCTCAAAAATGAGGTGCTACATCCATAAGAAAAGTATGCATGAACTGGACAACATTATTTTATGGGGCTGAAGTAGCACTTTATTAATACCTAGATCTAGAGCAGATATGTACATAAAAAATATATATCTCATTCAGATCTATGTACAAGAAAATCTCATCTATACATTCCCCTTGGGGTTTTTTGAAAAACATGAAGCACAGAGAGTAGATCTGAGATCTAAAGTTGCAGATCTGCAGAATTATTCAGAAATTTTTGAATCATAAAATAGGACAATATATCATATCTGAAAGAAACATGGATTGGATGGACAATCCATGGATCACCACAGTGAGAGGAAGAATCCTAACACCGGAGATCTCTCCTCCAAAATGCAGACAAAACACCCTGCAACTTCTCCTTTGCAAATAACGTAGTCTAGGGAGATAAACTGTGTTGTAGGCTCTAAGAATCATTTGGCCTAATTCCAAGCTCTGGATCTGAAGCTCAATCATCTAATGCACTCTTCCATGAGGTTAAAAGACACACTCACTGAGAAGAGTCACTAGTAAATTCTAGATTTGAGCAGATCTAGTGTCTTCCACTGCTGCAGCTCGTAAGGAAAACCCAACCCTCAACAGGATCAGCACTGTAGGTGTAAGGTGAAGCTTGGCCAAAGCCTGATAGTGGAAAATATGGAACAAGTCTCCTCCAAGAGCTACCCAAGGAAGGAGGTGGGAATCCTGAACAGGAAAACCCAACAAGGGATGTCTAAGCAGACAATACCTTCAGAAAATAATATCTTCAACAACCCTTCATGTTTCTCTCCTCTTCCATTTATAATATTGGAGTCTTGTCAAAACCCTAAGCCACTTCATTAGTTTAGCTTCTTTCACATGTAGAATCTCCTTCTCGAACTATGTTGTCCCTCAAGGAGGTTCAATGCATCTAGACTGCACTGTAGATATGGTCATGGTTGACTTGGTCAAGTGATCAACGTCTTTCACACTCAAGGTGTCGTCATTTTCACTAGCTAGCTTGATTTTCATTCACATTGAGCTGTCTTTATTTAGGATCCACTCTTTGAGAATAAATGTTGTTGACTTGGTCAAACTTGACCTTGTCCACATAGTTTAGACATTGTTCACACATGTGGATGCTTGATCTGGTTATTTCATGATCCCTTTTCACACTATGAGGAATTTTTATTCATACTTGAGCAATTTATGAGCCTCCTTGACCATTTATTCATCCATCTAGATTTAAAAAGAAAAATTAGTATTCCTATTAGCTGTAAGCTAATTTAGGATTATTACAATAAGGCAACATTTCAAATTTAAATTTTGGCTCAAAGATTTGACAAGGTTTTCTGGATCTACAAAAAAGTTTAATCCCCGCTCCCCTTCAATAGCTCCCACTCACGGGATCATTATCAGTGTAGGTGCTCCACCCTTGAGTCGGTTGATCAACACTTTTCATTAATAAACATGATACATTTGCATAGTTCAAAATTTATCTAATTTAGTTTAAAAATTGACAATGTCTGCATGATGCAACTCACAACAACTCTTTAGACACAGTTACATGTACATACTGTGGAAATCAAAATGGGGTGATACAGATACTTGTGAGCATGGATTTGAAGCATTTGCACTTTTCTTCTTCAAAGGCATAGCTTTATGCTAGGTATCATTAATATCACATTTTCATTAAGTGCATGCTTTATTGATATCAATAGACATGTAGTGTGGTTTTAACACATATATCGTGTATGTTCTTCATTTTGATTAAAACCATTTTTAGTTGTTCACTATTAGTCCATATTCTCTAACTATTGGCATTTTAAATAATTTTATAGTTATATAGCTTTCAACCTAGGTAGTTTCATGTCCATCCCTTCAGCAGTGGAATTGCGCTTGACAATAGTTTCCTACATGCGCCTTAATGGAGTTTGTTTCATTAAGTGATCAATTGGTGGTTCAACTACCAACGCAAGAGATCCAAGAGTATCCATGGTAATATTTCCCAGAGAAGTTGTGGAAAATTCAAGTGGGCCAAAGCCATGAGAATAAAAATCCACGCACCTTTCAAGGACAAACAATTATCCATATCTGTAATAGACCTTCACAATAGAGGCAAATATATAATATAGAATAATGATATTTGATATTTTCTCGGAAAATTTCATTCCCTGGATACCCATGGAGAGGCTTATGTCTGCCTAGATCCCAAATAATATATAAAATAATTTCCATAAATATAACTTTATACTATATAGAACTGGAAATATTCTTGCAAAGTAAAGGCTTGATTAAATAATGAGAATTCGCAACAATATGAAACAAGAAAACCTACTTATTTAAGTGTAATAGCATCATTCGTTCCATCTAGTGACCGCCACAACATAATATTTATTTTTCAGTGCTTGCACCAAGTGAAGTTTGTTTGTAGATGAATTTATTCAGATTTCCAAATACTTGATGAGAAATCATGAGTGTGGTCTCTTCCTCTATCCAAGACACAATTCATCCACATAACCCTCCATGTCCACATATCTCTGGAGTCTACAGTGACTTCAGAATAATTTAAAGGAAGGAACTGGAGTGATATGGAGTTCAAATCATGGTAACGGTATATATATTTCATGAATTCCTTCGTGGAAGGATGGGACATGTTGTTTGATATCATAACAACATCGAGAGCATAATGTTTGCTCAATTATGCTCTAGGAGTTTAAGGTCTCATTCTTCTCAGAGATTGAATTCACCAGTAATTGAGTTTGAAGCAGAGTATTCTCACATGGTTATGGATGGTGGAGAGGAAGTTGTTACATGGAAATTCATCATTGTTTGTGTTGAATATACACAAGTTGAGCCAGATACAAAACAATACATGCCATTTTGTTTAGGAAAACTTATTCACAACTCAGAGTAAATTTTAGGATCAGGATAGGAATGGCACAATATATCAGTCATAATTTGACAAGAAAACAGGGCTGAAAATATTTATAATGGATTCCCAGAACCTAGAAAGTATCACAATGGGTTTTGAAATCTAATCCTCGGTCATAATTGTGATGATATTTTGAAAGCATAACAATGGGTTTTCAAATCTAACATTGGGTGATAATTCTGATGATATTTCTTTCACAGAGGTGATATGATACAAGGTTTTCCTTCAAAGAAATGTAAGGAATATATGAATAATAATGACTCTAGTAATTATTCACATATAAGAATGTATTTATACTGTGTATTTTGTAGTGAAAATATCCTAGTTGTGGAAGTTTAAAGGTGGTGGAGAGAATGTAGTGCTCAAGTTGTGCTTGAGGCTTCAGATCATAATGACTGGATGCTTGATATGAAACTATATGTATTTACAAAATATACCCATAAGGAACAATGCGTTCTTCTATTGGGCACAACAAATCGTTACACCCATGCCATCATATGGAGAGGTGGGAAGGATTGGAGCTTGGTTTTTACTGATAGGAAGCAATGGACTCTACCCAAATAATTTCATGAAGAATGACACAATTGGATTTAGTGACCTACCTCAGTGAGGCAGATAAAAATACTTGAAGTTTGAAAGATAACGTATTCTGATTGCAATTCTATTTTTCTCTTCCATACTTCAAGGTATATCAGACAGTTGGAGGGTGAAGTTGAAATGGTCTTTTCCACTTCTCATGTCATGTATGACATGGAAATTGAGGATGAGGAGTGGCTTGGTTGTTGGGTGTGGAGCCTGATTATCTTGTTTATTTTGTATCACAGCATTGGACCCCTGTACGTTATTGGGGAAACAACAACAGAATAACGTTCCCTGGGGTCCAGCGGCTACTATGTTCTCTGCTAACCACAGGCCCGAAGCTAAAAATAGATGTAAAATTGCCTTGTAAAAGTATAGTAATCTCTAGTCAATGTGGATCGTTCATTGGGCGGATGATATGACAATAGAAGTTATGTTTAGTTTAGGGATTTTTTGCCCTAGAAGGAAACCCCTCGCTTGTATGAGGGTATTGTATTGCGGCTGTGTATTGTATGTGTATTCTTGGAGCGAGAAACATATAGGGAGACTGTGAGAGAGAACATAGGATATTATAGCAGATCCGCTATAGGTTGTGTCTCTTCATTTTGCTAGATAATAGAAAGGGAGGACTAAATGTTCGGGGTGGACATAGCCCAAACTAGGTGAACCACATATATATATATGTCTCTCTCATTTTATGTGTTTTGTGTGCTTGTGTTTTTCGCATATTTTATGTGTTTCATTGCTCTATAATATTTAATATTCTAACAACTGGTATCAAAGCCGAAGGTCTATTTGGCTAATAAACTCGTAGGAAAGAAGGGTTCCTAGTTCAAGTGGAGGCAATGGTGGAAGATGGTAAATTTAGGGTCGAGAAATTTAACGGCCAAAAATTCCCACTGTGGAAGATGCATATGGACGATTATCTGTATCAGAAAGATTTGTACCTACCATTGAGCGGAAAAACAAAGAAGCTGATGACTATGACAGACGCAAAATGGGATATTCCTGATAGAAAGGCACTCGGAACAGTACGGTTGTGCCTCGCAGGATCGGTAGCCTTCAATATTTCGAAGGAAACAACAATAGAGGGTTTGATTAAGGCGTTGGCAAAAATATATGAAAAATCCTCGGCCTCAAACAAGGTATTTCTTATGAAATTTTTATTTAATATGAAGTTGTCGGAAGGTGGATCTGTTGCAGACCATTTAAATGATTTTAATGCAGTTACCAGTTAGTTAAGTTCTGTAGGGGTAAAATTTGATGACGAATTTAGGGCTCTTTTATTTCTATGCTCATTGCCAGAAAGCTTGTGGCCATCAGTAACTCTGTCTCTGTATCTAGTACTTTAAAGTTTGATGATGTTGTCGGTGCTATCCTTAGTGAGGAAATGCAATGAAAAAGCTCTGGTGAGACATTGGGTAATCTTTGAGTGCAGAGTCTAGGGGAAGAAGAATGGAAATAGGAAAGAGCTCTGGATATCACAGTAAATCAAGGAAAGGCATATCCAAGTCTAGATCGGGGATAGTGTGCTGGAAATGCAGAAAGAAAGGACACCTAAAGAAAGACTGTAGATCTCGAAAGGGAAAAGAAGGAGACACACAATAAGAAAACAATCATGAAGCAAATGTGACAAGTGATGTGTTACAATATGATTTGATTCTTTCTTTTGAAAATGTTACTGATTCTTGGGTTGTAGATTCAGGGGCCTCATTCCATGCCACACCTGATAAGAAATATTTTCATGACTGTGTTCAAGGAGATTTTGGACAAGTCCGTTTGGGTGATGATAAACCTTCTAAAATTGGTGGAATGGGTAAGGTTCTTGTAAAAAAATAGAATGGAAACCAATGGCTATTAAAGGAGGTAAGGCATGTTCCAGATCTGAAGAAAAATCTAATTTCAACAGGCTAGTTAGGCAGTGATGTTTGTGTGACAACTTTCATAGATAAAATTTGGAAGGTCACCAAAGGAGTGATGGCAATAGCAAAAGGAAAAAAGGTTGGTACATTGTATTTATGCAATAGTATTTCTAACTCTGTTAATGCTTTAACTTCCAAAGGAGTAGATGCAGCATTATGGCATCATAGGCTCGGACACATGAGTGAGAAGGGGATGAAGATTCTTCGCTCAAGAAATTTGTTGTCGGGTTTGAAGAATGTTGATTTCGATTTCTATGAGAATTGCATTTATGGAAAACAAAAGAGAGTCAGATTTCTCGGAGTTGGGAAAGAAAAGAAGAGTGAAAAATTACAGCTTGTGCACACAGATGTATGGGGACCTACTCAGGTATCATCTCTTGGTGGCCATCGTTATTATGTTACTTTTATTAATGATGCAACTAGAAAAAATTGGATTTATTGTTTTCAGAATAAATCAGATGTATTTGATACTTTCAAGAAATGGAAAGCTTTGGTTGAGATTGAGACATGAAAGAAATTGAAGTGTCTTAGATCAGACAATGGAGGTGAATATTGCAGAAAAGAGTTTGATAGGTACTGTTTAAAGCATGGAATTCGCAGAGAGAAGATAGTTCCAAGAACACCACAAGAAAATGGTGTGTCAGAAAGGATGAACAGAACAATCATGGAACATGCAAGGTGCATGAGATTGCATGCAGGATTGCCTTTACAATTTTGGGCAGATGCTGTAGATATTGTTGTTTATATAATAAACAGAGGGCCTTCAAGTTCCTTGGATGGTGGTATTTCAGAGGAAGCATGGACAGGTAAAAAGGTAAACTACTCTTTTTTAAAGACTTTTGGTTGTGAGGCCTTTGTCCATATTAATAAAGAAAATAGAACAAAGCTTGAGGCAAATCAAAGAAATGTACCTTTATTGGATATGGTGTTAATGATTTCATTATTGTTTATATGATTTTAGGACCCAACCATTAGGAGCAGTAGATTTAATATCTAATGAAAAGGTCTATATAAGTAATCAACAAAAGAGTACATAAAACATAAGAAAAAGAAAAAACAAAAGAACAACATGTGCCTGATGAGATCACAAACACCAAAGCCCTGTGGGGAAGACACAATAACTAACCAACAAAACTACTGTTAACAAAATAACATGCAAGGCACCTCAAACACCCGAAAGTGGTGTTAGAAGATCTACCAGGATAAGTAGACCCCCTGAACGATACTCTCCTTCATTATATTATTTATTGCTGACTGATTCTGGTGAACCTGAATGTTATGAAGAAGCAATGCAGGTTGAAAGCAGGAAGAAGTGGGAGCTAGCCATGGATGAAGAGATGGACTCCTTAATGCATAACCAAACTTGGGACTTAGTCAAGTTGCCTGCAGGTAAAACTACATTGCAGAATAAATGGGTTTATAGGCTGAAGGAAGAAGATGGAGGAAAACAGAGGTACAAAGCTAGACTTGTGGTGAAGGGGTTTACACAGAATAAAGGTATTGATTTTGATGAAATATTTTCTCCTGTTGTTAAAATGAATTCAATTAGAACTATTTTAAGTCTTGTAGCAGTGGAAGATTTACATCTTGAACAGTTAGATGTAAAGACAGCATTTCTCCATGGAGATTTGGAGGAAGAGATATACATGCAGCAACCAGAAGGATATGAGGTAAAATGGAAAGAAAAATTGGTGTGCAGGTTAAAGAAGAGCTTGTATGGTTTAAAACAGGCTCCAAGGCAGTGGTATCTAAAATTTGACAATTTTATGTCTGAACAAGGTTATACTAGATGTCACTCTGATCATTGTGTTTATCTAAAAAGGCAAAATGATGGCAGCTATATTATATTGTTATTGTATATAGATGACATGCTTGTTGCAGGGTCTAACATGCAGGAAATAAATGTGCTCAAAAGAAAATTGGCAAATTCATTTGCAATGAAGGATTTGGGAGCTGCAAAACAAATCCTTGGTATGAGGATAACTAGAGACAGGAAAAATCATAAATTAACACTGTCTCAGAATGAGTACATAGACAAGGTGTTGAAAAGATTTAATATGCACAATGCAAAACCAGTTAGTACACCTTTTGCTAGCCATTTCAAACTTATTAAGGAGATGTGCCCCAAGACCCACGAAGAAATGGAATATATGTCTAAAGTTCCATATGCATCTGTAGTTGGAAGCTTAATGTATGCAATGGTCTGCACAAGGCCTGATATTGCACATGCAGTGGGAGTTGTAAGCAGGTACATGAATAATCCAGGAAAAGAACATTGGATGGCAGTAAAATGGATTCTCAGATATTTGAGAGGTACCACAAAGCAAGCATTATTCTTTGGTGGTTCAAACATTGCTCTACAGGGATATGTTGATGCAGATATGGCAGGTGATAGAGATAACAGGAGGAGCACTACAGGATATGTATTTACTGTAGGTGGAACAACTGTCAGTTGGGTTTCAAAAATCCAAAGTGTTGTTGCAATTTCAACAACAGAAGCCGAGTATGTTGCTGCTACAGAGGCTAGTAAAGAAATGATTTGGTTACAAAGGTTTATGGATGAATTGGGTAAGAAGCATGATATGGGCATGTTATACAGTGATAGCCAAAGTGCCATTCATCTTGCAAAGAACTCAACATTTCATTCTAGGACTAAACACATATAGCTCAAGTACCATTTCAGCAATGGCCAAGATTAATGACAATGTTTAGTTTGAAAGATAAAGAATAATTAGCTGCAGAATCCTAGACAGTTAATGTACTCAGAACCAGTGAGAAATCCAGAATATGTTTGGATGGCTTGGTCTTCAGACACACATGCCGAGAAACAACTGTGCCCATGGAGTTCAGTCCTGTTGTTCATGTTTTGAGTTGCCATAAAAGCCCTGTGTGGGAGATTGCTATTGGGGAGCCTCGATTATCTTGTTTATTTTGTATCACAATGTTGGACCCTTGTACCTTAATGGGGGTGGAAATGCCACGTCTACCTTCCAACGCTGCTCGTGCTTTTGTGTGGATGACTTTATGGAGCCCCCCCTCTGGTGGGGGGTTTCGGGGGCAGTGCACCTGAAGCTAAAAACAGGTTTAAAATTGCCTTATAAAATTATAGTAACTTCTAGTCAATCTGGGTCGTTCATTAGGCGGATGATCTGACGGTAGAATTTATGTTTAGTTTAGGTTTTTTTCCCTAGAAGGCAACCCCTCACTGTATGAAGGTATTGTATTGCGGCTATGTATTATATGTGTATTCTCAGAGCGAGAAACAGTAAGGGAGACTGTGAGAGAGAATAGAGGACATTATAGTAGATCTACTGTAGGTTGTGTCTCTTCATTTTGCTGGATAATAGAAAGGAAGGACTGGCTGTTCGGGGTGGATGTAGCCCAAATTGGGTGACCCACATATATCTGTGTCTCTCTAGTTTTATGCTTTTTGTGTGCTTGTGTTTTCGGCATATTTTATGTGTTTCATTGCTCTGTAATATCTAATATTCTAACATTGGTGAATTAAACATTATTACGGTTGGTGGTGAAGGTTTCCAACCAAGTCAAGTATTGGAGGAAGCATTTGATAGAATTATGGATTTACAAGAGGAGGCTACCTTCAAACACCAACATGAGCTATTGAGTAGTGATGAAGTAGCCAACTTCTGTTGGAATATTGTAGCTATGGAAGTAGTGAAATCCATTCATTCTCATTGGAAAGAGAAGAGGTGGAGGAAAAACATGGATTTGGTTCAAAAATTTTAGCCTGCTTCTTGGGATAAGTAACAAAAAAGAAAAAAGGAATGGGAGTCATATATTAGTGAATTAAAAAATTCACCAACATCAAACAAGCAACATTTAACGTTGGAAATACCATTGTTGTTTGAATTTTTTTTTTTAAATTAGAGGATTGGAAATTCCAAACAAGACAACATAATAGATACTTCATAGGAAATTCACTGTAGGGAATAAAATTAATATAAGAGATTATTAGAGTGGAATTTTTCAAGTTACCAGTAAGCAGGGTAGGATGACCACTGGAGATGAAAATAATTTCAATGTCTTTGGTTCTATGTATAGCTCTATTCCTCCACACGTTGACATTCATTATAAACCTAGAAGCATCATTGCAGTTTCCTTAGAAACAACCACGCAGTTGGATTCTATTGATTATAGACTTGAGATGAATAATACCACACAACAAAACAAAAATATGAAGCTAAGTTAAATTTAACTTAGCTTCATATTTTTTTTTTGGGAAATAAAAGAGGATGTAAATAAGCATTCAAAGGTAAATGGTTATGCTTCCAATATAATAATTCTCGATGAGTTGGGAATGTCATCTCCTATATCATCATATTATGATCTTAATGTGACTAGAAATGCTACAAGTCTTCCAGCAAAGCAAAATAGAAATTATCATTTTATGCACAGAAATTTCCCTTAAACTTAAGAGATGCTTGATGAATAAAGGATCATGGAAATTTTCCAGGATTTTAAGGTCTCATTATACTCAAATATTGAATTCACCGATAATTGAGTTTGAAGTGGAGATTTCTCACATGGCTATGGATGTTGGAGAGGAGGTTGTTACAGTGAAATTCATCACTGGTTGTTTTCAATCTACACAAGTTGATTCAGATAAAAAACAAGATAGACCATATGTTCATGCACAATTATTCACAGCTCAGAGTAAATTTTAGGATCAGGATCGGAATGGAAGAATATCTCAATCAGAATTTGGCAAGAAAACAGGGCTCAAAATATTTATAATGGATTCCCATAACCTAGAAAGCATCACAATGGGTTTTCAAATATAATATTGGATGATAATTATGATGATATTTATAAATCTTTACAATGGGATTTCAAATCTAACCTTGGGTGATAATTCTGATGATATTTATTTCAAAGAGTTCCTATGAAACAAGGTTGTCCTTCAAGGCAATGTAAGGAAGACATGAAGAATAATAACTATAATAATTATTCACATATAAGAATGTATTTAGATTATGTCGTTTTTAGTGAAAATACACTAGCTGTGGAAGTTGAAAGATGGTGAAGAGAATGTGGTGCTCAAGTTGTGCTTGAGGCTCCAGATCATAATGACTATATGCTTTCTATGAAACTATATGGATTTACAAAATATGATCATAAGGAACAACAAGTTCTTCAATTAGGCACAAATAATAGTTACACCCATGCTATGATATGGAGAGGTGGGAAGGATTGGAGCTTGGATTTTCTTGATACAAAGAAATGGACTCTACTCAGAGAATTACATGAAGAATTACACAATTGGAATTTGTGACCTACCTCAGTGAGGCACATACCAATACCTGAAGTGTGAAAGATAACATATTATGATTGCAATTCTAATTTTGTATGTCATACTTGAAGGTATATACTACATTTGGAGAGTCAAGTTTAAATATCCTTGGCCACTTCCCATGTCATATATAACAAGGAAATTGAGGATGGGGAGTGGCTTGATGACTTAAAAATTATGAGAGTTGGTGATGAAGGTTTCTGAAAAAGTCAAGTATTGGAAGAATCATTTGAGAGAATTATGGATTTAATTCTAGAAATACCATTGTTGTTTTCATTTTGTTTGAAAACTAGCTGAGGATTGGAAATTCCAAACAAGACAACATAATATATACCTCACAGTAAATTCAATGTAGGGAAGAAAACTAATGTCAAGTATCATTAGATTGGAATTTTTTGAGCTACCATGAAGTAGGGTAGGATGAGCACTGGAGAGGAAAATCCTTTAGATGTCTTGTGTTCTGTGTATACCTCTAGACCTCTAGACATTGACATTAATTCTCAACCTGTAAGCATCATTGCAGTTTCATTAGAAATAACCACACATTTGGATTCTATGGATTCCGGACTTGAGATGAATAATACCTGCCATAGCATAAGAAAAAGAAGAACCTAAGTTAAATGAAATAAAAGAGGATGAAAATAAGCATTCAAAGGTATATTTTGATGCTTCCACTATAGGAATTGTTGATCGCTGGGTAATTTCATTTCCATGATCATCATATTATGAGCTTAATGTGATTGGAAATGCTACAAGACTTCCAGCAAAGAAAGATAACCACGATAATTTTATGCATGGAAATTTCCTTTAAACTTTAGAGATGCTTGATGAATAGATGATCATGGAAATTTTCCAAGAGTTCAAGCCCTCATTCTGCTCAGTGATTGAATTCTCCAGTAATTGAGTTTGAAGCGGAGTATTCTCACATGACTTTGGATGGTGGAGTGGAAGTTTTTAGGGGAAGATACGTCACTCGTTGTGTTAAATCTACACAAGTGGAGCTAGATACAAAACAAATAGACCCGTTTTTTATGCAAACTTATTCACAACTTAGACTAAATTTTAGTATCAGGATATGAATGGCACAACATCTCAGTCACAATGTGGAAAGACAACAGGGTTCAAAATGTTTATAATGGATTCCCAGAATGTATAAAGTGTCATAATAGGTTCTCAAAACTAACCTTGGGTGACAATTCTGATGATATTTCCAAAGCGTCACAATGGGTTTTAAAATCTAATCTTTGGTGATAATTGTGATGATATTTCTTTCAAAAATTAAATATGTGACAAGGTTTCCCTTCAAGGCAATGTAAGGAAGACATGAAGAAGAATAACCCTAATAATTCTTCACATCTAAGAATGTATTTATATTATGTATTTTCTAGTGAGAATATCCTAGTTGTGGAAGTTGAAATATGGTGGAAATAATGCGGTGTTCAAGTTGGGCTTAAGACTTTAGATCATAATGAATTGATTCTTTCTTTGAAACTATATAGATTTACAAAATATAGCCATAAGGTACAACAAGTTCTTCAATTGGGAACAAAAAATCGTTACACGTATGTTATGATATGGAGAGGTGGGAAGCATTGGAACTTGGATTTTCTTGATAGGAAGCAAAGGAATATATTGAAAGAATTTCATGAAGAACACGACAATTATAATTTGTGACCTACCTTAGTGAGGAACATACTAATACCTGAAGTGTGAAAGATAGAGGATTATTATTGAAATTCAAATTTTGTGTACCCTACTTCAAGTTATATCTTATGGTTGGAGAGTGAACTTGAAATGGCCTTGGCCACTTCTCGTGTCATGTATGCCATGGAAATTGAGGATGAGTAGTGGATTGGTGACTTAAGGTTGGTGATGAAGGCTTCGAATCAAGTAAAGTGTTGGAAGAAGCATTTGAGGGAATTATGGATTTACTAGAGGAGGCTACCTTTGTTGGGCCGAGAAGAAGGTACGTTTCATCCCATCTTTACCACGATTTGTTCTATATTTTTATGAATTTTCCCCTCATCTTGGAAATAAAGTAAAGGGAAATAGTGTAAAGGTAAGGCAGAATGAACTAATGATAAAAATAATGTTTAAAAACATAAAAACTAACTTGACATATCTTTATTGATAGGGAAGCAAAGCGTATGAACTGCTGATGACCAAAAGACAGCTGACAAGGGAAGAAAACGGGATCATAATGGCTCCTATGGACTAGCGGAGGATGGAGAGGCACATCCATGCTTGGAGTACTCAAATGAAAACCACGAAGTAGAAACGGGTCCTTTTCATATGCGACCCTGCTACTTCGTGGTCATTGTTTGAGTACTCCAAGCATGGACATGCCTCTTCATCTCCTGCTGGTCCATAGGAGCCATTATTATCATGTTTTCTTCCCTTGTCCACTATCTTTTGGTCATCAACAGTTCAGTTGCTTTTCTTCCCTATCAATAAAGATATGACAACTCAGTTTTTATGTTGTTAAACATTCCTTTTATCATTAGTTCATTTTTCCTTGGCTTTACGTTATTTCCCTTTACTTTATTTCCAAGATGAGGGGAACATTCATAAAAGTACATAACAAATCGTGGTAAAGATGGGATGAAACACACATTCTTCTCAGCCCAACATACTCCCCTACTTACCTATTTGCAAGTCCTCATGCAAACAAATTTTTGAGGTGTGTTTGGGTTAGAGAATATGAAGGGTATACCTCCTCTTTATAGAGTCTGAAGCCATTTATCTCTTTGATATTTGAAAAGGCGGAGTTCGTGTGCCCCTCTGGCAACTCATAATAATTATAATGGTCCTCAAGGGGGTACCAGATGAGAGGGAACCTGTATCTTCACCCTATCCATGTCAGGCCCATGTTCAAGACTAGGTTTTTGTATAGAAGGAATATAGATGAAACCGCTTTGAAGTTCCTGTAACCAAATGGCTCTCTACTTTTCACATTGTTCATGGAGGCTAGCCATGTCTATTTTTCTATTGCCAATGCTTCTCCTTGAATGTCCTGGAAGTAATCCCACCCATGTTGTACTATATACTTATGGATAGGCCCTAGTTTGGAGATCACTCCTTTCCTCTTCATGAATTTCTTTTGCTAGGTGAAAAGGTATAGGGGTTTAGTAGGTTCCCCCCTAACCCATAGGTCTAGGTCTTCCTATCTCTTTTGAAAGGTGTTGTAGGCTTTAGCCCACCGAGTCTGGTTCTTGGAAAAATATAGGAAAGCCTGGAACTGAACGTCCCCTATGATGGGGTTGGGATTACTATCCCTGTCCTTATCTAGAAATAAATTGTGTAAATATAATTCACATAGAAGATGATGGACCTGCTCATCCTGCTCATTGCAACACTGGAAAAATTCCTCAATGGTTTTAAAAATCGTGGGCTTACCTACCCTGACAGCCTTTCTTTTCAACAGTAAATACCGTTCTACTAAGAATAGAGCATAGTTGATGGTTGGCGCCCTACAAGTTAGTACATCAGAGTAAAGAGAGCAAACCATAGTGGTTTTATTCTTAGCTTGTTCCACCTAATCCTGTGCTTTATTTAATTTCATCCTTTCTTCCCTGCTGAGTTGGGCAAATGTTTCATCCTCAGTTGCAGAAAGGTCTTTGAATTTGTTCAGTAGTGCCTGATGTTCCTGTAAGGGAACTACTTTATGTCTGCACTGGGCCAATTCATACTGGACTTGAATTAATTCATTATGCAATTTCTGATTGGAATCCTTTTCTACTAGGGGAGTGTAGGTAGGTGTCTCCTCCATTTGAGTTTCTTTCTCTTCTGTAAGTTCTATGCTAGTATGTACAGAAGCTTCAACAATGTCCACTAGGTCAGTCTATATATAAATCTCAGCAGTTTCTACCAATTGGGTGACAAAATCTATTTGGGTTTCTATGGTAGCCAATTCCTTCTTAGGCTTCTGAACCTTTCTCGCTTCCTTCAACTGTTTCTTCAGATGTTTTATCATCTTACCCAACCTCTCGCAGGCCCTACTCATCTTCCTTAACTTCTTTTTAGCTGATTTCTCTTCTAGCAAGGTTTTGGCAAGAGATGGAGGAGAAGTAGGTTCAATTTCAGGAATGGTGGTGCCAGTTATAAGGTTATCAGTGATGATAATTCCTTCCTGCGCTCCAGAGTTTATTTCTACATTAACATCCCGACTGGGTGAGATAATTTTCACTTCAGGTGTTAGGGGCACTGTCTCCATGCTTGCGTTTTTTTCTAATGGAACGGTATCTCCCGACTAATTTCTAGATTCAGATATCCCTTTTGTCCAGTCTTCCCTAATCACCCATTCACTCTCAGGGGGAGATAAAACCCTTAAAGCCAGTAATTCATCGTGGTCGAGTAATATTTCAGTGTGGCCAGAGCTACTCAGAGTGGAATATTGATTCAACAGGTCCCGTTGTTCCTCAGCTTGTTCAGATGGGCTTCTAATTTCACAAGATGCCCTCAATTATTCCAGAACTCGAGCCACTTCTTCTTCATAGTCTTGTAAGGGCATATTTTTAGGGTTTTAAGGTGGTGTTTGGGATGGTCCTGCCTCATCTGGAAATTCAGAGGTGTCTTGCTGTAATTGCAGCCTTTCGGACTGTCTTTGTTTCCTTGGTTTTGAGGTTGAAGCACGGGCCCTTTTGCCTCTTGCTTTCCTAGGTATGTTTATTTTGGGAAGTTTAATTTCTGTTCTGATAGTGTTTTCCTCAGGGGCATGTAGGGAAGGACTAACTAAGTTGTCCCAAGATGTCTATTATTTTCCTAGCTCATGAATGATGATTAATTTGATTAAGCCATGTTGGCTGACGACTGCTTGGGGTTTTTTGGCTTTTATAATTTGAAAAATCGTGTCGTGTAATGCATAATTCAAGAAAGAAGGTAGATTAGCTGAAATTTTTCGTTTTAGAATAACTAAGAGTTTAAGTTGGCGGGGATTTACCACATCCTTGTGTCTGTTGCATGTGATGTATCTTTGGATTAACGCTGCCAACTCCTGCCAAGGTTGCTGTAAGGACGTAGGGTTAATCCCATTTCCTTTCCATTCCAATTGTTCTCCTGGGTTTTGGTATGCTGATATTGCTTCACATAGGAGGATATCATTTTCGGTCCATATTTCTCCCTCTGTTGATAGTCCGGATGCTTCCACAATGATTTCATCGGTGACTGGTATGATTATTCCTCTAACTATAGTGTGCTCTTCTTGTAGGTTTTCTAGGATCTCAACTACTATTTCTGCATCGAAACCTTGTTTTTTGTGTAGATATGGCAACCAGCCAACTTGCTGGAGAATGGTGCGAGCTGTTTCTAAGATTTGGAAGGTTGTAGGTTCATTTTGAAGAGAATTTTCTCCCATGGCTGATGTGTTATCTCAACTAATTTCTCCTTCTATCTGTGTTTCTTCCGACCTTGTTGGTTAACAAACACTACATGCGAGAGAAAAATAAATTGCAACCTTATGTCATAAATGTATGTAACCTCATATTGTAAATGCAATTATCTTTTAGTCCCATCAGCATATCCAAAGGAAGTTGTTCATGGAATTCACATGCTTATTCATTAAGGATATTTACACCCCCTCTCTCGAGAGAAGGGCGTCCACATCCTTAAGTAAAAGAGAGATTGCAGCAATCATGAATGCATACGAGGGAAGAGGTCATAAATCAGTAATCACAGTTGTACGAGAGAATCATGTCCATGGCCTAGGAGCTCAAGAAAAGAGGAGAGATTGCAACAATCATAAATGCATGTAATGCGAAGGTAATAATCAGTAATTATCATAAGTATACATCAGGTGGAAATGACCGAAGAAGGGGAGAAAAGTAATATGGCAATTATTATGATAGGATGTTCTTATTTAATGGTGTAGCATGACGTGAGCATGACAGTGATGGATTATGATTGGTGCTGTCATCCCTTAACTCAAAAATGAAAGGATAATTCATTCATAGTTAATTATGTGGATAGATAGTGTTAACACTTATTCAAGTAGTGAATTTATCTTAGAAATGGATAAAATAGGAAATAAGGCATATAAAAGTAATTGGGCATTGTTAGAAAAATACTCTCATACCACAAGCAGAGCCACTAGTGCCATCAGGTGTTCATAGCCTCTATAGGGTTGCTATTTTAACCCAGAAAATGAGCCATAATCCTCTATGTAAAAGTATATGTTTTACTAATTTTATAGAGAGATCACCAAGCTAGTGTGGTCGCCAGATAGTCAAGGTGCCACTCACTGGGGTTATAACAGAGTAATCAGGCCGGCTCATGATGGGACCTCCTATCCTTCAAGCAGTTTGAGTTGTCAAGAAGGTCACTACGGTGTGTTGGCCATTGTTGGCATGTCACTTGTTGAACCCTTATGATCATGGTAGGATGGCTCGTGGAGAGACCCCCTATTCTCTCTTAAAAATTTACATATAAACATGATATTTATTTTTGAAAAGTAGGCATTTTTCTTTGTTTTATGAAGAGACCACTGCGCTGGTGTGGTGGCCAGATGGTCACAGTGCCACTCACTGGAATTGTAACAGAGTGATCAGGCCGGCTGGTGATGAGACCTCCTGTCCATCAAGCAGTTTCAGTTGTCGAGAAGGTCATTACCCTGGTGTGTTAGCCATTGTGGGCATGTCACTTGTTAAATCCTTATGATCATGGTAGGATGGCTCGTGATGAGACCCCCTATTCTATCTTAAAAATTTGCATATAAACATAATGTTTTGTTATTATTTATACATGGAGGGTGCTCATTAACTCATTAAGATTTAGGGATGGTGTCAGAAGTAAGGGGAATGCTAATACAATTATTACTCCTTATTCCTATATCCTTATGTCAAGGGAAGATACTACTCGAGAGTGTAGAAAATACATTTGAGCAAGAGATGTCTAGCCCTTCATTGCATAGATAAACCATGTCAACTTCCGGAGTGGAGATTCCCATCAAAGTTTCAAAGGATCATCATATTAGTAACATCACTTCTTTTCTCCTTTTTAGGTGCTATTTCTTGTTCAAAAATGAATTTTACAGACATGGTGTGTAATGAGGAATGGATATTAAAACAGATATCATCAAAATGAATGAAAAAAAACATGCTTAGAAAGAAGAAAAAAAATCATTTTTTCCTTTCGATTGAACAATAGTTGTTCAATTGTATTGAACAACAGCCATTCAAAGGTTTGAACAACAAAAAAAATAAACAACACATGGCTGTTCAATACGATTTAATACCAGTTGTTCAAAGGTTTGAACAATGCAAATAAACATGCAAACATACGGTTGTTTAATCCTATTGAACAACAACTGTTCAATTGGATTGAACAGTAGTCATTCAAAGGTTTGAACAGAAAAAATAAACAACACATGGTTGTTCAATTGGATTGAACAACAGTTGTTCAATTGGATTGATCAGCAGCCATTCAAAGGTTTGAACAGTGCAAATAAATATGCAAACATATGGTTGTTCAATTATATTGAACAACAACTATTCAATCAGATTGAACAGTAGTCGTTTAAAGGTTTGAACAAAAAAATAAACACACAAAATAAATTAAATACAACTGTGGGTATGAAGAACGTACAACAAATGAAAAAAACTATAAATTGTAGGGGAAATATATACAATATTTACAAGAGGAAGTAACAAGTTTTCATGCACTTAAAGTTGTGGGGCTAGCACCCCATGCAACTAAAATTTGGATGGTGGGATCGTCGCATACCGGTTAGAAGAAATACTCCCTTGTAAGTGGTTTGTGATAGAGGCACACTCTGTGTACGTTGACTCAGAATGTAGAACCAAATCCATATGTGGTAGTCAAGGTGAGGGTACCATTGCTGTGTACTTTCTAAATTTCATATGGACCGAGCCGCCTTGTTTGTAACTTGCCTAGTAAGTCTTGGAATCTGAAGTCGTAGAGAAGTGCCCAATCTCCTTTATAGAATTTATTCTTCTTGATGAAGTTATCATGCCACTTAGCTCATTGTTCTTGGATATTTGTGGTGCGCTATAGAGCTAGTAGCCGTATTTCATCTAATTCATTTATTTTCTCGAGTCTTCCAATCTAGGCCTCCGTCAAATCCAGCCCCGCCTCCTGGCCTGTCCTTAGAGTATTTATTTCGAGTTCAATAGGAAAAATTGGTTCTCTTCCAAATACCAAATGGTACGGAGAATATTCAGTGGTGTTTCACCATGTTGTGTGGTAAGCCCATAAGGCATCTGGTAGTCTAGTAGCCCAATCCCAGCGATGTGTTGAGACTATTTTAGTGAGAATTTTCTCAAGGACTTTGTTGGTACTTTCAGCCTGCCCGTTTTCCTATGGGTGGTAGGGAGATGCGACTCTATGGATGATATGGTGGTTCTTCAGAGTGGCCATAATTTTATTTCCCACAAATTGTGCCCCGCCATCAGTTATCACTTCCCGAGGTAAGCCATATCGCACAAATATCTCAAAAAGAAAATTGATCATAGATTCTTCTGTAGTTCTTGATAAAGCCACTATTTCTACCCACTTCATTACGTAATCTGTGGCAACCAGTATGTAAATCTTCTCATTTTATGGCGGGTTGAATGGTCCAACGAAGTCTAATTCCCACCATTCGAAAGGTTCCACTACCAATTGTGGTTGTAATGGAATTTCATCAGCTTCGCCCGGGAAACCCATTCTTTGGAAACTATCATAGGCTTGGACATATTTCTTGGCATATTTAAAAATTTTAGGCCAATAATAACCCATTTGTAATACTTTGTGCCACGTTCTACGATCTGCAAAATAGCCACCACATGGTTCATCATGACAGGCCCGTATAATGTCATAAATCTCATCTTCTCAAATGCATCTGCATATATGCATATCATCTCCTATATGAAAAATATATCCACTGATCCAGGAGAATCTAGTGCTACGATGAACAATCAGCTTCTGTTCCTTTGATGTCAAGTGTCTGGGTAGATTTCCTACTGCCAGGTAGTTTGCTACATCTGCATACCATGGTGCTTTTACTTCTACAATGAACATATGTTTGTTGGGAAACTAATCGTCCACTACTAGTGTTTCATCTAACTTGGGAACACTAGACAGGAAATCTGCAACCACTTTCTCCTTCCCTAGATGGTCTTTGATAGTTATGTCAAACTCTCGTAAAAGAAACAACCAACGAGTTACTATCCCATTTGTAATAGGTTTATTAGATAGATATATAATGGCATAGTGATTAGTATACATGATTACTTGATAGCAAGTTATATAATATCTAAATTTATTGATAGCATAAATTACAACCAAGAACTCTTTTTCAATCACTGTATAGTTTAATTCAGCAGGAGTGAGATTCTTGTTGATATCATAAATAGCATAGGGCTTTTTACTTCTTCTTGATCGAGAACTTCCCCTATCATTGTGTTGGATGCATCCGAGGAAATTTGAAAGGGAAATTTCCAGTAAGGAACGCGTAAGATTGGTGTTGTCGAGACCAATTTCTTTAAATCTGTAAAAGCAGTGTCACATTTATCATAGCAATGGAATTCAACATTTCTAGTTAATGCATACAAGGGCGCATCAATTTGTGAGAAATTATTTAAAAACCTGCAATAGTACCCTACATATCCAAGGAAACTACATACCTCCGTGTGCATATAAGGTATGGCTAATAAAAGAGTTACCTGTATCTTTGTCAGATATACCTGTATTCCAGCTACAAAGATGTAATGTCCTAGGATTACTCCTTTGGTCATCATCATGTGAAATTTTTCATTGCTAAAACACAATTTGGTAGCAATACATTGTTCCAATACTTTTTTCTAGTGTTTCTAGCGCTTGATCAAAATCATCCCCATATGGGGTAAAGTTGTCCATGTAAATTTCAAGTCCGTCATTTATTAAATCAGAAAAAATACTAAGTATGGCTCTTTGGAATGTTGCTGGGGCATTGCATAATCCAGATGGTAATCCCCTGTAGGCAAAAGTACCCCATGGGTAGGTAAAGGTTGTTTTATCTTGGTCTTCTGGGGTTGTTTGGATTTGATTGTAACCGTTGAACCCATCAAGGAAGGAAACAATTCGCTTTCCTGCCAATGTATCAAGGACCTGGTCAAAAAATGAAGGGGGGATTCGTCTTCCTGTGTTTCTTTATTTAGTTCTTTGTAATCCACATAGATTCTCCACTTCCCATGCTTCTTAGGAACGACTACTAAAGGAGAGACCCATTTCCTTTCTGAGATAGGATAAATGAAGTTTACATCCAGTAGCTTTTGCAACTCATTTTTTACAATGTCTTTCAGATGCAATTTTAGCCTCCGCTGAGGCTGCCGAATAGGTCAAGCCTCTTTGTCAGTAAAAATGTGATGTGTGCATAGCTGAGGATCTATACCCTTCATGTTTGGGTAGTCCCAAGAAAATTCTCCCTGATATTTCTGTAAAACCTTTATGAGATTTTTCTTTTGGTTACTATCTAGATTTCCATTGATATTTAAAACCTTCCCTCACTCAATTTTTATTGGTATAATTTTGCGAACAACATTCGTATTTATGTGTTGATCATCAATTTCTATCAAGGGGTATTCTTATGTTTCATCATCAAGAACTAATTTTAACATTTGGCACTTTAAGTTTCTAGACGCAGATGGCTGATTCATGAAGTTATTGACTACATCATCTTTAGTTTGATCTTTGAACTCAAGAGCTTCTGTTGAGATTGCAACAAGATGATGAGATTAGTGGAAAGGAGTCGCCTTCACTAAGTCGACCCGTAGGCTATTTTTGGCGCAATGTCTATTTTTAGACTATGTCTATTGTTAGACATATGGATCATGTTCTATGAATTGCAGGATGCTATTTGTGGATGGTTGATCAAGTTGGAAAAATTAGATGGACTTCTATTTTTAGACATACTAGGCGGAATCTATTTTTAGATTGTCAGTCTAAAAATAGATATGTCGAATATAATTAGCTCTTAATAATATTTAGACTTTAAACATTATCTTATTCTCTTGGAGCACTTCAATTAAGTGCACAGATGTGACACAGGAGCTGACAGAAGGAATTACGCTATTCCTAAGGGTTATGTGGAGCTATTGCATGGATACTTCAGTTAGAACTCATGTGAGAGTGTTTGGTGGAGTTGATTGAGGAAGTTAGTGGAGTTGTATTCAGTTTAACTAATCTAAACATAGTTGAGCTATTTGTATCTAGTTTAACTGATTGATACAATTAGTAAGAGTGGTGTGAATTAATTATTAATTAATTCACTAATTATAAACTCATTAATCAACTAAAGAATACATCAGTTAACTTCAGTGCATGGACAGTTTCAGTGGAGACCAGTGCAGAAATAGGTGAAAGAGAAGGTTAACTATCAGTTGTGACTATACAGTTGCTATTTGCAACACACAGATAATTGGAGAAGCCCATGAGGATTGCGCAGTACAAGCCAGGTGGTTTATGTTATTTAATGAGCCATCCCATAGCATTGATTACGCAATAGAGGCTGGCTATCAAGTGGAAAAATATTGGAGCATGTGTTTTGCTAGATCTAGCTTGATAGTGTGTAGTAATTCGAGGTTGTGTTGAGAGCTTGTGAGGAGCTTTGTATAATGATTGTTACATGATCTCCATGACATATAATATACATATAGTTGGGGATTTAAACTTTAAGCTTTCCCATTAAATATTGTGTTCAGATGTGTGATTGTTTGTGGTTTTAATGTGTGCATGCAATTGATTTTATTTCCGCAATTAATGATCAATGGTAGAAGAGATTATGTATTATGCATGAAGCTAAAATAGTGTGTGATCAGGAGAATATCGGTGAATAATATATCAGTTATTCAAATTTCTACATGGTATCGGAGCGATATTGATCATTAGAGCAATTGCAGAACATTGAAGCGGTTGAGTTTTGTGCTAGTGGAATTCGAATTTGCAGTAGCGTTTTCTTGGTGTCGAAGTTGAGATGTCTTTCAACGGATTGCGATTGGAGTATGCCCTCTAGGGCAGCTCGAATTATATTTCATGGGAGGATAGGATGGAGGCGGTACTGGATGAAAATGGGTTGAAGGAGTTCATAGATGCAGAAGTTCCAAAACCTACTTCTAGTGATGCTGCCGTACATGACGCATGGCAAAAGAAGACAGCAAAGTGTCGAAGGATTATGTTGGAAGGTGTGAAGGATCACATAGTGTCTGGCCTTCATGGTAAAGCTTATCCATTCTTAATGTGGAAATATTTGACAGATTTATTTCAAAGCAAGAGTGACCAAAAGAAGTTGGCGCTCAAGGATAAACTCGAAAACATAAAAATGGAGAAAGGCGACAGTATGCCCAAGTACCTCACGAAGTTCATCCAATGCAGGGATGAGCTAGGAAGTGTGGGGGTTACTATTGATGATGAGGACTTGGTGAGCTTGGCTCTCATTGGGCTTCCGAAGAGTTGGCACTCCTATAAAGACTCTGTCAATGGTCGGGAGAAATCGCCAAGATGGGAGCGACTTTGGTCGGATCTTGTGCAAGAGGAGATAAGGCGGAGTACCAGGGATGGATCTTCATCAAAGAACTATGATGAATAAAATTGCACTTTTTCTACCAAAGAAAATACGGGGAAGAGCAAGAAAGCTTCTCAATCTAGTGCGAAAGACAAGAAGCAGGACATGTCCAAGGTGAAGTGCTTTCAATGTCACCAACACGAACATTACGCCACTAATTGTCCACAGAAGAAGAAAAATAAGCAGGCTGCTGGATCTGCAGCTGGAGAGGCCTTAGCCTCATAGTTTGAGTTGGATTTTTTGTTGATCGCATGCTTGGTCTCAAGTGTGATGGGTTCAGTGTGGTTTCTTGACAGTGGTGCGTATTTTCACATGACAAGAGATCCAGATTTGTTTACTGATCTAGATGAGAAAGATCTTGGAGTGCACATCGAGATGGGTGATGATGGTAGATACAGTGCGACCAGTATCGATACCATTTCCTTTGAGAGGGAGTCTGTTAAACCCTTCGTATTGAAGGAAGTGATGCATGTTCTAGGATTGAAGAAGAATCTTATCTCTGTGGCGATGTTAGAAGACAAGGGATATGATGTTGTCTTTAGCGAGGGAAAGGCTTTCCTACGCAGTAAGGCAACTGGTGAGACCTAGAGGATAGGGGTTCGAGTTAAGAACCTTTATCACTTGTAGGTAGATGGCTGCACAGCGATGGTAGGCAAGGCAGAAGGAGTGGTGAGCCGAGATGATGGTGAGCTATGGCACCAGAGATTGGGCCAGCTTCACCATGGAGCTTTGAAGATACTACAGTAGATTTCTACTGGGCTTCCTAAGGGTACTCTTGCGCAGTCAGATCAGTGCAAGGGATGTACCTTGGGAAAATTTGTGAAAGCCACTTTTCACGAGAAGGATAGTCACACCATGACGATCCTTGAGAGAATTCACACAGATGTGTGTGGACCTTTCTCAGTAGCTTTGAAAGAAAAGCACAGGTACTATGTGATATTTGTTGATGATTTTTCTTGGAAGTGCTAGATCTTCTTCGTGCAGAAGAAGAGCGAGACATACTCAAAGTTCTGTGAGTTCAAGGCACTGGTTGAGAAAGAATCGGGGAAGCAGGTGAAGGCTCTTAGGAGCGAAAATGGTGGTGAATTCATCTCTGGCGAATTCAAGGACTTTTGCAGCACAGAAGGAATTCGAAGAGAGCTCATAGCACCTCATAACCCACAGCAGAATGGGGTTGCTGAGCGGAAGAACAGAACGATCGTGGGTGCTGCACGGGCGATGTTGCATGATCATGGCCTTCCCATACACTTGTGGGCTGAGGCATGCAATACTGCAGTATATGTGTAGAACCATTGTCCTCACAGGATACTTGGCATGAGTACACCCGAGGAGGCATTTTCTGGTAAGAAGCCTGATATTTCCCATTTGAGGATTTTTGGTTCACCCGTTTACATTCATGTGACGAAGGATGCTGTGGAAGAGGCTAGAGCCGACTACAGAGGTTGGGATATTTTGGGGTACACTTCGGTATGCCCCACAACTATCGTGTGTATTTTCCAGACAGTCGCAAGACTGTTGTGCGACAGGATATCAAATTTCAGGAGGAGAAAGCCATGAAGTGTTCGCTTGAGAGGGAGCCACACTTGCATGCAGATGATGAGCTATTAGTTCCTAATGATGAGTCTTAGGATGTGGATCAGCCACAAGATGAGGTTCATGGAGTGGAAGAGACCACTCAAGCAGCACCAACCATCATAGGGTGGAAGTGCACTACAGAAGCTGAGCGACTGGCTCAAGCTGCAGAGAAGGTTGTAGGAGCACCTACATCATAGCGCAGATAGAGACAGTCACCTGATTGGTACACTAGATACATGGCTCTTATGAGCAAGTGTATCATGACAGAGCCATCCTCTTTCGACGAAGCTATGGAGGATCCCGCATGGGTAGATGCCATGGTGGAAGGGTATGATTCAATTTTCAGAAATAGTGCATGAGAGATTGTCCCAAGGCCAGAAGGGAAATCAGTGGTGGGTTCGAGATGGATCTACAAAGTGAAGCAGGAAGCTGACGGGAGTGTGGAGAAGTATAAGGCAAGATTTGTTTCTCGAGGCTTTTCGCAGATAGAGGGGATCGATTATGAGGAGACCTTTTCACCTGTCGCAAGGTATTCTTCCATACAGACAATTCTTGCTCTCTCAGCGTAGATGGGGTGCCACATTCATCAGATGGATGTGAAGACTACGTTCCTCAATGGATTCATTGAGGAGGAGGTGTACATAGAGTAGCTCTAAGGTTTTGAGATCTTCAGCAGCGAGTCGCATGTGTGTAGGCTCAAAAGAGCGTTGTATGGGTTGAAACTTGCACCTCGTGCTTGGTACACCTAGATAGACAGTTATTTCACTGGACTTGGATTCTCCAAGAGAGAGGCAGATCCGAACCTATACCAGATTGTGGTGGAGGGTAATTTGCTGATCATTGTACTTTATGTAGATGATTTGATTTTGACAGGTGATGAACTGTTGATACACTCATGCAAGGCTGATCTTGCAAAGGAGTTTGAGATGAAGGACTTGGGCCTCCTTCATTATTTCCCGGGATTGGAAATTTGGCAGTGCAGTGGTGGACTGTTTGTTTCTCAGGGTAAGTATGCCCGGGAGATACTGGAGAAGTTCAACATGCATGGCTGCAAGCCTGTTGATACTCCTCTTCCTGGTGGATGGAGGAAAGAGGATGCTACTTCAGCGGAGGTAGTGGATGCCACTATTTATTGACAGTTGGTGGGGTCACTTATGTATCTGGTCAATACACGACCCGACATATGCTATGCTGTTAACCAGCTTTCACAAGCTATGGTTAAGCCTACCAAGCTCTTTTGGAAGGCGGGGAAGCATGTATTGAGATATCTCAGAGGCACATCGGGATATGGATTATGGTATAGATAGTCGGATGAGGTGAGCCTGCATGGCTTCACGGATGTAGATTGGGCAGGGAGCCCAATGGACAGAAAGATCACATCTGGAGGGATTTTCAGTATCGGTTCGTCGCAGCTTGGCACAAGCAGCAGCGAGATCCATGGCACTAAGTTCAGCAGGCCGAGTATATGGCAGCAGTTAAGTTTGGCCGCATGAGAGGCTAGGAAGAGGGGAAGATCCCGGGTTGGGTTTTTTGGCTCACACTTGATCCTACTCGTGATTTATTGTGATAACCGTAGCCGCATCAAACTCCCTGCTAATCCCGTATTTCATGATAGATCTAAACACATTGACATCCAGTATCATCATATCAGAGATTGTGTGCAGCGGAAGATCATGTTACTTTCATACATTCCCACGGAGGATCAGGATACTGATATCTTGACGAAGGCGCTCACCAGGAGAAAATTCGAATACCACAGAGGCAGGATAGGGGTGGCAGATAATCCTTATCTCGTTGAGAGGGAGTGTTGAGATTGCAATAAGATGATGAGCTTAGTGGAAAGAAGTCGCCTTCACTAAGTGGGCCCGCAGGCTATTTTTGGCGCAAAGTCTATTTTTAGACTATGTCTATTTTTAGACATATGGATCATGTTCTATGAGTTGCAGGATGCTATTTGTGGATGGTTGGTCAAGTTGGAAAAAATAGATGAATTCTATTTTTAGACATACTGGGCGGAATCTATTTTTATATTGCCAGTCTAAAAATAGATATGTCTAATATTATTAGCTCTTAATAATATTTAGACTCTAAACATTATCTTATTCTCTTGGAGCACTTCAGTTAAGTGCACAGATGTGGCACAGGAGCTGACAGAAGGAATTACGCTATTCCCGAGGGTTATGTGGAGCTATTGCATGGATACTTCAGTTAGAACTCATGTGACAGAGTTTGGTGGAGTTGATTGAGGAAGTTAGTGGAGTTGTATTCAGTTTAACTAATCTAAACATAGTTGAGCTATTTGTATTCAGTTTAACTAATTGATACAATTAGTGAGAGTGGTGTGAATTAATTACTAATTAATTCACTAATTATAAACTCATTAATCAACTAAAGAATGCATCAGTTAACTTCAGTGCATGGACAGTTTCAGTGGAGACCAGTGAAGAGATAGGTGAAAGAGCAGGTTAACTATCAGTTGTGACTATACAGTTGCTATTTGCAACACACAGTGATTAGAGAAGCCCATGAGGATTTCGCAGTGCAAGCCAGGTGGTTTATGTTATTTAATGAGCATCCCATAGCATTGATTATGCAATAGAGGCTGGCTATCAAGTGGCAAAAGATTGGAACATGTGTTTTTGCTAGATCTAGCTTGATAGTGTGTAGCAATTCGAGGTTGTGCTGAGAGCTTGTGAGGAGCTTTGTACAATGATTGTTATATGATCTCCATGACATATAATATATAGATATTTGGGGTTTTCAGCTTTAATATTTCCCATTAAATACTATGTTCATATGTGTGATTGTTTGTGGTTTTAATGTGTGCATGCAATTGATTTTATTTCCACAATTAATGATCAATGGTAGAAGAGATTCTGTATTATGCATGAAGCTAAAATAGTGTGTGATCAGGAGAATCTCGGTGAATAATATATCAGTTATTCAAATTTATACAGCTTCAACTATTGTCAGTGGTGAACAGATGTTTTGTTCCCAATATGTATGTCAATGCCTGTGAATATTTACAATGGGTAGACTTGGTTTGGCAAGTGGGTAAATGATAATATTTTTTATGGAATCACCTCTAGCAATGGTTAGGCTGCCTATCCGATAGCCTATGTAAGCATCCAGTGTTGCTAACCAAGGTCGACCCAGTATCAGGGGGTGCCCATCCATCCTACTTTTTGGGTTAATAACTAAAAAATCAGCTGGATACTCCCATGAGTCCACATAAACCACAATGTCTTGTAATATTCCTTTTGGTTTGATAACAGATCTGTCAGCAAGTTCCAGCAAGGTAGACATGGGTTCTAATGATGTTATTCCTAACTTCTTGCAATTTTCTATAGTTAATATGTTAATGGTTGCCCCTAAGTCAACCAATGTGTTTGGAAAGGAGTTGCTAGATATGTATACAATTACTATGGGGTTCCCTAGATCCTCATATTTTATAGGCGTTTCTTTACCCAATAGTAAGTCTGATAGTGCCCCTACCACATGAACAGTGGGTAAATTTTTTTCTTTCCTTACCTGTTTCTTTTTGCAAAAATCTTTAATTGTCTTGGCATAGATAGGAATGTCTTGTATAGCGTGCAAAAGAGGAATTTTAATGCAAATATATTTTAATTCCCCTAGTATATCAAAATTTGTAGAGACTATCATTCTAGGAAATGTTAATCTTTCATAGAATGGAGGGAGAGAAGTCATAAGGTTCTGATGGTTCCTTTGGTCAACCGTTTCCCTCCCCTACTCTACCACTGTTTCAGTCATAGTTGTTTGTCTAGGCGCTGTCGGAATTTCGGATTCAAGTTGTGGTAGGGTCACATCCTCTTTTGGTGAAATAACACGTCATGGTCTCAACCTAAGTTCATTGCATTGCTTCTGCTCAGTTTCGGGGTTTGGGTTTTCAACAATCTGAATTAGCTGAATCAGTCTGTTGTTAGGATTAGAATTGGGTTGAGCCAATAGTTGAGGACGCAAGATAGGCTGAGGATTGTGTTGGACTGGGTATGGAGCTGGTAATGTATGTTGATTCTGAACCCCTATCCCCATTGGTATATTGGTCATTCCCAGAGGTCACTGCTAGTTTTGAGGCCAATTTGTGGTTTGTGAAGGGGAGGCAAGCCACTGGGACTGATAGGGATTATTTTTCCAGTAAGGGGGAGAACAACGAAAACTTGGCCAATTATTACCTGAAGAGGGTTGTGTTGGCCAAGTAGGCATAGGAAATGATTGAAATGGCCAAGTAGAGAAAGGTGATTGGTTCTGCCAAGCTATTTCAGGGTTCTGCTGGTTAAACTGTGGAGAAGAAAAGAACTGAGGTAGATCTTGTGGCATACCTGGTCGTGCTTTCCATTGTTGACACTTGTTCATTAGATAGACTAGGTTTGTCTCTTCTTCTACTTATTTAAAAAATTCTTTCAGCCCCAAAAGTGAAGGGAAATGGTCAGTGGCATGGTCCTTGGTACAAATAGCCCATGTCTGGACCATGTCTAATGGACATTCCCATTGGTTTTGCTTCTTCCAACATCATGGAAAAAAGACAACCACATTTTGTTCTACTATAGATTTCTTCTGTTTGGCTTATAGGACATCTAGCTACATTGTGAGGGTGCCTAAGATATTAGTTTTAAAATATTCTAAAATATTACCAAATTCTGCTCTAGTCACGTTGCCACCAGACTGCTTAGGATTCCTTGTAGTTAAGTCTCGCCCGGTTGGCCTACTTCACGTACTACCTCGAGAACACCTGATACACAGTGAAATAATGTCATTATATTCTTCTTGATAGATGTCCCCTTTTTCCATTATGTTAGGTGTTTTGGTCCATTCTTCTTTCATTCCCTTAATCATTATTTCTTTTAAGATATATTTAGACAATGTAGTATATGGAGACCTTTGTAAGTTATATTGAAATATTTCGACGTATTCTTCTAATGTCTCATTTTCCTTTGCAAACATATTGAAAATTTCATATTTTAGTTCTCGAGTCTAGAATTAGTCTTGATATTTATTGTAATATTCCTAAAACTATCATGCAGCTAATTGGAATATTAGATTTTTATTTTTGCACCTAATAGATGAAGAAATGGGAAAAAGGACCCATATTTAAGTTACATTGACATAAATCCCTCTTGGTGTGAAAAGGGGATAACTTGGTGGCCGGATTTTGCACCTCCCATGTGTGAACAGGAAGAGGATCATGATGATTCAGTCAAAGTTGACCAAGTCAACAGCACTACCTAAGAAGGAGTGGCTTGCTTGAGAAGGCAGCGCAGTTTTGGAGGGAATGTATTCACATGGTGTTGGAAACCCTAATAGGTGGGACCCAAGGTGAGGAGGCTCACAAACATTATAAGAAGGAATATGGAAGACTTTTGGGGGAGCTTATGGATTACATTTTCATGTCTGCTTAGACACCTGAGCATTCTCCAGCTGTTGAGTTGAGTATGCAGTGTTGTTCAACACAAGGCATTCCAGCTTAGGGATTCCTTCTCCTTCATTGAGAGATCACTTGGAGGAGTTCTGTTCTTCATTATCCAATATCTAGGCTTGAGGCCTAGCACCTCCTACAGCTACAAGGTTATTCTTGCAACAGGAAAAAACTGTGTTTCTGGGTGTGCAGTGTGAGATTCATAACACCAGCTCTTGAGCTTATCTTCCAGAGGAGGGAGCTCCCCTTTCTTTGAAATATCTATACAGGAGGTCCCAGAGCTTATTTGAAATCTTGGCAAGTGGCCAACTCAGTTCCCATCCACTACAACATATTTTACTGGGGAAACTGCATCATTTTTTCCAGATCAGTAGTTGCAGGGTTGGGTCCCTTACTTGTGAGCTCATTCCTTGGAGAAAGGGCCAACCCTTCTCCAAAAAATCACTGTATTCCATTCTTCTTTTGTCACTTGTATATTTAAGTCATATTTATTCATTTATATAGTAAAACTATGTTTTTTAGATCCATATCTGCAGATCTGCACTTGTATACATTATACTCTCATGTAACCCTTGTCGGGTGATCTTATTTTGTATAAAAAGAAAGGAATCTCCATTTTCTCCGCCATTGGATGATTGCACACTATTGATCTCTTATTTCTCATTATTTACTACATAAACCCCCATTAAAATAATGCATTCCTTGCTTCAGTACTTTCTGCATGAGCTAGGCTATGGGGTTTGGGCTTATTTGAGCTACATTGACTTGGGGAGATCTATTTAAGTTGGATAGAGTGATTTTTTTCACCTCTAATTATGCATGTGAGTTTCATATCATGTCTTCTAAGGGATCCAAGTCAAATTTCTCACTTTTATAGTGTTATTTTCTGAAGACAGCTGTTTTATGCCCTATACTGCTACATTTCCCCACTTGGGAAGGAGAATATAGGCCATCTTGTTGCTGAGGTTCTTTCATCTACTGGTATGATGTTATTTTACATCTAATGAGCTGTTATACATTGCCACACTCATGATTTGCTGAAGCTCCACATTGGCAATAACTCAAAATATTCCCAATAGTGTAGTTGTTCCCATTTTGGGATATTACAGTGGTATCAGAGCTACCATCTTGGCTCACCTTGTGGATTTCAGATCCAACCATAGGATAAGAAGAAGAGGAGGAAAAAATGATGGAGAGGATGAGTTTACTCTCATCCATTTTCAGATCTAAGAAGAAAGAAGAAGATAAATGCATTGAAACTCCAAGAGGGTTTCAAGGAGGAGAGAGCTGCAATGAGACATCTAGAAGGTTTCAGGATGCAGAAGAAGATGCATGCACTTCTTGTTCTCATAGAGGAAGTGGAGAGCAAAGAGACCACTTAGAGCATGAAATCTTGAGTGGGTATTTGGCAAAATACAAGTGCCAACCTAGGGCGTTCAAAGAGACCCTAGATTTTTCCTCAGTTTATTCAAGGAAAAATCTAGAGAAGACCCTGCATCCAAGGGGAAATTAAAGGAAATAGATTCCTATTGTCTAAATTTTATGGGTCAACTACAACAAGAGCTTGGGCAAGGCAGCTTGAGGTGTTCTTCCTACTTCATCCAGTGGTAGAGAGGGAGGCAACATAAGTTACAGCACTGCACCTGGGGGGTGAAGCCAATGCTTGGTGGTGCAGTCACTTAAGCCACACAAGAGTGACTCCTTTTTCTGAGTTCACTCAAGAGATGATCAGAACCTTTGATGGAGAAAGATCAGAGGAGAGGGGTTCCACACCACCATGAGAGGAGACATGTACCAGTGCTGTTGCAGCCTTGGGAGAGCAGCCTTCCACATTAGCAGTTAGGGCAGCCATCATATTGGAGGGATGATTCTTTGCAACTCTACAAGAGGTTCCCACATCTCACCAAGGTATGGGGAGATTTCCACTTTTAGTTATTGCAGCAAATATTTCTAAAAATTGTGGAAATATGCCTTCATATGGCCTAGGATCAAACATTATTGCTGAGGTAGAGCAGCAGGATTGCACTATGCTATGAAAGCTTGAATGGTTCAAGAAGTAGATGAACCATCATTCTCATGGACCCCTATTGATTTTCACATAGCCCTTGAGGTTGGAGTGTGATCTTTTGGAGGGAGTCATGAACTTGGAGGATGGAGTGAACTTTTCTCCAAACAAATTCATGCAGAATCAAACGTTCATCCAGGAGTTGAGGCATGAGATAGCCAAAATACCCTGGAGGAGGGTTACAGCACTATCAAGAGGTAGTAGTGAGGAGGCTTTTCCTTTAGCCCGCTTGGATCCTTATGGGTTCAAGATGATCATCGGTGTGAGATATTTTCTAGGAGATCTCCAAGGAGCTGCATTTTAGCATCCCATGGAATGCAAGGAGAAAAATCTGATATGGGAGGATGGTAATCTTCTTTGGAGGAGTACCAAGATGGAGAATGGTAGGAGGCTTCCATCGGTGGATAAATGGAGGTGGATAGAGAGCAAGAAGATGGAGAGCTACTTGCAAATCTATGATATTGGGTAGCAAGAGGCAAAACTGCGTTGGCTTCTCTTGAGATAGTTTGGCCATCATGAAACATATCCTTTTTCCAAGGGTATGTGGAAGGAGAGTACTTGGCAGGGTACTTGCATCATGCAGTAGGAATAAGTGTGGATGCATTATGATGATGTAATCATTATGTTTTCACCACACGAGTTGTATGATGGAGGTATGATGGGGAAAAAAAGACAATTGTTTCTTTGGAGGATTGAGAGAGAGAAAGGGCAGAGTTTCTCTCACATTTTTCATGATGTTGCAATGGGAGGAGATGGCAACATTATGAGAGGAGTATTTGACATTGAGCATGTTAGAGGATGGATTTATGAGTTGGCAGGAGCCTATTTACATAGGCCAACAGTGCTGTCACTTTGGAGCATGAGCTTGTTGATGGAGTGTTCCCAAGATCACTTCATATTTGATGCACTTGGTGGGCATAGAGGAGGTGAGATTGGTAGAGTGGTGGATGGACTCATTGGTTATTGTGGTATGTTCTCCTTGACTTGGATTTCCAAGGATGAGAAGGAGGATTTTCATGTAGCATGTGGTTCATTCCTCTTCATATGGATATGTCATACCACTATGGAGGATCTATCTGTAGATTTAGTCACCATCCTGCTTTCATTACATGGTAAGAATTCTATTTTGACATTATTTATTGTTCAACACAATATTTGTATACTCTTACCATTTCCTTGCAGTGCATTGCTCTACAAAGGGGCAAGTTTCTCTTTAGGTTCCATGGACCATTTTTGGCTAGCTATTATGATGGATACAACCATCTACTATATAGTTTGGAGCAAGTGTTTGGTTACTCCTTGTATGCTCAGTTGATACATTCAGCCATCCACTATTTTCTAGTAGATGTGGTGACTTACACAACTAGCCATCTGTCGAGAAACAACTTGCCATGCTATTGTCTGAAGCTGCAGTGGGGAAGACTGTGCTATGACCACTTGGGAGACTTTTGGTACCCTCCGGCACCATGTAAAACCTTCAGTCTTTCTATCATTATGATGCTAATCATGATCCTATTTGTTGATATTATTCTTGCCTATATGAGGAGCATGATTGGAGGAGGAACACATGGAGTGGATGTTTTCTTTGGGGAGGAGGATCCCCACACTTTCTGCATTACATGTTCTAAGGGGAGCATGGGAAGAGACATGGCTGCCACAGTAAAGTATTTATTTCTTTATGAGGAGGGAAATGAGATGGATGGGATGCCCTATGATGGTGATTTCTTATCCATCATGTATGAGATGGTTTGGGCCAGCTTGATGCACAATGCTACGAAAGGGACCTTTGGAGGTCTAGTTTTCTTCTTGCCATTTGAGGACAGCATTATTGCAGCCTAGGATCAACAAATTCTCTACACTTATCTTAAGTGGAGAGGAAGACAGCATCGGGTAGGCTATCTTGTCTACCATGTTCATATTTTCAGCCCACCTATTCTGCATGAGCCAAAGGTGGAGGAGATTCTTCATGAGTTGCCATGTTGGAGGTGACTCATTTCATATGGATGATAGCTTGGGGGTGGAGGTTTCACTTGGGAATGAGGATTTTCTATGCATTAAATGCTCCATGCCTTGAGAGGACCTCTAGACAACACATAGTTGTCTCCTTGAGTATGTTACCTCTGAATGATGATAGCCATTTGGGGTGTCCACCAAATGCTAATTTTTTTGCTTTGGAGAGGCACTATGAGGATTCATTGTTGAGACAACATCTCTTACTTGGAGGAGATCATCATACATAGATGCTACAGGGAGAGAAGGAGACATAACTCAGTCTATCCTTGCACTTGCTTGAGGACAAGCAATCTTTGAGAGGGGAGGACTGTAATATTCCTAAAATTAGCATGCAGCTAATTGGAATATTAGATTTTGATTTTTTCACCTAGTAGATGAATAAATGGCAAAAAGGACCCATATTTAACTTACATTGACATAAATCCCTCTTGGTGTGAAAATGGGATAACTTGGTGGCTAGATTTTGTGTTGGGTATGTGGTATATTATTTCCACGACTAAGCACACGCGGGGGGGTAAGAGGGGGGGCGATAGCCCCCCCTTTGCGCTGGGTGCAACGGGGGGGTCACAGGGAGGGCGGTAGCCCCCTCTGTCAGGGTTTGAGGCAGCACCTCAGCGAAAATTTTTGGTCCTTAATTTCCGGTGGGTAGTCCACGTCCATGGTTTTGTGCATGGTTTTGCACATGGTTTTGGGGTACGATGGTTTTCGGCCCTTGGTATTTTTGTAGATCCGGTCAAGGGAACTACGGTTATGTTCTAATCTAGGGTTGATGGATTGGGGTTTATGTATGCTTCGGCATGTATATATACGTGTTGTAACACTAAAAGGAATATAATGAAAAATCAAGCTGGTCGTCCCGATTTGGGGTCCATGGGAAAATTTTTGTGTTTATCTGTTTTATGTTTTATGCTCTCGCTATTATTTATTTTCTGTTATAAGATTCATGTGTAGATAATTTTTGTTCAGGTTTAAAACCTACATTTGGTATCAGAGTTGTTTCAGCTTCAAGGAGACGCCTTTGCTGCTGAGGATTTTTTGCTCGGGCCTGAGGTAGACCCTGTTCAGTGGGAGATCTATGGGATCGATTCTTGCGGTGAAAGAAGATGGCGAGCAGCGGAAAGATAGAGATCGAGAAATTTAATGGTCAGAGTTTTGAGTTGTGGAAACTCAAGATGGAGTATCTGTTGGTGGATAAAGATCATTGGATCACGGTAGATCGAAGTACTAAACCAACGGCAATGTCAAATGAAAACTGGAAGAAGCTGGATCGGAAGGCAAAGAGCACAATACGGTTGTGTCTCTCAGATTCAGTATTGTTGAATGTATCTGGGGATGCTACGGTGAATAATTTGTGGGAAAAACTTGGGACTTTGTACCAATCTAAGTCTCTGGTGAATAAGTTGCTCCTGCGAAAAAAGCTGTATAACCCGAGAATGAAGGATGGAGACTCGGTGACAGAGCATCTGAACGCCTTCAATACTATGGTAAGTCAGCTGTCATCTGTTGATATTAAAATCTCAGATGAAGATAAGTGCATCAGTTTTTTGTGTTCTCTACCAGATTCGTGGGACAGTCTGGTTATTGCAATAGCTAGCAATACAACTACCTTGAATTTTGATGACATTGTCTCAGCCTTGCTGCCAGAGGAAATGAGACAGAGAATGTTAGGTCCCTATATTACTAGTATAGTCCCTTATTGTTGTTAGTGTAACCCCCTTATTGTTATTATTGTACCCTTGTAACCCCCATTTTGTTATTATTGTGCCCTTAAATTATTATTGTTAGGTCGTCTAGGATTACATTGTGGCCCACTAGGATTACATTATGGCCCCATGGACTCCTATATATAGAAAGGAGGTTTTGTAAATTGTATCATCCAAGAATTGTTCATTTATGTAATGCATTGGAGGTTGCCCCCTCGAATTGTCTTATTTCTAAGGCGTTCATATCTCTTTTCTTCTATTTCTGGAGCTGGTTACACAACATTTGGTATCAGAGGTTGGGATTCTAGGGTTTCGCTGCTCCAAACAGGTCATCATGGCATTTTCGCTATAAATTTTTTTCTACGAAGTTTCAGAAGCTAAAATTTTTAGGGTGCGAAGCTGAAATCCTGAGGAAGATTGTCTAAAACTTTTAGAGCTTAGTTCGCAATATTTTCGGAGATATCATCTGTGGAAGTTAGGTCTTTTTTCAAGCTCCTAAACAGGTCATCGTGGAATTTTCGCTATAAATTGTTTTCTACGAAGGTTCAGAATCTAAAATTCATATGGTGCGAAGCTGAAATCCTGGGGAAATTCGTCAAAATATTTCAGAGCTTGGTTCACAATATTTGTGGAGATATGATCTGTGGAAGGTAGTTCTTTTTCAGGCTCCTGAATTGCATCTCAAAGAGGTGATCGGGGGAAAAGTTCAATAACTCTCTCTCTGGGCAGTGGATTTGAGTGCCGTAAAAAGTGGTCGCAATAACACGGACTGTAGTTTCTTGGCTATCAATTTCAGAGACAAAGGATGAAACAGTGACACGTGGAAAGTCCTACAAGTGTGCTCTACTGAACCAGTCCAGAATTAGGTCATTGTGGGAGATTGGACACAACTTTGTCTTGGGGAATCCAAATTAGATTAGACCTGTGGCATTTTAAAGAAGCTTCATAGGGCTACTATAGAGCTAAATATCATATATTTAATATTTTCAATTACAGAGATAATTCAATTTCAATATCGAGCTCCTCAAAGCAAGTAAAAGGTATCAATATTGGATTCTAAAATGGCGCCTAAAAAGAATTCAACACCCATTAAGCCTTCAGAAGGCTCTACCATGACTCATGAAGATGAATAATTGTGACATGATCTATCAAAATTACAAGAGCAAGTGCAACAACAAATTTCTCTCTCGCAAAGGACAACAAAAAATGAAATGGAAGTTTTGAAGAAAGGCATGGAAACTAAGATGGATGGTTTGAAGAAAGGCGTGGAAGCTAAGATGAATGGTTTGGAAGCTAAGATGGATGGCATGGAAGTGGGCATGGAAGCTAATATTGATGACATGGAAGCTAAGATTGATGAGAAAATGGTAAACATGAAGAATTTTCTAAAAGCAGACATGGAAGGTTTGACAAAGTTTATACAAGAAAGGTTTCCTAATGGTGAAAAGATAGTAGAAGAACCTCATGATGAGAACAAAATAAATTTTAATTGTGATTTCATAAACTCTAATGTTGGCGGGAAGAACCACCATATTCCAAAGATGGATATGAGGAAGTTTGATGGAAAGGATCCTGTAACATGGATACTACGGATGGAGCAATATTTTGATCTCCATAACGTACAAAACACACAAAAGGTACGCATTGCAACTTTACATTTAGAACAAAATACATTTGTATGGTATCAATGACTTTGCTCCCGTAAAAAAATTGTCACTTGGTCAATTTTTACGGAGGAAATGATAGCACATTATGAGGATACAAAGAGCAACACCTTCTTTAGCCAATTGATAAATCTCAAACAAAAGGGTTTAGTGGGGCTGCACATTGAGGACTTCCAAAAATTGAATATAAGGGTAACTAATATTCCAGAGGAACACAGGATTGATCTCTTCTTAGGTACTCTAAAGGATAACATCCAACATGAAGTTCGTGTTTTGGAACCTGATTCATTGGAGAAGGTATTCAAGTTGGCAAGAAAAGTTGAATGTAAAATTATGGCGACAAGGAAGCCTACCACTCAATTCTATAAAGAAGGAAGTGTTTCTACGCCTAGATTTCCACAACCTACAAGGTTGACACCACAAAAATTGGAAGAAAAAAGAGCAAAAGGGCTTTGCTATAGTTGTGATAGCAAATACACTAAAGGTCATAAGTGTGCTGAAAATAAATTAGTTTACATAGATTGTGAAGAAGAAGAAGAAAATGAAAAAGAAGAGGATATACACCAGGAACCAGCCATAGAAGAGGAAGAAATGAATCCGACCATATCATGTAATGCACTGGCCGGAATTACCACTCCTCAAACTCTCAAGATAGTAGGACGGATCAAGAAGAAAAGGGTAATAGTGTTGATTGATTCAGGTAGCACCCACAATTTTATTCATTGTAAGGTAGCCAAGGAATTAAATTGTTTCCTATACCCAGCACCAGAATGTCAAGTGATGGTTGCAAATGGAGGAACTATAAATTGCTGTGGAAAATGCCATAATATCAAGCTAACCATGGGGGAATATGTATTGACTAGTCCAATGCTTTCCATTCCTATGGGAGGTGCTGATGTTGTACTAGGAGTACAATGGTTACAATCTTTAGGGACGGTAGCTTTTAATTTTCAAGAACTTTTCTTGAAATTTTTTTCAGAAGGAAAGGAAGTCGAATTACGGGGTATTGAAGGGAAGCCAGGAAGGATAATAAGCTCTAATGTCATGACGAAGCTTCTAAAGAAAGAACAACGAGGCGTAATTGCACAATTATGCTCTCTAGAAGTTCCGACATCAAAATCATCTATTTCTGCAGATCTCCAACAAGTCTTGGATAATCATTCCAAGGTATTTGAAACTCCCAAAGGACTCCCACCTATTCGTGATCATGATCATGCTATTCATTTGATTCCAGGAAGTGTTCCTCCAAACATCAGGCCTTATAGATATCCTTACTTCCAAGAGAGAGAAATTGAATGGATGATTGCAGAAATGTTAGAGGAGAGTATAATTCAACCTAGTCAAAGTTCTTTCTCTGCTCCTGTAGTATTGGTACACAAGAAGGATGGATCATGGCGAATGTGTCGGGATTATAGGGAGCTCAATAAGCTCACCATTAAAGACAAATTTCCCATTCCTGTGATTGATGAATTATTGGATGAATTACATGGAGCAATTTATTTCACCAAGTTGGATCTTCGTTGAGGATATCATCAAATTAGAATGAAGACTGAAGATATTCCAAAAACAGCATTTCGAACTCATGAGGGTCATTATGAATTTTTGGTCATGCCTTTTGGCCTTACCAGTGCACCTTCTACATTTCAAGGGTTGATGAATTCCATTTTCAAACCCTTCCTTAGAAAATTTGTGCTAGTATTTTTTGATGATATACTAATCTACAGCAGGTCTTGGAAGGATCATGTTGAACATGTTGATAGGGTGCTCAAACTATTGCAGGAGAAACAATTATATGTAAAAACATCCAAATGTTTCTTTGGAGTACAAGAGGTGGAATATATGGGTCATATTATATCTCACGAGGGTGTTAAAGTAGACCGTAACAAAATTAAAGCCATTAAGGAATGGAAATTCCCCAAGACAATAAAGCAATTGCGAGGATTTCTCGGGTTAACAGGCTATTATCGCAAGTTTTTTAAGAATTATGGGAGAATAGCAGCACCTCTAACAACATTATTGAAGAAAGATGCATTTTCATGGACTCCTGAAGCAACTAAGGCCTTTGAACATCTTAAGGAGGCAATGTGCCTAGCACCAGTCTTAGCTACGCCAGACTTCACAAAAACCTTTATTGTGGAATGTGATGCCTCAGGAAATGGAATTGGTGCAGTTTTAATGCAGGAAGGAAGACCCATTGCTTTTGAAAGTCGTCCAATCAAAGGAAAGTATTTACAGAAACCTATTTATGAGAATGAAATGTTAGCAATACTGCATGCACTAAAGAAATGGCGAACTTACCTAATGGGAAGACACTTCAAGGTAAAAACTGATCATGATAGTCTTAAACACTTTTTGGAGCAAAGACTATCTTCGAAGAGCAGCAAAAATGGGTCACAAAGATGTTGGGTTATGACTTTGAAATAATCTACAAAAAAGGAAAGCTTAATGTTGTTGCAGATGCACTCTCAAGAAAGAATGAAGAGGTGGAAGCATTGCTTTGTGCCATTTCTATTATCCAGCCAGATTGGATAACCGAAGCAAGAGATGAATGGAAGAAGGACAAAGATGTATGGACACTCATTCAAAAGTTGCAGCAAGATCCTAGTACATATGATACATTTAGTTGGAAAAATGATTCCTTATGGTATAAATATCGCTTATATATTTGTAAAAATTCCCAACTAAAACAAAAGATTCTCCTGGAATTGCACACTTCTCCTTTAGGAGGACACTCAGGATTTTTAAAAACTTACCACAGGGTGAAGAAAGATTTTTTTTGGGATGGCCTTAAATCTGATATTCAAAAGTTTGTGGCGGAATGTTCGGTTTGCCAGCAGAATAAAGTGGAGACAATTAAGACCCCGGGACTTCTACAACCTTTATCCATTCCAAGTCAACGTTGGGAGGAGATTTCAATGGATTTTATCACAGGTTTACCGAAGTCCGAAGGCAATAATGTCATCATGGTGGTAGTTGATAGACTTACCAAGTATGCACACTTTTGTGCATTATCTCATCCATTTAAAGCAAGTATAGTTGCTACTACATTTGTGGACAAAATTCAAAAGCTACATGGAAGCCCAAGGGTTATTGTGAGCGATAGAGATCCCATTTTTACGAGAAATTTTTGGACGGAGTTATTTTCTTGTTTGGGTACTCAATTAGCTCATAGCTCATCTTATCATCCTCAATCTGATGGTCAAACTGAGATAGTAAATAAATGTTTGGAAGGATATCTTCGTTGTTTTGTATCTGATAAACAAACACAATGGGTCAAGTGGTTACCTCTCTTTGAATGGTGGTATAACACTTCCTTCCATACTGCAGCAAAAATGACCCCATTTATGGCACTTTATGGATATCATCCACCATCCATCACATCATCTTTAAGGGAAAATTCGAAGGTTCAAGCGGTGGAAGATCACATCGAGCATCAGCAAGAAGTTCTCCAACTCTTAAAGGATAACCTGAATTTGGCACAAAATCGAATGAAACAACAGGCAGATCAACATCGCAGCGAGAGAAGTTTTTATGTAGGAGATTGGGTATTTTTACGGCTACAACCATACAAACAAATGTCCCTCAAGCAAGCTAAGAAGGATAATAAATTATCGCCAAAGTACTATGGTCCTTACAAGGTGTTGCAAAAGATTGGTACTATGGCATACAAATTGGAGCTTCCTGCTTCTTCGCGAGTACATCCAGTTTTTCATGTTTCGTGCTTAAAGAAGGTTATAGGTGAAAATCTTCCAGTTCAAACAATATTGCCAGAACTTGATGAGGAAGGAAAAATCATATTGGAACCGGAAGCGGTCACGGAAACAAGAACTCAACAACTACGGAATCGATCAATTTCAGAGTATCTCATCGAGTGGAAGAACTTACCCACTGAAGATTCTACATGGGAGGATGAGAATTTTATACAGAAGCACCCAGAGCTACTCAAGCGTTGAGGACAACAATTTTTTGAAGGAGAGGGGCATGTTAGGTCCCTATATTACTAGTATAGTCCCTTATTGTTGTTAGTGTAACCCTCTTATTGTTATTATTGTACCCTTGTAACCCCCATTTTGTTATTATTGTGCCCTTAAATTATTACTGTTAGGTCGGCTGGGATTACATTATGGCCCACTAGGATTAAATTATGGCCCCATGGACTCCTATATATAGAAAGGAGGTTTTGTAAATTGTATCATCCAAGAATTGTTCATTTATGTAATGTATTGGAGGTTGCCCCCTCGAAGTGGCTTATTTCTAAGGCGTTCATATCTCTTTTCTTCTTTTTTTGGAGCTTGTTACACAACAGAGAAATATGGAGGGTCAGAATGGAGATGCCTTATCCGTACGAGGAAGGTCCCAGAATAGAAACAAGAATAAGGTTTCGAGTGGGAGATCTAAATCTCCTGGAAATTTTGTAAAGGTGTGCTGGAAATGCGGAAAGGAAGGGCACTACAAAAAGGACTGCAGATCTAAAGCTCCTAAGAAAGGAAAGGGATCTGATGATGCTCCTTCTGCAGAGCCAAAAACCACCTCGAATGAAGGTGGGGATGTGTATTTGGCTTCTTCTTCAAATACACATGTAGATCATGAGTCATGGTTGATTGAATCAAGTGCATCCTTTCACTTCACTCCCCATAGGGAGTGGTTCTATGAGTATGAGAAATATGATGGTGATGTCTTCCTAGGGGATGATAGGAAGGCCATAATCGTCAGACGTGGAAAGGTCAAGCTAAAGCTGCAAGGTGGAAGGATTATAACACTTCCTGGTGTTCTGCATATTCTTGCATTGGCTAGAAATCTGATTTCTTTAAGCAAGATGGATGATGCAGGTGTAAAAATAGTGTTCGAGAAAGATGCCTGCAAGATGGTTCGGGGAGCACTGGTATTAATGCGGGGAGTTCGGACTGGAACTCTGTACAAGCTACAAGGTAGCACTGTTATTGATGGATGTAATAGTTGTATGGTTCCTGAAAGTGGAGCAGAAAGCCTAGTTGTCTCTGGAGAAAAGACCATGCTATGGCATCAAAGGCTTGGACATATTGGAGAGAAGGGCCTTAGAATACTGCATAGAAATGGTATGGTAGAAAGTATGTCTAATTTCTCTCTGGATTTTGATTTCTATGAACATTGTGCATATGGGAAGCAGAATCGGGTGAGTTTTCCTTCTGGTGCTAAGAGGGAAAACAAGATATTAGAACTTGTGCACAGTGATGTGTTTGGACCTATGTCAATTCCTTCACTGGGAAAGTCTGTGTACTATCTTTCATTCATAGATGACTTCTCAAGGAATACATGGATATATTTCTTGAGGAAGAAATTTGAAGTATTTGAAAATTTTAAATAATTTAAGGCTCTGGTGGAAAACCAGATAGAGAAGAAGATAAAGGTGCTGAGGACAGATAATGGTGGGGAGTTCTGCAAGAAGGAATTTGAAGAGTTCTGTAAGAAGTGTGGTATAGCATGACAAAAGACTACTCCATACACACCTCAGCAAAATGGATTTGCAGAAATAATGAACAGAACACTGATGGAAAAGGAAAGAAGCATGCTTAGTGGTACCGAGTTAGGACAAGAATTTTGGGTAGAGGCAGTGGAGACTGCATGCTATCTGGTTAATAGATCACCTTCATCAGTGTTGGAGGATAAGACTCCACATGAGGTATGGACTGGTAATAAACTTTCTATTTCACATCTAAGGGTATTTGGATGTGATGCATATGTACATGTTCCAAAGGAGAAAAGGACCAAGTTGGATAATAAATCTGAAAGGTGCATCTTTATTGGGTATAAGGATGGTTTAAATGGTTACAAGCTTTGGAACACAGAAACATGGAAGGTTGTGTACAAACGAGATGTGGTGTTTAGAGAGGTGAAAGATGTTGTTAGACATGAAGTCCTACCAAATGAACCTAAGAAGATAGAGTTTGAGCTAAAGGAGGATGAATCAGACTCTACAGCAGAAGAAGATTCAGAAGAGGAAGAGCCACAAACTCCAGCTATAAGAAGATCAGTTTGGGAAAGAAGGCCACCAGAAAGGTATAGTCCATCTTCTTTCTATTCAGGTTTTTCCTTAACTATAAATGATGATGATCCCAAAACTATCAGGGAGGCAGTAGATTCAGAGTATGGAAAACTCTGGAAGGAGGCCATGGTTGATGAAATGGCATCCTTGCACAAAAATGAGGCATGGGATTTGGTGGAGTTGCCGTCTGGAAGGAGGCCCATCGGGAGAAAATGGGTGTTTAAAAAGAAGATGAATATAGAAGGCAAGGTGGAGAAATACAAAACTCGGTTGGTAGAAAAAGGTTATTCACAGGTGCTGGGAATTGATTTTGGTGATATTTTTTCTCCTGTTGCCAAAGTTGCTTCTATTATATTACTTTTATCTATTGCTGCTGCATTTGATTTTGAGATAGAACAGATGGATGTGAAGACATCATTTCTTCACGGGAATCTAGAAGAGAAGATATACATGAAGCAACCTGAAGGCTTTATGGTGAAGGGTAAGAAAGAACTGGTATGCAGGTTGAAGAAGTCTCTGTATGGGTTAAAACAGTCACCAAGGACGTGGTATCAGAAATTTGATACCTATATACGGGGACTTGGCTTCACCAGAAGCAAGGAGGAGCACTATGTTTATTTTAAATTAATTGGTGACCGTGTTATTTATTTGGTCTTGTATGTGGATGATATGTTGTTCATTGGAAATGACAAAGAAATTATCCAAGATTTGAAGATCCAACTGTTCTCCATGTTCGACATGAAGGATCTTGGTGCTGCAAACTATATTTTGGACATGGAAATTAAGAGAGATCGGGCAAAGAGGAAGCTTTGGTTAAACCAAAGGAATTATGTCAAGACTATATTGCAGAGGTTCAATATGCAGGATAGTAAACCAGTGAATGTTCCTATTCCTGTAGGTGTAAAGTTGTTTGCTAAACAATGTCCCAAGACACAAGAAGAAGAGGAGAATATGTCTCGTGTTCCATATGCAAGTGCAGTGGGTAGCCTGATGTATGAAATGGTCTGTACTAGACCAGACATTGCACATGCAGTGGGAGTATTGAGCAGGTTTATGTCAAACCCAGGGAAGGAGCATTGGACGGCAGTGAAGCGAGTTTTCAGGTATTTACGTGGCACTAGTGATTATGGCTTGTGCTACCAAGGAAGACCAGGATTGGAAAGAATGTTGGACAGTCATGGTTTTTTTGATGCAGACTGGGCTGGAGATCTAGACCAAAGAAGATCTACAAGTGGGTATGTGTTTAGCCTATTTGGAGACGCAGTCAGTTGGATGAGTAAAAGACAGTATGTAGTGGATCTTTCAACTATATAGGCAGAATATATAGCAGCCACTCATGCAAGCAAGGAATCAATTTGGTTGCAGAGATTGTGTTCAAGTATGGGGTTGGTACAGCAAGCTATAAGGATAGACTGTGATATCCAAAGTGCTATTTTCTTGGCTAAGAACCCTTCTTATCATTCAAAGACAAAGCACATTGATGTGCAATATCACTTTGTTAGAGATATGGTTGAGGCTAAAAGGGTGTTGCTGGTAAAGGTGGACACTTTGAAGAATGTTGCAGATGCATTGACGAAGTGTGTGAGCACTCAGAAGTTCTCTTGGTGTAGAGAAACATTGGGTGTTGAAGAATTGGGCCAATGACTAAGCTCTCCTGTGGCCACCTGTGGAAAGAAAACAACAAGTGGGAGAATGTTGGGTATGTGTTATTCTCCAGGGGTCTGAGGCAGCGCCCCAGTGAAAATTTTTTGTCCTTAATTTCTAGTGGATAGTTCACGTCCATGGTTTTGTGCATGGTTTTTCACATGGTTTTAGGGTACGATGGTTTTCGGCCCCTGGTATTTTTGTAGATTCGGTCAAGGGAACTATGGTTATGTTCTAATCCAGGGTTAATGGATTAGTTTTTATGTATGCTTCAGCATGTATATATACATGGTGTAACGCTAAAAGGAATATAATTAAAAATCAAGCTGGTCGTCCCGATTTGGGATCCAGGGGAAAATCTTTGTGTTTATCTGTTTTATGTTTTATGCTCTCACTATTGTTTATTTTCTGTTATAAGATTCGTGTGTAGATAATTTCTGTTCAGGGTTAAAACCTACATTTTGCACCTCCCATGTGTGAACAGGAAGAGGATCATGATGATTCAGTCAAATTTGACCAAGTCAACAACGCTGCCTAAGAAGGAGTGGCTTGCTTGAGAGGACAACACAGTTTTGGAGGGAATGTATTCACATGGTGTTGGAAACCCTAATAGGTGGGACCCAAGGTGAGGAGGCTCACAAACATTATAAGGAGGAAGATGGTAGAATTTTGCGGGAGCTTATGGATTACATTTTCATGTCTGCTTAGACACTTGAGAATTATCCAGTTGTTGAGCTGAGTATGCAGTGTTGTTCAGCACAAGGCATTCCTGCTTAGGGATTCCTTCTCCTTCATTGAGAGATCACTTGGAGGATTTTTGTTCTTCATTCTCCCATATCTGTGCTTGAGGCCTAGTGCCTCCTACAGCTACAAAATTATTCTTGCAACAGGAAAACACTGTGTTGTTGGGTGTGCAGTGGGAGATTCACAACACCAGCTCTTGAGCTTATCTTCTAGAGGAGGGAGCTCCCCTTTGTTTGCAAGATCTGTTCAGGAGGTCCCAAATCTTATTTGACACATTGGCAAGTGGCCAAATCAGTTCCCATCCACTACAATACAGTTTACTGGGGAAACTACATCATTTTTTCCAGAGCAGTAGTTGCAGGGTTTGAACCCTTGCGTGTGAGCTCATTCCTTGGAGAAAGGGCCAACTCTTCTCCCGGAAAGCTTTGTATTCCATTATTCTTCTATCACTTGTATATTTCAGTCATATTTATTCAGTAAGTTCTGTAAATAAACGTATAGCACAGAAGTAGCAAAGAAACTCCCAGGGCTAGGGCCAAAGCCACCAGAAGTCTATTTCCAAGGAAAAATCAGAGATTGTCTATTCCAAAAACACTGAAATATTTATTAAGCTGGAGAGTAATACATTAATACAACTTGACGATTATGTCCAGATACGTCTATACATTATTGCAGATCCAAGGAAAGATGTATTGCTACGAGATTGTGTTTGAGAAATGAAAATTTTCACATGATGATGACCGAAGGAGTAATCCTCGGACATTACATCTCTGGAGCTATAATACAGGTAGATCTGGCAAAGATAGAGGTAATTCTTTTATTAGCCACACCTTTTACACAGATAAAGTACGTAGTTTCCTTGGATATGGAGGCTACTATTGCAGGTTTATAAAGAATTTCTCAAAAATTGTTGTGCCCTTGTATGAATTAACCGAAAATGTTGAATTCCATTGTCTGATAAATGTGAAACTGTTTTTACATATTTAAAAAAACTGGTCTCAACAACACCAATATTACGCAGTCCTAACTAGAAGCTTCCCTTTCACATTTCCTCTGATGCATCTGACACAACGATAGGGGTTTTTCTCGTTCAAGAAGAAGATAAAAAGCCATATGCTATTTATTATATCAGAAAGAATCTCATTCCTGCCAAACTAAACTATAGAGTGACTGAAAAAGAGTTCTTGGATGTCATTTATGCTATCAATAAATTTAGAAATTATATAACTCGCTATCAAGTACTCTTGTATACTGATCACTCTACCATTAGATATCTAGCCAATAAACCTATTACAAATGGGAGAGTAACTCATTGTTTGTTTCTTTTACAGGAGTTTGACATAACTATCAAAGGCCGTCCAGGGAAGGAAAGCGTGGTTGCAGATTTCCTATCTAGAGTTCCCAAGTCAGATGACACACTAGTGGTGGACGATCAGTTTCTCTAAGAACATATGTTCGTTGTAGCAGTAAAAACACCATGGTACACAGATGTAGCAAACTACCTGGCAGTAGGAAAGCTGCCTAGACACTTGACATAAAAGGAACAGAAGTTGATTGTTCAGCATAGTGATAGATTCTCCTGGATTGGTGGATACCTTTTCTATACAGGAGTTGATATGCATATACGAAAATGCATCCGAAAAGATGAGATTTATGACATTCTACAGGCCTGTCATGATGAACCATGTGGTGGACATTTTGTAGATCGCAGAATGGGGAACAAAGTATTGCAAATGGATTATTATTGGCCTACAATTTTTAAAGATGCCAAGAAATATGTCCAAGCCTACGATAGTTTCCAAATAATTGTTTTCCCGAGCCAAGCTGATGAAATGCCATTACAACCACAATTCATAGTGGAAAATTTATAACGGTGGGCACTGGACTTCATTGAACCATTCAACCCACCATCAAACCAGAAGATTTACATACTGGTTGCCACGAATTATGTAATGAAGTGGGTAGAAACAATGGCTTTATCAAGAGCCACGGAAGAATCTATGATCAATTTTATTTTTGAGCTATTTGTGAGATATGGCTTACCTCGAGAAGTCATAACTGATTGGGGGGCACAGTTTTTCGGAAATAAAATTACGGCCACTCTGAAGAACCACCATATCATCCATAGAGTCACATCTCCCTACCACGGATAGGAAAATGGGCAGGTTGAAAGTACCAAAAATTTTTGAGGAAATTCTCACTAAAACAATCTCAACACATCATCGGGATTGGGCTACTAGACTACCAGAGGCCTTGTGAGCTTACTACACAACATTGCAAAGCACCACTGGATTTTCTCTGTACCATCTGGTATTTGAAAGAGAACCAATTTTTCCTATCGAATTTGAAATAAAGACTCTAAGGACAACCCAGGAGATGGGGCTGGATTTGATGGAGGCCCATATTATAAGACTCTAGAAAATAAATGAATTAGATGAAATATGGCTATTGGCTCTACAAAACACCCCAATTATCCAACAACAACAAGCTAAGTGACATGAAAACCTCATAAAAAAAAAAGACATTCCAGAAAGGAGATTGGGCACATCTCTACAACTCCAGATTCCAAGACTTCCCAAGAAAGTTACAAACATGGTGGCTCGATCCATACGAAATTCAAGAAGTACATAGCAATGGTACCCTCACCTTGACTACCATAGATGGATCTGGTTCTACATTCTGAGTCAATAGACACAGAGTGCGCCTCTATCACAAACCACTTACAAGGGAGTCTTTCTGCCAGTAGGTATGCGACGATCCCACCATCCAAATTTTAACTGTAGGGGGTGCTAGCCCCACCACATTAAGTGCATGAAAAATTGTTACTTCCTCTTGTAAATATTGTATATATTTTCCCAGAAATTTATATTTTTTTTCATTTGTTGTACATTCTTCATACTCACAGCTGTATTTACTTTCTTTTTTGTATTTACTTTTGTTGTTCAAAGCTTTGAACAGGTTTTGTTCAATCTAATTGAATAACTGCTGTTCAATTGAATTGAACAACCATATGTTTGTGTATTTATTTGCGCTCTTCAAACCTTTGAATGGTTTCTATTCAATCCAATTGAACAACTATTGTTCAATCAAATTGAACAACTATGTGTTTATTTTTGTTGTTCAAACCATTCAACAGTTGTTGTTCAATCCAATTGAACAGCTGATGTTCAATTGGATTGAACAACCATATGTTTGCGTGTTTATTTGTGTTGTTCAAACCTTTGAAAAACCGTGTGTTGTTTATTTTTCCATTGTTCAAACCTTTGAATGACTGATGTTCAATCCAATTGAACTGCTGATGTTCAATCGAATGGAACAAATGATTTTTTTTTTATTCTTTCTAAGCATGTTTTTCTTTCTTTCTTTTTGATGATCTTTGTTTGAATATCCACTCCTCATTACACACCCTGGTCGTAAAATTTATTTTTGAACAAGAATTGGCACCTGAAAAGGAGAAAAGTACTGATGTTACTAATATGATGATCCTTTGAAACTTTGATGGGAATCGCCACTCCAGAAGCTGACATGGTTTATATATGAAATGAAGGGCTAGACATCTCCTGCTCAAACATATTGTCGCAAAATTCATAGTCTTATGATGGTATATATTTCTACACTCTCAAGTAGTATCTTCCCTTAACATAAGGATATAGGAATAAGGAGTATTAATTGTATTGGCATTCTCCTTACTTCTCACACCATCTCTAACTCATAAGGATTTAATGAGCCTCCCTTCATGTTTAAAGAACAAGAAAAAATTATGTTTATATACAAATTTTTAAGAGAGAATAGGGGGTCTCATCACGAGCCAGCCTACCATGATAATAAGGATTTAACAAGTGACATGCCCACAATGGCCAACACACCAGGGCAATGACCTTCTCAACAACTCAAATTGCCTGAAGGATATGAGGTCTCATCACGAGCCAGACTGATCACTTTATTACAATTCCAGTGAGTGGCACTATGACTATCTGGCCATCACAATAGCACAGTGGTCTCTTCATACAACAAAGAAAAATTCCTACTTTTCAAAAATAAATATCATGTTTATATGTAAATTTTTAAGAGAGAATAGGGGGTCTCATCACGAGGCAGCCTACCATGATCATAATGGTTTAAGAAGTGACATGCCTACAATGGCCAACACACCAGGGTAGTGACCTTCTTAACAGTTTAGATGGGCAGGCCTGATCACTCTGTTACAACCCCAGTGAGTGGCACCTTGACTATCTAGCCACCACACCAACATGGTGATATCTCTATAAAATGAACAAAATATCTACTTTTACACAGAGGATTCTGGCTCATTTTCAGGGTTAAAATAGCAACATTGTCGAGGCTATGAATGCCTGCTGGAAGAAATGGCTCTGCTTGTGGTATGATAGTATTTTTTTAACAATGGAAAATTACTTTTATAGGCCTTATTTCCTATTTTATCCATTTTTGAGATAAATGCACTACTTGAATAAGTGTTAACACTATCTATCCACATAATTAACTGTGAATTAATTATCCTTTCATGTTTGAGTTAAGGGATGACGACACCAATCATAATCCATCACTGCCATGCTCCTGTCATGCTACACCATTAAATAAGGACATCCTATCATAATAATTTCCATACCGCTTTTCTCCCCTTCTTCGGTCATTTTCACCTGATGTACACTTATGATAATTACTAATTTCAGACCTCTTCCCTCGTATGAATTCATGATTGCAGCAATCTCTCTTGTACTTAAGGACGTAGATGAGCTTCTCTTGAGAGAGGGGGTGTAAATATTCATAATGAATAAGCATGCGAATTCCCTACACAGTTTCCTTTGGATACACTGATGGGACTAAAATATCATTGCATTTACGATACAAGGTTACATACATTTAAGACATAATGTTGCAATTTCTTTTTCTCTCTCATGCAGTGTTTGTTTTAACCAACAGCACCAGAAGAAACATAGACAGAAGGAGAAATTAGTTCAGATAAAACATCAAACATGCGAGGGAATTCTCTCTGAAATGAACCCACAACCTTCCAAATATCAAAAGAAACTCGTACCATTCTCCAACAAGTTGGTTGGTTGCCATATCTACACACAATTCAAGTGTTTGACACAGAAATAGTAGTTGAGTTCCTGCAAAACCTGCGAGAAGGGAACACTACATTCAGAGGAAGAATCATACCGGTCACCGATGAAATCATCATGGAAGTCTCTGGACTATCAATAGAGGGAGAAAGATGGACTGAAAAACATATCCTCCTACGTGAAGGAATATCAGCATACCAAGACCCAAGAGAACCATTGGAACACAAAGGAAAGGGGATTAATCCTACGTCCTTATAGCAACCTTGGCAGGAATTGGCAGCGTTCATCCAAAAATACATCACATGCGACAGATTGCAGGACGTCGTAAAACCCCGCCAACTTAAAATATTAGTTGTTCTCAAACGAAAAATTTCAGTTAATCTGCCTTATTTCTTGAATTCTATATTACACGACAATGTTGTTCAAATTAGAAAATCCAAAAACCCCCAAGAAGTCATTCAACACCATGGCTTAATCAAATTAATCATAATTAACGAGCTAGGTAAACAACAGACATCTTGGGACAACTTAGATAATTCTACCCTACATGCCCCTGAGGAAAACACTGTCAGAACATAAATTGAAATTCCCAGAATAAACATACCCATGAAAGAAAGAGGGAGAAGGGCCTGTGCTTCGACCTCAGAACCAGGGAAACGAAGATGGTCCGAAAGGCTGCAATTATTGAAAGACACTTCTGAATTTTTAGATGAGCCAGGTCCATCCCATACACCACCTTCAAACCCTCAAAATTAGCCCTTACAAGACTATGAAGAAGAAATGGCTCGAGTTCTAGAGAAAATGAGGGCATCCCATGAAATTAGAATCCCATCTTAACAAGCTAAGGAGCAAGGGGACCCGTTGAATCAATCTACCGCCACCAGCAGCTCTGGCCACATTGAAATATTACCCCACAAAGATGAATTACAGGCTTTAAGGGTTTTATCTCCCCTGAGAGTGAATGGGTGAGTAGGGAAGACCGGATAGAAGGGATATACAAATCTAGAAATCAGTTGGGAGATATCGTTCCATTAGAACAAAACACCAGCATGGAGACAATGCCCCTAACACCTGAAGGGAACATTATCTCACCCATTCGGAACATTAATGCAGAAATAAACTCTGGAGCGCAGGAAGGAAATATCATCAATGATAATTTTAGAACTGGCACCACCATTCCTGAAACCAAATCTGTTGCTCCTCCATCCCCTACCAAAACCTTTCTAGAAGAGAAATCAATTGAAAATAAGTTAAGGAAGATGATCAGAACCTACAAGAGGTTGAGAAAGATGCTAAAACATATGAAGAAACAATTGAAACAAGCGAGCAAGGCTTGGAAGCCTAAGAAGGAATTGGCTACCATAGAAACCCAAAGAGAGTTTGTCACCCAATTTCTAGAATCTACTAAGATTTCTGTACAAACTGACCTAATGAACACTGTTGAAGCTTCTATACAAACTACTATAGAACTTACAGAAGAGAAGGAAACTGAAATGGAGGAGACACCTACCTACACTCCCCTAGTAGAAAAGGATGCCAATCATAAATTGCATAGTGAAATAATTCAAGTCTGGCATGAATTGGCCTAGTGCAGAAAGGAAGTAGTGCCCTTACAAGAACATCAGGCACTATTGAAGAAATTCAAAGACCTTTCTGCAGCTAAGGATGGAACATTTTCCCAACTCAGGGAAGAAATGACGAAACTAAAGAAAGAACAGGATCAGGTGGACCAAGCTAAGAAGCAAACCACTATGGTTTGCTCTCTTTACTCTAATGTACTAACTTGCAGAGCACCAGCCACCTTCTATGCTCTATTATTAGTAGAACGATATTTACTATTGAAAATCAAAGCTGTCAGGGTAGGAAAGCCCACGATTTTTAAAACCGTTGAGGAATTGTACATTGTTGCAATAAGCAAGATGAGCAGGTCGAGCATCTTCTCTGTGAATTATATTTACACAATTTCTTTCTAGAGGAGGACAGGGATAGTAATCCCAGCCCCTTCATAGGGGACCTTTAGTTCCAGGCTTTTATATCTTTTTCCAAGAACCATACTTGGTGAGCTAAATCCTATAACACCTTTAATAAGAGAGAGCATGTCCTAGAGCTATGGGTTATGGGGGAATCTACTAAACCCCTGTACTTGTTCACCCATCATAATAAATTCATGTAGAGGAAAGGAGTGATCTCCAAATTGGGGCCTATCCATAAGGATATATCACAACATGGGCAAGATTACTTTCAGGACATTTAGGGTGAAGCATTGGCAGCAGCCCAACATAGGTGGCTATCCTCCATGAACAATGTGAAAAACAAAGAGCCATTTGGTTATAGGAACTTCCAAGAAGCTACTTCCATATTCCTTCTATACAACAACCTAATATTGAACATTGGCCTTACATGGATAGGGTGCAGATATAGGTTCACTCTCATTTGGTACCCCCTTGAGGACTATCATCATGATTATGAGTTGCCAGAGGGGCACACGAAATCCACCTTTGCAAAGATGAGATAGAGACATGGATTCAAACTCTATAAGAGGAGGTATACCCTACATATTCTCTAACCCAGCTACACCTCAACCATTTTTTTGCATGAGGACCTACAAATGGGTAAGCAGGGGAGTATGTTGGGCCGAGAAGAAGGTATGTTTCATCCCATCTTTACCACGATTTGTTATGTACTTTTATGAATTTTCCCCTCATCTTGGAAATAAAGTAAAGGGAAATAATGTAAAGCCAAGGCATACTGAACTAATGATAAAAGGAATGTTTAACAACGTAAAAAATGACTTATAATTTAATTGAGACAATTTTTTCTCGGGGAGAGATGGCTAGGGTTTTGTCTCGTTCTGTTGCCGCCCCCACTGACTCTGCTGTTCGGGCCTCTGAACCTGCTCAACGCCCCGCTGTTGTTCCAAATGGGCAGCTTAATGGGGAGACTCTCGTTACAGTCCTTTGCCTGGCGACGCCTCCGTATGGACTGTACGCCTCATCTCTGGTGGTCAAAGCTCTTTCAATGGGCACGCTATTTGCTGAGCCCAAGGACGACGCAGACCCCTGTATTGCCAAGATCCATGGCGTCTATCCACCGGTGCCTGTGGAGGCCTCCATTTATTTCAAAGGAGTCTCTCAGCCCTGAAGTCTTTCTGCAATCTTCGAACAGGCAGTTTCTGCAGGCTTCATCATAAGCTCTGTCTCCGCCTCTGTTTGCAACTTCTGGCAGATGCATCCCTTGGATCGGCACCTGTGGACTGCAGTGGAGTTTTTGGCTGACGAATACCTTCCCGCTTCCCCCTCCATACCTCGGCTGGGCCAGGAGTTACTGGGTCTCCTGCGAACCTTCCCCCTTTTTTCTCAGAGCTGTATTAAAAAGATGGGTCCTAATGACAGCGCTGCCTTAATGCAGATCCAGCATTTGTCCACAGGATCTTTCCACCCTCAAAGACTTTCTTTGCAGAGGTATGGAGATGTACGCAAGAGCAGATCCGCCCCTCGCTGCTGCATTGACTCTGCCATAAAAAAGCACCCTGCCACTTTTCAGATCCAACTCCGGATGCTCTCTGGAAAAACTCTTTTGCTTTGGGTTTCTTCTACAGATCTGATACAGAATCTGAAGCTCAATCTGGAACGACGGACTGGGATTCCTTCAACTCTCCAGAGACTTCTTTTCCAAGGTAAACATCTTGAGGATCTTCTTCCCCTCTCTGCTTACAACATTATCAGAAATGATTCCTTAGTGTTCACCCTCCATTTGAGAGGAGGGGCAGTGGGACAATCTTCTTCAGCCCCTCCCCTCTCTTACAAAAAAGCTGTATCTTCTCAGAACCCCAAACCCCCTGCAGCCCCCAAACCCCAGCCTTTTCTGGTTGACAAACTGGATGAAGTTCCTTCTATTGAGATCCCTTTGCCAGTTCTCGCAGATGATCTTCAAAAATATGCAGATAGAGCCATCATTTGCAGATTTAATGGACTCTGGTCGCGAACAAAGGATCTCTTTGATTGGATCCACGAAAACTGGACTAGCAAATGCCAGGTCAATTGTTGCTCACGAGGATTCTTCATAGTATTGTTCGATCACTCCAAGCATTATGAGCAGGCCTTACAGAAAGGTCCCTGGTTTTTTGGAAAAGCTGGGCTCTTCTTAACCCCATGGTTCCCAGATTTCGACCCTGCTACAGCTACCATCACTAGAACTCCTGTTTGGATCAGGCTTCCCAACCTACCTATCCATCTTTGGCATCTGGATGTGTTTAGGCGCATGGGCGATACCTTGGGATGCTTTCTCACTGTAGATTTTGAAAGGGCACTTCAGAGCCTCTACACATATGCCAGAATATGCGTGGAGGTTGATATCAGCAAAGGCTTGCCTGATCAATTTATCATCAAGGTAGGCGACTTTGTTTGGACTCAGATCCTAGACTACAATAACACTGCATTCCGCTGCCGTGACTGCCACCAAGCAGGGCATCTACAGAACTCCTGCCCCACTCTTGCAGACAAGAAGACTAAAGGAAACCATGCAAAGTCCAATTCCAAAAAATGGACTCCCTGCTACCCGCCGCCTGCTGCAGATTCTACCTCCCCAAGCTCTGTTGATGATGGGAGTGACGCAGATTCAGATCTTGCTCCTCAGACTGAAAACTTGTCCACCGATGTTCTCGAGCATCCCCCTGATACCACCGTCACTCAGAAGCGTAGCCATGAGTCCGCCTCCTCAGATTCAGATAAGGAAGCCCCTCTTTTGGAGAACTCCAGTCTTCAAATCGCCCCAGCACATACTCACCAGGATGGTTGGGTTAAAGTCAACAAAAAGAAAGGGAAGAAATCTCGTGTGGAAAACTCTACCAATTCTGGGTAGGAGTCGGTTCCTTCCTGCTTTCTAGTCTCTTCTTGCTGCTCCTCGCTTGTCTTTTTTCTCTCTCCGGTGACCGATGTTGATATCAAATCATTTCCGGTAGGTCGTGTCTTTGTTTCTCTTGATTGTACTTTCTTATGTACCATATTTTGCTTAATAGAATTAGTCCAACTTCAGAAAAAAAAAAAAAAAAACGTAAAAAATGACTTGTCATATCTTTATTGATATGGAAGCAAAGTGGCTGAACTGTTGATGACCAAAGGACAGCTGACAAGGGAAGAAAATAGGATCATAATGGATCCTATCAACCAGCGAGAGATGGAAAGGTGCATCCACGCTTGGAGTACTCAAACGAAAACCACGAAGCAGTAAGGTCCCTTATGGAAAGGACACATTACTACTTTTTAATTCGCCTTTAAAAGGATGAAGATCAATAATCTATAGATATCTCTTCTCTGTAATAGATGTATGGAGACATAATTGTTAAGTTTTGTTAATGTATTACTCTCCATCTTAATAAATATTTCGGCATTTTTCGAATAGACAATCTCTGAGTTTTCCTTAGCAGTACATTCTAGTGGCTATGGGCCCAACCTTGGGACTTTCTCTTATACTGCTTTGCTATACATTTATTTATAGAACTTACGTTTCTAGTCATCTAGTGCATGTCATAAGTTATCGTTTAATTGGTTAATTGTGAACATAAGATGCTACAACTTCCTCTTTCATTAGACTAGTTCACCATTCATGCCTTCTTGCTTAAAATCAATGCTTTCATAATTGTTTGGATGCTTTCATAATTTCCCAATGATTTTACAATTGTTTGATTAATTTTAACACAACTGATGTTCAATTCTGAATATAGTTAATGTTAGATATTTTCATTATCACTGAGAGCGTTTGGTTGCTATTTAATTCATAGGGATTTCATTAGTTGATTTAAAAGAGAATTCCATTGCAAAATTTAGAATAATCAACTGATGTTAAATTTATTAGAGTTTTTGTTCAATTCATTATGATTCATGTTCAATTCATCACAGCATGTTGTTCAATTTTAGTTTATTCTTTTCAGTCCGGAGTAGTTATTTCTGTATAGGCTTAGAACACAATAGTCAAAATCATTATACAATTCACTTCCAAATTGATTTGATTCAACTTCGAGAATTAGATAGTCTTCCTTATAATAATTTAAATTAGTTTTCATCCGATGTCACTTACATATACTATGCTTACACTCTTGAAATAACAAGACTTGCCCTGGGTTGATAATTAAATGAGAAGCATTGAAGTTGCCTGTAACAGTCACCTTTATGACCCAACATTTTTGGCACCATTGTCGGGGAGAGTGTTTAAGAGTGATGTCCTTTATTTATTTTTCCTTTTGATGTGAAGAATTGGGTATTGAAAATGAGAGGTAAGAGCCTGCGTATCAGGAAGCAAAACGCTTACTCTCCAGCCTGCTTTTTAGCAATTGGGCAGACGTTAGTAGGATATGTGCTCTTGTTTTATGACTAGGAAGAAAAATATAGAAACAAATAAAATTCCCTCGCTTAAATCCACAAAACCCAAAGGACTGGTGATCCTTGGTAGAACAATGTATATATACGATATCATTAAGGAGGTTGAATCCTAGGCATCTGTAGGACCCATAACCATTCCTACTCAGAGTCCTACTACACTCCCTCAGGTAGCAGCCTCACCATCTACATCCCATGCCGAGATTCACAATGAAACAAAAGGGTCTGAACAAAGCCTTAAAACTTCTGATCATGTAAGTCCCGACCCTTCGAGAGATGGAGGTTCTTGCAATTTACAGGAAGGAGAGGGAGAAACTAGCAATGCAGTACATGTAAAAAATCCAGAGTCTAGATCTTGTGAGAGAGTGGTTGAAATAGAGATGCCCAGCACCCCAGATAAGAGAAGTGTTGTAAGGATTCCTTTGCATCAACTCCCTAATTCCACTAATATTATTCCTCCAGAACAAGAAATCCCCAAATATTATTTTCATATCTTTAATCAAATGGAAAACAACCAAAACCAGAGGCAAACATCAACATTGGAGTATCCTATTGTTGATCTGGTTGCAAATGCCCCTATGAAATCCATTCCATTAAAAAATATCCCCAACTTACATGGGTTGACCTCGGAATATCCTAATTCATTCTTATTTGAATTAGATGTCTTATGTAGGGGATATCACTACACCACTAAACCTCAGAAACTGAAATTATTCCTCTCTACCTTGAAGGGAACAACATTACGTTGGTTCATGGGGATTGGTGGAGGAACCATTAATAGTTGGGACCAGATGAAAAAATATTTCTTAAATAAATATCAAGACTACTGTCGGACTCGAGAACTAAAATATGAAATCTTCAATATGTCTTCAAAGGACAATGAGACATTAAAAGAATATGTCGAAATGTTTCAATATAACTTGCAAAGGTCTCCGTATACTACACTGTCTAAAGATAACTGAAAAGAAATGATGATTAAGGGTATGAAAGAAGAATGGGTCGAAACACTTAACATAATGGGAAAAGGGGACATCTATCAAGAAGAATAAGATGACATTATTTCACTATGTAACAGGTGTTCTCGGGGTATTATGTTAAGTGGGCCAATCAGGCAAGACTCAGCTACAAGGAATCTTATGCAGTCCGGTGGGAACGTGACCAGAACATAATTTGGTAATATTTTAGAAGATTTTAAAATTGATACCTTGGAAACCCTGACAAAACAGCTAGATGTCCTACAAGCCAAATAGAAGCAAGCTATAGCAGAACAAAACATGGTTGTGTTTTTTCCACGTTGTCGAAAGAATCACAACCAACAGGAATGCCAATTAGACATGGTCCAGACATGTGCTATTTGTACCAAAGACCATGCCATTGATCATTTCCCTTCACTTCCAGGACTGAAATAAGATTTTAAAGAAGCATAAGAAGAGATGGAACCAGTCTCTCTAATGAAACATCATCGATAGTGGCAAGCACGACTAAGTATGCCACAAGACTAGCTAAACCCTGCAATAGCTTGGCAGAACCAATCACCTTTCTCTACTTTTCCATCTCAATAATTTCCTATGCCTCCTTGGCCATCACAACCCTCTTCAGGTTATAATTTTCCAAGTTTTCCTTGTTCTCCCCCTTACTTGAAAAACAATCCCTTTCAATCCCAATGGCTTGCCTCCCCTTCACAAACCGCAAATTGACCTCAAAACTGGCAACGACCTCTGGGAATGACCAATATACCGATGGGGATAGGGGTTCAGAATAAACCTACATTACCATCTCAACACTAAGTCCAACACAATCCTCATCCTATCTTGCGTCCTCAACTATCGTCTCAATCCAATCATAATCCTAAAAACAATTTGGTTCAACTAATTTTGATTGTTGAAAACCCAAACCCCGAAACTGAGTAGAAGAAATGTAATGAACTTAGGCTAAAATCAGGACATGTTATTTCACCAAAAGAATATGTGACCCTGCCACAACTTGAATCTCAAATTCCGATAGTGCTTATACAAACAACTATGACTGAAATAGAGGTAGAGTAGGGGATGGAAATGGTTGACCAAAGGAACCCTGAAAACCTTATGATATTTCCCCCTCCATTCCTTGAAAGATTAGAATTTCCTAGACCAATAGTCTCTCCAGATTTTGACATCCTATGGGAATTAAAAAATATTTTTATTAAAATTCCTCTTCTTTAGGCTATACAATACATTCCTATCTATGACAAGACAATTAAAGATTTGTGTGGAAAGAAATATGTAAGGAAAGAAAAACTGTACCCACTGTTCATGTCGTAGGGGGACTATCAGACTTACTGTTGGGTAAAGAAACATAGGTAAAATATGAAGATCCAAGGAACCCTATAGTAACTGTTATCTCAAAATCAGACCGTGATAGGCTGCTAGTCAAGGAGACCCTAAGTAACTATTTCAAACCAAACTTTTAGTTGAGGCTTAGCCTCCTCAACCTGAGAGGGCTCTGTCAATAGGTTAATGATTTACAAATAAAGATCAAATGGATAACTCTGTGAATAAACTAAATAAATTGAATAATTAGTTGTATTACTAATCAACAGACATCTATTGGGTAAATGGATTCAAATGTGATTTCACAAAACATAAAGATCAGTTTCATATGGAAGTCAGGGCATTTCAGGGTTTAAATGCATCAATAGAACAGTAGGACAGAGGATAAGCACAGTTCATGAACATATATAGGAAGTTAGAGCACCTTCAGTGAATTCTAAGTAATATACATTCATGCCACTGCAAGTAATTTAAAGAGAAACATAATGAGATAATCAAACATCGATAACCCCTTTTGAATCCTGAGCAATGAAACAAAACTCTCTGTATTAGGATGAAAACACAGTTCTCTGATATCACAAAAAGTATTCTTGTTCAATGAAAATTTCACCCCTCTACAATTCGATTTCGTTCCTCTTATAGAGTGGTCATTACATCCTTGGATTCCTTCCAAATATTTGAGGAGAAATTCGATTTTCACAGCTATCAACTTTTCAACAACTTTATTTACAAACTGACAGTTAAACTATCTGTCTTACAGTCCTAATACAACTAGGACTAAAACACTATTTATTATATCTTAACAACCTTTAACAACCTTATCTAATCATTAAAAACTATGCTTAACATCTAGACTTCGACCATGATGTTGTTCATCTTCTTGTTGTTAGACCCCATCAACCTGCTTCTTATCCATTCCTGCAAAATAGGAGCATGTTTCCTGTAAAATAGCTGAATGCTTCATTTATGTCCATTCGAATCAATTGCTGAAGAACTGGTGCTTAAAACATGTGGAAAATGTCTTATGACTTTCACTTGAATTCGACCTTCCAGCTGTGCAAATCTCAACCTTCAAAATGGTGCAACAATTGTCAATACTACTGTGCTACGAAACTGCTAAGTCTGTTGCTTTTGTAGCGTAGACCTTTCCTTTTTAAATCATAGTTCAAACCCCCATTTTATATGTGCCAACCCTCTGGATCTTCATTTGTATTCTCCATATACCTCCCACCAGCATCAAAGTCCAACACAAAACCCTTGTCACCTTTGAAAATTTGCAAAAATCTTTCAAACTGCATTCTACAACAGTTTCGTAGCACGCTGCGAAACTACTGTGTGTCACCTTCAACAGTTTTGTAGTGTGCTACGAAATTGCTGAGTCTTTACTTTTCACAACTTCTTTCCAAAAATTTGGTTTTCAACCCCTTTAATAATATATTTTTAGGTGTATATCAACCTTCATAACCCACAACATCATCTTTAAATAGCTCCAAAAATGAGATATATTCATATAACCTAAAAAATTTGTTAAAGGATGACACTTATTGTTTGCACTTATTTTAGCTATGGCTGATCTTCAAATTGGGCTAGCTGTATTTCCAAGTATTCTACTCTGCTCTTAAGATTTCTATTGTTTTCCCATAGCTTGGTATTTACCATCCTAATGAATTTTTCTTATTTGATTGCAGGTAGGGTCCATATGAAGAATTGAGCTTGACTATCAATTAATTCAAGGTTTGGATTTTTCTCCAACTTCCACAGTCCTTTCATCCTTTCAAAGTTTTCCCTTTCTTCTGCATGCACTCTCAGCTTTTTCTTCAACTTATCAATCTCATTATTTTCCAATCGAAGTTTGTCTTTGACATCTTCATAGCTACTCTTTTCCTTCTGAATATTGAAAACCCTGTTTTTGTCTTCTTCAAGCACTGAAAAAGATATATTTGTGGTTTCTTCTAAAACATTAGCACTTTCACCTCCGGTTCGATATTTCTCTATGTATGACTGCTTCAACTTCTTGGAGTGTCTAGTTGAGGGTTTTCTGGGTTGTAAGATAAACTTTGCCACATCATCCTGAAAATCTAACCTTTTGGATGTCTTCAATTTCTTTGATTTATTGCCACCTGTATCCAGTTTGATGAAGTCTGCTTGCACTAGGGGAGACTCTATAATGTCAATAGCTTGAAGTATATCATTCAAATTACCTTTTGACCCCTCTGTAACTACAACCTTAACTTTTTCCGTTAACCTTTGACTCCTAGTCAACCTCATTTGATCTGTTTTACTAGTTGACTGCTCTAGAATTGTCTCCTTAACCAAAGTTTTCTTCTTCTGTGTGGATTTAGGAGTATCTTGGATTTTCAATGTTGTTCCTATCATTGGTTCTTTAACTTTTTTTCGAGGCTTGAGCTTAACAAATCTTCTTGACTTTGTTTCTATAGGGGCAGTAATCTTTGATGGAGTTTTCTCTTTAGTTCGAGGACTAACACCTATTCCTTCAATCCCAATTCTACTCAAAAAGAGGAATTCAGCCCAATATTTGTTTGCTTTCTGCAGCTCATGTAAGACTATTAAATTAACTAAGCCATGGTGAAATAATGAGGTTTCACATGACTCAACTTTCATTTGGACCTTATCAGACATCTTAGCCAAAATTCTGAAAAGATAAAATGGTAAATCTAGAGATATTATCCCTGTGAAATGAAGCAAATGTTTGAAGTGATAGGTATACACCTTGTGGTATCTCCCTTCACAGGTGAAGTACCTCTGAATATTGTAGAGAAAATTGGAAAATGTACCTTTGACATAGTTTCTTGGCACAACCTTGTTCAAGTCAACCTCTGAAAACTCTGGTTTTAGAAAGATTTTGTACGGTACCATGTAAAACTTGAAATTTTTAAACCACCTGTATTCTCCTCTCAGAATTTCTGTAACTGCTGATATCACTTCAGGGAAAATTGGTAAATTTAGGAATCCAATCCTTGAGTTTGAACCTGTGAAGTTTGTGGCAAATTCTTTGGTGACTTGAGTGTGCCCTCCTTGAATTTTTTCACAAAATCTCCAGCAACCTACTTTCTTAAAGGCTTATTCAACATAATTGTCTTTTGTAAGGGCTTCTACACCTTTAGGTTTTGTTCTTAGGCAATGACTAGACCTATGACTCCTTCTTTCTTCAGCCATTATCTTCTTGAAAACCTTGTATCTTTAGAAATCTATGAGAATCCCTCTGAAAACACTGTGTCTTCATAAAATTAGCAAATTAGCAACCAGACTGTTGAATGAACCAGCTCGCTTGATAAATGAGTTCTGCCTCGCTTGAATAACAATCCTGCTTCCACCAGCAATGAATTTTAAATTCACTTGATAGAAAATTTTCAAAATATGTTGAATGAGCAACCTCGCTTGATAAATGAGTTCAGTTCTACCTCGCTTGAAATATAGTTTCAGTGAACTCTGGTCTTTCACCACTAATTGCTTCTCCAAAACATAAACATGTGTGCACTATTTGTCTTGCATGAGACAAATGAAGTCGAAAATGACCAGTTGTTTTCAAATTTGAAAGTACCGATGACAATCTGGCCCCTAATCGATGACAAGTGACCCCTAATAATTATAATAAATGGTTGCATGTGTGAATGAGAACTCGTGAATGAAACCTAATGATGAAAAATTTAACTATATTTGACAGATGTGACAGCTCAGACACAAAACTGAGAATCCCTGATATCATAGTGCATGATTTGCAAATTCAGTTTTTTGCGCTATGAAATCACCAGCATTTTCGTAGTGCATAATCAATTTTTTACACTGAGTGCGCTACGAAAATGTGGTTTCGTGGCTTATTCATCAAATCTTCAGAAAAAACTTTAAAGATGGGTTTCAAAACATGACATAAGATCTTTGAAGAATGAAACAAGGTTGATGAACATTATTTGGTGATGGAATGAGACCTTTAACTCATGATCTAGACCTTAAAAAATATAAAAATGACTCTAACCCTATCTTAGCATTATGACTTAGGAACAAGTGTAACTGAACAAGTTTTAGAAATTTGTTTAGTGATAACAGTGGCTCTACTTGGGATAGAGTGCCCCTGTGGTAAACTAAGAACCCGCAGCACCAATGCCATCCATTTTGATAAAAAACAGAAATTTTGTTGACAAGTATCTTATTTGAACTATTGGGCCTTCATCTCAGGCTTAAGCTCTCTGTTTCAGCTTGTCACTTATTAGCAAAAACTTAACAAAGATGAATATATACAATGTCATGAATGATTGATGTTACTTCAGCAAACATAATGCTTTAGGAACCTGCCAATAACAGACCCTCCAACATATGATCCTCCATCAATTTCCTACAATATGTAAGTGTTTTTCCCATGAAAACCAGCAATCTAAAAAGTGCCCTTCCATAAATTCTCAAACTTACCATGCTTGCCCTTTTCTTCAATTTTGGCCTCCCATTTCAACACTTTGTCATGAATCTAAAAATTGTCCTCTTTGATCCTCCTATCAAATGTATTCTTGATTTTGTTTTGAACATGCTGATGACTATCATAGACTTCATTTCTCTTTTCTTAAAAGGCTATCAGTTGGTTTATCCTCCTTTGGATGGCATTTGGTTCTTCTTCAAGTCCTTGAATTAACTTCATAACCGATAGTGATGTTGGAAAAACAACTTCAGCTCCATAGACTAATTCATATGGCAAAGTTCCAATTGATCTTTTTGTACAAATCCTATCAGCCCATAGGGAGTACTTCAGCTTTAAATTCCAAGCTTTCTTGTTCTCCTGTAGTACCTTTTTTATGATTCTTACAATGCTCTGGTTTGATGATTCAACAAGACCATTACCTTGCGGATAGTAGGTTGTAGAGTGTCCAAGAGTGATGTGATATTGATGGAAGAAATTAATCATTTTCTTGGACTTAAATTCTTGAGCATTATCTATTATAATCTTCATGGGATAGCCAAATCTTGACTATATATTATTCTCTAAGACAGAAATAATTACAGAGTCATTAGCTTGCCTGGTTGGTATCGCTTCTATCCATTTGGTGAAGTAGTCCATTGCTGTAAGAATCCAGCGATGATGCCCTGATGAAGGTGGATGTATCTCTCCAATAAATTCTAACCCCCATTGCTGAAATGGAGCTTGAACATAAATAGGAACCAAAGGTAGAGGTACAAGCTTTCTTCTTCCTTCAAAAATTTGACACTCATGACATGCAGCAATATTTTTGTAAATGTCTTTAAACATTGTTGGCAAAAAGTATCCAGCTCTTAGGATCTTGTTTGCTGTAGCTTTCCAATAATGGTGTCCTCCATAATCACCTTTATGGAACTCATCAATTATCTTTTTAGCCTCTTCTTCAAGAAAACAATTTAGCAAAATTCCTCCTGCATCTTTCCAAAACAAATTTCTGTCATAAACAAAATATCACAATGACTTTAGCTTAACAAACCTTGCTTTGGACTTCGTTAGACCAAAGGGAGCTTTATTATGTTGTAGGACAAAAACCGCATCCTTATACCACTCTGAAATAAGAAATTTCTCATCAATTTGGAGCAATTCTTCTTCATTTTTAGAAATTTCTGATATTTCTACATTCAGATTTACGTTAAGAGAATCCAGATTTGACTGAATAATTAGCTTCGCCAAGCCTTGTCCCTTCACCAACTTTGCTGGTTTAATGTCTATATATTATTCCAACAATTTGGCGATCCATTTTCCCCTTTTTCCATCTGGATCTGCCTGAGTTCGAATGTCCTTTACCATAACACTTGGAACATATGCTATGATGTGCGAATGCAAAACATAAATTTTGAAATCAATTATAGCTTTCACCAAAGCATAGACCTGTTTGTCTAGAATATTATACTTCAGTTCAACATTTGCTAATGTCCTACTAAAGAAATAAATAGGTTGTTCAATACCTTTCTTTCATTTTTGTAGCAAAACTCCAGCAATTGTGTTTTCAGAAGCAAATGTAAAAACCAGAAATTCTTTGGAAAAATCTTGACTGATGAGCACCGGTGCTTGTGTGAGTGCCTTCTTAATTTCTTCAAAATATTTCCTTGCTTGAGCTATCCATTTAATGTCCACTCCTTTCTTTAGCATCCTTGTTATATCTTTGACAATCTTAGCAAAGTTAGGAATGAAGCGCCTAACAAAATTCACTTTCCCAAGAAAAGATTGAATCTCTTTCCTACTTGGAAAATCTAATTTTTGAATTGCATTGACTCATGAGGATCAATCCTAATTCCTTCTTCAGAAATAATATGACCAAGTAATTTACCTGATGTTAAAGCAAAGATGCCTTTAGTAGGATTGAGAGAGATACCAAACCTTCTACATTTCAGCAGAATTTTTTCTAGGTGTTTCAAATGATCTTCTTCTTTCTTTGAGTAGATTGTGATATCATCAAGATAAAAAACCACTGATCTATCCTTTTCTTCAGAAAAATGAATGTCCATTTCTCTTTGGAAAGTGGCTCCTGCATTCATGAGACCAAAGGGCATTTTGGCATACATGAATGTACCTCATGGTGTCGTGAAGGCTGTTTTTTCTTGATCATCTGGATGCACAAGAATCTGATTGTAACCTGAAAATCCATCAAGCATAGACATCCTGTGTGAACCAACAATATTTTGCAGAATTGAATCCATCTTAGGAAGAGGATAATTATCCTTTAGTGAAGACTTATTCAAAGTTCTGAAATCAATACAAATTCTGATTTCTCCACTCTTCTTCCTTACCGGAACTAAGTTTGCAAGCCAATTTGAAAATCTGATTGGGACAATGATCTTTGCATCAAGGGTTTCTTAACCTCCTTTTCAATCAATGGCATGGGAAGAGGATTAATTCTCCTCAATTTCTGCTTGAAAGGCTTCTCATTTTCCTTGATAGGAATAGTATGTTGAATAATGGAAGGATCATATTGCTTTAAATCAGAATAACTCCAAGCAATAACATCCATAAAACTTCTCATCATCTCAAGATATTTTGATTTCACATCAGCTAAAAGAAGCTTTGAAATTTTTATCATTTTAGGCAAAGCTAATATACCAATATTACAGCTTTCTACTTCCTCTTCATCAGCTTACAATTTTGGTGCTTTAAAAACATCATTTTGATCAAAAACCTTCTCAAGAGGAATAAGACCCTTTGGTATTGAATTATTCTTTAATTGCAAAAATTCAAAATTTTCTTTAGGCTCAACAAGAATATTTTGTTGATCTACATATGCATTTTCAAATTCTTCCTTTAGCTCAATAAAATTATTTACCTATTGATCATCTTCAAAAACTTGCCAATTTATGATATTGTCTGGTATAGCTGGTCTATGATGAATTTCAATCTCATATTTTTCATTTGAATGCATAGGAATAATGAACAGGCTTACGAAAACAGTAAGGGAATCAGCAATAGAGTTTTGATCTCTAGTTTTGACTATGAAGGAATGAGACTGAAAGTTTTCCAACAAGTCTAAAACTAAATTTTTGTAAGCCCTCATTCTTACATCCTTCATTTTATAGACACCCTCAACTTGTCTAATAACCAATTCAGAATCTCCAAAAACAGAAATATTTCGAGCCTTCATTTTTTTTAAAATATCTAGACCCAAAATCAAAGATTCATATTCAACCATGTTGATTGTGCAATCAAAATTCAGTTTTTAAGAGTAAAACTTACTCTCATCATTTGGATTTGTAATCCAAATCCCTACTCCTGCCCTTTCTTTTCCTGCTTGTTGGGGTTCCCATGTTTTGGCCAGATTGGCAAGACCAAAAGATGAGACAACATCATAACCACTTTGGGGCCCTAGGATCTAGCCCTCCTGGACCCGGAGAGGGATCTCTCCATAAATACAAAGAATGATATATCTTTGAAAGCTCAAAATGAGATATTAGGCTAGGTATGAAGCACAAAGGGGGCTTAAAATGAGCTGGTTGGTTGGTTGCTGGGTTGGGTCATGAGATCATAAACTGAGAAAGTAATGGAAGGAAAGGAGCAGAGCAGCAGGATGTTTCAGCAAAAGAGAATGGGTTAAGAATGTGCCATCCATTGGGCTATGGATTCATGAAAGGGAATTACTTGCACACAACAAGCCAAGGATTTTAGAGGGCAAGTCATCTACACTAAAGGATATTTTAGATAGATGGTGGAATTGAACATTAAGGAAAGAAGGTGAAAGAAGGAAAGCAACCCAATTTTTGTCTATAGATCAGGTCAGAGGTCATTTAACTCTAGACCTGCTTGGACATACTCAAAGGCAGCTTTCAATGGAGGGACAAAGGGGCAGCTTATAGATTAGACCAGAGGTCATTTAACTCCAGGTCTGATTTAACATGCTCCAAGGCAAAACAGAGATAAGTTTAACAGGGCCAGGGTCTGTAGATCAGAGAAGGACTTTGAACCTTCAATGCTTTGACACCAGCAAGAACATCCAAGCAGCAAACCTCAAATTCATACATCAGCTAGCAGCATATGGAACTGCTACACTGGTTAAATTAGCTGAATTTACTCTTAGATAACACATACAGCAGAAAACATTAAAGGCAAGGAGAGCAGAGACATAGGGTACCTAACAAGGGTAAATCCTATGCCAGATTTCTGATCCGAGCCCAGAAGACCAATGAACAGCATGAAAATGTAATAAAATAATAAGATAAGAAAAACATCACCCGTGGTAATAGACCAGGATCCAAAGAAATGTGCTTGAATAATTGATGCAAAACCAGTCACATACACTGAGCTCAATGGCTGTTACAGTCCAAAATTTCCCCTCCCAGCCTACTACATACAAACTACTCTACTACTCCCTCCCAACACTGTTCTAACAGTAAAAAAGAATCCCTTTAACAACAATCCGCAACAACCGAACAAAAACCTTTACAATATGTTCTCGGGAATACTTATAGGAGAATGAATAATAGCAGGAGTAGATACAAATGAAATGGATCCATTAAGATAGAGTGGTGGAAGAGTCTGAGCCCACTCTGCTTAATAGAAATCTGCATCATTGTAAGTACTTTTGCTATGGTCTTGGAGACTCTGTCAGGCCAAGATCGACCTCTGATGTTTCTTTGGAGTCCTTTCTAGTGTTTGGAACTCTGCGCTAGCCTTCTAGAATAAATGACATGGATGGAAAATCTGCAGGTCTCTCCATACCTCCATAACTATTGTCTAGACAATCTTGAAGAAGCTTCTATACGTTTAAGGGCTCAAGGAGGCATGGAGACTTCTGTAGGAAGGTGTCCTTTTGGAGAAATGGTGCTCTTCTGACATTATACATAGATATGGCTTGTTATGTGTGCTTTTGGGTCTCCGGATTGCGTCTTTTCCTTTGATCACAGGATTAAGTGATAAATATGAAACTGATGGGCCCAATCCCTTTTCTCTCTGATGCTTAATACTGTAATAGCACCCCTATATTCTGAATCAAAAGGTGAGTTAATCACTCTGTAACAACCCTACACAATAAATAAACCGATTACAAAATCCCAGGGGTGGTGGAAGAATACTCTGGAGGCCTACGGAAGCGACGACGGAGTAGTGGAGAACAGCGGAAACAATGAAGAGTGGCGGAAGAATGGCCTTTAGTGTTAAACACTAAGGTTTAACCTTTGGCTGAAATATAAAGGGAAAGGGGCCAAAAACATATGAAATGGATTGACGCAATGGGACTTGGCCATGGCGGAGGGCGATTTGAGTAGAACTGTTGGATCTCAAGAGGAGATCAATGGTGGCGATTAAGCGGTGAAGTTTAGAGGAGGTTCCGATGAAAGGATAACGAGTAGAGCGCGATTAGATTCCAGCTATCAGATCTGAAGGGATGGACGGCTAAGATTGAATCAAAGGATCGCCATCACAAGGCGTAGAGGGGGGGGGTGCGATGCGATGGAGTGCCAGCCGTCGGATCTGGCGGGAGATCGACGGTTCAACTTTAATCGGAGGGGCGGAAGGGGAATGGCGACGAGCGCGCAGCAATTAGCGTTGGGCCGTTGGATCAAATTATGGATCAACGGTGGAGATCGCAATCACAAAGGGCAGTGATTGACAATTTCGATGCGATCGGAGCGGGGGAAGTGGGAAAGCATGGACCGTTAGATCTATTCAGATCAACGGCGGAGATTGTATCCGCGGCGCTACAGACCAAACTCAATCGCATCGGGATTTTTGCGTGTAACAAAGAGCTGCGCCCACCCGACGGTGCGATTTTGATTAGCATATAAGTCCTTAGCGCCTGGTTCCAGTGCCCGGGCATGTGGGGAAGTGGTTAAGGGGCTAGGCCAAAAGGGGCTAGGCCTTAATATAAAGTGAAAGGTGGGTTTTTGCCCCTTTTGATGCATTTTGAGATTGGGAAAAGGTAACAGTAGAGGGAAAAAGGGGAGATCGGGCCAAACAAGGGGAACTTGTAGGATTTAAAGGGAATTTTGGGAGGATTTAGAGGGTAAGTGGGGAATTTAGAAGGGGAAGACAAAGATGAAAACAAAGGCTTAGAAGGGATGATATAAGGGGAATAAGGAGGCCTTTTGGGCATTTCTTCACAAACAGAGAGGCTTTATAGTGGGGCAGAAACGTGAAGCTGGGTTACACTTTTGTGAGAATAGGGGGCCGAAAACTTTTTTTTGGTAATAGTTCGGCCGAACATTTTCCAAAGTTCGGCCGAACTCTGTAATATTTCGGCTGAAATTTCTTAGAAAGTTCGGCCGAACTCGTGATTCTGTTTAGATTGACTAGATAGAGCTCTCCTCTGAATACTAGCAATGAATTCAATGACTAGATAGAGCTTTCAACATCCTCTTCTTTTACATTCTCATTAGCTGCATGTTTATTAACATCTTCTTGCAAAGTGGGTGTCAAACTTTTCCATTCATCATGAACAAAAAGTTCACAAGCTTGAGGTAATGAACACGAAATAAAATTCCTTCTTGGAACAGCTTCATGTGCCTCCTTGGCTTTGGAGCATTCTCCATCATGTTTTCCATAACCAAGACCCAAATAATTAGGCCCTTCCTCAACAAAATTTGGCTCAATTATGCCTTGTACATGTTTTCCTTTAACCCTTTACTTTCATAGCACATTTTCATCAAAAATTTGGACCTTATTCCTCTAGTGTGTCTCTCAAAAGCACGTACACACTCATTTTGAGAGGAAATTGAAGACAGAAACCAATAGCTAATTCTTCTAACTAACCTTGACTAAAATGAGCTAAATTGTACTTTGATACCAACTTGATTTGAATATGGACAAACTAGTTTTGTTGGGCTATCTCCCTCATTAGTTAAATAAAAATTTGTTTAGGATCGTCTAAAGTTAGCCAATTGGGAAGGGGTTTATGTGTCAAGCTTTAAGTGTATTTTGTGAGAAATTTATGAGTTAATTAGCTTTTAAAAACTCATGTGTACAACAAATAAAATGCAAAATTTTTATTTCTAGGAAATTTTTTTCCCTCAGTCTAGATTCCAATCATTGGACATGTAAGAGGAAGAAAGAGGGAATTCACTTTTCAAATTCTAGACCTTGTCTAAACCAAAATAAACTAGAGGTTTGGTTTTCAAATATATTCACTTATTTGGAAAAGTTCTAGCTACCAAAAGTCCATATGCCGATCTACCTCCCAAGAAATCCATTTATTACACCACTGGTTAGTTTTTTGTCTTCCTATATTCTTTATCAACCTCTTTTAAGAAACAAAACTAGACAAAAACCTTCAGTGAGAAAAACAAAATCTAAAACCTCTTCAAGGTCTTCAATCTGCTTGCAAAGTTAAATTGTGTCTTGATCAAGTCCAACAACAAAGAAACATTCAGTGAAAACACCAAAATCTACAACTTCTTCAACATCTTCTAAACCGTCTTCAAATTCAATATTGTGTGCATCAAATTCCTCAGCAAGGTCATCAATGGAGTCATCAAAACTACTATTTCAAACTTCAATGCCAAAAATAAGTCAAAATAATTCAATTTCTCCTCCAAAAACTTCTTCTCTGAGCAAAGCTGGCATGATGTCGTCGAGAAATTCAGTAATTCCACGAGGAAATTCTATCAAAGTTAAAACAAATCCTTTTAATCCATAATTAATGCCTACTTTTTCAGGTGGAACACCTCCAAATTTAAGGACCATAATGCCATAAAATATGTAACTTTACCTAATAGGTGTAGACCTAGAACCCCCAACTTTGCATGACATGTACAATTGAAGATCTTATATGGTAAGCAGTGTGAGAAGAGAGTCATGGTCACTAAGTTGAGCAAGAGAAATAGTTTGGTATGACAACCTTACTTGTGATAGGTCTAGCTAGCAGACTACCAAATTACATGGTAATGGCATTCAAAATGTGAAAATTCCCATTTCACTTGGAAATAAGATGGTAGAGAAAGGTATAGATGAAAGGAGATATCGATCTATGGTAAAGAAATCAAATAGTTCTATAAATTCCACCTTGCAACTCTAAGAGACATTGAATTAAATTTCATCTCAAGACGGGGCTTTGAGAGGACACTCTCAAAGCCAACCTTCGTTATGGCTTTGAAACACATGGTAAGTATCAAAATTTAGCAACCTTATTTGCATAATTTTTTCTAGCATGGACCTTAATGTCATAGCCTTCTTTTGCCTAAAATGAATGCAAATTTCCTTGCAATTTGGCTTGCGACATTCATAATTCATGCTCATGAAACATGATTGTGTTGCAATTCTGATAACATCTGTTGTATGTAGAAGCTAATAAAAAATGATCGAAAAATGACATTTCTGCTCTGTTTTTTTGAAGATTTAAGGAAAATTACACCAAGTAGCTTCCAACCTCATATGACCATTATGTCAAACTCATCTCAGGGTATTGTCCAAGTAAGAGCCACTTAAGCAAGAAATCTAGTATACATGACTCCAATTTCAATTAGCAGTAATGACAGTTCTAAGTATGGTGCAAACATTGCTCCAGATCCTCAATGGGGCATGTTTGATGACAGTAATTTGGGGAGTGAGAGAGGGAGATGGTAGGAGAAAAAATTCAAGGAATCCACAGGAAACTGAAAAATATATAACTAATAAGGTGGAAGACATTCATAACCTAAGAGAGAAACCTGTTAGGAAATGGGTGAAGTTGGTATTACACACCCAATTGGATAACCTTGAGGAGAAAACATTTCTCCCACTTTATTTGTTGGCATAACCTAGTAGGTGTTATTCCTTAACATGTATTTTATAAAGGCCTTGACCTAGTTCCCATTCAACTCCATCCACCAGGTTGTAGAGGATTCCAAGCCTAATTTCATGAAAAGTAAGTTGGGGATGATCACATTGACCTGCTTGATGACATGTCTATGAATATTAACTACCTTGAACTATTTTTTTGCGTAGGGAAAGAGACACATTCCCATGTCTGAGCATGAAAACGTTATTTGATATTGTTAATGCCTCTAGTGTTTAATTCTACAAGTTCTATAGGCAGAGTCTGTAAAGGGCCAGGTAGCCTCTGGATCTCATCTTTTATGAAAGGTGACATATCTAGTAAATGCCCCTACATTCAATCTCTGGAATGGATCTAAATAGAAGTTCTTCATTTTAATATCCATAAAACACAACAACTTTAAGGTAAACTATGTACATGTGTCATTTCTCCCACAAACTAAAGTGTTTAAGTGGTAAATTTTATACCAAGTGTGCTCCCACCATTTAAAGCGCAATTTGGTGAACATATCATTTTTATAATTTCTTTTTCGATTAAATTTAGTTTCACACATAATCAATTATTTCTTTGAAATTTGTGTTCTACATAATTTGTGTACACTAAATTAAAAATTTATTTTTTGAAATATATTTTGTGTAAATGTCGACCAATAGATATATATCATGGAGGATGAACGACGAAGATCAGCCGAATCCCATATGGAGGTTCAGGGATCGGGGGATGTTCACGGTATTTCAATATAATCTTAAATCTCCATACATGTGTGTACATATGGAATTGATTTTTTATTAAATTTGTGAGTTAAATTAGTTGTTAATAAGTTTCATATTTTAATTTTTGGGAGGTAAGAGGAGAAGGGTTTCTACTCCATCCATGGAGCGTGGCCATGGTTCAACTGGTCGAGGTATGAGTGGTAGCAGGTTGCATGAAGGGGGTGATATTCATTCCCCCGAAGGCCAATCAATGGCTGCTGGTTCTCAACAGGGTCATTTTGGGTCTGGTTCTCAGCAGCGTCATTCTGGGTCTGGTTCTCAACAAGGTCATGTTGGAGAAGATGTTAACCAACAACATCAAGGTTGCCATCAATTTCAATATCTTTTCATTAAATTTGTACAACTTTTTTTACACGTGTTTTTCCTAATATACAAAATTTTATATATATTGATGTAGAGGCTGAAAATGTTCGAACTAGTGGTAAAAACAGACGCAGGGCATCCCGCTACATTCAAGAAGAAGGTTGTCAACCCAGCACAACTTATCCGGCCGAGATTAATGATATACCATGGGAAACCAACATGGCGGAATGCACCTTACAAAGGTGTGAAAGACTTCATGAAAAATTTCAAAGAGATCTCGTGGCTTTGTCTCTACCTGCTGAGAGTCGACAAAGCCTTGAAATAGTTACACATTCATTGGGTGAAATGGTAAATGTGTATATAAATCTTGGGCCAACGACTAATTCATTTGTAGAAATGATGAGAAAGAGAAAATAAATAGTGATGGGTCCCGATAAATGGGAGGAGGTAAAACAAAAAATTACAAAAGAAGTGGCCAAGTCAATGTTTAATTACAAGGAAGGGCCAAAAAGAAAAATGTTGAAGGTGCAGTATTTCAAGCACCCAGACATAGCTCGTTATTTGTATGATAGGCACCTTGCGGCATATGGAAGGCTTCCATGGAACGATGAGGTTCCTGTTTATTTTGCACAAATGTTTTATGTAGAATTTTTTTTGGGTATGAAACCCAATTACAATGATCTTCCTTCGAAATTTTTTGGCCCAGGGAAAGGTCGATTATATGACCGTAAGGGCGCTAAGAGAGATGTGGAGTTTCCTCACCCTGAGCCGCCATTGGTGAGTCGACCGTTTCGAGTTGAAACTTTGCGATCAGAGATGGATGCGACTTCTCAAATAAGTCGAGAAGCAAGGGATGTTATGATCGAGAATGTTCATAGCAGATTGGGTGGAGTCGATCTTTCTTTAAATCGACAAAGAGCACGTGAAAATGCACATGCCAATTTTGTTTATTGTACAGATGAAGAGATTGACAACATGAATGTTGAAGATCTCCGAACATATGCAAAAATTGTCGCAATGGTTTGCAAGACTTAATTTTTCATGAGGAAGAGGGCATCGGAACGGTATGTGTTAGTGATCTTAGGGTTTGAAAATATTTTTACATATACATGTGTACAATTTGTAATAAATACATGTGTATGTACATGTATACATTTATTTGTATGTGTACATTAATCTAACAAAAATGTATGATTATATGTTAAAACACTATTTGCAGTTCCCACACATGATGCGTGACGAAAATTTTAATATCACATTCGGGACCTCTGGTTCAAACAATGCAGATGGGTCTGACCATCAAGATATGTTGGCAAATTTTAGTGTTTTTTAAGTGACTTTAAAATAAATAATTGTTGCCACACATGTACATGTATGTATATATATAATTTGATAAAATGTTTTAACATGTACCGATTCTGTCTGATGTTTTTGGGATGGCGGTACCTTCTTCTTCCTTGGGAGATGAGCCACAAGTATGGACAATTTCTCACAAGTTTAAAATTTATGTTTAAAAGTTATATATATATATATATATATATATATATATTCTACCTCAAAAAGTTCCATTAAAAATTGAGATATATATATATATATATAGAGAGAGAGAGAGATTTATATTTTGAGTTATTTAAATTTTTTTGAATTTAGGTTCCTATAGAAGATTTCTTTAATCCGCGGACTCTAGCGACATAGATAGGAACATCCACAGCATTTGAACAAGTTGTCTTTACTTCCTTTTTTTAATATTATTTAAAATAAGTTTATATATGTACACGTGCATTTTCATTTGAAAGTTTTTAATATATATATATATATATATATATATATATATATATATATATTTAACTGTACATGTATATTGTACAGTTTATTGCTGCAGATGTTCCTATGGGAGAACTTGTTCATCAAATGGAGAGGGAACCTTATGAGGTATTGCATGATTTTTTTGTTATATTTTGTTTTTTACATGAAGTTATAGATATATATATTCTCGTTCATTTTTAAAACATCAAATTTTAATGTTCAAGTACATGTGCATTGTGTATGTAGGTTTCCCATTCACATGATAGGGCGCGAACTGAGACCCTAGTAGGGAAGACACTAGATCCATCTTTATTTGATGGACATGATCTGTAGATTTGATTTCAAAATTTAGATGGTCTTAAAATTTGTTAAACTTGATACAGTTTGATACTTGTGAGATTTACAATTTTTGAACATATTTTATTACATTGTTAATATATTTTGTTTTAGTTAATTTTTCGATGGTTTTATTATTTTTGGCATGTGAATGTGAAGTAATGTTGTCATTTATAAATTAATGTTGTCATCTGAACTACATTTGGCATGTTATGTAATGACATGTCTTATAATTTGTTTTGTTTTTTAAATTTAAGTTTTGGATGCTTGGAGTACATTTGGCATGTGAAGTAATGTTGTGATCTATATTTTTTTGTTAAATTAAAAGTTAAAAGTTTTGGATGGCTTCAATCTACATTTGGCATGTGATATTTAATGTTGAATGTTTTTGTTGGATAGTTGAAATGATAATTGGCATGGCATGTGAAGTTTTTAAAACTCAAGTTTTGGATGGTTTCAATCTACATTTTGCATGTGATATTTAATGTACTTTAAATGTTTAATCTTTTAATGTTGCACAATGTATAATCAAAAGGCTTTTAAAACTTAAAGTTTCGGATGGTTTCAATCTACATTTGGCACATGTGGTATATAATGTTAAATGTTTCTATTGGATCTAGTTGAACTATAATTGGCATGGCATATGAAGTAACAATCTATATATAATTTAAAGTTTTTTAAACTCGAGTTTTGAATGGTTTCAATATACATTTCGCATGTGATGTTTAATGTTTTAATGTTGCACGATATATTATCAAAAAAATTTAAAATTTTAAAGTTTTGGATGGTTTCAATCTACATTTGGCACATGTGGTATATAATGTTAAATGTTTCTATTGGATAGTTGTTCACTATAATTGGCATGGTATGTCAAGTAATGTTGCACAAATCCCTTTTGGATGGTTGAAGTACATTTGGAATGTTAAGATTGCTTTTGATCTCTCCATATAGTTTTGTTTGAATGAAAAAATTCCCAATAGGAAGAACATAGCTTTTCAATGCAACTAACCATGTATCAATTGAGCTCTAATTGAAAAAAGAGTTTAAAGAAGTAGATATATGTACAAATTATCCCTTTAATTTTGATTGGAAATACAATTTTAGTACATATATATGTTTGTTGAATTTGGGTCAATGTCGTTAATGCACTCAAAGAGGTAGACTTGTCGATTTATTTACATTGTGGAAACTTTTTACCAAAAAATCCAACTTGTTTTTCATCAATGCACATAGAAAAACTACTTGGAATAATTAATTGTGCATTCTAGAACATATCTATCCAAGACAAGTAACATTTTTCATCAATGCACATTGAACAAATCCGACCATTGGACAAGCAAATTTTGTACTAGATTTTCAATTAGGATTAGAGATGTGGGTCAAATCCCACCAAAAGTCGGAGAAGTGCTCTGAGTCTCTTGTCTGAAAGGAATTTTCATACAAAACTATACTGCAGATGATTTATTTACATTGTGTCCATACTTTTTACCAGAAAATCCAACTAGTTTTTCATCAATGCACATAGAAAAACTAGTTCCAGTTAATTGCATTCTAGAACATATATATTGAGTACGTAAATAATTTTTTATCAATGCACATAGTAAAACTAGAACAATTAATTTCATTATAGAATATATATATATATATATATATAACATTTTTCATCAATGCACATGTATAGAAAATCTACTTTCAGTTGATACTAGAGCACGTGCTTGTACCCAAACAATTTGTACATGTGCAAACACTTGCACAAATAACATAAGAAGCTCAATTTTTAGTTGAGTACTGGAAGTTCTAAAACATATTTAATCCAAAGATAATAAATTGTTGGACAATTCACTCAAAAAAATTCTAATGGAATTCCATCCTCAATAATCCGTTCATGATCGGATTTTGATATTTTCCATCTCTTAATTTTCGATTTTTTCTTTGATTGAACTTCTATCAACTTTATGCGTGCTGCACACACCAAGTGACTATATTGACAACTTATGGAATCAGGTTCATAGTCTTCAAAGTAAACAAAGTCTCCACTTTGATGAGTTTGTCTGAAAAAATAACCTTTCAGTATAATAGACCCTCTGTCATATTGAAATCCGTGATCATTATAGTTTTGTAATAATTTCATTTTTTGTTCAGTGCAACACATCAAATAATACTTCACATTTTCATCGTTGTCAATAGGTGCAATTACAACAAAAACATCTCCTGTACAATAAAATAAATTTAACAAAATTATGCATATTTAAATTTATTTTTAGATCTTTAAATCATTAGAAAGTAATTCAAATGTTACCTTCTCTAACAAGATCAGAAACTCGATCACCATCGGATGATATTATAGTTTCCTCTGATTGCATTTCTTCAAACATTGAAACATACATTTTTCCCTTTGTATTTAGCTCTGTATGTTTCCAATCATTCACATACATTTTGTTTTCACAAACGTCATTGGATTTTGTGTTGTCTATGCAAACATCACAAAAACAAGAATATTTTCTTTTATCCAATGCAAACACATTTCTAGACAACTTTGTTTGAATTGAATGCAATTTTTGAGTCCCTTTTATTGTTTCAACGTCATTTCCAATTGATCTATCTATGTCTTCGATTCCAATATGCCAGAAAAACCTTTATATGGAAAATTAGAAAAAGAATTTGTAAATATGATATCAAAATACAATCAAAGATAATCATTGCATGATAAATGTACAATGTTTAAAATTAGATTTCCAATATAAATTAAATTTAATGTACCTTCACACTTCTCTTGATAGGTTTCTCTCATGGCTTAGAGCAGCGATGCACCATTGAACAACTTCTTCAGCGTTCACAAGTCGGCTTGTAGAGTGGTTCATTTGATATCTTCGAAGTGCTCGTTTTATGCATGCTCTTGCACCGTCATGTTCTCCTTTTCCATGGCCAGTCTCAAAGAAATTCCAACAATGTTTAATGTCGGTTTTCTTATGAAGAAAACACAACCAAAAGAATGATCGTGTAGATTTCAATTGACCTGCGCATCCGTCTGACCATATCCAATGTTCATTGAATGCTATTCCACGATTTTTCAATGAATCATAAATTTTTCCAAAACAATGTTGTACAAAACATGTATCATGTGTACGATCGTCACTGATATAAAAGTGATATTCTTTAATGATATGTCGATTTTCACTCGTGCTTTCTATATGATCGACATTTTGTTCAGCATGTCTATATAAAATATGGACGAGTATGGAGACTTTGTCAGAATGATAGTATTCACTCTGAATTTCTTTTTTTGGAACAAATGTGTAGTTTTCTGCAAAATCAATCACTGACAAAATGATCCATGGTGGAAAAACTTCAGGAGATTTTTTGAATTGCAAGTCTTTCCATCGAGCTCTATGGGAATGCTTGGTGTATTTGTAAATTTCTACCTCAAACTTTCTCAAAAAATCTATCAGAAAAATTTCGTCTTCTAGTAATTCAATTCTTTTAACACTATTTTCACCTTGAATCGATGTATTGATATATTCATATCTCTTCCATTTCACTTTCATGTTGGACAATGATTGATCATTTATATCAATACAATATTTTTTTTGAAATTTAGTCAAATTTCCACAATCATCGCATTTTTTACCACCAACACATTTTTTTTTGTAAAATAGTTCATCGTTTTCTCTTTCACATAGAATTTGAGATATGAAATCACGGATAGTGGAAGGAGGAGGTGAATCCTTCCATAATGTTCTACCGAAATCAAGGAATGTGTCATAATATAACTCAAATTCCACATGATAACGGAAATAACAAGTGTCGCGTACGGTGATAGGTTTTACATACCATGGTTTTTGTTGAACAAAAGCACTGAGTGAAACATGAATTTGATGATTCTCTTCTTTGAACTTGTTGAATAACTTTATCTGAGTGGTTTCCAAGAGATATTTTTCATGTTCTTCGTACTGATGTCCTGCTATTCTTCTTCGCATCACATGCCTTGCAGTTGGTGAAACACGTGAATTGTTCTTCCAATATTCATATATTATTTTTTTAACATTTTCTCCAAGTCTATCTTTGTATGGTTGCCTACAAATAGCTCTCCAACAAGCGAGTTCACCATTTACATCTATTTGCAGCCGAAATTTCGATGTTTGTGAAAAAAATTTCGTGAGGTTCCCAGTGCTCGTGCCATAGATGTTACCAAATGATTCTCTTGAGTACTTGATGAAACCATTGCCATCTGTATTCCTCTACGTACAATTGAAATATCTTTCTCTCTAGATATCTTAATTGACTTTATAGCACTACTCATATTTTTTATCACCTCTTCCTTCATTTTTTTATCTTTGGTTGATTTTCGAGTACCCAATAGTGTCGTAGCTTCTTTTAATTTCCTTAATGATAGGAGACCTTTCAACATTTGAGCCTGAACTGTCACCCGCTCATTTAAGAAATAATTTTCAAAAATGCAGTTAACATGGTATCGTATAACATGTGCAGGTTTTTTATCTCCATATGTGTGAGTGTCAACATTTTCTAACATCTCACTATCGATAGTGATTTCATCTGTACATATTCGAAAAAATAGTACATATTCAATAAATAACTAAATTAATAAATATATCTAAAATTTCAAATATTTTTCAAATTAGTTCATCAAATAAAAATTAAGCTTCACATTTTACATTAGGAAAACTTTAAATATATCAATAGATCGTAATATTTACATTTACATACCTGCTTCAATTTCTTCTTGAGGTTGATTTTCTTATTCAATATTTTGAGGAATATTTCTGTCTGTTTATATTAAACAAAATATTTTTCAAACTAGTTCATCAAATAAAAATTAAGCTTCACATTTTACATTAGGAAAATTTTAAATATATCAATAGATCATAATATTTACATTTACATACCTGCTTCAATTTCTGCTTGAGGTTGATTTTCTTCTTCAATATTTTGAGGAATATCTCTGTCTGTTTACATTAAACAAATTTTTTTTCAAACTAGTTCATCAAATAAAAATTAAGCTTCACATTTTACATTAGGAAAATTTTAAATATATCAATAGATCATAATATTTACATTTACATACCTGCTTCAATTTCTACTTGAGGTTGATTTTATTCTTCAATATTTTGAGGAATATCTCTGTCTATTTACATTAAACAAAATATTTTTCAAACTAGTTCATCAAATAAAAATTAAGCTTCACATTTTACATTAGGAAAATTTTAAATATATCAATAGATCATAATATTTACATTTACATACTTGCTTCAATTTTTGCTTGAGGTTGATTTTCTTCTTCAATATTTTGAGGAATATCTCTGTCTGTTTACATTAAACAAAATATTTTTCAAACTAGTTCATCAAATAAAAATTAAGCTTCACATTTTACATTAGGAAAATTTTAAATATATCAATAGATCATAATATTTACATTTACATACCTGCTTCAATTTTTACTTGAGGTTGATTTTCTTTTTCAATATTTTGAGGAATATCTCTATCTGTTTACATTAAAAAAAATATTTTTCAAATTAGTTCATCAAATAAAAATTAAGCTTCACATTTTACATTAGGAAAATTTTAAATATATCAATAGATCATAATATTTACATTTACATACCTGCTTCAATTTCTGCTTGAGGTTGATTTTCTTCTTCAATATTTTGAGGAATATCTTTGTCTGTTTACATATAAACAAAATATTTTTCAAACTATTTCATCAAATAAAAATTAAGCTTCACATTTTACATTAGGAAAATTTTAAATATATCAATAGATCATAATATTTACATTTACATACATGCTTCAATTTCTTCTTGAGGTTGATTTTCTTCTTCAATATTTTGAGGAATATCTCTATCTGTTTACATTAAACAAAATATTTTTCAAACTAGTTCATCAAATAAAAATTAAGCTTCACATTTTACATTAGGAAAATTTTAAATATATCAATAGATCATAATATTTACATTTACATACCTGCTTCAATTTCTGCTTGAGGTTGATTTTCTTCTTCAATATTTTGAGGAATATCTCTTTCTGTTTACATTAAACAAAATATTTTTCAAACTAGTTCATCAAATAAAAATTAAGCTTCACATTTTACATTAGTAAAATTTTAAATATATCAATAGATCATAATATTTACATTTACATACCTGCTTCAATTTCTACTTGAGGTTGATTTTCTTCTTCAATATTTTGAGGAATATCTCTCTCTGTTTACATTAAACAAAATATTTTTCAAACTAGTTCATCAAATAAAAATTAAGCTTCACATTTTACAGTAGGAAAATTTTAAATATATCAATAGATCATAATATTTACATTTACATACCTGCTTCAATTTCTGCTTGAGGTTGATTTTCTTCGTCAATATTTTGAGAAATATCTCTGTCTGTTTACATTAAAAAAAATATTTTTCAAACTAGTTCATCAAATAAAAATTAAGCTTCAAATTTTACATTAGGAAAATTTTAAATATATCAATAGATCATAATATTTACATTTATATATCTGCTTCAATTTCTGCTTGAGGTTGATTTTCTTCTTCAATATTTTGAGGAATATCTATGTCTGTTTACATTAAACAAAATATTTTTCAGATTAGTTCATCAAATAAAAATTAAGCTTCACATTTTACATTAGGAAAATTTTAAATATATCAATAGATCATAATATTTACATTTACATTCCTGCTTCAATTTCTGCTTGAGGTTGATTTTCCTCTTCAATATTTGAGAGGGCTTCTAACTTTCTTTTGCGAGATTGTCTCGTCTCTTCTCTACATTCCTCAGGGTCTCTTTTTCGATCATATTTTCTCACACAAGTTCTTCGATTTCCCATGATAATAGGGTATGAAGTTCAAAAAATATCCTTCAAAAAATTAGACAATAACTCAATTACAGAAAATATCACAAAAGATTTAATTTAAAAAAAATTCAGTTCAAATTTTTTGCAAAAAATACATACTCCAATCCAAAACACTTACTTTAAAAAATTCGAGAGAAAAATGTCTTACAAAAATGAAATGAAGCTCAAAAGATTTACTTCAACTCAAAACACGTACATACCTCCAAGAAATGTCTTTTGAATGTACATCCAAGAAATTTTTTTAAGTTCAAAACAATTTTTTCCAGAATCAGGCCACCTCCAAGAAATGTCTTCCAAAAAAATTCTTTAAACCCAAAACAATTCTTTGTAAAATCAGTTTGCTTCCAAGAAATGCTCTTAAATCCAAACTTTGAAGAAAAGTTTTTGAACCCAAACCAAGATCTTTGTAAAATGAGATGAAACATTGGGAATCAGCAGAGGGGATTTTTTCAAAGGACAAGGGCATAAGGAGGCTTCAAGGATGATGTGTTTTCAGGGGAAATGCATTCCTTGAAGGCTCAAAAACATTTTAGCCCCCTGTTTGCTTTTCAAAAAAAATTTAGGGGGCTAACAGTGGCTCCACATGGGGATGGATTCTTCTTGAAGGAGTCAAGAATTCAGAAGATAAATCTTTGGTGTAGGCCAGATGCCTGGTACTTGACTCATCCATTTTCTTTCTTGGATCAGCTGCCACAAATCATGAATACATCATATCAGCAGTAAAATTCTCCCAATCAACCACCTACCCACACTATAGTCCTAACATTTTTTCTTCTGGGTGCATTTGGACTTGCAGACCCTTTACATCATCAATTTTTACAAACAGGAAAATAAACCTATTCTACTTCTACCCTTATTACTCCATGAGACCAGATTAGACTGTTGGTCTCATAGTTTCTCTACCTAAAATAATATCTGCTAGGATTAAATTGTCTAGAAGACTTCTTCTCTACATTCTAAGACAGAAATTGAAAACATTCAAGCTAGGATTAGACTGTCTGACTTGCTAGACTTTGCAGAAATTAAAAACAACTAACTACATGCTCACAGACTAAGCTTTATTGAGCTTTTCCTACCTACCCTACTCTAATTGGAATATTTACAATTCTAGCTTACAAACATTGTCTTCCAATGTAACTAGTCCATGAAGTGATCCCATGACTGGTCCTCCTTGCTCAACTCCTTGAGCTGGCTGGATAGGCAGGGCAGCTCCCACTCTTTTTGTTCGTCAACAGCAGCCTTGGAAAATTTTCTTTCTGTTTGCAACATGTTGCTCAACAAGACCTTTGATCCTTCCTCAAATGTTTGCAGGAAATGAGCATAAGGATCATGAAAAGATACCTGGCTATGAATATATGGCAGGCATGCTTCAACCAGGATCTCTTCTTCTTCCGCTGGATTCAGAAGAAGACTCTCTTGGAGTATAGTGTCTCCTTCATCTTCTGAACTGGAGGACTCATCGTATATTGCAGCTGAGTCCTCTTGGAGCTCTAAAATATTTTGCTCTGATGTGCTGAGCTCCGTGAAAAGATCTATGTATTCTTGAGCAGTGGTTTGTTCCATTTCTTCCTCTTTTTCAAGATAAGGTTCCTTATTTTCAACTTGCTCAAGAATCTCTTCTTTGCTTTCCTCCTCATCTTCTGAAAGGAAAGACTGCTGACCACCGATCTCATGACACTCATCACTGATGCTTTCATAACTTTCCCCATCAGTGTCATAGACAGGCTGACTGGGTTCATTGATTCTCTGGAGTGGCTGGCTACTGATGATGGCTCTGTGAACTCAGCTTCTCTCTGGAAACAATCATCATCAAATAGATCATAACTAGGAAAGTCATAATCGTAAGCAATGTCACCAATCAAACCCGTTGGATTCTCAGCAGGTCTTTCTTCGTCCCAATCCACAGAGGAGTTTTCTGGATCTGTATCATCAAACTCAGGAGATGAGTGAGAAGGAGTGTGTGTTCTATAAAATATTTCTGAGGTGGACTGCTGCCTTAATATCTGATCAATCTCTTCTTCTGTCAAAAGGGAGGTTTCTCTTTCATCATGGAAAAAATAATAGCAATCCTCTTTTTCTTGCATTAGCTGACTGGGAGGCGGGATGTTTTCTTGAGCCTCTTCTTCCACATCAGATTTTGCCTCTTCTATGTGATCTCTTGTTTCCTCAGAGCAGTGTTCCCTATTATCTTTTTCTATTAGGTCCTGATATTCTCTAGTCAACGTAACACAAGACATAGGTAAGCAATCAGGCAGTTCCTGATCACTTTCCTCTTTGTCTTCAATATACTCTTGAGCATCATACATGTCTTTCTCATCTTCTCGATCTCGAGTTTGTTCTTGTTCTGAAGAATGCATGGGCTATTCTAAATAATCATCATTTGCATTCAGATTAGCTATATACATCTCCAGCACTTTACCAAACGTTTTTGCTATTTCATTGAGTTGGTCATACAAAGCATCATACTTTGTATCCCTGTCCATGTCTGGATTCATGTTTTTGCAAAGAAGGCTACTACTTCTTCTCAACCAGTTCAGAGTCCTCCACCAGTGGAGTCATCAGGTCTTCTAGGAGTTATGGAGTGTGGAGTCACCAGGTGGATGAATTTGACTGTTTGGAGTAGGTTGCTATCCACCATCAGCAACTGAATGCCAATCTAACCAGAGATCTTGGGTCTTTTGAGTGCCTAAGAGTATGTAAGATAAATACACTCAATTCCCCAGCAGAGTCGCCATTATGTTGGGGTTCCCATGTTTTGGCCAGATTGGCAAGACCAAAAGATGAGACAACATCATAACCACTTTGGGGCCCTAGGATCTAGCCCTCCTGGACCCGGACAGGGATCTCTCCATAAATACAAAGAATTATATATCTTTGAAAGCTCAAAATGAGATATTAGGCTAGGTATGAAGCACAAAGGGGGCTTAAAATGATTTGGTTGGTTGGTTGTTGGGTTCGGTCATGAGATCATAAACTGAGAAAGTAATTGAAGGAAAGGAGCAGAGCAGCAGGATGTTTCAGCAAAAGAGAATGGGTTAAGAATGTGCCATCCATTGGGCTATGGAGTCATGAAAGGGAATTACTTGCACACAACTAGCCAAGGCTTTCAGAAGGAAAGTCATCTACACTAAAGGATCTTTTAGATAGATGGTGGAATTGAACATTAAGGAAAGAAGGTGAAAGAAGGAAAGCAACCCAATTTCTATCTATAGATTAGGTCAGAGGTCATTTAACTCCAGACCTGTTTGGACATACTCAAAGGCATCTTTCAATGGAGGAGTACCTCATAAGCCTCCTGTGATCGTAATTGCAGGTCATTTCCCCTGCCTTTAGTATGTCTAAGGGAAAATAGAGAGTAAGCTTAATAAAGGCTGTGGTCTCCGTAGATCGCAGAAGGACTTTGAACTAATGCTGACACCAAAGAAGACATCCAAGCAAAGAAACTGAATTCATACATCAGCTAGCAGCATATGGAACCGCTACACTGGTTAAATTAGCTGAATTTACTCTTAGATAACACATACAGCATAAAACATTGAAGGCAAGGAGAGCAGAGACATAGGGTACCTAAAAAGGGTAAATCCTATGCCATATCTCTGATGCAAGCCAGCATACCAATGAACAGCATGAAAGTGTAATAAAACAATAAGACAAGAGAAACATCACCCGTAGTAATAGACCAGGATCCAAAGAAATGTGCTTGATTAATTGATGCAAAACCAGTCACATACACTGAGCTCAAGGGCTGAATACAATCCAAAATTCTCCTCCCAGCCTACTACATAACAACTACTCTGCTAATCCCTCCCAATACTGTTCTAACAGTCCAAATGAATCCCTCTAACAGCAATCGGCAACAACCGAACAACAACCTTTACAATATGTTATCGGGAATACTTATAGGAGAATGAATAATAGCAAGAGTAGATACAAATTAAATGGATCCATTAAGACAGAGTGGTGGAAGAGTCTGATCCCACTCTACTTAATAGCAATCTGCATCGCTGTAAGTACTTTTGGTATGGTCTTGGAGACTCTGTCAGGCCAAGATTGACCTCTGATGTTTCTTTGGAGTCCTTTTTGGTGTTTGGAACTCTACGCTAGCCTTCTAGAATAAATGACATGGATGGAAAATCTGCAGGTCTCTCCATACCTCCATAACTGTTGTACAGACAATCTTTAAGAAGCTTCTGTCATTGAAATATGTTTAAGGGCTCGAGGAGGCATGGAGACTTCTGTAGGAAGTTGTCCTTTTGGAGAAACGGTGCTCTGCTGACATTATACACAGATATGGCTTGTTATGTGTGCTTTTGGGTCTCCAGACTGTGTCTTTTCCTTTGATCACAGGATTAAGCGATAAATATGAAACTGACGGGCCCAATCCCTTTGCTCTTTGCTGCTTAGTACTATAATAGTACCCCTATATTCTGAATCACAAAGTGAGTTAATCACTCTGTAACAACCCTGCACAATAAATAAACCGATTAAAAAATCCCAGGGGTGGTGGAAGAATACTCTGGAGGCCTGTGGAAGCGACGACGGAGTAGTGGAGAACAGTGGAAACAATGAAGAGTGGCGGAAGAATGGCCTTTAGTGTTAAACACTAAGGTTTAACCTTTGGCCGAAATACAAAGGGAAAGGGGTCAAAAACATATGAAATGGATTGACGCAGTGGGACCTGGCCATGGCGGAGGGTGATTTGATTAGAACCGCTGGATCTCAGGAGGAGATCAACGGTGGCGATTAAGCGGTGAATTTTAGAGGAGGTTCCGATGAAAGGAAAACGAGTAGAGCATGATTAGATTCCAGCCGTCAGATCTGAAGGGATGGACGACTAAGATTTAATCGGAGGATCACCATTGCATGGCGCAGAGGGGGGGTGCGATGCGACTGGCGTGATGCGATGGAGCGCCAGCCGTCGAATCTGGCAAGAGATCGACGGTTCAACTTTAATCGGAGGGGCAGAAGGGGAAGGGCGACGAGCACGCAGTGATTAGCGCTGGGTCGTTGGATCAAATTATGAATCAACGGCGGAGATCGCAATCGCAAAGGGTAGCAATTGACAATTGCGATGCGATCGGAGTGACGGAAGCGGGAAAGCGCGGACCATTAGATCTATTCAGATCAACGACGGAGATTGTATCTGCGGCGCTATAGACCAAACTCAATCGCATTGGGATTTTTACGTGCAACAAAGAGTTGCGCCCGCCCGACGGTGCGATTGCGATTAGCGCTTAGGGCCTTAGCGCCTGGTTTCAGCGCTCGAGCATGTGGGGAAGTGGTTAAGGGGCTAGGCCGAAAGGGGCTAGGCCATAATATAAAGTGAAATGTGGGTTTTTTCCCCTTTTGATGCATTTTGAGATTGGGAAAGGGTAACGATAGAGGGAAAAAGGGGAAATCGGGCCAAACAAGGGGAACTTGTAGGATTTAAAGGGAATTTTGGGAGGGTTTAGAGGGTAAGTGGGCAAATTAGAAGGGGAAGACAAAGATGAAAACCAAGGCTTAGAAGGGATGATATAAGGGGAAAAAGGAGGCCTTTTGGGCATTTCTTCACAAACAGAGGGGATTTTGTCAAAGGACAAGGGCATAAGGAGGCTTCAAGGATGATGTTTTTTCAAGGGAAATGCATTCCTTGAAGGCTCAAAAACATTTAGCCCCCTGTTCGCTTGTAAAAAAATTTATAAGGGGCTAACACTGTTGATCCATCAAAGTACAATGACCACCATTCTTCCATCCCTTCGTCATTTACTTGTCGATTTTCTGCATGCTGATTTTTTGAGTGCTGATTTTTTGAATGCTGATTTTCTACTTTTATTTCTTCCTCAACACTATCAGCTGATTCATTGAAAATAATGGCATATCCAAGCTCAATATCAAAAGCATAAATTGGAAAATTCTGAGGTTTATCTTGACTGCTTACCATGTAGGCCATTCTAGTCTCTCGATACAACCTCCTTTGCTCACCAAAAACATGAATTATGGCATAGGAAAGATCCATCTGCATTGTGCCTTTAATTTTCGCTACCCATGATCTAGAAAATAGCATACCAAACTTTGGAGGAACATCAGCTACAACAATATCCATAACAACTGTCTTTGCTGGAATTTGCGTGAGGCCAACAACAACATCCTTGATTAGACCAATACATTGAACCCTCTTGGAATCAAAAGAAAACAAATCCTTATATGGTATTGTGATTTGCGATCCCATTCTCTCCATGATAACCTTGAGCATAAGGTTATGAGAAGCTCCTGAATCTAACATAGAATTATGCAAAGTCATATCATGAATACTAATGCTTACATAAAAAGGAGGAAACTCTTCATTTTGATCATCTTCTAACCTTGGACCTAAATATATAGTAGGATTATATTCTTGGACATTCAAGATATCAGTAGCCCCAAGTTGTGAATTCAACATCTTAACTATATTTCTTCTATATTCATTCACCTTAAGAATTTCACTAAAAGGGACTGATATTTTAATCTCTGAAATTTCATTCTCAAGGTTGAAAACAGAAACAAACTTTTCAGCATCTTTTACAAGAGGAAGAATTTGAGTGTCTTTCTTACCAAGTGGAATATCCTTTTTACCTTCAGCTACCTTAGGAGTATCATTCTTAGCTTCAACAGCCTTTGGAGCATCTTTCTTAGGCTGTGCTTTGTTTGCAATGGTAGGCACATTTCTATTTCTAAGATTATATTGTTTTTGCATCTCGAAAATAGCATGTTGATACGCTTTAAAAAAATATGATGGTTCTTCTCCTTGATTAGCAAAATTTGACTCATCATGCTCTTCTTTAGTCAAGAATATTCTTGACGTTTCTTCATTAATACAATGGATAGATTCTTCAGGAATCTCAGGCTCATCTTCTTCATCTACAAAATTTTTCTAAAAATGAGGTCTCACTAGAGGGTCAGTTTGTTGATTTTTTTTTCTCTCTCGGCCTTTGCTGATTTTGAGGTCTCCTAAATTATGGATTTACGAATTGAGGTTCATGTTGCATAGGAGGAGTAGAAGTGTTACCAAGAGCTAACCTATCCATAAACTTCTCCATGGTTTTCATCATTGAATCAAATTTTTCTTTTGAAGTTGAGGTGGATGGTTTCTCTTCTTCTTTCAATTTTTTTTTTTCCCATTTTTGACCTTTTATCAGCTATCATGTTTACCTCAACCTTAACTGCATCACTCTAAATTTTAGCAAGTGTAGGTGACTCTCTTTCCCTCAACAAGATAGAAAATTCATAATCAAATGCTTCAGTATATCTCATTTGTGTTAAGGCTTTCGGAGGTTTCAAATGGGCTGGAATTGAGTCAACAAATTTATAAAATCTCTTTGAAAATTTTTGGACAGATTCATCAACTACCCTTCTAAGGCTATTATATTTAGTGAGTGCTTGGACTAGATTGGTTCTATTACCCCATTTTCTTAAAAATTTATCTTCAAAATCATTCCAAGTTCTAATGCTGCCCGGTGCAAGAGCCTTAAACCATTTTATAACTTCACCAATAAAACTTTGTGAAAGTAACCTCAGATTCACATCCTCATCATTAACTTATTCCTTGTCTATAAAATCATTGAATCTATCTACAAATTCCTCTGCTGAAATTTCCTCATCACTACCCCAAGTAGGAATCCTAGCAGCATATTTACTAGGAAGGTCATGCAAAACAACAGGAAGTACAAGTGGTGCATACCTAGCAGGAGCAGCCATGACTGGAGAATGAACAGTGATTGTAGAAGGAGCAGAAAAAGAAGATGAAATGATATTAGCAGGACTATTTGTTTTTTGTAAGCCACTGACAATAGAACTCCAATTTGGAAGCGGTAAACCAGCTTTGGATTTCAACAAGACTTCAAAAGAATAAGTTTCTTTGAGTTTATCTAAAGAATATTTTTCTAGCAGTAATTCAGAGGTAATAGCTTCCCAAAACTCTTCCTTTTCTTCTTGTGTCACTAAGGCTAAAGTGTCAATTCCTCTTTTTTCCAAGTATAATATAACATCAATGAGTTCTTTTTCACTTTCATATCTAAACAACACTTCATGAATCTTTTCATCAACTTTCTTATCTTCAGGAATTCTTAATTTTTAATAGGACAAAGATTTCGAATGAGATGGAGTAACTGATATTTCTGAAATTATTTGACTTTTTGAAATAGTGTTTGAATTGTCCACAACGGTAGGTGGATTGGGATCAGGATTGTAGCGTGTGTATCTCCCTCTCGAAGCCACCTTTAAACTTTGGAAAATGTATGGAGTCATCAAGGTAGATTGCAGCCTCAAAAAACTTTTTGAGCTCCTGCTACCTTCAGAAGTTCATATTCTTGATTTCAAGAATGAATAATCTTCAGACTCCTGGCAGACACACCAAAATGTTATCTTAAAATCATACCCTAATAGGCTGCTAGTCAAGGAGACCCTGAGTAACTATTTCAAACCAAACTTTTAGTTGAGGCTTAGCCTCCTCAACCTGAGAGGTCTCTCTCAATTGGTTAATGATTTACAAATAAATATCAGATGGCTAACTCTGTGAATAAACTGAATAAAGTGAATAATTGGTTGTACTACTAATCAACAAACATCTATTGGGTAAATGGAGTCAAATGTGCTTTCACAAAACATAAAGATCAGTTTCATATGGAAGTTAGGGCATTTTAGGGTTTAACTTCATCAATAGAATAGTAGGATAGAGGATAAACACATTTCATGAGCATATATAGGAAGTTAGAGCACCTTCAGTGAATTATAAGTAATATACATTCATGCCACTACAAGTAATTTAAAGAGAAACATAATGAGACAATCAAACATCCATAACCCCTTCTGAATCTTGAGTAATGAAACAAAACTCTTTGTATTAGGATAAAAACACAGTTCTCTGATATCACAAAAAGTATGCTTGTTCAATGAAAATTCCAACCCTCTGCAATTCAGTTTCTTCCCTCTTATAGAGTGGTCATTACATCCTTGGATTCCTTCCAAATATTTGAGAATAAATTTCAATTTGACACCTATCAACTTTTCAACAAATTTATTTACAAACTGACAATTAAAATGTTTGTCTTACAGTTCTAATACAAAAAGGACTAAAACACTATTTATTATATCTTAAAAACCTTTAAAAACCTTATCTAATCATTAAAAACTATGCTTGACAGCTAGACTTCGACCATGGCATTCTTCATATTCTTGTTGTTAGACCCCATTAACCTGCTTCTTATCCATTCCTGCAAAATAGGAGCATGTTTCCTGTAAAATAGATGAATGCTTCATTTCTGTCCATTCGAATCAATTGCTGAAGAACTGGTGCTTAAAACATGTGGCAAATGTCTTATGACTTTCACTTAAATTCGACCTTCTCGCTGTGAAAATTTAAACCTCCAAAATGGTGCAACAATTGTCAATACTACTGCACTACGAAACTGCTGAGTCTGATGTTTTCGTAGCGCAGACCTTTCCTTTTTAAATCATACTTCAAACCCCCATTTTATATGTGCCAACCCTCTGGATCTTCATTTGTATTCTCCATATACCTCCCACCAACATCAAATCCCAACACAAAACCCTTGTCACCTTTGAAAATTTGCAAAAAGCTTTCAAAATGCATTCTACAGCAGTTTCATAGCGCGCTAGAAAACTGCTTTGTGTCACCTTCAGCAGTTTCGTAGCGCACTATGAAACTGCTGAGTCTTTAATTTTCACAGCTTCTTTCCAAAAATTTGGTTTTCAACCCCTTTAATACTATATTTTCAGGTGTATATCAACCTTCATAACCCATAACATCATCTTTCAACAACTCCAAAAATGAGATATATTCATATAACCTCAAAAATTTGTTAAAGGATGACACTTACTGTTTGCACTTATTTTAGCTGTGGCTAATCTTAAAATTGGGCTAGCTGTATTTCCAAGTCTTCTACTCTCCTCTTAATCTTTCCATTGTTTTCCCTTAGCTTGGTATTGACCATCCTAATGAATTTTTCTTCTTTGATTGCAGGTAGGGTCCATATGAAGAATTGAACTTGACTATCAATTAATTTAGGGTTTGGATTTTTCTCCAACTCCCACAATCCTTTCATCCTTTCAAAGTTTGCCCTTTTTTCTGCATGCACTCTCACCTTTTTCTTCAACTTATCAATCTCATTATTTGCCAATATGAGTTTGTCTTTGACATCTTCATAGCTGCTCTTTTCCTTCTGAATATTGAAAACCCTGTTTCTGTCTTCTTCAGGCATTGAAAAATATATATTTGTGGTTTCTTCTAAAACATTAGCACTTTCACCTCTTGTTTGATCTTTCTCTATGTATGACTGCTTCAACTTCTTGGAGCATCTAGTTGAGGGTTTTCTGGGTTTTAAGATAAACTCTGCCACATCATCCTGAAAATCTAACCTTTTGGATGTCTTCAATTTCTTTGATTTATTGCCACCTGTATCCATTTTGATGAAGTATGCTTGCACTAGGGGAGACTCTGTAATGTCAATAGCTTGAAGTATATAATTCAAATTACCTTTTGACCCCTCTGTAACTACAACCTTACCTTTTTCCTTTAACCTTTGACTCCTATTCAACCTCATTTGATCTGTTTTACTAGCTGACTGCTCTAGAATTGTCTCCTTAACCAGAGTTTTCTTCTTCTGTGTGGATTTAGGAGTATCTTGGATTTTCAATGTTGTTCCTATCATTGGTTCTTTAACTTATTTTCGAGGCTTAAGCTTAACAAATATTCTTGACTTAGTTTCTATAGGGGTAGTAATCTTTGATGGAGTTTTCTCTTTAGTTTGAGGACTAACACCGGTTCCTTCAATCCCAATTCTACTCAAAAAGAGGAATTCAACCCAATCTCTGTTTGCTTTCTATAGCTCATGTAATACTATTAACGTAACTAAGCCATGGTGAAATAATGAGGTTTCACATGACTCAACTTTCATTTGTACCTTATCAGACATCTTAGCCAAACTTCTGAAAATATAAAAAGGTAAATCTAGAGATATTATCCTTGTGAAATGAAGAAAAAATTTAAAGTGATAGGTATACACCTTGTGGTATCTCCCTTCATAAGTGAAATACCTCTGAATATTGTAGAGAAAATTGGCAAATGTATCTTTGACATAGTTTCATGGCATAGAATTGTTCAATTCAACCTCTGAAAACTCTGGTTTTAGAAATATTTTGCAGGGTACCATGTCAAACTTGAAATTTTTAAACCACCTGTCTTCTCCTCTTGGAATTTCTGTAACTACTGATATCACTTTAGGGGAAATTGGTAAATTTAGGAATCCAATCCTCGAGTTTGAACCTGTGAAGTTTGTGGCAAATTCTTTGGTGACTTGAGTGTGCCCTCCTTAAAGTTTTTCACAAAACCTCCAACAACCTACTTTCTTAAAGGCTTATTCAACAGACTTGTCTTTTGTAAGGGCTTCTACACCTTCAGGTTCTGTTCTTAGGCAATGACCAGACATATGACTCATTCTTTCTTCAGCCATTATCTCCTTGAAAACCTTGTATCTTCAGAAATCTATGAGAATCCCTCTGAAAACCCTATGTCTTCAGCAAATTAGGAAATTAGCAACCAGAATATTGAATGAACTGGCTCGCTTGATAAATGAGTTTAGCCTCGCTTCAATAAGAATCTTGCTTCCACTAGAAATGAATTTCAAATTCACTTGATAGCAAATTTTGAAAATAATGTTGAACGAGAAGCCTCACTTAATATATGATTTTAGTTCTGCCTCGCTTGAAATATAGTGTTAGTGAACTTTGGTCTTTCACCACTAATTGCTTCTCCAAAACATAAACATGTATGCACTATTTTTCTTGCATGAAACAAATGAAGTCTAAAGCAGCCAACTGTTTTCAAATTTGAAAGTACCAATGACAATCTGGCTGCTAATCGATTACAAATGACCCCTAATAATTATAATAAATGGTTGCATGCATGAATGAGAACTCGTGAATGACACTTAATGATGAAAATTTTAACTATATTTGATAGACGTGACAGCTCAAACACAAAACTGAGAATCCTCGATTTCGTAGCGCATGATTTTCAAATTCAGTTTTTTGCGCTACGAAATCAGCAACGTTTTCATAATGCAGAATCAATTTTTTACACTGAGCGCACTACGAAAACGTGGTTTCATGGCTTATTCATCAAATCTTCGGAAAAAACTTTAAAGATGGGTTTTAAAACATGGCATAAGATCTTTGAAGAATGAAACAAGGTTGATGAACATTATTTGGTGATGGAATGAGACCTTTAAATCATGATATAGACTTTAAAAAATATAAAAATGACTCTAACCCTATCTTAGAATTATGACTTAGGAACAAGTGTAACTGACCAAGTTTCAGAAACTTTTTTAGTGATAACAATAACTGTACAAATCTCTAGCCACTCCTTTCCAAATACATTGGTTGACTTAGGGGCAGCCATTAACATATTAGCTACAAAAAACTGTGAGAAGTTAGGGATGACATCATTAGAACCCACATCTACCTTGCTGGAACTTGTTGAGAGTTCTGTTACCAAAATAGAAGGAATATTACAAGACATCCTTGTTTTTGTGGACTCATGGGATTATCTAGCTAAATTTTTAGTTATTAACCCAAGAAGTAGGATGGATGGGAACCCCCTAATACTGGGTCGACCTTGGTTAACAACATCTGAGGCTTACATAGGCTGTTAGACAGGTAGCATGACCATTGCTAGAGGTGATTCCATAAAAAATATTATCATTTACCCACCTGCCAAACCAATTATACCCATAGTAAATATTCACATACATACACATACATACTGGGAACAAAACATCCGTTCACCACTGATAATAGTTAAAGCTCTTGAGTTCAAAGATCAAACTAAAGATGATTTAATCAATAATTTCATGCATCAACCATCTGCATCTGGAAACTTAAAATTCCAAATGTTAAAAGCGGTTCTTGATGATGAAACACAAGAAGACCCCTTCGCAGACATTGATAATCAACACATACCCACGACTGTTTTTCGCAACAACATACCAATCAAAATTGAGACAAGGAAGGTTTTAAATATCAATGGCAATCTGGATAATAACCAAAAGAAAAATCTCATAAAGGTTTTACAGAAATATCAGGGAGCATTTGCTTGGGACTACCCAGACATGAAGGTTATAGATCCTCAACTATGCACACATCACATTTATACTGACAAGGAGGCTCGACCTATTCGAAAGCCTCAACGAAGGCTTAACCCACACCTAAAAGACATTGTAAAAGATGAGTTGCAAAATATGATGGATTTAAACTTCATTTATCCTATCTTATAGAGCAAATGGGTCTCTCCTTTAGTAATCGTTCCTAAGAAGAATGGGAATTGGAGAATATGTGTGGATTACATAGAATTGAATAAAGAAATACAGAAAGACCACTTCCCCCTTTCTTTTATTGACCAGGTCCTTGACACATTGGCAGGAAAGCGGTTCTTTTCCTTCCTTGATGGGTTCAGTGGTTACAATAAAATCCAGATAGCCCCGGAAGACTAGGATAAAAAAACCTTTACCTACCCATGGGGTACATTTTCCTACATTGTATTACCATTTGGATTATGCAATGCCCAACAACATTCTAAAGAGACATACCGAACAATTTTTTTGATTTAATAAATGAAAGACTTTAAATTTACATGGTCGAATTTACCCCATATGGGGATGATTTTGATCAAGCGCTAGAAACACTAGAAAAAGTATTGGAATGATATATTGCTACCAAATTGTGGTTGAGAAATGAAAATTTTCACATGATGATGACCGAAGGAGTAATCCTAGGACACTACATCTTTGCAGCTGGAATACAGGTACATCCGACAAATATAAAGGTAATTCTATTAGTAGCCACACCTTGTACATAGATAGAGGTATGTAGTTTCCTTGGATATGCAGGGTACTATCGCAATTTTATAAATAATTTCGCAGAAATTGTTATGCCCCTATATGAATTAACTAGAAATGTTGAATTCCATTGTTCTGATAAATGTGACACTGCTTTTACAGATTTAAAGAAGATGGTCTCGACAACACCAATCTTACGTGGTCCTAATTAGAAGCTGCCCTTTCACACTTCCTTGGATGCATCCGACACATCGATAGGGGCATTTTTCAGTCAAGAAGAAGATAAAAATCCCTATGCTATTTATTATATCAGCAAGAATCTCACTCCTGCCGAATTAAATTATAAAGTGACTAAAAAAGAGTTCTTAGCTATCATTTATGATATCAATAAATTTAGAAATTATATAACTGGCTATAATACTTACACCTGTATACTGATCACTCTACCATTAGATATCTAGACAATAAACCTATTACAAATGGGAGAGTAACTCGTTGGCTGTTGCTTTTATAGGAGTTTGACATAAATATCAAAGACCATCTAGGGAAGGAGAGCATTGTTGCAAATTTCCTATCTAGAGTTCCCAAGTCAGATGAAAAACTAGCGGTGGATGATCAGTTTCTCGATGAACATCTATTCGTTGTAGTAGTAAAAACACCATGGTAGGCAGATGTAGCAAACTATCGGGCAGTAGGAAAGCTACCTAGACACTTGACATCAAAGGACCAGAATTTGATTGTTCAACGCAGTGCTAGATTATCCTGGATTGGTGGATATCTTTTTCATATAGGAGTTTATATGCATATACACAGATGCACCTGAGAAGACGAGATTTATGAAATTCTACGGGTTTGCCATGATGAACCATGTGGTGGCCATTTTTCAGATCGCAGAAAGGGGCACAAAGTATTACAAATGGGTTATTATTGGCCTAAATTTTTTAAAGATTCCAAGAAATATGTCCAACTTTTTGATAGTTGCCAAATAATGGGCCGCCCGAGCCAAGTTGATGAAATGCCATTACAACCAGAATTGGTAGTGGAACCTTTCGAACGGTGGGCACTGGACTTCGTTGGACCATTCAACCTGCCATCAAACCAGAGGATTTACATACTGGTTGCCACATATTACATAACGAAGTGGGTAGAAACAGTGGATTTATCAAGAGCTACGGAATAATCTATGATCAATTTTATTTTTGATCTATTTGTGCGATATGGCCTACCTCGGGAAGTGATAACTGATGGGGGGGCGCAATTTATGGGAAATAAAATTATGGCCACTCTGAAGAACCACCATATCATCCATAGAGTCACATCTCCCTACCACTCGCAGGCAAACGGGCAGGTTGAAAGTACCAACAAAGTCCTTGAGGAAATTCTCACTAAAACAGTCTCAACACATCGTCGGGATTGGGCTACTAGACTACTAGAGGCGTTGTGGGCTTACCGCACAACATGGTGAAACACCACTCGATATTCTCTATACCATATGGTATTTGGAAGAAAACCAATTTTTCCTATCGAATTCGAAATAAAGACTCTAAGCACAGCCCAGGAGGTGGGGCTGGATTTGATGGAGGCCCAGATTAGAAGACTCTAGCAAATAAATGAATTATATGAAATACGGCTACTGGCTCTATAGCGCACCGCAATTATCCAACAACAATGAGCTAAGTGGCATGAGAACTTCATAAAAAAGAAGAAATTTCGTCAAGGAGATTAGGAACTTCTCTACGACTCCAAATTCCAAGACTTCCCAAGCAAGTTACAAACAAGGTGGCTTGGTCCATACGAAATTCTGGAAGTACACAGCAATGGTACCCTCACCTTGAATATCATAGACGGATCTGGTTCTACATTCTGAGTCAACGGACACAGAGTTTGCCTCTATCAAAAAACACTTACAAGGGAGTATGTCTTCCAGCAGGTATGATATGATCCCACCATCCAAATTTTAGTTGGAGGGGGTGCTAGCCCCACAACTTTAAGTGCATGAAAACTTGTTACTTCCTCTTGTAAATATTGTATATATTTCCCTTGGAATTTATAGTTTTTTTCATTTGTTGTACATTCTTCATACTCACAGTTATATTTAATTTCTTTTTTGTGTTCACTTTTGTTGTTCAAAACTTTGAACAGCGGCTGTTCAATCTTATTGAACATGTGTTGTTCAATCGCATTGAACAACCATATGTTTGTGTATTTATTTGTGTTGTTCAAACCTTTGAACAACTGATGTTCAATCCAATTGAAAAATTGTTGTTCAATTGGATTGAACATCCATGTGTTGTTTATTTTTACTGTTCAAACCTTTGAATGGTTGCTATTCAATCCAATTGAACAGCTGATGTTCAATTGGATTGAACAATCATATGTTTGTGTGTTTATTTGTGTTGTTCAAACCTTTCAATGACTGTTGTTTAATCCAATTGAATAGTTGTTGTTCAATCGGATTGAACAGTCATGTGTTGTTTATTTTTGCCACTGTTCAAACCATTGACTGACTGTTGTTCAATCCAATTGAACATCTGTTGTTCAATCGAATGGAACAACTGATTTTTTATTAAGAATTGTTTTCTTTCTTTCTTTTTGAGGATATCTATTTGAATATCCACTTCTCATTATGCACCTTGGCCTTAAAAGTCATTTTTGAACAGGAGCTGGCACCTCAAAAGGAGAAAAGAAGTGATGTTACTGATATGATGATCCTTTGAAACTTTGATGGGAATCTCCACTCTGGAAGCTGACATGGTTTATCTATGCAATGAAGGGCTAGATATCCCATGCTTAAACATATTGTCACAAAATTCATAGTCTTATGATGGTATATCTTTCTACACTTGATAATAGTACCTTCCCTTGAAGTATCAATGTTAGGTGAATATCATGGAAGCTCTGAACTCTGCGGGGACTGCAATCATGGAGGCGACAGAAACCCTAGGCGGAACTTATGAACCCTTGTCCTGACGGAACTGCTTCCTGCTCGTTGCGGCTGAGACCCTTTACTCGGCGATGAATGGACCTTGTAACCACCAAGGGTTTTCTACTGCTCTCCGGGTATTTCTCATTTTAGTTGAAGGGTTTCTGGTTGGTTTATTGCAATGATCCGGGTAACCTGGGGAACCTGGGGAACCACAAACCTTTTGCGGTGACTTTTTTTTATCATTTGGGCATTATTTTGTTATTTTTGCTCGGGATGCGCTGCCGTTTGTCTGGGGTTACAACATGACTTGGATGTAGATAACAGGCTAGTGCCCCATCTCTCCAGGGGTTTCTACGCTTGGTCAGGCATCCCTTTGCACTGGGTGGGGCTGCATCTGATTCGTGATCCTTGACCGTTTCCTCCACTGGACTCATCTTCGGGCCCCAGGCATATTTTGGCATTTGCACTGACCTCTTTGGTCTTGCTGCCTCTGCTCTGTCAGCTAGAACGGATATCATTTCGCCTTTGTTCTCTGAAGGCCTCTGTCTCCTCGAGAAGTTTCTACACGGTATTTGACAGGCTGACCATTCATCAATGAGAAACTACAAGGACGAGGTAGACTACTCGGAATATCCTCTGGAGGGGGTCGCCATTTGGGGTTTGGAATCACACGATGAGGTGGAGGTGATGTCTGACTTGGACCCGACACCGGGGGTGGCATTGTCTACTCAGCCCACCCCATCCATCGTGGAAGGGAAAAACTCGCCCATGGTGGACCTAACGCATTTTTCATTTGGCTCACCCTCGGACGCGGACATCGGTCTATGGGCATTCTCACAGGCAGAACCGGACACTCTGGCAAATGATACCATTGGAAGCTCTGCGCTATTCTCAGAGGCGGTCTTTCACGATATCAGTGACACATCCCTCTCTTTGACTCATATGCATATAGGAGGCACTCACCCACTTGGGGCTAACTCACACAGCCCTTCAGAAAAAAAAGGAGTGGCTCAATACTGTTCGGAGCCTTTAGAACCTTTGGCGGCCTTTGGGGTCTTCACAAACATTCCGGAGGACTTGACCAATCCGGAGAAGATAAGCACCTCGTCTGAATCTGATACCATTGTTGAACGGGAGCTGGGGGTTAGCAATGTTAGGAAGTCGCACAGGGTCACGAAAAATAAGATAAATTACTTCACGAACTTTGGAAGGGAGTGCGGCATGGATGATTGGAGCCTCATTGCTGCCAAGACCCTGGTTGGGAAGATCTGTGGCCGGAAATATTCCGCGACGCATCTTCAGAGGTGGACTAGGGAGATCTGGAGTGAGTCTCTTGACTCTCTTCCGGAGGTCGAGGTCATGACCAAAGGCTGGTTCTCTCTCACTTTTACCCGCCCTGAACACTCTGACTGGGTTCTCAAGCAATTCTGGCACCTAGAACTGCACCCTGTCTATCTCAAGCGACGGGTGCCCCTATTTGACCCCAAAAAAGAGAATGCGAGTGCTGGTCCTATCTGGATGCGGTTGCCAGGTCTGCCTCTGCAATTTTGGAATGACACTGTACTTCGGAACATTGGGAGCCACTTCGGCCTTTACCTGGATCATGATCGCTCATACCTGTCTACTGGCAGCCAAGAAGTGGCACGTATCCTGATTTTTCTCGACAGTAGGGATTGTCTATTTGAGAATTTTAACATGCTGTTTGATGGGATGATGTGGCAGCAACCTCTAGACTATGAGGGTGTGCCATTTCGCTACAGGAAATGTCATGAGGTGGGTCATCTATACAAAGAATGTCCAAGGAAGAAGGCTGGCAAGCTGGATACAAAGAAATCCTGTACCATTGGCACACAAACTAAGTCGGATTCCAGTATCTTGCAGGACGTTGTGGGAGAGCAGTCGAGGGTCCCTGATCTACCTGGCGATGTTGAGTTGCAAACTTCGACTTTGCCTACCTGGACAAGCACGCATCTCAGATCCCGCCCACCGGTCTCGTCGATGCCTTCCTAGCATGATCTCTTCATACCAGGTACTGCTTCTTGTTCTGGCCCTTTGAATTCTGATTATGCTTATATTTCATCATCCATTACTTTGCCGATTATTGCATCTGTAAATGATACCCTCAATCTGTCATCTACCACATCCTTACCTTGCTTATCATCGTGTGTGTCTAATAAATCTCTGAATCTTCCTTCAGTATGCTGCACCATCGCTTTGGCCTCTCCATCCTACACCCCTATCATCCAACATACATCTGCCGAGCCCTCTCCTTGCCTTTCAGCCTCCTCATCGGAGACTCACTCCTCGAGGCAAAATTACTATCTTAGATCCTTATCCAATCCACTATTTGGTGAGGCTTTCGGTATTGGGCCGGGTCAGGGTAGTATACCCACCAAATCTCGTGGCAGACCTTCTGCCTTAGCGAAAGCCATCAAAAGAGAAAATTTTGAAGTGGAAGATGGTACGCAAACATCTCTTATGCGGGTCCTTAGAGCAAGACGACCCTTGATGTCTGTTTCATCATGACTTGTCTCTCTTTCAATTTCAGGGGACTGGCCAACCTCGATAAAATATTGGCCCTCAGAGACCTGTTGGCTCAAAAGGCCATTGATATTCTATTTCTGTAAGAAACCCTTGGTGCGGGGTTGGAGGTGACTGCTACTTTAACTTCCTTTCTTCCAGATTGGACCTTCATTACACTTGATGCTCGTGGAAGATCTGGAGGTTGTGCACTTGGCATTAACAATAGAACTACCCGGATGATAAACTGTTGGGGCCGGTCCGGTGTTCTTGCTATGAATGTCCATTTTGGTAGTTCTGAGACTGAGTTTACTCTGGTTAATGTTTATGGGCCCTGCTCTGACAGAGAGCATTTTTGGCATTCCCTTTTGTCCTGTTCTCTATTAGATGTCCCCCATATCATTTTGGGGGGTGACCTGAATTTCTCATTGGGTATTTCTGAATCTTGGGGCCCCCAGGCTACCCCGGATCCATTGGCTGAGTTTTTTAACTCAAAGCTCGGTGCCTCTCATCTAGTTGATATTCAGACCACCAAGATTCAACCTACCTGGAGGAACAGGAGGACTGGAATTGCTGCTTTGGTGTTTGGTCAATTTAGTGTGTCCTAAATTTCTACATTAATTTGTCAATCCAGGATTCACAAGCTGACGAAGTGTGGCGCACTATATGTGAAAGATAACCTATCTCTTACTTTTTTGTCGTTTTTGGTTTTTTTTCTTTCTATCTTGGTTGGATTCCTAATGAAAATTCTAAAAGGCAAGTATGGTTATAATTTTTCAAGGTAATGATGTCCTTTATAATGATTTACCAAACTTCAAACTTCAAAAGGATTTTGAAACATACAATGAGAAAATTAGTTCCTAAAAGGAAATGAAAATGTGCTACTATCCTAGCTAAACAAACAGTGAACTATTGATCATGAAAACCATTACCCTTGCTGCTGTCTAAACACAAAATAAACTATTACTCAAATAAAAGATTGCAAGTAAAGTAAAACTAAAATCAAATTAGATCAACTCATATTCTGACCCCTCACCATTAGTCTCGCTATGGCTTTCAGAGGTAATCATAAACAACTTGAGCAATCTAATATCTAATTTGCAGAAAAATAAACTAATATCAAATTACACACTCATACTTCAATCCCTCACCATTAGTCTCACTATGGATTTCGGAAGTAACTGAAAATTACATGAGCAATTTAATATCTATCTTGCAGAAAAGTAAACTAATATCAAACTATACACTCATACTTCAATCCCTCACCATTAGTCTCGCTATGGATTTCGGAAGTAACTGAAAATGACATGAACAGTTTAATATCTAACTTGCAGAAAAGTAAACTAATATCAAACTACACATTCATACTTCAATCCCTCACCATTAGTCTCGCTATGGCTTTCGGAGGTAATTGAAAATGACATGAACAGTTTAATATCTAATCTAACTACTAAAGCAAATGTGCAAGACTGAAATAAACAAAAACAATGCTGGAATTAAGCAAAAACTAAGAAAAAGAAATCAGCAGAAGGACAATATTGATTCCATTTCATTAGTCATTATAAAAATATGTGCAAATGCCCGAGCTGTCTATTGTAATCTGAAACAAGAACACTGATTAGTTAACAACAACATAATACATAAAATATTATGGACAGAAGTAAAATATAAAACATGAAAGATTATGGACAAAGATGAAGTGTAAATACCATGAAAGATGTAATCTATATACACGTGAATGACTATAACACAATGAACATAAAGAAATGAAGCATGAAACTATACAGTAATACACAAAACCTCAGCGTGTGCAGGGGCCCTCTGCACAGACCTCGGGGAGCAGCTTTCAAATACGAATTACGCTTATGAACAGAGTCTTCTCATATATTAAAATGCGGTCATAACAGAGAGATAATGTCACAGCACAATGAAGATGCAATTACATTACAAAGCTAAAGAAGATATAACTCTTATGCGTATGAGAACGCATTATTTATAACAGAGGAAGATATAACTAATTCCCTAAATTCTGCGCTGGTAGAAGACACGTGAACCATCACGTCCAGAGATCTAGCGTTATGGCCGCCGTGAGGATTAAATCTATGGAGAGTGGCTGTTGGATTCGGCTTATGGAGCCGTTTACAGGTGTTGATGTGTCTCCCGTGATCTAGAAACGGCCACGCAAATATCCACGTGATGAGAAACAGAGTTCTGTCATCGTGGGACTCTACGGTTGACCACCACTTGGCCACCTTTGACCACAGCCTTCTTAGGTGAATTCGGCTGAGCTAATAGGACACGATCCATGTCCATGTCATCTCTAACTTGCCCATGTGGCTCGATTTGCCTGAAGATACCTGCAACATAGACTTTAACAAAATGGCCGCGGAAAGTTGCAGCAGCTGCGGAAAGTGACAAGATTCCGCAGCTAAATGAGCAAAAATCTAAATCAAATAGCAGACACAAAACATAGTTAAAAACCATTTTAGATGCTCTTTTACAATTAATATGCAATGATATTGATGACTTAGAAGGTCCAGGTGAATGAAAAATGTCTAGAAAGGTGTATAAGAAAGATGCAAATTTGAGACTCAACATACCCCCGCTGTGAAGGTGTTGCATGTCCTCACACAACCAAAATTTGGATAATCCTTCTTCAATTCATATGACTTGACACTTCAGACAGTACATCCAATCCTCTCCTCCTCTTCCTTGGTGCTACTAACATCCTGGGCTTCTTCATCAAACATCTGAATTTGATATTAACCAATGCTCTACTTAACTTCTGGCATTTCTTCTTCAATTTCCTGTTCTTTTTCTGCCATAGTCCCAGATGTAGCATGGTATTGTCATGAATGATCTTGTCCAATTTTCTTTGTTCCTTTAATGCCTCATTTTCATTTTTAATGTGTTTATTTAAGACCTCCAACTCAAAGACTTCTTGTTTCAATGATTGGACTAGATCTTCTTTTGCTGTGTGAGGCTGTGTGGATGAAGTGCTGGGACCCGTGGCTGCTTTTTCTAAAGATTCTATATAATCATACACTTCTTGCTACTTTTGGTCTATCTTAGGTGTCGTTTTTATTGGGCTGTCCCCAAAATTCCGTGGAGGAGAATTGGCTTCAAAATCTGGCTAAAAAGGGCTCATGTCAACGTCTGGCTGAGAATGAGATGGACTATGTTTAATATCTAACTGAGAATGAAATGAACTATGTTCAATGTCTGACTGAGAATGAGATTGACTATGGCCAGATGGAGTTTGTTCAGATGTTTCTTCTCCCAAATCAATAAAATGGGGTCCTTTCGTTTGTGTTTTCCTCAACTTCCCTTTAAGTCTAGAACTTCTTCTTACACGCTGTGGACTACTGTATTTTTGCTTTTGTTTTCCTTTCCCTCTCTTTTTGGCCATAGATGGCTGTTTCTGAAGGTGAACTAGTCTCTTTGATAACACTTGATGATCTTCTTCTGAAGAAGGAATTTGATGCATAGCCTCAATGCCTTTTCTCTCTTTTGATTTTATTGGCTTTTTACCCTTGGTTTCTTCCTTCCTTCTTTTTGACAGACTCTCTTCTCTACTAGTTCTTTCAACTGTAGTAGTAGGAGTACTTTGAGTTTCATCATTTTTTCTCTTTCTCCTACTCCTTCTTGATGTACTTCCTTCAGGAATTTCTTGAGGTTCTTCAAAGAAATTTCTAATCAAAAATTGTTCTCATGTGTCCTTTTTCTCTTTTAACTGTTTTTCAATCAAAATTTTCACAAGACCATGGTGATAAAAATGTGGTTCTACGTCCCTTAAATGCTTCTGGATGGTCACAGACATCTTCTTCAAACTATTTAATAAAAAGTATGGCAGATTGAGGGTATGGTTGTCTAGAAAATTCATCAGCAATCGGGTATGATACATATACATGGATCCAAAACGGCCCTCAGAGGTGATAAATTTTTGGATAACTAGCAGCAAAGTAGCCCACTCTTCTTTCAAAGCATGAACAGGAATTCCCCTTTTAAAAATAGTTACATCCATACCTGGGTTACGTAGGATTACTCTCCAGGCTTCATCACTAATACTCTTGTTCTTGAACCAGCGTTCACCTTCTTGAGGAAGTTCTGTGGCAGCTACTATGGATGCCTCATTCACCGTAAACTTAAGGTCCCCAATTTCTACCTCCAGGCCATTGAAAGACCTTGCAAAAGCTTTTGTCACCTCTTTATGGTAGCCTCTAAACTTTTGGATAAACCGAAGCCACTTTTCCTTTTTCAATATATCCTTGACTTGCGGGTATCCTTCCATGAATTTAGGTCCTTCTGGTTCTGTTCTCAACAACTGACCCATCCTTCTTTCTGCTCTTTAAAACTTGTCTGCGTGACGAGGGTTCAACAGAGGTAAGACGGCTAAATGAGCGGAAATGAGCACGATGACTGTAGGCAGATATCAGAGAATGGGTATACAGACTGTAGCGTAATAGAGAACAAATGGGGTGAAGCGGAACAGAGAAAGGTTACGTGAGCACGGTAGAAATGTGGTTGTGAGATCAATAGAACAATAGGAGGAGTAGAACGCATCCGGCAATATTTAAATTTGGGTGGCTGTTGAGTAAATGTAAGCACGTTTGTAAAACGGCTACGGATTTTATGCGGCTGAAAGAAGTCGTAGTCAAATCAACCACATTTCATCATCACAGGTGGAGTATCGGAGTATGAGTGAAGATCGGAGGCTTGATTATGGGACCGTTTGAAAATGAATGCAAAGGTTGTGAGCGGATCATATAAAGATCGTGTAATGGTTACGAAGTTTGTGAACACAATCATTTCATATAATGGAGCTATGGTTTATAACTATGTAAAAATGTGCTTAAATGCCATTTGAAATAAATTTTACTCATACCTTGGAATTCTTGCCATTTTTCCTTGGTCTTCAATTAGTTGCTTCTCATTGATGTCTTGAATGCCCCATGTCTTCATAATATGTCTTCATACCTGCATTTGATTTCATGATTGTGGAAATACATCTGACTGTACATTCTTTTGAGAAACAGAGTGGTAGCTGCAGAATCTGCTTCCGGCTGCGGAAACTGGTGTCAGCTACGGAAACAGGTGTCAGCTGCGGAAACTGACACAGCTATTATTTGGGTGAATGGAAATAGACGGATGATAACTGACTGGATGAAAATGGTCATGAAAGAAAATTTTATTGGTGAAATGAAATGAAATAGATGAAATGAAGTGAAATGAAATGAAGTGGAGTGAAATGAAGTGGAATGAAATGGAGTGGGTGGTCACAAAACTTGTAAAATGAAAAAGAGAGATTTTTTTTGGAAAATATAGGGTGTCAGGTGTCCCTAATTTTCTCCTTACATTTTCTGTATAAGACTGCCAATCAATGATTGGTTTTCAGGCTTATACAATTTTATTTTTTTTAACTGAAAAGAACAAAAGCTAGGCTGGTGGAGAAGAAGAATTCTTCTGTACCAGCCTGATTGCAGAATTTTCTTGAAACATTTTGACAAATTCCTCTTTTGAGAGTGGCTTATGATAGACTTTTAATCTATGGCCATTCACAATAAGAGGAGTTTGAAATTCATCAATGGTCTTGATTCTTACCGCTCCATTGCTAAAGATCTTGTCAATCTCATATGGCCGAAGCCAATGAGTCTGAAATTTTCCTTTAAAATCTTTAAACTTGGAATCAAATAACAATGCCCAATCTCCTTCTTGAAACTTCTTCTCTTTGATGTATTTGTCATGCCTTTTAGCTCTTTGATATTGAACTAGATCAGTTCTTAGAATTGCCTCTTGTCTGATCTCATCTAGCTCATTCAACTGCTCCATTCTATGCTTTTGAGCTTCTGATAAATCCATCCCCAACTGAACTGCTATCTTGAAGGTCTTGACTTGGAACTCAATGGGAAGCAGGACTTCTTTCCCATAAACAAGTTCATAGGGAGAATGTCCTGTTGTATTTCTCCATGTAGTTCTGTAGGCCCACAAGGCTTCAGGAAGCCTTTCTGCCCAATCTCTTCTGTGTAGATGAACAGTTTTGGTGATGATGCTTTCGAGAACTTTGTTTGTAGACTCTACTTGATCATTTGCTTGTGGATGGTAAGGAGTAGATCTTCTGTGCTTGATTTTGTATTCTTCCATCAGCTTCTCCACCAGGTTGGATGTGAATTGGCTTCCCTGATCTGTCACAATTTCTCTTGGAACACCAAAGCGAGTAAAAATATCCTCATAAAGAAAATTAACAACTGAATTTTCAGTAGTAGACACTAATGCTTTGGCTTCTACCCATTTAGTAACATCATCAGTACAAACTAATATATACTTTTTTTGCTTAGATGGTGGATTAATAGGTCCAATGAAATCTAAAGCCCATTTTTCAAAGGGTTCAATGAGTACCTGTGGTTGCAATGGCATTTCATTTGAAATGGTAGGTTTCCCTACTCTTTGGCAGCTGTCACACCTTTTGACATATTGTTTTGCATATTTGAAGAGGGAAGGCCAATAATATCCTAAAGAGAGGATTTTATAGGCCATCCTTTTGTCTGCAAAGTGTCCGCCGCATGGTTCATCATGACATGCCTTAAGAATATCAGTCATTTCATCTTCCCTGACACATCTTCTGATCACAAGATCTGGCCCTGTTTTAAACAATTCGTTAGAAATCCATGAATATTTTGAACTCTCCTGAATAATTTTTCGTTTTTCACATGGAAATAAATGTGAAGGTAGTTTCCCTGTAACCAAATAGTTAGCAATATATGCATACCAAGGAGTTTTAATAGTTACTGCAAACAAGTATTCATCAGGAAACTTATCCTCTACAGGAGAATCTTCTTTAGTATTCTGAATCCTAGACAAGAAATCAGCTACTGTATTTTGTTTTCCTGGTCTATCCAACACAGTAATATTGAATTCTTGCAAAAGTAAGAGCCATCTTGTCACTCTGCCATTAGTAATAGGTTTGTTCATTAGATATCTAATTGCAGAATGGTCAGTATGAATAAAAGTTTCATAGCCTGTTATATAATGTCTAAATTTATTGATTGCATGAACAACAACTAAAAACTCTTTTTCAGTCACTGTATAGTTCAACTTTGTGGGAGTCAAATTTTTACTGGTATAATAAATGGCATAAGGGACTAAATCTTTTTGACCCAACACAACTCCCAGAGCCCTATCTGAAGCATCCGTAGAAATATGGAAAGGGAGTTTCCAATTTTGTCCTCTCAAGATAGGTGCTTCAGATATTCTTGTTTTCAAAGTTTCAAAGGCTGATTGACAATCAGGATCCCATTTAAATTCACAGTCTTTTGTAAGAAATTTGAAGAGTGGAGATGCTATTTTAATGAAGTTTTCTATAAATCTTCTATAGTAACCAGTAAATCCTAGAAAACTTCTAACATCTCTTTGACAATTTGGAATAGGAAACTTGGAGATGACTTCAACTTTTGATCTATCAACCTTAATCCCATCTCCTGAAATATGATGCCCCAAAACAATACCTTCAGTAAACATCATAAAGCTTTTTTCATGGCTTAATGAAAGGTTTGTTTCTTTACATCTTATAAGGACTTTTCCAAATTTTCTAATGCCTCTTCAAATGAATTACCATAAACTGTAAAATCATCCATATAAACCTCTACACAATCATGGATTAGATCAGAAAAAATTCCTAGTACTGCTCTTTGGAATGTTGTAGGTGCATTACATAACCCAAAAGGAAGTACTCGATAGGTAAAAGTTCCCCATGGACAGGTGAATGTGGTCTTATCTTGATCTTCAGGTGCTACCTGAATTTGATTATAGCCACTAAAACCATCCAAGAATGAAAAGTAATTTTTACCTGCTAATGTATCTAATACCTGATCGATAAAAGGCAAAGGAAAGTGATCCTTCAAAGTTGCTTTGTTCAATTCCCTGTAATCAATGCATACCCTCCATTTACCATTCTTTTTAGGTACTATAACCAAAGGAGAAACCCATCGGCTATCTGAAATTGGATAAATGAAGTTTACATTGAGTAATTTTTAGAGCTCTTCTTTCACTATCTCCCTAAGATTTGGATTCATCCTTTTTTGAGGTTGTTTGATTGGTCTACTGTTTTCCTCAATATAGATATGATGGATGCAAGTCTTAGGATCAATACCTTTCATGTCAGTATACTCCCATGCAAATGCAGTAGAATGTTTTTGCAAGATTTTGGTTAGTTCTTCTTGTTGTGACTTTTCCAAATGTTTGTTGATATTCGATGTTTTTCCTGGAAAAATCTCAATAGTAGAACTACCAAACTCTTCCATAGAGTAAAGAGACATTTGTCTTGATGATAAATATTCTATGTCGGATTCCAACTGAAATTGTGTGGGGTCATATTCTGAAGATGTCTCAAAATTTTCTAATGTGTTCAGAATTTGACTATCCTCACTAATTTCAGAAATGGTAAAGACAGGTTGTATAATATCCTCATCATCAACCCATTCATTGTCTCCTACTTCTATGATTGCTTTTGCTGGAGGATACAAATTGAATTTCTTTGTCGAATTACCATTAGAAATGTACATATCCCCAGATCTACAACTAATGAAAGCATTAGCTGTGGCTAGCCAAGGTCTTCCTAAGATAAGTGGGTGCCCTCCTAGATTACTCTTGGGAGTCAAAATCATAAAATCTACTGGATATTCCCAAGAATCTAAGGAGACTGAAATATCTTCTAATACACCATATGGTTTAATAATTGATCGATTTGCAAGTTGCAGTAAAGTAGGTGTAAAAAGAAGGTTAGGAAGTTTTAGATGGTCCATAGTCTGTCTACTCATAATGTTGATAGCAGCCCCTAAGTAAATCAATGTGTTTGGAATTTCTATCCCATTTATATGTGTCTTGACAATTGGACTTCCTGGATCTACATACTTCTGCATGGTGATTTTTCCCATCATGATATCTGCAATTTTTCCTACCAGGTGGATTCTTCTTGTATCTTTTAGTTTCCTTCCTAGTCGTTTGAAACTCAACTCCTTTATTGTTTTTGCTAGAATAGGAATCTCTCGAATGGCTTGTAGCAAGGGAATCTTGATACAAACATTCTTTAATTCATCTAGAAAGTCATAGTTAGGCAACCAGATTTGTTTTTCCACCCCTTTATCAATTTGTAATCTTTCAGGGAAAGGCGGTGTGGATGAAGATGCAGGTTGCTCAACTATAGGAGTTGTGGATGAGTTTTGAAGAGATGCTTCCTCAGAACCCTTATTGGCTTTAAGAGAGTCCTCCTCAGAGGTATCTTGCTCTTGGACATATATAGAAGGTTTTTCTAAAACTCTACTAGACCTGAGTTGTACATCGTTGAGAGGAACAATCATATAGGTAGGAAATTGTTGTCCTTCTATCATGTAATTATTCTGAGGATTTTTACTGTTAGGATTTGGCAATGGCTGAGCTGGAAGTTGATTTGTCTTTTGTTGGTATGGAAGCATGAGTTGAGGATTTGGATTTTTTTGAGAAGGTTGTTGTTGTGGAAATGGCAATGAAAGTTGTGGATTTGGGTTTGGAAGTTGTGGAACTTGTTGATTTTGAAAATATGGAGGATATTGATAAAATTGAGAAAATCTCCCATAAGGATTTTGCATCCCTTGTACCGATGGTTGATATGGATTTTGATGTTGGGGCCAAGGTTGTTGCCAAGGATTCCAATTTGGTGGGGTTTGAAGATTCATAAGGTTGTTAAACCCTTAAGTTTGTTGCCCCTGCCAAGGTCTTCTTGCAACAAAACAGAGAGATTCTACTGAATTTGGGTCTTCTTGAAAGACAGCTTTGAGTCCAGGGATTGAAGGACAATCCTTGATCTCATGATTCTCTGAGCAAATCATGCATGTTTCTACAACTTTTGCATCAAAGGGACATTCCCTTAAAGCATGTTTCTTCCTACATTTTGGACAAAAGATGGCTAGAGCATCTGTTTCTGCTTTCTGCTTGTTTTTTATCTTAAGGGTGTCTAGTTGTTCACTAAGGCTCCCTAAGATATCAGTTTTGAATTCATCAACCATATTGCCAATCTCTGCCCTACTTACTGATCTAGTTGCAGATTTGTTAGCCCTGATAAGAGAAGGATCCCTAGGCCCTTTTCCTGTTTTAGATTTTCCTCTTGAGAGATGGACACATAGTTCTGTTATGTCACGAAGTGGAATTTGAGAAATGTCTCCTTTCCCCATCATGTTTAAAATATCTATCCATTCATCTCTAATGGATTTTAATATGAGGGCTTTCAAATTTTCATCATCTAAATTGCTCATCTTTGCTCTTTTTAAGTTGTATTGAAATATTTCAAGTAAATCTTCCAAATTTTCATCTTCTTTTTGCATCATTTTGAATACCTCATCCTTGTGATTGGTGGGCATACAATAGTCCAAATATCTATCCAAAAATGTTTGTTTTATATCATTCCAAGTCCTGATAGATTGGGTGGCTAATCCCATGAACCATTTCAAAGCGGCTCCCTTCAATGTTGAAGGAAACAGTTTGAGTTTTTGAGAGTCTTCCATATAGTCATAGGTTCAGCACACGACTTCAAACTCAAACAGAAATGTTTCAGGATCCTCACCTCGAAATCCATAAAAGTTGGGGAGAACATATGGTGAGATTTTTTTCATCATTGTATGAGTTTCCTCATCAACTATACGGAATCCAAACAAGTTGTCTCCTTCCCTATTTCTTCCATTATTACCTTCACCATTGTTGTCTCCATTGTTTCCTCCTCCTCTACCTCTACCTCTACCTCCAAATCCATCTATTATTTCCTCTGCCATGATAGTTTCTTTAGAGTCCTCAATGTCCTCTGGTTCTTCTATCAAGGGAGGATGAGAGGGAGTCTCTTCCTTTTCTTCTTCAGGTGATTCTACTTCTTTGATTACAATATACTCTCCTGTAGAAGTAAAGAAAATATCCTTTTCTAGATAAGATTTAGTAGGTGGTATAGGAGAATCCTCTAATTCAGCTGCTCCTTGAATTCCAAAAATCTTAAGGCTAGGGGTAGATGGTGGTGAATCTTGTCTATGCCTTGAATAATATGGAGTTGTGAAAATCAAACTCTTGGCTTTAGCTATAAACCTTCCCCTAGAATCTCTTGCTCTATGCATGTCATATTTTTTTTTTTCTTTTTTTTTCTTTTTTAAGTTGGGCTAATAATTCTATTTCTGATCTTCCAGGTCACACTAGGTGCAAGAGGAGAGCATACTTAAGAAATTATCAAACCAATAACTCTCTTTTCTGATCCTCCAGATCACACTAGGTGCAAGAGGAGAGCATACTTCAAGAAGCTATCAAGTTTTCCCTTCTTTTTATTGTTTTTTTTTTTTAAGAAATTGGCTACCTAGTTACACTTCCCCGGAAACAACGCCAAAATGTTTGGTCAATTTAGTGTGTCCTAAATTGCTACATTAATTTTTCAATCCGGGATTCGTAAGCTGACGAAGTGTGGCACACTATATGTGCAAGATAACCTATCTCTTACTTTTTTGTCATTTTTGGTTTTTTTTCTTTTTATCTTGGTTTGTTTCCTAATGAAAATTCTAAAAGGCAAGTATGGTTATAATTGTTCAAGGCAATGATGTCCTTTATAATGATTTACCAAACTTCAAACTTCAAAAGGATTTTGAAACATACAATGAGAAAATTAGTTCCTAAAAGGAAATGAAAATGTGCTACTGTCCTAGTTAAACAAACAGTGAACTATTGATCATGAAAACCATTACCCTTGTTGTTGTCTAAACACAAAAGAAACTGTTACTCAAAGAAAATATTGCAAGTAAAGTAAAACTAAAATCAAATTACATCAACTCATATTCTGACCCCTCACCATTAGTCTCGCTATGGCTTTCGGAGGTAATCATAAACAACTTGAGCAATCTGATATCTAATTTGCAGAAAAATAAACTAATATCAAATTACACACTCATACTTCAATCACTCACCATTAGTCTCACTATGGCTTTCGGAAGTAACTGAAAATGACATGAGCAATTTAATATCTATCTTGCAGAAAAGTAAACTAATATCAAGCTATACACTCATACTTCAATCCCTCACCATTAGTCTCGCTATGGCTTTCGGAAGTAACTGAAAATGACATGAACAGTTTAATATCTAACTTGCAGAAAAGTAAATTAATATCAAACTACATACTTCAATCCCTCGCCATTAGTATCGCTATGGCTTTTGAAGGTAACTGAAAATGACATGAATAGTTTAATATCTAATCTAAGTACTAAAGCAAATGTGCAAGGCTGAAATAAACAAAAACAGTGCTAGAATTAAGCAAAAACTAAGAAAAAGAAATCAGCAGAAGGACAATATTGATTCCATGTCATTAGTCATTATAAAAATATGTGCAAATGCCCGCGCTGTCTATTGTAATCTGAAACAAGAACACTGATCAGTTAACAACAACATAATACATAAAAGATTATGGACAGAAGTAAAATATATAACATGAAATATTATGGACAAAGATGAAGTGTAAATACCATGAAAGATGTAATCTATATACACGTGAATAACTATAACACAATGAACATAAAGAAATGAAGCATGAAACTATACAGTAATACACAAAACCTCAGCGTGTGTAGGGGCCCTTTGCACAGACCTCGGGGAGCAGCTTTCAAATACGAATTACGCTTATGAACAGAGTCTTCTCATATATTAAAATGCGGTCATAACAGAGAGATAATGTCACAGCACAATGGCGATGCAATTACATTACAGAGCTAAATAAGATCTAACTCTTATGCGTATGAGAACGCATTATTTATAATAGAGGAAGATATAACTAATTCCCTAAAGTCTGCGGTGGTAGAAGACACGTGAACCATCACGTCCAGAGATCTAGCGTTATGGCCGTCGTGAGGATTAAATCTATGGAGAGTGGCTGTTGGATTCGACTTATGGAGCTGTTTACAGGTGTTGATGTGTCTCCCGTGATCTAGAAACGGCCACGCAAATCTCCACGTGATGAGAAACAGAGTTCTGTCACTGTGGGACTCTACGGTTGACCACCACTTGGCCACCTTTGACCACAGCCTTCTTAGGTGAATTCGGCTGAGCCAATAGGACACGATCCATGTCCACGTCATCTCTAACTTGCCCATGTGGCTCGATTTGCCTGAAGATACTTGCAACATAGAATTTAACAAAATGGCTGCGGAAAGTTGCAGCAGCTGCGGAAAGTGACAAGATTCCGCAGCTAAATGAGCAAAAATCTAAATCAAACAGCAGAGACAAAACATAGTTAAAAACTATTTTAGATGCTCTTTTACAATTAATATGCAATGATATTGATGACTTAGAAGGTCCAGGTGAATGAAGCTATCACTAAGGCAACTCACATTATACAGAAGGGTCTTTCTTGGCAAATAGGTTCGGAAGATAAGGTTCGCATTGGCACTGATTCCTGGTCAGGGAGTGGGAATTATTATAAACTTCCAGCGTTCATCATTGAGCACCTTGCACTCAGAAACATCTTCCATCTAGCACAGATCGCGGACAGGTTACATTCCTCATGGAGGGAACAAGCCTGGCTACAGGCGGGTGACCTTGAGATCCCTCAAGCGGGCACTCGGGACTGGCAAGAATACATCTGGGCTCTGAAAGCATCCAACATTCACATCTCGGACCTGGAAGACAAATTTATTTGGGCTGATTCAACAGATGGTCATTATACACCAAATTTGGGATACCTTGACCTGATCAAGCCCAGGGAACCCCCTATTAAAGACTGGTGGTGGAACAATATCTGGAAATTGAAGACCCCGCACAAGCACAGACTCCTTTTCTGGTGTATTCTTAAGCATTGTATACCTACCATGGAGTTCCTTCACAGGAGGGCTTATCACGGGGCATCTAGATGCGGTTATTGTCTGAAAGACTGTGAGGATACACTCCATTTATTCCTATAGTGCAACATCATCCAAGATTTATGGTCACGGGTCATCACTGAACTGGGTTGCAGATTCAATTGGCAGGGCGCCACCTTAGTTGAGGCTTGGACAAATTGGTGGCGGCACTTTGCCCATTACCCAAGATTACGCAACCTCCCTCTAATTATGGCTTGGGAGATATGGATCAGCCGTAATAAACAGATTTTCGATGAGACTCCTATAGACTGTGATCAGATTTGTGCTGCATCTCTTGCCACTTTTCGGCTCATACCTAAGGAAAGCATACGCAACAAGCCATCCCATGAGACTCATGAAACCATTGATCATAGCCGGGCATGGGCATATTTTGATGGCGCGTCCAACGCACATGGGTGTGGTGGGGGCACAGCTCCTTATTTGAATGACCACCACTACTACAACATCAAAATGGGTTTGGGTCCTGGTACTAACAACTATGACGAACTGCAAAGCCTCATACTTCTTCTAACCTTTGCTCGGGACATTCACTGCAACTCCATCCAGATCTTTGGTGATTCACAACTTGTGATCAATTGGTTCAATCATCTTTCTCATTGTCACTCCCACACACTGTCTGCACTGCTACGCGAGGTACACCATCTCAGAGCACTTTTTGACTCCATCACAGTGACTCATATTTACAGGTCTCAGAACAAAGTGGCTGACCAACTGTCCAAAGAAGCTTCGGAGCTGATCTGGGGCACCTGGCATATCACAGAACACAATGATGGACAAATCTACATATATTACCATCGGCCTTTTATCGAGGAGGCTCCTGTTGTTTTGGATGTTTAGTCGTATAGCTGTCTTATGGGAGATTTTGTACTACCTCCCTTTCTTACATATTCGGCATGTATACATATTCGGCATGTATACTTACTTCATATTTTGATTTTTTTGGTTTTTTATGAGCTAGTAAGTTATGCACCGAACTTACTATGTGGACACTAGTTTCATCACTGAAATGTTACATTTTGGGACTCTGATGGCCTGCAGATTGATATTGTGGCAGTATGTAAGAGTTCTTTGAACTGAACAGTAGTATTACTACCAGTTTTTGTAACATGTAACCGATCATTAATTGAAAAGTTAAGAATTTTTTCTTTGTGAAAAAAGTATCTTCCCTTGACATAAGGATATAGGAATAAGGAGAATTAATTGTATTGGCATTCTCCTTACTTCTCACACCATCCCTAACTCTTAAGGAGTTAATGAGCCTCCCTTAATGTATAAAGAACAAGAAAACATTATGTTTATATGTAAATCTTTAAGATAGAATAGGGGGTCTCATCACAAGCCAGCCATGATAATAAGGATTTAACAAGTGACATGCCCACAATGGACAACACATCAGGGTAATGACCTTATCGATAGCTCAAACTTCTTGAAGGATAGGAGGTCTCATCATGAGCTGGCCTGATCATTCTGTTACAATTCTAGTGAGTGGCACTGTGAACATCTGGCCACCACACCAGCATAGTGGTCACTTTATAAAACAAAGAAAAATGCCTACTTTTCAAAAATAAATATCATGTTTACATGTAAATTTCTGAGAGAGAATAGGGGATCTCATCACAAGCCAACCTACCATAATCATAAGGGTTTAACAAGTGGCATTCCCACAATGGCCAACACACTAGGGTAGTGACCTTCTCAAGAGCTCAAAATACTTGAAGGACAGGAGGTCTCATCACGAGCTGGCCTGATCACTCTGTTACAACCCCAGTGAGTGGCACGTTGACTATCTAGCCACCACACCAGCATGATGATCTCTCTATAAAATTAGCAAAATATCTACTTTTACATAGAGGATTTTGACTCATTTTTCAAGTTAAAATAACAACCTTGTCAAAGCTATGAATGCCTACTGGCAATAGTGGCTCTGCTTGTGGTATGAGAGTATTTTTCTAACAATGGCCAATTCCTTTTATATGCCTTATTCCCTATTTTATCCATTTCTGAGATAAATGCACCACTCAAATAAGTGTTAACACTATCTATCCACATAATTAACTATGAATGAATTATCCTTTCATGTTTGAGTTAAGGGATGACAACACCAATCATAATCCACCACTGTCATGCTCCCGTCATGCTACACCATTAAATAAGGACATCCTATCATAATAGTTGCTATATCGATTTTCTCCCCTTCCTTGGTCATTTCCACCTGATGTACACTTATGATAATTACTGATTTCTGATCTCTTCCCTCGTATGCATTCATGATTGCTGCAATATCTCTTGTACTTAAAGATGTAGGTGCCCTTCTCCCAAGAGAGGGGGTGTAAATATCCATAATGAATAAGCATGTGAATTCCTTGCACAACTTCCTTTGGATATGTTGATTGGACTAAAATATCATTGTATTTACGATATGAGGTTACATACATTTTTGGAATAAGGTTGCAATTACTTTTTCTCTCTCATGCAGTGTTTATTTAACCAACAGGGCCAGAAGAAACGCAAACATAAGGAGAAATTAGTTCAGATAATACATCATCCATGGGAGGGAATTCTCTCTGAAATGAACCCACAACCTTCCAAATCTCAGAAGCAGCTCAAACCATTCTCCAACAGGTTGGCTAGTTTCCATATCTACACAAACTGCAAGGGTTTGACACAGAAATAACAGTTGAGTTCCTATAAAACTTGCGATAAGGGCACACTATAGTCAGAGGAAGAATTATACTGGTCACCGATGAAATCATCAAAGAAGTCTCTGGACTATCAACATAGGGAGAAAGATGGACTGAAAAATATATCCTCCTACGTGAAGAAAGCTCAGCATACCAGGACCCAAGAGAACCATTGGAACGGAAGGTAAAGGGGATTGACCCTACGTCCCTCCAGCAACCATTGCAAGAATTGGCAGCGTTCATCCAAAGATACATCACATGTGATGGACGCCAATATGTGGTAAAACCTTGCCAACTTAAACTCTTAAATTTTCTCAAATTAAAAAATTCAGTTAATTTCCCTTCTTTCTTGAATTTGGTGTTACACGACACTGATGTTCGAATTAGAAAAGCTAAAAACCCCCAAGAATTCGTCAACCACCATGGCTTAATCAAATTAATCATCATTCAAGAGCTAGGCACACAACAGACAACTTCGGACAACTTAATTAATCCTTCCCTGCATGCCCCTAAGGAAAACACTGTCAGAATAGAAATTGAACTTCCCAGAATAAACATACCCAGGAAATCAAGAGGGAAAAGGGCCCATGGTTCAACCTTAGAACAAAGGAAACAAAGACGATCTGAAAGGCTGCAATTATGCCAAGACACCTCTGAATTTCCAGATGAGGCAAGACCATCCCATACACCACCTTAAAACCCTCAAAATATGCCCTTACAAGACTATGAAGAATAAATGGCTCGTGTTTTGGAGAAAATTAGGGCATCCCGTGAAATTAGAAGCCCGTCTGACCAAGCAGAGGAGAAAGGGGACTCATTGAATCAATCTGCCACTACCAGCAGCTCTAGCCACACTGAAATATTGCCCCACCAGGATGAATTACAGGCTTTAAGGGTTTTATCTCCCACTGGATAGAAGGGATATTTGAATCTGGAAATCAGTCGGGAGATACCATTCCATTAGAACAAAATGCAAGCATGGAGATAATGCCCCTAACACCTGAAGGGAAAATTATCTCACCGAGTCAGGACGTTAATGCAAAAATAAACTCCAGAGCACAGGAAGGAAATATCATCAATGATAACTTTAGAACTGGAACCACCATACTTGAAACCGAAGCTGCTTCTCCTCCATCCCCTGCCAAAACCTTACTAGAAGAGAAATCAGCTGAAAAGAAGTTAAGGAAGATGAGTAGGACCTGCAAGAGGTTCAGAAAGAAGAAAAAAAAATTGAAGAAATAGTTGAAAGAAGCGAGCAAGGCTCAAAAGCCTAAGAAGGAATTAGCTACCATAGAAACCCAAACCTATTTTGTCACCCAATTGGTAGAAACTGCTGAGATTTCCATACAGACTGACCTAGTGGACACTGCTCAAGCTTCTGTATAGACTGACCTAGTGGACACTGCTCAAGCTTCTGTATAAAATACTCTAGAACTTACAGAAGAGAAGGAAAATCAAACAGAGGAGACACCTACCTACACTCCCCTAGTAGAAAAGGTCGCCAATCAAAAGTTTCATAATGAATTAATTCAAATCCGGCATGAATTGGCCTAGTGCAGAAAGGAAGTAGTGCCCTTACAGGAACATCAGGAAATACTAAATAAATTCAAAGACCTTTCTGCAACTGACGATGAAACATTTTCCCAACTCAGGGAAGAAAAGACGAAAGTAAAGAAAGCACAGAATCAGTTGGAACAAGCTAAGAAGAAAACCAATATGGTTTTCTCTCTTTACTCTGATGTAATAACTTGTAGGGCACCAACCACCGACTATGCTCTATTTTTAGTAGAACGGTATTTACTATTGAAAATCAAGGTTGTCAGGGCAGGGAAGCCCAATGTTTTTTAAAATTGTTAAGGAATTTTTCCATTATTGGAATGAGCAGGATGACTAGGTCCAACATCTTTTGTGTGAGTTATATTTACACAATTTCTTTCTAGAGGAGGACAGGGATAGGAATCCGAGCCCCTTCATTGGCGACGTTCAGTTCCAGGCTTTCTTTTCTTTTGCCAAGAACTAGACTCGATGGGCTAAAGCCTATAACACCTTCCAGAAGAGAGAGAATGGCCTAGACCTATGGGTTAGGGGTAACCTACTAAACCACTGCACCTGTTCACCCAGCATAAGAAATTTATGCAGAGGAAAGGAGTGATCTCAAAACTGGGACCTATCCATAAGTATATAGTACAACATGGGCAGGATTATTTCTAGGACATTCAGGGAGAAGCATTAGCAGTAGCCAAATAGAGGTGGCTAGCATCCACGAACAATGTGAAAAACAGAGAGCCATTTGGTTACAAGAACTTCAAAGCAGCTGCTTCCAGATTCCTTCTATAAAAAAACCTAATCTTGAAGATGGGCGCTACATGGATAGGGTGCAGATACAGGTGACCTGTCATCTAGTACCCCCCTAAGGACTATCATCACGATTATGAGTTTCCAGAGGGGCACACAAACTCCACCTTTGCAAAAATCAGATAGAGACATGGCTTCAGACTCTATAAAGAGGAGCTATACCCTACATATTCTCTAACCCAGTTACACCTCAACCATTTGTTTGCACGAACTACGCCTTTTCAAATATCAGAGAGATAAATGGCTTCAAACTCTATAAAGAGGAGGTATACCCTTCATATTCTCTAACCCAACCAAACCTCAACAATTTGTTTGCACGAGGAACTGCAAATAGGTAAGTAGGGGAGTATGTTGGGCGGAGAAGAAGGTACATTTCATCCCATCTTTACCACGATTTGTTATGTACTTTTATGAATTTTTCCCCTCATCTTGGCAATAAAGTAAATGGAAATAGCGTAAAGCCAAGGCAGAATGAACTAATGATAAAAGGAATGTTTAACAACGTAAAAAATGACTTGTCATATCTTTATTGATAGGGAAGCAAAGCGGCTAAACTGTTGATGAGGGAAGCAAACAGGATCATAATGGCTCCTATGGACTGGCGGGAGATGGAGAGGCACATCCATGCTTGGATTACTCAAATGACAACCACAGAGTAGCACGGTCTTGTATGAAAAGGACTCGTTACTACTTTTGAATTCACCTTTAAAAGGCCAAAGATTAATAATCTATAGATATATCTTCTCTGTAATAGACGTATCGGGACAGAATCGTCAAGTTGTATTAATGTATTACTCTCTAGCTTAACAAATATTTCGTCATTTTTGGAATAGACAATCTCTGAGTTTTCCTTAGCAGTAGAATTCTGGTGGCTTTGGGCCTAGACCTCGGAGTTTCTCTGCTACTTCTGTGCTATACGCTTATTTACAAAACTTACATTTCCAATCATCTAGCGCATTTCATAAGATATCGTTTAATTGGTTAATTGCGAACATAAGATGCTACAGCTTCCTCTTTCATTAGACTAGTTCACCATTCATGCCTTCTTGCTTAAAATCAATGCTTTCATAATTGTTTGGACGCTTTCATCATTTCCAAATGCTTTTATAATTGTTTTATTAGTTTTAACACGACTGTTGTTCAATTCTGCATATAGTTAATGTTGGATCTTTTCATTATCACTGAGAGCATTTGGTTGTTGTTTAATTCATAGGATGTCATTAGTCGATTTAAAAGAGAAATCCGTTGAAAAATTTAGAATAATCAATTGTTGTTCAATTCATTATGATTTTTGTTCAATTCATCACAGCACGTTGTTCAATTGTAGTTTATTCTTTTCAGTCTAGAGTAGTTATTTTTTCATAGGCTTAGAAAAAAATAGTCAAATCATTATATAATTTACTTCCAAATTGATTTGATTGAACTTCAAGAATTAGATAGTCTTCCTTATAATAATTTAGAGTAGTTTTCCTCCGATATCACTTGCATATACTATGCTTACACTCTTGAAATAACAATACTTGCCTTGGGTTGACAATTAAATGAGAAGCATTGAAGTTGCTTGTAACAGTCACCTTTATGACCCAACAACCTTCACACACCAACACGAACTATTTAATAGTGATGAATTAGTTGAATTATTTTGGGATATTGCACTTGTTGAAGTAGTGAAAGGCATCCATTCTCAGTAGAAATAGAAGAGGTGGAGGAAAGGCATGGATTTGGTTCAACATTTTCAACCTTCTTTTTGGGAGCGGTAATAATAACAAACAAATGAATTGGTGTCATATATTATTGAATCAAAAATCTCCCCATCATCAAACATGCAATATTTAATTCTAGAAAGACCATTTTTGTTTTCATTTTGTCTGAAAACTAGAGGATTGGAAACTCCAAACAAGAAAAAATAATAGATACCTCATAGGAAATTCAATGCAGGGAATCAAATTACTATAAAGATCATTAGAGTGGCATTTTTCCAGCTATGAGGAAGAAGGGTAGGATGCACACTGGAGAGGAAAATCCTTTAAATGTCTTGGGTTATGTTTATAGGATTAGTCCTCCACACATTGACATTCATTCTCAACTTGGAAGCATCACTGTAGTTTCATTAGAAACAACCGCATAGTTGGATTCTATGAATTTAAGACTTGAGATGAATAATAGCTAGCCACAAATAAAAAGATGAAGCTAAGTCAAAGGAAACAAAAGAGGATGAAAATATTTGTCTTCTAATGACACATAAAGGGATAGAATATCACATTGCGACATGGACAATAGAAACCAATATGTTTCTAATTCTTGGGAAATGACATTTGGTGATCAATGGAATTATTCTTACACTTTCTCCAAGTATAGCATTCCAAGCACGAATTCAAGACATTCTTATCCAATTCTGATTTTAATGCAAAAATGAGGGTTCAAGAGGCCACATATTCCACACAAGTTGTAGTTGAACTGGCTACAATTAAACGTGCTAAGGCTCAAAGGCTACTTCAGAAGGAATATCTAGCTATCCATAAAGCTACAACATTTATAGTGACTACGAAGGATATATGGGCTGGGGAAATAAATTTACATGAAATAAACCATAAGGATGTGGAAAATTCATAGAATGAGCATCATGACACATATCGGTGTAACCCTGTAAAGTCAGCAATTCAACAATACCATTTCCTAATGAAACTCGTTGTGTGGAAAATGATTCTACGATAGTTAGTGTGGGGCATTGGAAACATTCCATGGTTGGCATATTTCCTATTATAAAAATCCTAAATATATCTCCATAAGGTTCGTTTCCTACTACAAATCTCATTTCTAAAATGAAGGTAGAATTGATATCCACAATAGAAGGTTCCCAATAAGTCTAGGATTTGGGTTCCATAACATCAAGAGCATAACGTCTACTCAATTTTGCTCCAACTTGATATTGTGCCCCCTACACTATCTACATAAGGCATTGAGACCACCTAACTGAACTAGAAGGAAACATGGTATTTGTAACTCCACTCTATTGGTATCTAACTGATTTCAATTTGGTTTCACTGCAATTTGCAGACCATCCTTTGAGGAAGAAAAGTTCTCTTCCTACCAAATATTTGTTGCATGACACTAAGGCTTAAAGGACCATGAATCCTCATCAAACTTGAAATCTCAGCTGAAAACCATTTTCCATTTAGAAAAAATGTATACATTGTAAGCCTTATATGCCTCATTTTATCCAACTAAAGTACACTTCAAACTAGATGGTTCCATCTTGGATATTTTATCCCCAACAATGTGAATATATACAAGACAACCAAAAATTCCAAAATTTGATACTTGTGGTTTCTCACCAACAAAATATGTTTCTCTTATCTTATCTTTCAATATCTAGTGAGGTCACATATTCGAAATGTAGATTGTTGTACAACATGCTTATGCCAAAATACAACTTGGCATATCTATGTCATGGAGCATTGACTTGGATGTCTCTATGATGGGCTTATTATTACTCTCTACAACCACATTTTGATGTGTTTTGTGAGGCACTATCAACTCCCTCTTGATATATACTTCCCTACAAAAAGTTTCAAACTTTTTGGAGGTATATACTCCATTATCTGATCTCAACACTTTCATCTTCTGACTTGTTTTATTTTTCTAAAAAATCTTGAAACTCTCGAAACTTCCCAAACACCTCATCCCTATTCTTCATGACATAAAACAAAGCTTCTAAGAGAAATAAATGAATCAGCAATTAATGTTACCTAATAATTAGACTGAGGTCATGGTTTCACGTAGATCTCAAATTTATCCTCCTTTTTAATTTGATGCAGACTTTCTAATTTGAAAAATTCTAGAGACACGCAACTCAAATTTTATAAATATAATGTTGCAACCTCTTTCTTGACAGGATGCCAGGGCCCATTCTTCTTCAAAATAAATTGCAACTAACAAATACAAGAAACAAAATTGAAGGGGCCTTCCAATCAATCTTCATATTTGAGACTAAAGGAAGTTACACTATCACTCCTACAACACAGAGCTAAACAAAACAAAGCAACAATCTTCAGTAAACTATCATAGGTCTAGAATAGATCTTGGACATCCCATGCTTAAAAACTTCTAGAAAAACTTCCATTTCCTAGGTAGTACCCCTACTATCGATATACATGTTGCAGAATTTCCAACACCATATTGTACCCTCATTATTTTTAATAAATTGGATCAACATCGCAATTTTTAGTGAAAATTCATGGACTGATTTATGTGTTTTATTTTCATGGTTTTTATGTATATGCATGTTTTGTTATTTATTTTAAAATTTCCATTAGAATATTGTTGTGGTATTAGAGCTCATAGGATTGACTCAACTCATGGGGAAAACACCAGTCTATGACACCAGAGGATAGTAAAAATGTGACTTACCGGAGAGAGAGGTACAAGAGAAGAGAAAGGTCGTTGCAAATTTCTTCTGATCCTATAATAAGTAAATCGTGGGCTGAGGAAACAAACATGGTGGAAAATAAGGAAGACAAAAGGAATAAGGAGGAGGAGTTTTCTCAACATCTACTGAAGGTAGTATAGGACCTGTCCAAGAGCATTGAGGAACTGAGGTAGAATAATGGTAAAAAAAACAAGGTTAAGGGAGTTTAAGGGGAATTCCAACTAGGTGAAGGCTCTAGTACTTCACAACACCACACATCCCTTAACCCCAACATGCATCTTATTCCCAACACACCACCCAGATCCATTATTCCCACATTCTTGACATCTAAAGCTGGTGGACCAGAAGTGAAGGAGAAGATGCCTATGGGGGACTATTTCTTGGAGCATCAATTCTATGGACTTGATTCTAGATAATTCATCACTTTCAAGGACTTTTTACAGCTTAAGGTAAATAATAGGCCAAAGAGACAAAGTGGGGGAAACTACACACAAGGGACATATTTGCAACATGCTATGGGGAGGTTGATTCTCCCATATTTTGATGGATCTTCTAAGATCTCAGCCAGAGTATTGGTAGAGAAAATGGATGTCTACTTCCAGCTAAATCAGATGATGGAGGGAGAGGCAATAAAATTTCCATGCTGCATTTAGAGGGTGAATCTCACGACTGGTGGTTCCATGGGATAACTCCAATGGGATATTCCAGAGTGACTGCATATGAGGATTTCACCAGGAGCGCCTTCGAGCATTTTGAGAGGAAATATTTCGAGGAAAACTTTGGAGCGTTCAAAAGGATCAAGCAGAATAGGAGCATTGACACATACTTTTCAGAGTTTCTGAGACTATCATTGATGATGCCAGATTTATCGTAGGCTAGGAGGATCTACATATTTGTAGAGGTGATATAAGAGTCATTGCATGGTTTGGTGAGGTCTAAGAGGCCCACTAATTTGTAGGACATAATAGGGATACCTTGAGATCTACAAGATTACCTGCCTAGGGCTAGAGCACCTAGAAAGGGTTTCCAGCAAAGGGGAAAAGACAGTAGGTCTCCACTACCTAGAGCCAATCAGGGCCCTGGACAGATATATGAGGAGACGCGGATAGAACTTTTAAGGAGGAAGCTGTGTTTTACCTGTCAAGAGCCATGGTCACCAGGCCACAAATGTGTAACATGCAAGGCCCACTACATTGAGGTATTTTCTGAAAATGACATAGAGAATGAAGATTTATGAATTATCCAGAATACATAAGCTGGGAACAAAGGGTATTCCATCCTAAATGGCACGCATGGATATCAATGCTTTATTATTTACGTAATTACGCATTGAGGAAAGATAAGATCGAGTAAGTGATGTATATTTGGAGCTGGGTGGAGATGACAATGCAATACACAGAAAGAGGGGACGGCCACAACCTGTCGAGGGAGCTCTCTTTGCACCTTCTGGAGGGGTTCTTACATCTCTACGTGGGGTACCAAAGTTCTTGACCATGCATTTCAGGGGAATTTTGCAGGAGAGGCATGTATCAATTCTACTAGACGGTGGGGCAACCCACAATTTCATTGATGCACAAATTATTCAAAGGAGGAACATCACAACTAAGGAGTTTGAGGGATTTTCATTTCTTCTGCCGAGGGAGATAACCATGTAGTGAACACGTTATTTTCCGGCCTTGACAGTGACCATGAGGAACAACTCCATGACAAATCACTTTTTGGTGGTGGAAGTACTAGACACAAATGTGGTGTTAGTAGTCTAATGGCTCTATTCACTTGCCCGAGTCACTACTGATTGGAGGAGGTTGGAGAGGGAGTTCATAGGGCTCGATGGAAAACCAATTTTTCTACGGGCCAGTATGCAGTCTTACCCTCCATAGATATTTTTGTCCCACGATATGGAGGTTGATCTCATACATGGGGACATTGAGTAGGTTGTGGAATTGAGGGTTTCAGAGGCTGGGGATCAACCCAAGCCACCACACTCAGATATACATTCCATTTTGGATAGGTTTCCAATAATGCTTAGAGACATACCGTCGGGACAACCAGTTGATTGGGGGTTTAAGAATACTATTGAATAGGAGTCGAGGGTATATGAGGTCATGATTACTACCCGTTACAGACATCCCAAGGCATACCGAGATGAGATAGAGAGAGCTCTTCATGAGTTGTTAGCACATGGGAACATCAATCCTGGCTCTAGCCCTTTTACTTCATCAGTTTTTCTGGTGAAGATGAAGGATGGGTCCCTACACATGCTCATTGACTACTAGGACCTTAGCAAGAAGGCCATGAAGATATATTACCCCATCCCATGCATAGATGAGTTGATGGATGAGATGAGGGGGGTGAATTTCTTCTATAAGATTGACTTGCGCTCAGAGTACCACCAAATCAGGGTGAGGGACCAAGATGTCCCTAAGACATATTTTAGGTGCCACTATGGGCACTTTGATTTCCTCGTTATTCCCTTCGAGCTAACTAGCACATCGGCCACCTTCCAGTCTTGCATGAACCACGTGTTTCGTACAAAATTGCAAAATTTTGTGTTGGTTTTCTCTCATGATATATTGATTTAAGGCCAGACATGGGAGGAGCACTTGCAATGTTTAGAGACATTGTTGTGTATTTTGTAGGAGGAACAATTCCACGCAAAAATGTCCAAGTGCGAGTTCAGTGTGGAAAATATTCTCTACCTAGGGCACATCAGTGTGGAGGATGGTGTTAGGGTCCATGAGGAGAAGATCAGGGCCATTCAAGATTGTTGAGAGCCCCAAAATGTGACAGAGTTGAGGATATTTGTGGGCATCTACACTTACTAAAGGAAGTTCGTGAAGGTCCTCTCTCAATCAACATCTCCCCTCACCAATTTGATGAAGAAGGGGGTATTTGAGTGTATAGCTATAGCATAGGAGGCCTTTGAGCGCCTTAAACAGGTCATGAGTAGTTTTCATGTGTTGAGACTTCCAGGTTTCACCCAATCCATTATGCTGATGTGTGATGCATCTGGAGAGGGTGTAGGATCATTTTTGATGCAATGGGGTAAACCCATAGATTTCAAGATTCAGAAGCTCCTGACCCAAGAGAGGTTGTACTCCATCTATGGCAAGGAGATGTTATCCATCATGCAAGTGTTAGCCAAGTCTAAACAGTACTTGGTGGGGCACAGTTTCAGGTTCAAGACAAACCAGAACAACCTCAGATTTGTCTTTGAGAAAAAGTATATGCAAGAGAGGTAGAAGAACTGGGTGAGAAAGCTTGAGGAATACAACTTTGACATTGAGTATTTCAAAGGGAAGCACAACTTTGTGGCTGATGTGCTGTCGAGGAGGTTGACTACCCCTTCATTCATGAGCATTTCCTTATATTGGAGGGAACAATGACTGGTAGAGTACTCCAAGGACCAATTTTAATATGAGGTCCTTGATGGGGTAGTGGAAAAAGACTAGTACAAGGTGATTAATGAGGTGATTTACTTTAGAGACCAGATTTACTTGGTTCTCATATCCCAGTTGAGGGAGAAATTTTACAAGCTTCCCATGACTCACCAATATCAGGGCACCAAGGGTTCCCAAAGGCACATAGGTCCATTAGAGAGAATTTTTCATAGAGAGGACTTAAGCATGACAATCTGAGGCATGTTAGGGAGTGTGACACATGCCAAAGGAACACAGGTGAGAAGTCACACCCTACAGGGTTGCTACAACCTCTTCCTATCCCTGAGTGGAAATGGGAGAGCATGTCAATGGATTTCACTACTGGGTTGCCTATAGTATAGGGAAAGGAGTGAATATACGTGGTGGTGGAATGGTTGATGAAGTTTGCACATTTTTTTGCCATCTTACTTAAGTACTTGGCCTCACAGGTAGCTAAATTATTTTTCAAGGATGTATTTCGGCTATATGGTCTTCCGAACACCATTGTTAGTGATCAGGACCACAGGTTCATGGGGTATTTTCCCAGGTTTTCGACTCGTGGGCACAGAGCTCACTCCTCACACTAGTTATACCCCCCAAAAAAGACGAGCAACCGGAGATAGTTAACAAATAGCTGGAGGGCTACTTGCGTAACTATGTGATGGGCCATAATTAAGCATGGATAAAGTGGTTTCACTTGGGAAAGTACTGCTACAACACCACATACCACATGTTCATAGGAATGTCTCTATTCAGAGCCCTGTATGGTTACGATGCATTACATTTTTCTGACGTGATGATTGGAGATATCAAGGCCCCTAGGGCGAAGGATTGGATACAGGAGAGCCAATGTAGGTTTTAACCGTGTACAAAAATTATCTGCAAACGAATCTTAAAAATAGAAAATAAACAATAGCGAGAGAATAAAACATAAAACAAATATACGTAGAGATTCTCCCCTGGATCCCAAATCGGGACTACCAACTTGATTTTTCATTATGTTCCTTTTAGTGTTACAACACACACACACACACACACACACACACACACACACACACACACACACATATATACATGTCGAAGCATTCATAAACCATAATCCATTAACCCTGGATTAGAACATAACTGCAGTTCCCTTGACCAGATCTACAAAACGCTAGGGGCGAAAAACCATCATTCCCCAAAACCATGTGCAAATTGATGCACAAAACCATGGACGGGCCCGCCCACCAAAAAATAGGGTCCAAAAAAATTTCATCAAGGTGTTGCCCTAGACCTTGTGTAGGGGGGCTACCCACCCGCTGTGAACCCCCAGACAGGGGGGGCTACCATCCCCCTGTGACCCCACAAAATCTCACGTTACGATGGGTAGAATGAAGGGAATTCACATGTATCAAGAATGACATGCACTCAAATAGATTTAGCAGCAATTTTGAGTGAAGATGTCCATATAACGCATTACCGTTGATGAAAAGATAGTAATGTCTAATTAGATCCATTTTTTGTTGAGAAATGTAGGTAATGATGTCCTTAAGCCAAGCTAAAAAGGGAGCTATGTTTGTGGTGTATTGTTCATAAGGCATGGAGGATGTGGGAGGGGAGGGAATTGAGGAATACTAGGGTGCTAAAGGGCCTCTCTCATGCTATGCAAGCAAGATGTGGTGATACTTGTGCCTTGGTAAAAACTCATAGTTCAAATGCTCCAAGGAAAAGATTCTATTGATTTTTTTGTTAGAAGAACACTAGTGTTGATTTCTCTACTACCTATTATATTAATGAGAATTCCCTTTGATGGAATCATGGTTTGGAAAGGGCACGACCAACCACAAAATAACTAATTAGATAGTCAAGCCTATGTTTGGGTGGGAAAAGGCTCACCTTTCATTAGTCATGGGAAACTCTTAAATTTCTTATATAATTTCGACCATTAAGTGTTAATCTACAATATGATAGTTATTAAAGATAATGGGAAATATGATTATAATTGTGCAAATAAATTGTTTCCAATTGAAATTTGAAATTGGTTGCTTTCATTATTGATGGGGAAATTTTAAATTTCTTAGATATGTGCCTCTATGTGTTAATATGTAGTATGGTATTTATTAAAATGCATGGAAAATATGATCATAATTATGAAAATAAATTAAAATGCCACGGATTGAAGAGCACTACTAATAATGACAAAATAAAGCATAGGAGAATCGAGTATTGGCCTAATTTTAAGGAAAATTTAATAAAATATAGGATTTCTAAACTATACATAACTTCTCAATTTATGAAAGGAATTCCTATGCCTGTAATATGTAATATTTGGCTCGATAATTTCCATTTACACTCAAAAGATTCCTACAAGAATTTCAAATTCCTTCGCCCTTATTAAATTTAAATTGTAATTAAACACTATCACTAGAACTACAATTTCTATGGGCTTTAATATTTTGGCTTATAATAATGATACTAATAAGTATAACAAAATTTAGAACCATTTCAATGTGGCACAAAACCCTCATTGGAAGTTGAAATAAATAATTGAGGTTAGACCACATTGAAATGGTTCTAAATATTTAAATCGATATTAAATGATCTATGTTCATTTCCAAAAAAAGAAAATCTCAAAATCGACAAAGGAAATCTACCAAATGAAAACTTTGATGAACTCTATTTTGGAATCCTAGCTCTCATATTACCAAAATAACATGGCATTTTATGTCGATGTACATTAGTCTTCATTAAGGCATATAAAGGTTTTAAAAGAGTTATGTGAAAAAAACTCTGATTGTGAGTTTTCTTGAAATTTTTATGGACTATAAAGAGCATATTAAACAATGATTACTCAAAATAAAATATTTTTCACACTTTGAAACAATTCATATATAGTGACATTGTCTAGTACACCAAGTACAACCAGTGTAAAATCATATCAAACAATGTAAAGTTTAAAAGTTTGGAGACATATAAAAGAGTTGTGTACAAAAAAAACATATATTCATGGTGTAATTTAAATGATGTTTGTGATGAATGGTTTATGGAAATTGTAATTTATAGGAGTAAAACCATGTTGAACTTCTCACAAATAACAATACACTTTTATATAAATTGAATATCATTAAAGAAAGAGTGGCCTAGGAAATCACTTCCAATGTTATATTTGCATATTCTCCCATAATTGTTTTCTTTAAATATCTATAATAGAGTTTTCACATATTTGCAAATGATTTATGTGATATAGATATTTTTATTATTTAAATTCATATCTTCATCATAAACTTTTGTAGGAAGATCCTTACCTATTTATTCATTCACATGTCACTTGCAAAAAGTTAGCATAACCAGCATCAACACTTACAGTTAAGCTCCTTAACTTAGAGTTTAAGGATAAAATTCTTGGAGTTTCTTTGAAAGTTTCCCTTTTCAAAGAGACAAGTTAACCAGACTTGAACATACGACAAAATGACCATTGCATAGAGTTTCTTTCTATTCAAGTTGTCGAGTTAAATAAAATGTTTAGCATGGTGCAATTTTAGAACTAAACATCAGTGTCAGACATATATTTCATTCAAACGCAATACATATGCGTTATCTGCCTTGATTTTTTTATTTTGTTGAATTGTTTCCAACAAATACTCGAGTGTGAATCATGTCTATGAAGCTTTCTAGCTAGTCAAGTGCAGATCTACTCGTACCGGTGCAAAACACTATTTTGTCGGAATGTGGACCCCGCTGTGAGTTGGAATGTCAATAGCAAATCAACGTGTCATAAATTATAGTCAGTCTCAAGTGAAAATCTTAATCACATTAGAAGTTAGTGAATTCGACGTCGAATTTATTTATGTAATTATACTGGATATTATTTGAAATTCTCAATGACATGATTAAGGATGTTACTGAATTCAACATCGAATTTATGTCTTTAGAATTCGGCATTATGTTTCACACAGGACTTTATGAAGTGCGCGTACTGAAAGCAGACTTATTAGACTTTCTCAAACAGCACCAAGCATACCTTTTAGACCTTCTCCAACAGTACCCTAGTGTCTCATAATTATATCTTTGATAGGAAGGAAGGTGAAAAATATGACAGGTTTATTCGACTTTCTCATGCAGTACCTAGCTGGTGGTTTTTGTTGGATGAATTATCTTATTTCTATGGAATTGGTAATTTTTATTTTGCTAATTTTAGTTATTGTTTTTGAAAGTTGACCAACACTGGGCAGTTTTGGTGTAGAAACAAGTTTTTTAACGGGTAAAAAAATATGACCGTTTAGATTTTTATTAGTTTACATCTTAATTATTGGTTTGGAAAGTTAGATTTAAATTTATCGCATTTATTATTCTATAGCTCAGGAAATAAGAGGCAAGTACTGCTTTAACAAATAAAGGGGGAAAGCTGTACCATAATAAATGCTGTGAAACAATATATGCCTACCATTAAATTTAAACAAATTTAAATTTAACAGTAGAAATATCCTGCCTCACCTCATTCATTTATTATGATATAGCCCAAGAAATAAGGCGGCCATCTGAGAGGACAGAATTATAAGACTGAAGAAAGCCGTATGATCCTTCAAGGTGACGTAGAGACCAAGACGAGACTATTCACTGGTAAAGGTTTATGGTTTGGTGGGTCGTAATTACGTGAATCCATGAATTGCAGAATTTGACTGCATCCCAACACGATGGGAAACAATAAGCAAAATCATGGAATGGATCTCCATGTTTTCACTTCCGTGTTACCTAGTATTCTTTTTGCAAAGTCTACTTGTTCCGATGTTCACTTTCTTGGGCTCAATATTGCACGGTATAACTGCATAATTCCTGTTAAAATTTCTCAATCAATTGGTGCCCTATCAATCTCCATAGTCTCAACTGTCAATTCGCTGGTTACTATTCTTCTTGTGTAATAATCTTGTTATTTCGTTATCATGGCCCAAACATTCGACGGTATTGAGCAACTTCTGAAAATTTCTCCATCAGGTTGCCTATCATCCCTTTTGTTAGGCAGAATCCTATCATTTGGAAACATAGCGTGTGTAGGAGTGCTTTGCATATGTAGAGTGGGGCATGTGATGACAACAAAGATGGCAACAGATTGACTTAACTCTTAAATTGACTGTAGACTTCAATAATAACTACAGATTGAGTTCTCTCAACTGTATCGTCTGTTTTGTTAGGCTGAACATTATCGTTTAGAAAGCATAATGTGTCTAGGAGTCATTTGTGTATCTGAGTGGGGTATATGATGACATAATTTTGAGTTAACTCTCTAAATTGATTGTAAACTTTAATAATGCTATCAACAGATCGAGCTCTCTAAACTGATTGTAAACTTCAATATTGTCACTTGAAACCAATAGTTAGAACTAGTTTTTGAGGGTCTCTCTAAACGTTCTTTTAACTATTTGTCGAGGAAGTTAGACTGTATTTATCCATAAGTTAAGAGTGAGTTTCTCAATAGAGTTGGATTAAGCTTAAGCTTGTCCATAGAGTTGGACTAAGTTTCACAAACTGCAATACCCCTAAGTGTCCTCCGCTCCCATCTGAGTAGATGTCCGATATTTGTATCCTTTGCTACTTGTATAAATTAGAAGAGGTCGGCTCATATAAATTTAGGATTCAGTTTGAAGATAAGTTAAATCATTAAGCTTGCATACATAGTGTCCAATTCCCTGTTGGAAATTAATTCCAACTACCGATGTCAATCAGCAGTAAATGCAGAATTACTTGAGTGCGGCACATTGAAGCCTTAGCAAAGGCGGTTGCCGCTTTCTTAAAGCAATTGCAAAAGGATTGGAAAGCCCGCACGAGTGAAGTGCAGAGCAGATAAGAATCGGCCCCCTTTGATATTTATCTAAGGCGGTTGTTGTTTTCTTAAAAGAGCAGAGTAAATGCTCAGACTCAAAGTCTCGCAAGCAAAGCAGAGCTTTGATTACAAAGTTGAAACAAGCTTTAAAGCCTTACCAACAAAATCGGCAGAGTTAATAACTGAGGCGGCATAAGTTCGCTGCATCACAAAGTAGCGATGCGATGCGATGATAATTCTAACACTATCGCATCGCAAGAGTTTTAGCAATGCGATGAGGTCCCACCTCAACCGCAATCACGGCATCGCAAATGTTACTTGCATGCCTGTTGCACAACTGCCAAGATCTCGGATGCGATGTGGACACCGCTCCAATCACAATCGCAAGACTCAGTTTAAAGTGTTTTGTTGATATGGATTATCGCAATCGCAATTGCAAAATGTTACGACTAGCAAATATATTGATTTCTTCCAATGTTCCGACGTAATATGGGCCCCGCCCAATCACAAATTGCAAAGCGCAAAAGTATTAACCTTTTGACCGCTGAAAAGCCGATCGCCGATTGAGTTCCGGATGCGATGAATGTTTTCATTGGATTTCATATATTTTTGAGATCCAGGTTTTATGGGTCAGTTTAATTGTTTTTATTAACCGCACCTTATAAAAGGAAAAGAGCCCGAAGGCTATTGTAATATAATGAAAAATATGAAAGTTTTGTTGTGAACGCGTTTTTATGTATTAAGATGTTGTTTGGGAAACATAGAATTGTTGTAGCCCGCAGGCTGTTACACAGCAAGTTTGTAAGCACTGTATGTGCGGATAGAGGACAGATAAGTCTTATGTGAGCACTGTTGTTATAAAGTCCACTGTAATACTTTGTGTATCCCTCTCAAGGAGGAAGAATCAGATTGCTGATTTTGTATTTCTTTTATTCTTTTATGAATTAAGAAAATTTTCCTAAAACTATTTCTGTTCATTCTGCAAATTAAGTTTTAAAAATTCTGTGTAGTAGAGGGAATCTTCATTCTCTCTTGTTGTTTTTGAAGCTATCAGAAACTTGAACATGGTATCAGAGCCAGTCTAGGCACTCAGTGAAACAAAACAGAGTTTGTTTTTCACTGCAGGAGCTGTAAGAAGCGTTTTGAGCAGATTTTCTCCAGCAAAGAAAGCTCTTACTTGTTTTTATTATACAGTCACTATCCTTCTTATACAGTTAAGATGGCAGATGCTGGAACTGGTTTGACAAATTCCCAACTTCCACAGTTTAATGGGAAGAATCATAGTTATTGGTCCATAACTATGAGAGCTTTGTTCGCTTCTCAGGGATTATGGGGGCTAGTTGAAAATGGCTACCCTGAACCTACAGATGCAGCAGCGTTGGCTGCTTTGACAGTAGCAGAAAGAGACCTGTTGAAGGGCAATAGAAAGAATGACTCCAAAGCCCTCTTTTTCCTCTTTCAATCAGTACATGAGAGTGTTTTCCCACGGATTGCAGCAGCAACAAAATCCAAGGAGGCATGGGATATTCTCAAAACTGCCTATCAAGGCATGGAGAAGGCGAAGATTGCAAAGTTGCAGATGTTGAGGAGAGACTTTGAAACACTCAGCATGAAGGAATCTGATACAATAGATTCATTCTTCACTCAAGTTATTGGGTTGATAACCCAGATAAGATCTCATGGTGAAGCTCTTGAAGAAAGAAGGATCGTAGAGAAGATCTTGAGAAGTTTACCCTCAAGGTTTGAATCTATTGTGGTAGAAATAGAAGAAACAAAGGATCTCTCACAGTTCACGATTGATGAACTGAGTGCTTCTCTTATGTCTCATGAACACAGACTGAGTAGAGGAACATATTCCTCTTTTGAGCAAGCATTCAAGACTCAGATGTCATTCGACCGAGGAAGAGGTCGAGGCAGAGCAAATAACAGAGGTCAAGGAAGAAGCCAAAATAGAGGCAGAAATAATCCTGCTAGCACAAGCAGAAGGAGCTGCAATCAGAACCAAGATGAAGGTTCAAGAAAACAGCAAGCTCATGGACAAAGGTATGACAAATCCCAATTCCAATGTCATTATTGCAAGAAATTAGGCCATTATGCCAATGAATGTAGGAAAAAGCAAAATGACATGAAAAATAGGCAAAATGCTAATTTTGCAAATGAAAAGATAAGAACCCAAAGACTGTACTGTTAACATGTAACATCGCACAAGACAAACAAGAATATTTTTGGTTCTTAAACTCAGGTTATAGTAATCACATGACTGGAAACATTGCAATGTTTGCCAATCTGGATGAAAATGTGAAATCTGAGGTAACAACAGGAACTGATAGTAATATATCTGTCAAGGGTAAAGGCAGAGTGAGTATCCTAGCAAGAAATGGAGAACAAATGATTGTGCCAGATGTGTACTATGTACCTGGTCTGAAGTGTAATATTTTGAGCATTGGACAGCTTATTGACAAAGGTTACAATGTGTTCTTCAAAGATGATGTGTGTACAATCAGAGACATACCTCCAATTAAGAAGATCATTGCAGAGGTGCATATGACCAGAAATAGAATGTTTCCTCTCAAACTCAGGGCAGATTTGAAGGAAGGAAGAACTATTGTAGCTGTAACACAAGAAGTCTTTCAAGAAGAAGTGAAAGATGAAAATTGGTTGTGGCACTTGAGATTTGGACCTCTCAATTTCGGAGGCTTGAATCTGTTGCACAAAAAGGAAATGGTAAAAGGTTTACCATTGATTGAGAAGTCGGGCAGTCTTTGTGAAGGCTGTATCTTGGGCAAACAACACAGAGAAAGCTTTCCAGCAAGAAAGAGTATAAGGGCAAAAGAACCCTTGGAAATTGTTCACTCTGATGTGTGTGGAACGATGCAAATACCATCATTTGGTGGAAATAAATATGTTTTAACTTTCATTGATGATTACACCAGAAAGAAATGGGTGTATGTGTTGAAACAAAAGAGTGAAGTGTTTGAGAAATTTTGCCACTTCAAAACTCTTGTTGAGAAGCAGTGTGGGAATTATATTAAAGTGCTCAGAACAGATAGAGGTGGAGAGTACATCTCTAAGGACTTTCTGCGTTTTTGCAAAGAGAATGGCATACAAAAGTAATTCACAGCGAGGTATACACCTCAGCAAAACGGTGTTGCAGAAAGGAAGAATAGGACCATTCTGGACATGGTCAGAAGTATGCTGAAGGCAAAACACTTGCCGCATGAGTACTGGGCTGAAGTTGTCACCTGCGCAGTTTACATCTTAAACAGATGCCCAACTAAAGTTGTCATGAACAGAATACCAGAAGAAGCATGGAGTGGAAAAAAGAAAACTGTCACTCACATGAGAGTATTCGGCTGTGTAGCATATGCACATGTACCGAATCAGCTAAGGAAGAAGCTTGATAGTAAGGGGGAGAAGTGTGTCTTTATTGGCTACTGTGATGAGTCAAAAGCATACAAACTTTATAATCCATTCACCAAGAAATTGATAGTAAGCAGAGATGTGCAGTTCTGTGAAGAAGAAGCTTGGGATGGAAGTCTAGAAAAGACTGTGAACATGAAGACAATTGTGTCTCACGAAGAAGAAGAAGAAGGAACATCAGTTGTTAACCCTTCTTCGGTGGTCCCTCCTCCACCACCACAAGCACAACAAACCACACCACAAGTTGGAAATTGAGCAGCCTTGAGAAGTCAAGGAAGTGCTTCTCTAAGCACATCGCAGGGATCTGGAACGCCCTCAATTTCGAATGAAACTTCAAGCACACCAAGAAGACCAAGATTTAGAAATTTGAATGAGATTTATGAACAGGGAGAGGTAAGTAACAATACCGGTGTGAATTCATTATTCGCTTTGTATTATCATGTTGATGACCCAATTCATTTTGAAGATATTGTAAATGATGATAAATGGATTGAAGCAATGAATGAAGAAATTGGTTCAATTAAGAAAAGTAAAACATGGGAGTTAGTGGACCTCCCTGAAGGCAACGATGCCATTGGAGTTAAGTGGGTCTATAAGACCAAAAGCAATGTTGAAGGCAAGATCGAAATGCACAAGGCCAGACTTGTTGTTAAAGGTTACAAACAGCAACAAGGAAGAGACTATGATGAAACCTTTGTACCAGTAGCAAGGATGGAAACAGTCAGAAAAGTGTTGTCTATCGCAGCACAACACAAATGGAAGATTTATCAGATGGATGTTAAATCTGCATTCCTGAATGGAGTGTTAAAAGAAGAGGTTTATGATGAACAACCTCCAGGCTATCAATTTGAAGGCCAAGAGCATAAAGTCTACAAACTGAAGAAGGCTCTTTATGGGCTGAAGCAAGCTCCAAGAGCATGGTACAACAGGATATATGCTTACCTGATTGAGAATGGGTTCGAGAAGTGTGATGGCGAACCCACACTCTACATAAAGGAGAATGACGGTAAAATTCTTATCATTGTATTATATGTAGATGACTTAATTTTTACTGGCAATGATGCTTCTCTCATTGCTAACTTTAAAGCAGTCATGAAAAGTGAGTTTGAAATGACTGACTTGGGCTTCTTGAAATATTTTTTTAGAATTGAAGTAGACCAAAGTGAAAATGGTGTTTTCATTTCTCAAGATAAATATGTAGAAGCAGTGTTGAAGAGATTCAACATGCAGAACAGCAAGGCAGTTGTGACTCCAATAGCAATGGGGTTGAAATTAAGAAAATAAGATAACAGTAAGGATTTTGATCCAAAGTTGTAGAAGAGCATAGTTGGCAGCCTTATGTACTTGACTGCAACTAGGCCAGACATTATGCACGCTGTTAGCTTAATCTCCAGATTCATGGAAAGACCGAAAGAAACTCATTGGCAAGCAACCAAGATAATTCTAAGGTATGTAAATGGAACAAAGGGGTTTGGTATATTATACTCCTCTTCTGAAAGTTTCATGTTGACAGGATACACTGACAGTGATTGGGCTGGAAGTGTTGATGATCGAAAGAGCACATCAGGATATGTGTTTCATTTGGGATTGGGAGCAGTTTCATGGGCTTCCAAGAAGCAACCGATAGTTTCTTTATCTACAGCAGAAGCAGAATATGTTGCAGCAACAGCAGCAGCATGCCAAGCAGTATGGCTGAGAAGAGTTCTCAGAGATTTTTTTCATGAACAAGAAAAGGGCACAACTAATTACTGTGACAATAGCTCGGCGATAGCATTGTCTAAAAATTCTGTCTTTGATAAAAGGACAAAGCACATTGACACCAAGTTTCACTTCATACGTGAATTAGTTAAAAATGGAGAGATAGTTTTGCAACATTGCAGAACAGAGGATAAATTTGCAGATATCCTCACAAAGCCACTTGCGCAGAAAAGCTTTGATCATTTCAGGGAATGCTTGGGTATGAAGAAAAACCCAGCAGTTGAAATTAAAGGGGTGTGTTGGAAATTAATTCCAACTACTGATGTCAATCAGCAGTAAATGCAGAATTACTTGAGTGCGGCACATTGAAGCCTTAGCAAAGGTGGTTGCCGCTTTCTTGAATCAATTGCAAAAGGATTGGAAAGCCCGCATAGGTGAAGTGCAGAGCAGATAAGAATCGGCCCCCTTTGATATTTATCTAAGGCGGTTGCCATTTTCTTAAAAGAGAAGAGTAAATGCTCAGACTCAAAGTCTCACCAGTAGAGCAGAGCTTTGATTACAAAGTTGAAACAGGCTTTAAAGCCTTACCAACAAAATCGGCAGAGTTAATAATTGAGGTGGCATAAGTTCGTTGCATCACAAAGCAGCGATGTGATGCGATGATAGTTCTAACACTATTGCATCGTAAGAGTTTTAGCGATGCGATGAGGTCCCACCTCAATCGCAATCGGGGCATCACAAATGTTACCTGCATGCCTGTTGCACAACTGCCAAGATCTCCGATCCGATGTCGACCCCGCTCCAATCGCAATCGCAAGACTCTGTTTAAAGTGTCTTGTTGATATGGATTATCACAATCGTAATTGCAAAATGTTACGACTTGCAAATATATTGATCGCTTCCGATATTCCGATGCGATATGGGCCCCGCCCAATCGCAAATCGCAAAGCGCAAAGGTATTAACCTTTTGACCGCTAAAAAGCCGATTGCCGATTGAGTTCCAGATGCGATGAATGTTTTCATTGGATTTCATATATTTTTGAGATCTGGGTTTTATGGGTCGGTTTAATTGTTTTTATTAACCGCACCTTATAAAAGGAAAAGAGCCCGAAGGCTATTGTAATATAATGAAAAATATGAAAGTTTTGTTGTGAACGCGTTTTTATGTATTAAGACGTTGTTTGGGAAACGTAGAATTGCTATAGCCCGCAGGCTATTACACAACAAGTTTGTAAGCACTGTATGTGCGGATAGAGAACAGAGAAGTCTTGTGTGGGCACTGTTGTTATACAATCCACTATAATACTTTGTGTATCCCTCTCAAGGAGGAAGAATCAGATTGTTGATTTTGTATTTCTTTTATTCCTTTATGAATTAAGAAAATCGTCCTAAAACTGTTTCTGTTCATTCTTCAAATTAAGTTTTAAAAACTCTATGTAGTAGAGGGAATCTTCATCCTCTCTTTTTATTTTTGAAGCTATCAGAAACTTGAACATTGCTTACTTTTTCTAAATTCGTAGATAAAATTCCCGCTTGTTGCATAAAAGTTGGCCATAAAAGAAATCGAAATAACGACACCGATAAAAAAAATATCCATTTTTTATTAATTATGTGCATTTTCGATATAAAACCTTACAATGTTCATAGTTATCCATATAATGAAAGTACAACATGTACTAGAAAATATCAGCCTTAAAATAAATAAATAAATAAATAAAAATCATTATGACTTTTAAAAATAAATAAAGATTTATACTTATCAATTAATGAAAATCAAACTCATAACCTTTTTTCATATTTAAATTATATGTTTAAACTTTGATTAAAATAATTTTTTACTAAATTATGATTAAAATTTTAATGTGTCTTTATATTTATTACCATTTATCAGAATTAGAGAAAAATAAATAAAAATATCAAATTAAAAATATAAGTACATTGAATTAACTAAAATGTGTCCTATAACCTAAAGTATGTGTTATGTGTTAATTTTGTGGCGGGAAAGGTATGAAGGTAAAACAATTGTGGGAGGTTTTATTTATATTAAACATTTTATATATTAAAGAGTGAAATTAAAAATACATTGAAAATTTAAATATTGGCATGTCCATTAAAACATGGTGTGTACTTTGAGGTTTGAATTATTGTGGCCCTCTCCATTTACATTTTAATGTAACTATAATAATATAGTTTTGTAATCATTTGATATGTAGTTTGTTTTTTTCATTATTAGGTTTTAATATGATAAGATAAATATTATCATTAAATTTGTGTTTAGTTTTTTCCTTGGGTTTAGTTTAGTTTATTATTATTATTATTATTATTATTATTATTATTATTATTGATTTTTAATTAATGTAATAAAAAGTATTCTTTCCTTTATAATAATATAAGGTTTTATTACGACTTTTATAATATTAATAATAAGTTTATTAAGTTTATAATAATATTAATTTTTCCTCGTTTTTAAAGAAAATTTGGTTTTATAATTTCTTTAATTTTATAATAAAATAATAATACTAATATTAATTACATTAATAATATATATTTTAATATTAATATTATTATTTTTAATTGATTAATATTAATAAATAATTAATCAATATTAATATTAATTAATATTGATGTTAATATTAATAATATTATTAATATTGATATTGTCAATATTATTATAATTGATAGAATTAATATACTTAGTGTATAAGGTTAAAAGTATATATTAACCAATTATGTTTTATTTTTTTTATTTTATAATTTTAAGTTATTTTATGATTTTATATATTTATATTTTATAATATTAAGTTTTTCTAAATTTTAGTTTTTATATTTTTGTAATATTATGTTTTATAATTTAGAATCCCAATATTATTAACCTAATATTAAAAACCTTACACTAATAAAAATTACATTAATTACATTAACATTTTAATATACACTAAAAATAATATTAATAATTAGTATTTAAATAATGATGATTGTGATTTATATTGAAAACTATATTAATAATGAAAATGACATTTTAATCACTATTAAAAATAATATTATTAGTAACATTATTAATAATAATAACAATATTATTAAAAACATCATTAATACAATATTAATGATGTTTATTTAAAATTAATGTTCATAATTCTATTAATAATAGTAAGTTTCAAACATTATTAAGGTTTATTAAAAATTTTAATAACATTTAAATATAGTAATAATATTAAAAACATTTTATTAATAATATTAATATGATTAATTACATTAATATTGCTAATATAAATCCTATTAACATTAATATTAATATTGATAAATAACATTAATAATGTTTTCTTTATAATAATAAATAATTATTTATTAATAATAAAAGAAAATTTTAAAATTATATTCACTCTAAAAATATGATGAATAATATTATGATTGATATTACTATTGATACTAAAATTAACACTATTAATATAAATAGTACTAAGATCATTTGTGATAAGTAACGTTATTGATATTAAAATTTATACTATTAATATAAATAATATTAAGACTATTAATGATAAATAACAATATTAAGATTTGCATTGTAATCATTCTAATCAAACATGGTAAAACAAACTCAACCATGTCCATACATGGTCAAACATTGCCATCATAGTTAATCATTGTCACTCATGGCCTATGGTCAAACATGGTCAACCATAGTAGTTTATTGTCAACCTTGGTCAACCATAGTAACCTATGGTCATCCTTGGTCAACCATTGTAATCATTATAATAAAACATGGTAAAACAAACTTAACCATGGTCATACATGGTCAAACCTTTCCACCATAGTTAATCATTGTTACTGATTGTCACCAATGCTAGAGAATACACAACATTACATGACCATATTTAATCATGGCTATTCTTTATAATACTAACCCTAGGGTTTAATATTATTCCATCGGGTTTATAATGTTAGGGATTAATAAACCCTAGGTTTTATTAATATTTTGGGTTTATAATATTAATATAAAGGATTTATAATATTAATCTCGTGGGTTTATAATATTAAAATCCCATTGTTTATAATACTAACCCTCGGGTTTAATATTATTCCCTTGGGTTTATAATGTTAGGGTTTAATAATCACTTGGGTTTGTTAATCTTTTGGATTATAATATTAGACCGAAGGTTTTATAATGTTAATCCATTTTGTTTATAATATTAATCTTATGGTTTATAATACTAACCCTAGGGTTCATGATACTTTGGTTTATAATACTAACCCTAAGGTTTAATATTATTCCATTGGGTTTATAATGTTAGGGTTTAATAAACCATTGGGGTTATTAATATTTTGGGTTTATAATATTAATCCCAAGGATTTATAATTTCAGTCCCTTCGGTTGATAATATGATTGAATGTGGTCTACCATTCCCTAGATGTGGAGCCATAATATATCATAGAAAACTATGGACAACCATGGCCAAACATGTTATACCATGGCAAGTCATGTTCAATGATGGGAAATCGAGGTCAACCAATGTCAATCATGGTCATTCGTGGTCAACTATAGCAACCTTAATCAACTTTTAAAAGCGATGGTCAATCCATGCTCAACATTGCTGACAATGATTAATATGGTCTAACATGGTCAACATAGTTCACCATGGTAAGACATTGTCAACTGTAGTTTTTCACTATCAATATAGATAGCCATATTCTATCATAGAAAACTATGGTCAACCATGGTAAAATTAGTCAATAATGTTCACCCATACTTAAACCATGCACACCATAGTCAATGTTTAATAATAAAAGTATTAATATGGTTTAAAATAGATTAGTTTACTAATGGGATTCATTGTGTTTGACCATGTTTGATAGTCAACTATATTCAACTTTAGCCAAATATAATTTCCTATTAATTTTATTGATTATTGTTAATAAGAAAACATGTTTTTGACATAAAACAAACTCAAGAATGGCCATACATGGTCAAACATTTCCAACATAGTTAATCATTGTCACTCATGCTCGACAATACAAACCTTAGTTAGTCATATTCAACCATAGTACCTTATGGTTAACCATAGTAGGCTATGGTCAACCTTGGTCAACCATAGTAGTCTATAGTCAACCTTGGCCAATCATAGTAGCCTATGGTCATCCTTGTTCAATCATTGTAATCATTCTAATCAAGCATGGCAAAACAAACTAAAACCATGGTCATACATGGTCAAACATTGCCAACATAGTTAATGAGTGTTCCTCATTCTCACCCATCCTCAACAATACACAACATTAGTTAGCCATATTTAACCATGGTCATTCTTGGTAAACCATAGTAGCCTACGGTAAACTTTGGTCAACCATAGTAATCCCTATCAACCTACACATACCCTTGGTTTATAATACTTTCCCTAGGGTTTAATATTATTCTCTTGGGTTTACAATGTTAGGGTTTAATAAACCCTTTGGTTTGTTAAAATTTTGGATTTATAATATTCGTCCCAAGGATTTATAATGATAATCCATTGGGTTTCTAATATTAATCCTAGGCTTTATAATATTTTGGTTTATAATACTAACCCTCCGGTTTAATATTATTCAATTTGGTTTCTAATATTAGGATTTATAATATTAATTCTAGGGTTTATAATACTAAACCTAGGGTTAATATTATTCCATTGGGTTTATAATGTTAAGGTTTTATAAACCCTTGTGTTTATTAATATTTTGAGCTTATAATCCCTTTTCCTTATTGATCCCTTAGGTCTTTACTATTTTTCCCTTGGTTTCACCAATTACTTTGGTTTGTAATATTAAACCAAAGGGTCTATTAGTTCTTTTGGTTTATAATATTAATAACCCCTTGGGTTTATTAATCCCTTGATTTAAATATTAATTCTTAGGGTTTTTTAATCTCTTGAGTTTAAAATATTAATTCTTAGGGTTTATTAATTTCTTGGTTTATAATATTAATATTTATCCCTTGGGTTCACCAATTCCTTTGGTTTATAATATTAAAACCTTGTGTTTATTACTTATTTTGGTTTATAATATTAAAAATCTCTTAGGTTTATTAATCTCTTGAGTTCAAAATATTAATTATTAGGGTTTATTAATTTCTTATGTTTTTGAGTTTAAAATATTTATTCTTAGGATTTATTAATCTCTTTTGTTTTTAATATTGATCCCTTGGCCTTATTGATCCCTTAGGTTTTTAATATGTATCGCTTGGGTTCACCGATTCCTTTGGTTTATAACATTAAACCCTTTGATTTATTAGTTCTTTTGGTTTATAATATTCATACTCCCTTGGGTTTATTAATCTCTTCAATTTAAAATATTGATTAGATTATGGTATATTAATTTTTTAGGTTTTTGTGTTTAAAATATTAATTCTTAGGGTTTATTAATCTCTTCAGTTTAAATTATTAATTCTTAGGGTTTATTAATTTCTTAGGCTTTTTAGTTTAAAATATTAATTGTTAGGGTTTATTAATTTTTGAGTTTTCTAAATCTTTGGGTTGGAAATATTAGGCGTTAAATGTTAGTCATACACTTTAATATTAATGCATGGTCCAATGTCATATTATGAAAAACATTGTTTGAATATGAAAGCCAACCATGGGAGACCATTGATAATCATCGTTAGTCATAGTTGATCAACGTCCTCCACAGTCAAATGTCACATTATGACAAATATTGTCTCAATATGAAAATCAACCATGGCCAACCATGGTCATTCTTCGTCCAATGTCGCATTGTGACAACAATTGTCTCAATGTTTAAATCAAGCATGCTCAACTATGTTTATTTTACGGTTTATAGTATTTATCTAAAGGGTTTTATATACTTGAGGTTTATAATATTAATCTCTTAGGTATAATATTATTCCCTTGAGTTTATGATATTAATAATCATGTGATTTTATCAATCCTTTCTGTTTAAGATTTTGTAGGCTTTATTAATCTCTTTTGTTTTTAATATTGATCCCTTCCCCTTATTGATTCGTTAGGTTATTAATATTTATCTCTTGGGTTCACCAATTCCTTGGGTTTGAAATATAAAACCCTTGGGTTTATTAGTTATTTTTGTTTATAATATTAATAATCCCTTTGGTTTTAAAATCTCCCGAGTTAAAAATATTAATTCTTAGGGTTTATTAATTTCTTAGGTTTTTGTGTTTCATGCTCCACAATACAAACCTTTGTTAGCCATATTCAACCATAGTGTCTTATGGTTAACCATAGTAGGCTATGGTCAACCTTGGTCAACCATAGTAGTCTATGGTCAACCTTGGCCAATCATAGTAGGCTATAGTCAACCTTGTTGAATCATTGTAATCATTCTAATCAATAATGGTAAAACAAACTCAACCATGGTCATACATGGTCAAGCATTGCCAACATAGTTAATGAATGTTACTCATTCTCACCCATCCTCAATAATACACAACATTAGTTAGTCATATTTAACCATGGTTATTCTTGGTAAACCATAGTAGCCTATGGTAAACTTGGGTCAACCATATTAATTCCTTTCAACCTACAAAGAGCCTTGGTTTATAATACTTTAACTAGGGTTTAATATTATTCCTTTGAGTCTACAATGTTAGGGTTTAATAAACCGTTTGGTTTGCTAAACTTTTGGATTTACAGTATTTGTCCCAAGGATTTATAATGATAATCCATTGGGTTTATAATATTAATCCCAGGCTTTATAATACTTTGGTTTATGGTACTAACCCTCGAGTTTAATATTATTCCATTTGGTTTCTAATATTAGGGTTTATAATATTAACCCTAGGGTTTATAATACTAATCCTAGGGTTAATATTATTCCATTGGGTTTATAATGTTAGGTTTAATAAACCCTTCAGTTTATTAATCTTTTGAGTTTATAATCCCGTTTCCTTGTTGATCCCTTAGGTCTTTAATATTTATCCCTTGGGTTCACAAATTCCTTTGGTTTTTAATATCAAACCAAAGGGTTTATTAGTTCTTTTGGTTTATCATATTAATAACCCCTTGGGTTTATTAATCTCTTGATTTAAAAATATTAATTCTTAGGGCTTGTTAATCTCTTGAGTTTAAAATAGTAATTCTTAGGTTTTATTAATTTATTCGTTTGTAATATTAATATTTATCCCTTGGGTTCACCAATTCCTTTGGTTTATAATATTAAACCCTTGCGTTTATTAATTATTTTGGTTTATAATATTAATAATCTCTTCGGTTTATTAATCTCTTGAATTTAAAATATTAATTATTAGGGTTTATTAATTTCTTAGGTTTTTGAGTTTAAAATATTTATACTTAGGGTTTATTTTTTTTTTTTAAATTGAACTATTTCTATTAAGAAAAATATATTACAATCAAGAGAGATAAGACACCGGCCGACCGGAAATGATAAAAATATCAACCTCGGTCCCAGAGATGGAATGAACCAAGCAAGGAGCTACAAAAAATGATTGGAAGGCGAAAAAGATCGAGTTCTACCCAACATGGGCTGAAGTCTCCACACGAAGTTTTTTCCCTTTCTTTTTATTGACTTTGACCCAGCCATCCTGGGGTGTATGAGCTAAAAAAACTTGAAGACTGGATTTCTTCAACTGGGGGGTCTGCTTATCTGATTCAGAGGAGGAGGTCTATTGGACGCGTTTCTGGGTGATAGCTATGACAGGGGGATGCACAGGAGCAACAATGGATAGGTCCATCGTCTGAGGCACATGATTTGGTTCTGCATCGCTATCTTCATCTTTCGAGCTTGAGGATTCAAAGCTCACAGCTGGCGGCGGAGAGCAAGGATTCCATCGCTTGGGTTTGGTCTTTGAGATGTTATCCTTTTTCGTTTTTGCAGGGAGAGATGGGCAGGAATTCTGTAGATGCCCTGTTTGGTGACAATGGCGGCAACGGAAGGCGGTATTCTTGTAATCCAGGTTCTGAGTCCAAACAAAGTCGTTGATATTGAGATTAATTTGGTCTGGCAGTCCCTTGCTCACATCTAGTTCCAAACATATTCTGGCATATGTGTAAAGAACTTGATTTTCCCACCAGTAATCTCCCATTAAAAAGCATCCCAAGGTGTTTCCTATGCCCTTATAGACTGCAATATGCCATAGATGAGCTGGTAATTTTGGGAGCCTGATCCAAACAGGTGTCCTGGTGATAACTGCAGTTGGTGGGTCAAAATCTGGGAACCATGGAGTTAAGAAAAGCCCAGCAGTTCCCATAAACCAAGGACCTTCTTCTAAGGCCTATTTATAATGCTTAATATTATCGAATATAAATATGAAATATCATTTTGATCAGAAGTTGACCTTGCAATGGTGAGTCCAGTTAGCATGGATCCAGTCATAGAGTTCCTTAGATCGCGGCTAGAGCCCATTGAATCTCCATATGATGGCCCTTTCTGCAAATTTATGAATATCATTTGTGAGGCTAGGATGGGAGATCTCAACAGAGGGAACCTCCTCTAGCTTGTCAACTAAGAAAGGCATTGGTTTGGGGGCCTTAGGGGGTTTGGGATTCTCAGAGTGTACTACATATTTGTAGGAGAAGGGAGGAGTAGAAGATGATTGTGCTGCAGTGCCTCCTCTCAAATGAAGGGAAAACACTAAAGAGTCATTTCTTTTTATGTTGTAAGCAGAGAGGGGAAGAAGTTATTCGAGTTTTTTACCTTGAAATAGAAGTCTTTGGAGGGCTGAGGGTATCCTGATCCGACGTTCCAGATTTTCCTTGAGATTCTGCACCAGGTCTGAAGAGTAGACCCATTGCAGAATGGTTTTTCCTAAAAGTTGTGAGATTTGAATCTGAAAGGAGGCAGAGATATTTTTGAGCGCCTTCTGGACCCACATAGTGCCAGATTTTTTTATATCTCCGAGTGCCTGACTACCTGGGAGCGGTTGGGGAGGAAAATTCCCTTGCGAATGAAGACTGCCGCTCCAGCACAGATCCACTGCAAAGGACAGGGATGCAGAGTTGTAGAAGGGCCTAAAGTTATTTTGCTGCGGACATACCCCATGCCTCACTACCTTTATGCTGTGATTCGAGAGGGGCCATCCCTTCAAGCATGTCTAGAGTCTTTGGCGCGTGAGAAATGTCTAGGCTGATGTCATGCAGGGCTTCAAAAGATCAGCAGGGGCCCCCATCATGCCGAAGATGTTGCAGGCCTTCGATCGGAAGCGTAAGCGTCAACGCTACGGGGTGGGGGCATTGTAGAGCATGAGGAGATGGAACGGGATTGGCCGCCGCAGGGAGGAAAGGAGTCTGAACCCAAAGCTTAGTTGGCGCGGAAGCACCAAAGGTCAGTGTGACTGTCTGTGAGGTGACAGATGAAACCCTAGTCGCCATTCGCCTCTTCACTATCCAAGCAACGCAATGATAATTTTTATTCTTAGGGTTTATTAATCTCTTGTTTTTTTAAATATTGATCCCTTGGCCTTATTGATCCCTTAGATTTTTAATATTTATCCATTGGGTTCAGCGATGCCTTTGGTTTATAGCATTAAACCTTTTGGTTTATTAGTTATTTTGGTTTATAATATTAATACTCCCTTGGGTTTATTAATCTATTCAGTTTAAAATATTGATTAGATTATGAGATATTAATTTTTTTGGTTTTTGTGTTTAAAATATTAATTCCTAAGGTTTATTAATCTCTTGTATTTTTAATATTAAACCCTTGGCCTTATTGATCCCTTAGGTTTTTAATATTTATCCCTTGGGTTCACCAATTCCTTTATTTTATAATATTAAACCCTTGGGTTTATTAGTTTTTTTGGTTTATAATATTTATAATCCTTTTGGTTTATTAATCTCTTCAGTTTAAATTATTAATTCTTAGGGTTTATTAATCTTTGAATTTTCTAAATGTTTGGGTTGGTAATATTAGGCATTAAATATTAGTCGTACACTTTAATATTAATGCATGGTCCAATGTAATATTATGAAAAATATTGTTTGAATATGAAAACCAACCACAGGAGACCATTGTTAGTCATCGTTAGTCATAGTTGATCAACGTCTTCCACGGTCGAATGTCACATTGTGACAAATATTATCTCAATATGAAAATCAACCATGGCCAACCATGGTCATTCTTCATCCAACATCGCATTGTGACAAAAATTGTCTCAATGTTTAAATCAAGCATGCTCAACCATGTTTATCTTACGGTTTATAGTATTTATCTAAGGGTTTTATATACTTGAGGTTTATAATATTAATCTCTTAGGTTTAATATTATTCCCTTGAGTTTATAATATAAATAATCATGTGAGTTTATCAATCCTTTCTGTTTAAGATATTAATTTGTAGGCTTTATTAATCTCTTTTATTTTTAATATTGATCCCTTCCCCTTATCGATCCATTATGTTTTTAATATTTATCGCTTGGGTTCACCAATTACTTGGGTTTGAAATATAAAACCCTTGGGCTTATTAGTTATTTTGTTTATAGTATTAATAATTCCTTTGGTTTTAAAATCTCTTGAGTTAAAAATATTAATTCTTAGGGTTTATTAATTTCTTAGGTTTTTGTGTTTCATGTTCGATAATATAAACCTTAGTTAGCCATATTAAACCATAGTATCTTATGGTTAACCATAGTAGGCTATTGTCAACCTTGGTCAACCATAGTAGTCTATGGTCAACCTTGGCCAATCATAGTAGGCTATGGTTAACCTTGTTCAATCATTGTAATCATTCTAATCAAGCATGGTAAAACAAACTGAACCATGGTCATACATGGTCAAAAATTGCCAACATAGTTAATGAGTGTTACTCATTCTCACCCATCCTCAACAGTACACAACATTAGTTAGCCATATTTAGCCATGTTTATTCTTGGTAAACCATAGTAGCATGTGGTAAACTTGGGTCAACCACAGTAATCCCTCTAAACCTACAAATACCCTTGGTTTATAATAATTTCCCTAGCATTTACTATTATTCCCTTGGGTTTACTATGTTAGGGTTTAATAAACCCGTTGGTTTGTTAAAATTTTGATTTATAATATTTTTCCCAAGGATTTATAATGATAATCCATTGGGTTTATAATATTAATCCTAGGCTTTATAATATTTTGGTTTATAATAAACCCTTCGTGTTTAATATTATTCCATTTGGTTTATAATATTAGGGTTTATAATATTAATCCTAGGGTTTATAATACTTTGGTTTATAATACTAATCCTAGGGTTAATATTATTCCATTGGGTTTATAATGTTAGGGTTTAATAAACCCTTGGGTTTATTAATCTTTTGATTTTATAATCTCTTCACCTTATTGATCCCTTAGGTGTTTAATATTTATCCCTTGGGTTCACCAATTCCTTTGGTTTGTAATATTAAACCTAAGGGTTTATTAGTTCTTTTGGTTTATCATATTAATAACCCCTTGGTTTTATTAATCTCTTGATTTAAAAATATTAATTCTTAGGGTTTGTTAATCTCTTGAGTTGAAAATATTAATTCTTAGGGTTTATTAATTTCTTGGTTTAAAATATTAATATTTATCTCTTGGGTTCACCAATTCCATTGGTTTTGTAATATTAAACCCTTGCGTTTATTACTTATTTTGGTTTATAATATTAATAATCTGTTGGGTTTATTAATCTCTTGAATTTAAAATATTAATTATTAGGGTTTAATAATTTCCTAGGTTTTTGAGTTTAAAATATTTATTCTTAGGGTTTATTAATCTCTTTTGTTTTTAATATTGATCCCTTGGCCTTATTGATCCTTTAGGTTTTTAATATTTATCACTTGGGTTCACTGATTCCTTTGGTTTATAACATTAAACCCTTTGGTTTATTAGTTCTTTTGGTTTATAATATTAATACTTGGGTTTATTAATCTCGTTAGTTTAAAATATTGATTAGATTATGGTATATTAATTTTTTAGATTTTTGTGTTAAAAATATTAATTCTTAGGGTTTATTAATCTCCTGTGTTTTTAATATTAAACCCTTGGCCTTATTGATCCCTTAGGTTTTTAATATTTATCCCTTGGGTTCACCAATTCCTTTAGTTTATAATATTAAACCCTTGGGTTTATTAGTTTTTTGGTTTATAATATTTATAATCCCTTTGGTTTATTAATCTCTTCAGTTTAAATTATTAATTCTTAGGGTTTATTAATCTTTGAGTTTTCTAAATCTTTGGGTTGGTAATATTAGGCGTTAAATATTAGTCGTAGACTTTAATATTAATGCATAGTCCAATGTCATATTATGAAACACATTGTTTGAATATGAAAACCAACCATGGGAGACCACTATTAATCATCCTTAGTCATAGTTAATCAACGTCTTCCATGGTTGATTGTCACATTGTGGCAAATAAAGTCTCAATATGAAAATCCACCATGGCCAACCATGGTCATTCTTCATCCAACGTCGCATTGTGACAACAATTGTCTCAATGTTTAAATCAAGCATGCTCAACCATGTTTATTTTAAAGTTTATATTATTTATCTAAAGGTTTTTATATACTTGAGGTTTAAAATATGCATCTCTTAGGTTTAATATTATTCCCCTGAGTTTATAATATTAATAATCATGTGAGTTTATCAATCCTTTCTGTTTAAGATATTAATTTGTAGGCTTTATTAATCTCTTTTGTTTTTAATATTGATCCATTCCCCTTATTTTTTTTTTGTAAATAAGGCTAAGTTTTATTGATAATGAAACATAATGTATAGAGAGGCTATGGTCTCAGCGCAGCTGGCATATGTGATAGCCATAGTAACAGAAAAATAGCAAAAGATTCAAAACTGGAGCTGCCCACATGGGGAAACCAGTCCAGGTAGAGTATATGGTGCTGCCTCGAGGAGGAAACCAAAAAAATAAACCATAAGTCAATGTACTTCGGGCAAACAAGAACAAAAACAAGACTGTAAAACTATAGGTCCAAGACCTAGGGAGATCTGGTAATTTGCGCATCCAGAGTGACTAGAGGAGGTTCTTCGAAAATTAAGCACCTGTACTCGTCATCCTCGGCGAACTGGGGTCTAGTAGCTTCTTGCTGAGGAGCCACAGCTTCAACATCCTGGCCATCAACCTGCATCAGATTTTGTTGGTAGTACTCGGAGCCACTGTCGCCATGCGAGTTGGAGGAGTGCATAGGTGATGCTTGCGGGGTTTTTGTAGCCTTTAAGGACTCGGGGTGGCCATGCTGACTGGAGGGCGGAGGGGGTTGACAGGAGACCGGATCAGCACCAGGGATTTCGTTGAAGGAGATGGATATAGTGGCCACAACGAGAGGACTGAAGGAGGTGCATTGGAATTGAAACTGGGCAGAGGCTGGAGCAGAGTGAGGTGCAGAGGGAGGGTGGCGAGCCTCAGAGCCAAGAAGACGACCTCTTCTGCTACGGGTGTCCGGATACCTGCCCCCTGAGTGAGCGAAGGAGGAGGACGAGGTGCAGGGGGAAGAGGAGGAGATGACACACGTCGCTCTGCCTCTGCTGCCACCTCTTCTACATCACATTCGCTACCGCAAGCGAGGCATGCTTACAGAGCTCGAGTGCCAGAGGCTACGGAAGGTGGAGAAGGATGAAAGGGCGTGGGAGAGATGAGAATGGGTGAGCGAGGAAGGACTGAAAGAAGCAGAGAAATGCAGTAAGCAGTGAGTACTGTGAGAGTGGTGAATGATAGGCCAGAAATCGAGATAGCCACGGAGACTGCAGTTCCTTCAATAGGCCGCGCGAGTGCAGGGGCCAGCGGCTACCAAAGAGAAACCACCACGTTGAGGAAGGATACAATTCGACATGAAGTTCACAGGGGCGGGATGGATTGCCACAGAGAATTCAGGAGTAAGAGCAGAGGGTTGAAGGGTGCTCCCAGGCGGCATTTTGAAACCCAAGCGAATGCCTTGACTGTTGCAGAGAATTGAATGCGTCGTAAGGTGACAGTGGGGTGTGTTTAATGCATGGGGAGGCCTGTGGGTTGGCATGGCAGTGGCCATGTGGCCAGGACACGTGCCGCTCCACTGCCCATCTCCCAAGTCATGCGCTGCTAGCACCCGCATCCGGGAGTTCCTTATCCATGAGCACTAGTTTGGTGCATTCCTGAATGAGTTTGTCGTCATTGAGAATGGAGATGGGGCCTACTGTTAAGGACTGAGAGCTGGTGACTCCTTTGTTAGCAAGGAGATCTGCTACTTGGTTGCCTGATCTCTTTGTGTGCTTGAAGGTGATGGCCCGATGTAGTTGCAGCCAATCTGCAATGAGTTATATTCTTACCATGAGTCTCCAGCTGTCAGCTACTTTGGAAGGGGAGGTACCCGCAAGAAGGCGTTGAGCCATGTGGATGAGGATTTGGGAGTCCTGCTCCATTTCAATGGGAAAGAAGTTATGGAGTTTAGCAAGTCGCATCCCTTGCCACAAGCCTTCAAGCTCCGTAGAGTTGTTAGTGTCCCACACAATGGATCCAAAAATGATCAGCAGGGGATTGCCTTGATGGTTCCTAAAGATGCCACTATATCCTGCTTCACCTGGATTGCCTTTTGAGGCTCCGTTGAAGTTTAGTTTATATAAACTAGTGGGAGGGGGAGCCCAATTGCTAGGAGCCTCAGCCTGAGGATTGCGAACTTGGGTGGGAGGAGCGCAGGGAGGAAGGATAAGCTGCCAGTTGTCCCAAACGGCCTTTTCCATAGCTTGCGTGGGAAGATCTTCCATCTGCCAGTGTTGGAGAGCCAGAGTTTCCTGTATGTTGCAGCGAAGTTTGTCCCAGAGAATTTCTTGGGGATTACTTTGGTTTTTAAATATGCGCCCGTTCCTTTCCTTCCAGAGGGTCCAAAAAATGAATCCTGGAATGAGCTTCCACAAAGCATTGAGGAGGGAGCTTTTGAAGGGGGCAGAAGGCCAGTTGCGTATAGTTGAGTTCAGATCACCTTGTCCTCTGCCTTCTCTTTGACACCTGAAGCTGATTTTCTCCCATAGATGATTAGCCAAAGGACAGGTGATCATGAGGTGGTGAATGGTTTCCTCCTGGTTGTTGCAATTTGGGCACCTGGAGAGTCTGGTGAAGCCTCTTTTGATGAGATTATCCCAAGTGAGTATCTGCCTGTGGCATAGGAACCATAAGAAAGTAGATATTTTGGGCCAAAAATTGGACGACCAAAGACTATCCCAAAGGGGATCGATGGGTTCAGGATTCTGAGTGAGAAGTGCATAAGCTTCCTTACTGCTGAAGTTTCCCTTTGAGGTGTAGCCCCATCTTAGTATGTCTTTTGATTTTGAACGTCGTATTCTCCTGCAGTTGAGTTCCAAGTCTAGAGCATGGTGCACATTCTCTTGGTGCTGATTGAGGTAGGTAGCAGCCGATTTCCATTACCTGAACTCCTTTGTGTGGTTAGCCTCCCAGTATTGGTAGACATTGGTGTCCAATCTGTTAATTACTCCTGGTGAGAGCTGTGGGGAGATGGTGCTAATCAATCGAGGATGTTGCTGCCACGAATCGGTCCAGAATTGAGTAGTTTGACCATTTTGGATCTCCGAGAAGCTGTGTTCTTGGACCAACAGGCAGTGTTGCTTGGCGGCGTTACAGATTTAGGAGCTTGCTTCAACATTGGTTAGGCAGATTAGGTCTTTAGTTGGGCGATTTTTAGCATACTTAGTTGTCCAAAGGCGCGCCCAGGGAGTGTGTGGAGTTGAGACCCATCTCCACCAAATCTTCGCTCCCATGACCACGTTGCTGTGGTAGGGATCACGAAGTCCGATACCTCCAAGTTTTTTGGGTTTGCAGATAGTGGTCCTTTTGACTAGCGCCCATTTTCTATTTTTCCCGGAGGAGCCCCAAAGAAAGTTATGCTGAAGAGTTTTGATTTGCTTGAGAACACCCTTGGGAGCTGCAAGGACTAAGAATAAATAGAGAGGCATGGATTGAAGGATAGATTTGATTAAGATGAGGCGGCTGATGAGATTGAGGACGCGAAAAGTCCAAGAAGAAATCCTGGCTTCAAGGTTTTCAAGAAGAGACTGCCAGGAGGAATGCTTTAAGGCAGAATCTATCAGAGGGGCGCCTAGGTATTTTGCAGGAAGCTTGGCTATCGAAAATCCAAGGATTCTGGCATTGGATTTTTTAGTGGCTAAGGCAGTGTTGAAAAAGAAAAATTGTGATTTGGAGGCGTTGACAGAGGTGCCAAAGGCTTCAGCAAAAGTATCAAGGATGGATTTAAAGGTCAAGGCTTCGTGGACAGAAGGGTGCCCGAAGAGCATGTTGTCATCCACAAATTGCTGATGCGTGGTGGCAAGGGTGCCATGCACAGTGATGCCTCTGAGGCATTGAGAATGAAGGGCATGCTTGATCAGGTGACATAGACCCTCTGCCATGAGGACAAAGAGGAAGGGGGAGAGGGGATCCCCTTGACGAATACCACGGGATGGGGAGAAAGGACATGAAGGGATGCCATTAACCAAGATAGAGAAGAAATAGGAGGAGATTAAGTTCATTACCCATCTAATCCAGGTCGGACTGAATCCATAAGCAGTAAGCATCTGTTGAAAGTAACTCTAGCTGAGTTTATCAAAGGCCTTGGAGAGGTCAATTTTCAGATCATCCCTGCTTTCTTGGATTGCTTTAGGGAATGGATGATCTCATGGGTCAAGATGATGCCATCTAGGATCTGGCGACCTTCTATGTATCGAGTTTGTTCTGGAGAAATAAGCAGGGGGAGCAGAGGCCTGACTCGATTGGCAATTACCTTGGAGATGATTTTATAAATGACATTGCAGAGGGAAATTGGCCTGAATTTCTTAGGGGTGGAAACATGATCTTCCTTGGGGACAAGAGAAATGAAAGTAACATTTAGGGAGGGCAGGACCCAATGCATAGTGTGGGACTATTCTACCAATTGCCAAACCTCATGCTTTATAAGTTCCCAAAAGTGGTGAAAGAAATTAGGCGTAAATCCGTCTGGACCCAACACTTTTCCATCTCTGCATTGAGAAACAGCTTGCTCTACTTCCTGTAGAGATATTGGGCATAGAAGCATTTGATTATTCTCCTCTTTGATAAACCTAGGTATGTGCTGCAGGATTTGGGAGATCGCTGGCTGTCTATTTGTTTGACCTTCTTGTAGCACTGATTTGAAGTGGAGGGAGAGCTCATTCTCTATGTCCTGATGACTTTCCAATATCTCACAATTGGGCCCTTGAAGAAAGCCTTATTTGTTGTGAATTCTGCACTGGATGGTGGAACGATGGAAAATTTTGGTGTTCCTTTCTCCTTCCTTTAACCATCTGATCCTTGATTTTTGCCTCCAGAGGATCTCTTCTTGCTGTCGCCTTTCATCCAGATGACTAAGGAGTGCCTATTCCCGATTGACTAGTGTTTCAGTGTGGCCCTCTTAGATTATGCGTTGTTGGAGTTCTGTCATCTTGCCTTCCATGATTTGTTGTTGTTGAAAGATGTTATCGAAAGTGGAGTGATTCCAGCTTTTGATGTGCGCCTTGAGATCCTTGAGGTGCTGCTGAAATTGAAACATATTGGACCTTGCTGGTGGAGTGAAGGCATGCCAAGCTGAGGTGATCATCTCCTTGAATCCTGGGCATGTGAGCCAGAATGCCTCAAAGAGGAAGGGTTTTTTCATAGCATCGCCAGGTCTTGTCCATTGAAGAGAGATGGGCCAGTGATCTGAGCCAGAGAGTGGAAGGATGGAAACTTGAAAATCCCCACCCACATGTATGGCATTGTTCGACAGAAGGAATCGGTCGAGCTTGGAGGAAATATATTGGATACCGGTACATTTGTTGTTCCATGTGTGAGTACCATTGTAAAAAGGAAGATCAATTAGCCAATTCTTTTGGATGAAGCCGTTGAAGTGGATACTGTTCGAGTCAAGCTTGGTGCGGCCTACTCGCTTTTCCTCTAAGTGAGTGATCATATTAAAGTCCCTGCCCATGATCCAGAGGGGCAGAGTTGATGGAAGAAAAAGATCAATCGAGGCAGTTGATAAAGCCAAGAGGCACCATGAAGGGAAGGATTCTCATTCCCTTAAGGACATCAAAGAAAGATCAATTAACATTGTTGATTAGGCTGGTAGGTCCCATGAAGGGAAAGATTCTTCAGAATGCATTCAAAATCAGCTGGGAGTATTTTCCGAGCTTCGGTTGGCTTACATAAACTTTTACCGGCAAAGCTGACGTCACATAAAATCACATCTTCGGCTTTCAATTAAACCTGAATGGCATCTCTAACTTGTCTGAGTTGTGGTCATATGGATGAAACCAGTAAAAAATTTTCTTGTATTATAAATGGAAATCCAGTGACCATTTCTGTGGGAAGAAAAGCATAGATACCTGCAACTACCATATTTCCACCTGCAAATCGGTTTCCCATTGGAAAAAATAATATAATAGCCTATTTTGCAATGTCTTTCCTCTACTCAACCCTATACTCATTTTCTATGGAAAACCATTTCCTCCACATGTAATAACTGCATCGTCTAGTCGAAAATCGGTCTTTTTTTGCTAACAAATGCAGAATGAAGGACTCTTTGTCATTGCTCCCAGAACATTCCCCTTCTGAAAATTATATGTACTAATTGCTGGCAGACCATCCGTCTATCTACAGATTATATTCTAAAACATATTGGTTGCAAATAGTTAAGTGCCGATTATAACAGGTTCACATGCCACAATTTCCCACTTGGGCCCTGTAGTATTGCATCTCCCTGTAGTATTGCATCTTCACACACCCTGCATTGCATTCTCTCCACATAATCAATGGGGACCTCCTGTAATAAACAAAATGCATTGGAAGAATAGTTATTTCCATTAAGAATTTATCCAATTCAAATTCTCAATTTTAATTCTAATTCTAATTCTCAAGAATAAACAAAATTATAATTCTCAATTTCTATGGTTGGAGTTCACTAAATTTTGGTGTACACACCTAAAAGTAATTTTTGTGCCTTAACCGCAAATCGGTGCTACTGAACATATAACCGCACTGGTGCTGGTGTTACAAAATGACGCACTGGTGTGGTTCTATTAAATGACGCATTGATGAAGAATAAACGCAAATAAAAAAAGAAGAGTTCTCTATTTCTTTAAGTGAAAAAAAAAATGGCAAATTGAAAAATGGGCAGCCAAATATTTTCGAAAATCTAATTTCATAAAATAATTCTTTAAATACTAAAATTTTTTCATTATTTCACTATTTTTGCTAAAATTTTTAGCCAGATATTTGTAGGAGACATACCTAGAGCAAGAGAGCACGAGGGCGCTATGGAGCAGCGAAATACATTCGAACAGAAGTATTCAGACAATCAGAAATCAAACCTCTGGTGATTCAAACCCTGTAGCATAGAATTTCAAACCATCTCGCGATTAAATTTGATTATTTTTTTTACTTTTTCTACAGTTTTTTTACTTTTATTTTTTTTACTTTTCACTGGCGCACCGATGTCGTAAACACAGTGTCAGAGAGTGGTGGCACCATATTTTGTGTGGAATTTTCTAGACAATGCACAGTCATATGCTGACTGTATGGTTTCACCAGAAACTGCTAGTAAGTTTCCCGATCAAGCTTAGACAATTATTTGATTGCCTTAATTTGAGTTTCGGTGGTTTGTTTCCACTATTTCTCTAACTATTTGATGTTTGGGAGAAATCCTAGCATGAATTCTTTGATAAGATGGATATTATGAAGGTTTTTGTTAACAGTTTCAATTTTTTTTTTTTACTAGCTGCTCTAGTCACTGCCCTTTCTGCTTGCTTCAACTGTATGTCCCAATCCATGAATAAAATATCTTTTTACTTTTTACTGGCGCATCTGTGTCTTGAGATTTATTTTTTACTTGAAAAGTTGATAATTTATTTATAAATATATTAATGAATGATATGGTATAGGTTTCATATTGATAAAGAAATGATTGACAAGGGATCAAGTAACAAAAATACTGATAACATATCAAGAAAATAAAAAAATGCAAGTTCTTTGTAAATTCTTTATAAAAAATATTTTTTTGAACTATATGCAAGTTTAACTAATATGTATTGTTTATTGTGTATCATGCAGAGCCACAAAATGACGAAGCTTGATAAGATTATTTATGATCTAGGACCAAAAGAGCATAAAAGCTTGATGGAAAAATTGCAAACGGATGAATAAGGTGAATGAAAAAAATACTATCGATCCAATATGAGTTTCTTTTTTTAATTATCATTAATAATATATTTAAAATTTTTAGATAACATGTGTCAAATATTCTATTAATTCACATATGTTTAATGTTCTATAGGGACCAAGTACAACTCAGAAAAGGAATGTTGTTCTAAGAAAAGAAAAAAAACAGAACATGCAAATGAAAATGAATTGCTCCTTAGCTCATCTAGAGTGGTGTTGGAAGTTAACGAAAGCGGGAAATTTTTTTACAAAAGTTTGAGGGATCTAGTGGAACGAATGTATAGACGTTCTTTCCACTTACAATAAAAAAATCAATCCAATGATTCCAAGAACCAAATTTTATCCAAACTATAGGAAGAGTTTCTAGAAAATTGGTGAATGAGACATGTCAGACTTTTAATAGCAAAAATGTACAACAACAAAAAAGAAGGAATGAAAAAGTAATATTCCTTTAAATCTTTGTCTAGAATTATTTATAAATATCACTTTTGTTATATTTACTTTTGAAATATTAATATAAAAATTAAATATTTTATTGTCATGTTACATTTTCAGGAAGATTATGAAAATCTCAAAATATGAAAGAGTTGATATCAGAAATATGCGAGTAGGAATGTCCAAAAAGGTGTACAAGGAGAAAATAAATGGACAAAATTGCATCGCAAGAGGAGCCATCTCAACAACGATGTGCTTCAAATGTAATATGTAATCATTGAATTTTTCGATCATTAGATACAATAAATAAAAATTTAGCATTAAATATTAATTCTCAAGAATTTTCTTGCGTAAAAGAAAAGAAAATGGAACCCATTCAGCACATAAAACAGAACGACAATGAAGAAAAGGGTTGATATCTAAGTTTGTGAGTAATTGTTACTTCCTTATAACAACTTAATTAGATTTCATTTTTGTATTTTTTAAGTTGCTTTACAAAAATCATCATTGAATGTCTTCAAACAGGTGCTAACATACAAAGAAGAACCGTCAGACGAATTGATTGAAATTTGGTTAAATATGGGTGTGAGTATATGTTGGCATATCAAAAATTAATTGTGGAATTTGTAAGCATCTATCGATATTTTTTTAGTTAGCTCCATCTATAATTAATAGAAAAAAAAACATATTTTATATTAAATATATGATTTTTTATGTGGTATAAAAATTGCAGGAAACAAAGTATGGAACTGCGCCAACAGATGAAATTTTGAAAGATGGCATGGTACATGGTTTTGAAAGAATGTGTATAGTTTATGAGTCAATTATTGCTATGGTACGTCATTTTTCTTTTCGATTTACATTGATGTATAGTATTTAATATTGCGATTTTCATTATTCTCACCAATGTATATAAACTCATTTCAGTTTATTTTTATGTTTGTAGATGGAAGGTGAAGAAGAAGAAAACAATCAACACCGTGAACAAAACATTCCTGAAAATAACCCAAGCGGAATAGCCTTAGCGTTGATAGCAGCCTGGCGAA